>CM077299.1:11530625-12181250 GCA_039654925.1 Anguilla pacifica
GTCTAAAATACAAAAGTTTATCAATAATACAAAGAAACAAAATACATTCACTTCAGTCACTGCTATTTTACCTGATTTCTGTCCATTTTATATGAATATGAATATTTTTCTGATAGTTCTCCCCTTGTGACGCAGAGAGAGATGCGTGACGGCAGCACAAATGGCACTGAAAAGATCGTTAGTTGTGTCCAATACTCCTGGGAATCCTAGGAGCAGCCAGTCTTAATTCCAGGTGTGTCTGCCAGGGGACACAAGCCATCCTCCCATTCTTCAGTGGTATCCAGCCAACCCATCAAACAGCACCAGGACATACCAGAACAGCGAGCTTCACAATCCTTACTGAACCGCTGATTAAATATTGACCCATACAAACGCATATATGCGTGCGTGCAGACAGGATCACACAAAAAACACACACTGTCACGCACACACACTGACAAACACGGACTCTCTCACGCACACACACTCGCACTATCTTTCTCTCTCTCTCTCACACACACACACTCTGACAAACACACACTCACTTTCTCTCTCTCTCACACACACACACTCTGACAAACATGCACTCTCTCTCTCTCACGCACACACACTCTGACACCACAATGTCAAACTGATGAGGAATTCAGAATTAATCAGACAGGAATGGGAATTTTAAAATTGCATTTTTATTTGAAATATTAGAATTAATTTTTTTTTACTGACAAAGGCTAAAGTTAAGTAGATCGTACAATCGCTGTTTTGTTAAGCCAGTCGGCAACAGATTAAAGAACATTAAATATGAGCAGTCGGAGTAAACGAACAGCGGCGCTGTGGAGTCAGCCGCGTCGCGGGGAGTCTGGCGGTTGAGCGGCATCGCCGGGTCAGCGGACGGCGTCTACGGCAGAGAGCGGCCCGCGCGCTTGGGGCGGACGGGCCTGGCCGCCTCGTTGAGGGCGTAGCAGTCGGTGACCTTGCAGCGGCACTCCTCCACGTGGACGTAGGAGTAGGGGACCAGCTCCCCGTTCAGGCACAGCAGGTTCACCGTGCGGTTGCTGGTCCGAGACTCCTGGCAGCAGGTGCAGGAGTGCTGCATGAAGACGGGTGCAGCATTGTACCTGTAGGGGAGCGTGGACACCGTGAGAACCAAAAACCTGCACCTCCCCAGAGTACCTAAAGGGACACTGTAAGAACCAAAAACCTGCACCTCCCCAGAGTACCTACAGGGACACCGTAAGAACCAAAAACCTGCACCTGTCCAGAGTACCTACAGGGACACCGTAAGAACCAAAAACCTGCACCTGTCCAGAGTACCTACAGGGACACCGTAAGAACCAAAAACCTGCACCTGTCCAGAGTACCTACAGGGACACCATGAGAAACAAAAACCTGCACCTGTCCAGAGTACCTACAGGGACACCGTGAGAAAGAAAAACCTGCACCTGTCCAGAGTACCTACAGGGACACCGTGAGAACCAAAAATGGATGAGACGTTAAGCCAAGGTCCTGACTCACTGTGGCCATTAAAGATCTCATGACACTTATCGCTAACTGTAAGGGGTTCCCCGGTGTCCTGGCTAAATCCCAGATCTGGCTCTCACAAAAACTTGCAACCATAATCATCCCCAGATTTAATTAGCTTAAAAAATGTTCTTCAGTCACACCCTTTGCTAACAGATGTTAATATCAAGCATACAGCTGTGCAATCCCCATAGACAAATATTGGCAATAGAATGGGTCGTACTGAAGAGCTCAGGGACGTGGCACTGTCAAAGGATGCCAATAATGCTCTTTTGGCTGAATGGAAGTGTATTTCTGCAGCCATGTTCCAAAATCCAAAATGCACTAAACGACCCTCTCCTCACTCACTCTGTGTAGTGTGCACTAAATGACCCTCTCCTCACTCACTCTGTGTAGTGTGCACTAACTGACCCTCTCCTCACTCACTCTGTCTAGTGTGCACTAAATGACCCTCTCCTCACTCACTCTGTGTAGTGTGCACTAACTGACCCTCTCCTCACTCACTCTGTGTAGTGTGCACTAAACTGCCCTCTCCTCACTCACTCTGTGTAGTGTGCACTAAACTGCCCTCTCCTCACTCACTCTGTGTAGTGTGCACTAAATGACCCTCTCCTCACTCACTCTGTGTAGTGTGCACTAAATGACCCTCTCCTCACTCACTCTTTGTAGTGTACACTAAACGACCCCCTCCTCACTCACTCTGTGTAGTGTACACTAAACTGCCCTCTCCTCACTCACTCTGTGTAGTGTGCACTAAATGACCCTCTCCTCACTCACTCTGTGTAGTGTACACTAAACTGCCCTCTCCTCACTCACTTTGTGTAGTGTGCACTAAACTGCCCTCTCCTCACTCACTCTGTGTAGTGTGCACTAAATGACCCTCTCTTCACTCACTCTGTTTAGTGTGCACTTAACTGCCCTCTCCTCACTCACTCTGTGTAGTGTGCACTAAATGACCCTCTCCTCACTCACTCTGTGTAGTGTGCACTAAATGACCCTCTCCTCACTCACTCTGTGTAGTGTGCACTAAACTGCCCTCTGCTCACTCACTCTGTGTAGTGTGCACTAAACTGCCCTCTCCTCACTCACTCTGTGTAGTGTGCACTAAATGACCCTCTCTTCACTCACTCTGTGTAGTGTACACTAAACGACCCCCTCCTCACTCACTCTGTGTAGTGTGCACTAAACGAGCCCCTCCTCACTCACTCTGTGTAGTGTGCACTAAACGACCCCCTCCTCACTCACTCTGTGTAGTGTGCACTAAACGACCCCCTCCTCACTCACTCTGTGTAGTGTGCACTAAATGACCCTCTCCTCACTCACTCTGTGTAGTGTGCACTAAACTGCCCTCTGCTCACTCACTCTGTGTAGTGTGCACTAAACTGCCCTCTCCTCACTCACTTTATGTAGTGTGCACTAAACTGCCCTCTCCTCACTCACTCTGTGTAGTGTGCACTAAACGACCCCCTCCTCACTCACTCTGTGTAGTGTGCACTAAACTGCCCTCTCCTCACTCACTCTGTGTAGTGTGCACTAAATGACCCTCTCTTCACTCACTCTATGTAGTGTGCACTAAACGACCCCCTCCTCACTCATTCTGTGTAGTGTGCACTAAACGAGCCTCTCTGTCACTCACTTGGTAAAGGTGTTGCAGGCTCCCTCGCAGTACGTCATGTCAATCTCGTCCACCGTTTGGCAGTTCGCATGAATGATGTGGGTCCTCGTGGTTTCTACCTTACAGGCCCGCTCCTTCTCCACACCTGTGGGGGTTAAAGTTGGGCGTATCTGTGAGTGAAACCATCTCCCTCACACAGCAACGAAACCTTAACATGAGACATTTTGTGCGACAAGCTCGGGCCAGTACTCACAAACGTTACAGCAGCCGTCAGCAGACACCTGAATTGTCCCCTACAAAGCAACATAACCAACAACACCTCATCAGAACTGAGCTCTAAAAGAAGCGCGATGAACACGCATTCAAACTGCCTGACTTTATATAACTTAACGCTTTCATGGCTTTCATGTTCATGTCCGAAATCGGGCGGATCACTTTCAGGTTAGGGGGCCTTCGTAGTGCGCGGTGTGGCCTTTCATGTTAACCATGGAGATCATTTGTGAACTATTTTGTTCGTTAAAATATCAACTAGGCTTGGAAGTGTATGATTTATTCAGGCGTGGATAATTTATCGTTAAACAGCTTTTTGTTTTCATTTTCATTTGCATACAACAGTATAAATGCAGAACATTCAGTTCTTCACTATCTTTATGGCCAATAATGCAATTAAGGCTTAAGGTTTGAATGATGCTGTTGGTTTAGGCGTTATGGGAAAACTCTGTGGTGGAAAGTACTGTAACTGGAGGTACTCCTGGTCTACTGTTAAAACTTGTTCTCTGGTGGGAGTTGTTTGAAAGAGCCCTGGTCTGCTGTTAAAACTCTTGTTCTCTGGTGGGAGTTGTTTGAAAGAGCCCTGGTCTGCTGTTAAAACTGGTTCTCTGGTGGGAGTTGTTTGAAAGAGGCCTGGTCTACTGTTAAAACTTGTTCTCTGGTGGGAGTTGTTTGAAAGAGGCCTGGTCTGCTGTTAAAACTCTTGTTCTCTGGTGGGAGTTGTTTGAAAGAGCCCTGGTCTGCTGTTAAAACTCTTGTTATCTGGTGGGAGTTGTTTGAAAGAGGCCTGGTCTACTGTTAAAACTCTTGTTCTCTGGTGGGAGTTGTTTGAAAGAGCCCTGGTCTGCTTTTTAAACTCTTGCTCTGTGGTGGGGGGCTGTGGGGTAAACTGACCGGCTGGCAGTTGCTGGGATGGAAGGGGGGGCACTTGATGTTGGAGAGCGTGGAGACGAAGGTGCCGTTGATTCTAAGGCAGCTGTGCACCTCACACTTGTTTCCAGGAGGAGACCAGGTGTGACCGTGCTGTGGAAGGGAGGCACAACATACGGATCACTCCAGGCCACCTGTGACCTGTGACCTAAGGGGGTCCCCCTCTTTTCCAGTTCTGGAGCCCAGAAATCCAGCCGAAGTGTCTCTCTAGCTTGTCTATTTGAACGTATGAGGTAACTGGTTCAGATACAACAGCAATGAATTTATTACATTAATCAGAAAAAAACAAGCCTTGTAATGAGGTACAAGTTGCTCGCCTCAATATAGAATGCAACAATACAAACAATAAATGAAGATACATTTCGTCAATTCAATTGTTATTCAACAATAAGCAAAACCTATTATATAAAACAGTAAGACAATGTAACATATATGATGGTCTGTTTTGGCATTAATGAGTGTTAATACAGTGCATTTTAATACAGTGTTTATTTTAACCGGTAAAAAAACCAGGTACCACTGAAACACAAATAAGATTGTGTTTCAAATAAATAACGTCTGCCTACCTCAAGCAGCTGAATTTTTCCATCGACTTGCACCACACAGTGAGTCTGAACACACTTGCCACAGCACTTGTCCTGAGGAGTCTCAATGTACCTGAAGCCCTGGACATGGGGAAGGATGACAGGGGCTTAATGTATATACATTTTTACCTATTTTGCACTCCTAAATATGTTATCCTCCACCCTAGTGGTAGTAAGAAAACAATCGCAAATAGCCTTTATTTGCAGATACTAGCTCAAATTAATTAAAAATACATTATCTTTATGACTTTCTGTTAATCTTACTGAAACTACAAACACCCATAATGCATTTAATTCAATCTATAGACTGATATTAATTAATAATTCATACCTGAGCAACTGTAGGTGCATTTGCTAGGTCTGACACTTTCCCCATCCAAATCATTCTCTCCTACATAAAACCACGCTTTGCAATTCAGGAAAAATGACATGATGTTGGGGAAAAAAAGGTTTGCTGCCCTTCTTGTGTAAAATGCAACTTTAGACATTGTCACTGAAATGTAAAGGGCCTAATAAATCTAGAACAACAATGTGCACATGCTATGAGAGGTACTGAATTAGGACTGCAGCTAATACAGTACTGTGAAAAATCATTTGCCCCATTCCTGATTTCCTCTATTATTGCATTTTGGCACACTGAATGGTTTCGGATCTTTGGACAAAATGCAATATTAGACAAAGGTAACCTGAGTAAAAACAAAACCCATTTTTAAAATTAATTTTATGTCATGAAAAAAGTAATCAAACATCAATATCACCCACGTGAAGAAGTAATTGCCGCCTTAAACGTAATAATTGCATCACTTTTCCCAGCAATGACTGCAACCAATCAATTCCTATAATTTGATTTCAATCTTTCACATAGCTGACAGATACCAGACAAATTGGTGGGTTTTCAGACATGAACTGCTTGTTTCAGGTCAACAGTATCTCTTTTGCATTCAAGTCAGGATTTTCACTATGCCACTCCAAAATTTTAATTTTGATTCTTTTCAGCCATTCAGATGTGGACTTGCTTTTGTGTTTTGGATCATTTCCTTGCTGCGCAACCCAATTCCACTTCAGCTTCAGCTCATGGACAGATGACCAGACATTCTCTGAAAGAATTTTCTGGTACAGAGCAGAATTCATAGTTCCTTCAAAAATGGTAAGTCCTCTAGTTCCCGAGGCAGCTAAGCATCCCCACACCATCACACTACCACCACCACGTTTGACTGCTGGTATGATATTCTAATGGTGAAATGCTGTATTTGCCTTACGCCAGACATAATGGGACTTGTGTCATCCAGAAAGTTCCACTTTTGACTCATCTGTCCATAGAACGTTATACGTTTTTTGCAAATGTGAGACAGGCATTGATGCTTCCACCTTACTACTCTCCCATGAATCCCATTTTTGACTCTCTCTTATGCCCATTCTTATTTCTTATTTGTTCTTGATGATGTTCCAAACAGTTGATTTAGGTAAGCCTAAGGTTTGGCCTGTCTCGGATTGCTTTTTGAAAATGTTTCTCCGCCTCATCAGGGCCTCCTTTCATTGGTACAACTCTGGCACTTATGCTGACAAATGAAAATAACAGGCTCCAAAGGCAAATCAAAAGTCTAGAATCTAAAAACAGACTTGACTAATCAGAAACACATGTGAAGCCATTTGTCCCAAACATTATGATGCCCTGAAAAGGGAGGGCCAGCTTTTTTATTTTTTTTGTAAATAAAAAAAGCTGTTATTTTTACATGGTGAACCCAAAATGTATTAAAATAAAATACCCTCTAATAAAAGCTGAGAATCTGCAGTTTAACCACATATGAATTGTTTGATTACAAATCCAAAATTATGGAGTACAAGAAAAATATGGCTTTGTCCCAAATATATTGGAGCTGACTGTACATATATATATATATGTACATGTACGGTCATATGTATGTATATATACTATGGGGAAGGTGCTTACCGGTTCGCAGTCCTGGTTGCAGGGCACTAAGGAGCAGCTAATTCTGTACAGGCCAGAATGGGGGTCCACCTCTGTAGTACAGGTGCAGTCCTGACACTCTTCCACTGGTATTGATGCCCCAGGCTGGGAGAGGCACAGACCATTAAACATTAACATCTCTAACATCTCAGACCATTAAAGATGCTATATGTGAGAGAGAGCACCGAGGCATATTACAGTAAGTTACAGTCAAGATACACAAACGTAGTAAAAAGAGCAAAGAACCATAATTACCAGATATTCCATGTGGTTGTGAACGCACACCTTCTTCGGTTCTGTGTACAGAAGGCAGTCATCATTACCAGGGGCACTGGTTAAAAGCTGTTTTTCACTCAATTAAAAATACTAATCAACAAATCATCTTCGAAAACGTGTATACTATCCTGCGTCTTGATTTTAACTGTAGTTGAATCTTGGTTGCATGTTAGTCTGTACCAAACCTGAACCAGTATATTCATATAGAATATTGTGTGATAATTTGCATATGAACTGAATATTTTCTAATCCTTTTTGACACCTGCATATCAAAAGAAATCTATATTTTAAAGCTTAAAGTGAGTAGTTTTGTAGTGAATGGGGGCGGGCGGCATCAGTGTGAACCATTACCGCATTCATATATAGGACAGCACTCCCCCTCTGGGACATTGATCACAGGAATATACCCCTCCTTGCACTTTGAGTCAAGGGCTGGACACGTCCTGCTGTCGCAGCCTATGAAGGGAAGACGAGGAGGGAAGACCGAATGAGACCTCGATGAAAAGGAGGCAGCACAACACCTTTACACTCCGTCCCTCTGACTTGTCTATGTTGAATGAGACCTGATAATATCACTATCGCTGGTTTTTTGTCTCCACTTCTGAGATCACGATCAATACATTGACAAGCTTCCTCTCAGTGAAGACCCCATGATTGTCAGACACTCTCTTATCATACTTTGTAGACCCGGGCCAAATAATTAAGTAGAATACTTTAGCACTTTAGACACCAGAAAAACATCTTGAAGTTGCATAAAATTTTAGAAGAATTTTGTGATTTTCCCCAATATTCAGAACATAATTCTTCCTTGAAGATTTTACATTTTGGTTGGTGTTGTGATTCATTGAAATTTTGAAAAGTGCGTGTCCAAATTTTACGAACATCTAAAGAGTTAAATCATTTCAAACCGATCAGTTGCTTTTGTGGACTTACGGCAGACCAGTCGCGAGCAGCAGGGATTTTCTGGGTTAGTCTCATTGCTGATGACGAATCCTGGTTTAGTACAGCTAATCACCTCAGGGCCTGGGCAACTCATGGGCTTACAGATCACCGTTTTGGTGGCCTCGTCACAAACACAGTCCTGACACTTGTACTGGAAGACTTCGTTGAACTGCAAGCAAATAAAACACAATAAAAGAGACGTCTTTCAGTCCATTTATTCTGTATGGCATTGGATCACTTTTGTATTATTCTGCTTGTGTAATAGAGGTTGTTTCTGTAATAACATACTGTTTTTAGGATAAGAAATGAATTATCTTTTGATAAATCTGTGGCAAAAACAGATAACCAATGAGTTTTTAGAAACATTCATTTGCAGGACGAACAGGATTGAAAAACATCCATTAGCAGGATGGACATGATTGGAAAAACATCCATTAGCAGGACGGCCATGATTGGAAAAAGATCCATGAGCAGGCCGAACATGATTGAAAAACATCCATTAGCAGGACGGACATGATTGGAAAAACATCCATGAGCAGGACGAACATGATTGGAAAAACATCTATGAGCAGGACGAACATGATTGAAAAAACATCCATTAGCACAACTGACATGATGTAAAAGCATCCATTAGCAGAACTGACATGATTGAAAAAACATCCATTAGCAGGACAGACATGATTGAAAAACATCCATGAGCAGGACGGACATGATTGAAAAAACATTCATTAGCAGAACTGACATTATTGAAAAACATCCATTAGCAGAACTGACATGATTGAAAAACATCCATTAGCAGAACTAATATGATTGAAAAACATCCATTAGCAGAACTGACATGATTGAAAAACATCCATTAGCAGGACGGACTCACCTCTCGTGGCTCCCCGTTGGGATCCAGACATCCTGCAGAAGCAAAGGTTGGAAGAGACAAATGTGGCTTAGTGCACCATTTCCGAATTCTAATTCTCAAAAGGAGTTTCGTCCAGAGGCCTGTGCAATGTGCAAAATTATCCGGGCTGATGGAAGACCTTTCCCCATAATCAAGATAAACTGCTGCTTCAACCTTCACAGCAATGTTTACTTTTACTTATCACATAATATTTAAATTATTGATGGGCTAACTTCCAGTGAGGACCCAAAAGCCTGCACTTCTCAGCCCGTTCCTCCAGAGGGCAGAGCATTCACTACAGCTTGCAGGGAAAAAGAGAGGAATTGATGATATGCACACATACCGCATTTCGCTACGCACACCCCGGATTCCTTGTTGAAGAGCTTCATGCCGTCGGGGCAGAAGCAGCCCTCTGTCATAAACCGCATGGAAGGGTCCTCAGAACTAATAGAGAACATACAAAAGCAACATTATTCAAGTCAAATCTGGTCCTTTCACACAGACCGAGGCAACTAAGCACAGCGTCATTGCTTGTGTTGAATCTATCATGGCCAATGTTGTAGCATCTGAGGATAATAAATACACCCACATTGTGGATTTTTATGCGGTTAGTTATGCAGTGCCATTTGTGGCTGAGAACAGCAGCTGCCTATCTGGCCTGATACTGTCTCTATGGAAACATACGTGTCTTCACAGGTAGGCTGTTCTGCAGGGCCACATGGCTTATACACCTTGTCTGGAGGGCAGCTACTCGCTGAAAGGGGGGGAAAAAACTCAGCATTAGTTCCTCATAAAGGAGACCACTGTATAAAATCACCATTAGTCCCTCATACTACTATCACTACTACTGAGACCACTGTATAAAATCACCATTAGTCCCTCATACTACTATTACTACTATTCTCAAAGAAAATGTAACAACACAGTTTGATCCCAATCTTTTATAACACGTGATTCTTCTAAAATCGAGGCTTAATTACTGGTCCTGGGCCAAACCTCATGCATTCTGGTTTTCATTCCAGCCAATCTTAAATTAATAAGACATAATGATACTGATTCTTTTAATGTGAACACGGCATAACATTGCATTAATAGGGCAAGCCATCCCCTATTAGACACACAGGATACCCAGGACTGAGGTTTGGAACCTCTGATCCAGCTCATCACCTCATCGTTCGAAAATTCTGCAATTCACTATATTTTTGGATATTTACTAAAGCAATTTGTGTTAAGTGCATACTTAAGTGTTACAACTGCATTGCTCTTCCTAGGTGGTGAAGTTATTAGGCTACTTCCCTAACCATTATACTACAGTGTAGCTGTACTGCTGCACGCCTGCCATTTCATAGCTTTGTCAGAAGATAAAATCGCAGTTCACGTGTGGAGCAGTGAATGAACACATTATAGGAAAATAACAGTGCTTTGACTAAATTAGGCATGGCTTATTAAGCATAGCTAAATCAGGCATAGCTAAATTACGCATGGCTAAATCATGTATGACTAATTAAGCATAGCTAAATTAGGCATAGCTAAATTATGCATGGCTAAATTACACATGGCTAAATTACGCATGGCTAAATTACGCATGGCTAAATTGCATTGCAGAGCCCAGGTCTGCAATTTGAGCCAGGACAGCAGGACTCACGGCATTTCTCTGTTTGGTTCCTCCAGTCCACGCAGATGCCTGAGCCCATGCAGGTCGCAGCGTAGGTGTGCAGACTGGTGCACTCCACCATGGGGTTGACCATGTGACAGCTGTCGAACACGCAGCCGCGGAAGAAGGGCTCCGGCGAGACGACCGCGTGACATTCTGCGAACAGGCTGCGGGTTCGAATCCGCAACAGGACCGTCAGGCGGGTTCACACGCACACTATACAGTACAGGCATTCTGAGAACAGGCTGCGGGTTTGAGACCGCGACAGGACCGTCAGGCGGGTTCACACGCACACTGTACAGTACAGGCATTCTGAGAACAGGCTGCGAGTTTGAGACCGCGACAGGACCGTCAGGCGGGTTCACACGCACACTATACAGTACAGGCATTCTGAGAACAGGCTGCGGGTTTGAGACCGCGACAGGACCGTCAGGCGGGTTCACACGCACACTATACAGTACAGGCATTCTGAGAACAATGAGTGCGAGATTATAATCATACTACATACATGACTCAGAAATGCCGTACAGATATTCCGCAACCAGGCTGTGGGGTTGAAACCCCTCTCTTGGATGCCCCTCTCAGTGTTCCCCTCTCATGCATCTTCAGTTTTAGACCAGTGATAACCAATGACGTGCACAGAACAACACTGAGGGTGGTTACAGAGCCAATCAAAAGGTCTTTTATGGAAGACCCATGAAACATTTAAAGGGCATGTCGCCGAAGAGGGTCGCTTCAAAGCACTGACACAGGACCAGCTAATCGGACCCACACCTAAACCTTTGACCGTTAGTCAAAAGGTCGTTGGGATGGCTTCACCAACACCAATGAGAAAAGAGATCCCCCCCCCCCCCCAGAATGATCAACAACAACTGCAAGGTTACATGTGTGAAAATACCCCTCACCTTTGAGTATTCATTTGTCCTGAGCAAAGACACTCTTCTCCATGAAAAACAGATTCAAAGCATTCCAAGCGAAAGGAACACACCTACGTTTATATTCATGGGACAATAATATTTCAACCATTTTTTTCTCTTTTGAATCGATTGAATGTCATTTGTATTACTACTACTTCCACATCTTAAGTAAAACTGGCCTGCCATTCTCTAATATTCATTGTTTTCTAATATTAGATCTGGGTCTTCTGCTTTTGGAAGTTCTACTCTAAAAAAAATTGTTTGAAGTATGAGGCGCAACAAAGATCTGCAACAAAATAACATTGTTATCAAACCCACTGATATGAATGGAGTAAAACAATGCGCTAGGCTCTGTCCAGTATGAATACGTCGGTGAAACTGAGTACCTGAGGAAATCCAAAAGGGTAACCAAAAAAGAGAATGCTTCCTATCTGTTCAATTCCTCAATACTGGTGTTGTTTATATTCTCCCTGAAATACATAAGTGTCCCGCTGAACTTTACGTTGCCTCGCTCCAGCTTAGACCTACAATTTCTGAAAAGGCCTGGTCACTAAACCATTTTCTACGTAGAACGTAGATTCACTAAGTTTGTGAAATACATCAGTTCCTGTCAGCCCTTCTTAAAATTTACTGTAGGATGTGATCAAAAAGTTATTTAGATCTGGTGATGACCAAACATGGATACATTCAGAGTTTCATATGTTTTTATCCTGAAGAATGTAAAATCACTTTATGCCCCATTACCATTCACCGCATATATGACAAAGATATTCCAACTGGACACACCAGCAGCCAATAAGAGGCAGTTTGTCATAGCAGGACTCGGGCACCAGAAACCAATACGAGGCAGTCTGTCATAGCAGGATTCGGGCACCAGCAGCCAATACGAGGCAGTCTGTCATAGCAGGACTCGGGCACCAGAAACCAATACGAGGCAGTCTGTCATAGCAGGATTCGGGCACCAGCAGCCAATAAGAGGCAGTTTGTCATAGCAGGTCTCGGGCACCAGCAGCCAATAAGAGGCAGTTTTTCAGATCAGGACCCACCTGCTCTTGAGGAGGTCACAGATAGGGTTGGGCCCGCAGGGTTTGTCTGTGGGGCTGGGGGCCGGAGCACTGGTGGGCAGGAAGGGTGGGACAGAGCAGTCGGGCCTGTACGGGTCCTTAACGAGCCAGTAGTCTCCCATGAGGGCACAGTCCACCAGCTGGCCCCCAGGCAGCATGCAGTCGTCCGCCTTGTTGTTGTTGCAGGTTCCTGTGGAGAGACACACACCAGGCCGGCCCGTGGCATAAACGTTCTATGCGGTTGTTTAGGGCCACAACCGCTGGGGGGGGCCACACGATTCAATGTTTATCTGAGGTAAATAACGTTATTTTCGTAATTATGTTCTTCATCCCCTACCGAGGAACTAGCGGTATACATTTTAAATGGAATGGCAAAAGAACATGTCATAACAATGTAATGTAAGAAGGATTTTACCAAGCGAACACCCCCCCCCCCCCCCCCCACTCCCGCCCCTGCCCGTTTGACACAATCCAACAGCGCACATCCCGCCCCGGTTGGACAGACTCCAACACCCCCGCCCCCCTCCCCGGCTCAACATAATCCAACAGCACCCTCCCACTCCCCGCTCGATTTGTTTAGGGCCACCGAAATCCTAGGACCGGCCCTGGACACACACGCAAACCAGCTGCTAACACACTGGTATAAATCCACAAAAATCCTGCTACACACTGAGGCTCCAATGCAGCAGTGACCCTACACCCTAAACCTCCCCTAATTAATCCATCCTTCTTTCCCCAGTATAAATTCCTGTTATATATACATACACACGCACACACATATGCAGGCTTTTCTTCATTACAGTGAGAATTATTTGGTCATCAACAATTAAGCGATTAGCATCCCAGAATGCATGAAGTTGTATATAAAAATGCTCCCCCATTACTTTGGCTACCGCAGCTAAATATGGAGGTTGTGGGGGTGATTCGGTGACTAAGATTGCTGAACTCGCTGATGTTTCAGGAGGAACTGTGGCTAAGGTGATGCCGGCACGGTAGTCTAAGAGGAAGACCTCATCAGGTCAGAAGCATATACTCCTTCATTGATTAAAGGCAAAAAGGCATGCAGCTCTGAATCCGCTGACCGAAAAGTCAATCCAGGACGTAAGCAAGCAAATAGTACCACAGAACTTAGGCAGGTAATCCGTCAAGCATTTCACAGTGGGATAGTATAGGCGGTGTATTATCGTCCTTTGCTTTGGCAGTTACAGGTATACGCACGGACACACACTCACGCATGAGAAACATACATTACACATGCAGTTTGAATGTTGTCTTTCACATGTTGACATTTAAACAGAGCACTGAACCTACCGCACTGTCCCTGTGTGTTGTTCCCAAAGTGCTTGAAGGGGAGGTGGATACTGAACCCGGTGACCCCGAAGGTAATCACCACTCCCAGAGCGGGGATCTCCAGCACCAGGTCAATCCCGGTGTTGATGATTTTAATGTTGTCACTGAGATATGGGAGTTTCTGTGCAGGAGCTCCATTTATAATAGCCTAGACAAATGATCAGGGGTGAGTTATATATATATATATATATATATATATATATATATATGTATATATATAAATTACTTTACTGGAAAATAATCTCAGACACGACTTTCCTTGAAATGGCCTCCTTTGGCTTTGTAAATTTGTCCATGTCTTTGTCCCAAACAGTACGTAGCTCACTATGTGTATATACATACACATACATATACAAAATATTGAGACCACATCAAAATTTCAGTTTCACAGTTTATGGGCCCATATACATAAGTGTCTTAATGGCATAGCCGAATGTTCGAAATATAGCATTCCACAACAGCTGTCAGACATGCCAATCATACTGCAACTGACCTCCAGATCAGCAGCGCCAAGAAGGTTGTGATTCTTCAGGACAAAGGTGTGGGTCCTGTAGACCACGATGAGGGAGCGCGGGCAGGACACCACTTCTGCGGGGTCGCAGTGGACATTGTCGATGTAGATCTTCAGTTTGTGCCAAGCAATGGTCTCCTCCATCAGCACATATGTGCAGTTCCCCTGGAAGCTGTAGAACACCCCATCAAAGGTTATGTAGTGGGGGTCTCCCCACCCCTCACAGTCACCTGAAACGAAATGAAGGAAACACAAGCTTATGCAGCGGGGATCAACTATTCCTCACAAAGAAATGCGGCACAAAATTGACCATTTCAGGAGTCCCGACCAATGGGCAGCACATTTTAAACTGCAAAAGGGTGGATACCAAGCAAATATACCCTATTGCAGTCACTAACCACATTATGTAGCTCAGCAGTAATCTGATGAGGGCAGCCAAAATGTATGACACATTGCATCGTTTACGAACTTAAACAAACAAGCCACTAAATTTAAAAAGTAATTATGAAGCTATACTCGTGATTTAATGTTACAATTTAAAATGGCAATAAATATTTTAAGCACAGCATGATAAAACTACATTCATTTTCCCCCATGTCTTAGTGTGTCCATTTATCCTTTAGCGACCAAATGAAAGACTGAACCAGTTGTCTTCATACTGAATGCATGCCTCTTCAAGCAGCACCCATTCCCCCATTCATTAATTTCCAGTATTCCTTCATTGCCTGTTTCATTGCTTATGTTCTTATGACTTTCCCAATTGTGCTGCACAGAACCACTTAACCATAAATGTGTACATCAGAAGCCCATACATAAATGTCTGTGTGTAGCTATGCAGGCTATGCATAAGAAAACAATGCCTCGGATCTCATGTTCAGAGTTATGGCATGACTACATTTCCTCAGTCTTCAGTTGCTGTGTTCTTGTAAGGGAACAGTGACACTCACAGTCGCAGACATACTGCTGGCAGCAGTGATATTCATCCCATTCCAGAACTGGTTTCTTCCCGTTAGTGCAGCTGATCTCTTTAAGAGGGGGACACTCATAGGGAACAATTGCAATGATGTTGTCCTCAATGCACACTGCCATTGTGCAGTTACAAAGCAGAAACGTTTCATTTTTCTGGAAATGAAAAGGCACAAGTCAGCTTGTTTGAGGTTTAGACCCTAAATTTAGAGTTGCAGAAGGTGGATTTGGCTTGCTGAAATCCATATGAAAACAGTGACTGCTCAATGGTCTCTGGAAGATACTGAAAGCTTTCTTATACCTGCACTAAGGAAGCAAATAAACACACCTGAATAATCAGGAACATCTGTGAACCCATTTCTGCAAAGCATTTTAGTGCCCTGAAATGGTGGGACTATGTACAAAAAGAGCTGTAATTTCTGCATCGTGAAACCAAAATGTAAAAAAAATTCTCTTTAATAAAAGCTGAGAATCTGCATTTTAACTACTTGTGAATCCTTTGATCACTATATATATATATATATATATATATATATATATATATATATATATATATATATTTGTGGCAAACGTTATAGGGCTCACTACATTCATCTGATAATGTCTGTAGTGACCTTTTAAACACAAAACCTCCTAGACACTTGTTTCTTGTTTCTACGGGACTGATTTTAAGTGTTTGCTTTATGTTGCACTTCCATGCTGTTTGAATCTGAGAGCCTATATTACCACTTCTTCATTACGGCCCATCTCATATTGACCCAGGAATCAAATTCCAGATGTTCCCACTCCTGCACATTTATATTTTACATCTTACTTTATATGTCCCCATTTCCTCCAAGTCATGTCTCACTAATCCCAACTATGTTACAGCCTCCATTATCAAGTTTAAACATCAAGCATTAATGAAATCATTTAAATGACAAAATACAAGAGAGAACCCAACTCCAAACCCCAAAGCCATAAACAGAGATATATGAAGTCTCATATCTCATTCTTAACAAGGATTTTAAACACAAAAACATAAGAATGTGCTTAACATAGTATTTTATATCTTTTTTGTGTATATATTTTTACCTTGATGCACTAAACGCTCATGCACTTAAGTTTTCTCATGCAAAACTGACATGTGAGTGTAAAATAAAATTTGAACCTTGAACTTGAAACAGACACTGTTCACAGCACATGTACAGCCAAATTTGTCAATTTAAAAATGAATCACCGTGTCCAGGAAATCTGATTCTGTTTTGCAATTGGGTACTTACATGTACACCCCATTCAGGGCATCCAGGAGGTTTTGTAGATGGTGTTGTGGTTGGAGTTGGGGGTGTGGGTGTCGTTGGGCATATGCCGGTGGTGTTCTCAATCTTACAGATATTAGAACAGATCATAGTGAGGCATATGCCAGATCCAATATGTGTCATGTTTACTATTGTTGCTCCTAAGGAAAAGAGAATTAGAAATATGGTGAAGCAGCTGCTTGGCAGATAATTATATGGTAAAGATAATGGCAATGTTACTTTCCAGTTTTTATGTGTATGTATGCAGTATTAGTAAAGAATTTCACAGGTCAGAAATGTCAAGTGTAATTTTCATGCGGGTAGCATATCCAAGATAAGCACAGTCATTTAATCAAGTCAAATCATTGAATTGTGGAAAATAAGAAATGTGACACAATATGTAAAATACAAAAAATGATGAAATACTTGGGAGTAACGACTGATTGGAAGTCTGCAAGAATCTCGGAATTGTGCAATACCAGTAAAGAGCATAAAAAGCATACCAGGATTCTGGCAAGGTCAGTAAAAAGTGTTTAGATTTAGTGAAAACTACAAAAGCTTGAGAACATGTAAGAATGGAGAGCAACTGAAGTGGCTCCTGATATAAAATGTAAAGACTTTAGATCTATTCAGACTTAATGGACTGCATTTATATATAGACTTACAAAGTAATAAAAAGGATTAACAAAGTGAAATACAATACATTCCTCAGGTTGAACTATATAAAAATGAACTAAGGCCAGCAAATAAAGCTTAAGGTAAATTCTACATATATATATATATATATATATATATATATATATATATATATATATATATATATATATATATATATATATATATATATATATATATATATATATATTAATGCATGGTAAAACTAGGCAGTTCGTACAGAGGAGGCAGTCTGTTAAAAGGCAATGATTGGGGAGAAAATCGTGATAAAATTTTTTGTAATAACTACAAATAAAACATGTTAGCATGTTATTGTCAACTGTGAGGATAATTCATTCCAGTTTCACATTGCTTAATATTGGGTTCTGCTTTGTGTCCTGAGAGAAATTTGAAAATATATGTATTGTCAACTCATTGCAGATAAGACTATCATTGGCAAAGGGAGAGGAAATTGTGCTGATGAACACCACAGCAAAGTGACAGACAAAATAGTCTATCCTAAACTGTTGTTGAGTATCCTGTTGTCTGACTTTGTTATATTTATTCAGCCACAGTAATCAAGAAGAGAAAGTTCAAAAACTCAAAGTAAAGTCAATATTTAAAAACTGGAACTCACCTGGATGATAATATGTGCCGTTCACAATACAGAAACATGGAGTGGTGACGATAACAATAGGACCTGTGCTAAAAGTAGGAGGTGGGACTGTTCCACCTGTTACCACTGTTTCAGTAGTGGTTGGTGTTGGTGGTTCAGTTGTTGTAGTAGTAACTGGAGTTGAAGGGGGTGCTGGTGATTTAATTGTTGTAGTAGTAACTGGTGTTGTGGTTGGTGTTTCAGTAGTTGTAGTAGTAACTGGTGTTGTGGTTGGTGTTGGTGTTTCAGTGGTTGTAGTAGTAACTGGGGTTGTCGTTGGTGTTGGTGTTTCAGTAGTTGTAGTAGTAACTGGGGTTGTGGTTGGTGTTTCAGTAGTTGTAGTAACTGGGGTTGTGGTTGGTGTTGGTGTTTCAATAGTTGTAGTAGTAACTGGTGTTGTTGTTGGTGTTTCAGTAGTTGTAGTCGTAACTGGGGTTGTGGTTGGTGTTTCAGTAGTTGTAGTAGTAACTGGGGTTGTGGTTGGTGTTTCAGTAGTTGTAGTAGTAACTGGGGTTGTGGTTGGTGTTGGTGTTTCAGTAGTTGTAGTAGTAACTGGGGTTGTGGTTGGTGTTGGTGTTTCAGTAGTTGTAGTAGTAACTGGGGTTGTGGTTGGTGTTTCAGTAGTTGTAGTAGCAACTGGGGTTGTGGTTGGTGTTGGTGTTTCAGTAGTTGTAGTAGTAACTGGTGTTGTGGTTGGTGTTTCAGTAGTTGTAGTAGTAACTGGGGTTGTGGTTGGTGTTTCAGTAGTTGTAGTAGTAACTGGGGTTGTGGTTGGTGTTGGTGTTTCAGTAGTTGTAGTAGTAACTGGGGTTGTGGTTGGTGTTGGTGTTTCAGTAGTTGTAGTCGTAACTGGGGTTGTGGTTGGTGTTGGTGTTTCAGTCGTTGTAGTAGTAACTGGTGTTGTGGTTGGTGTTGGTGTTTCAGTAGTTGTGGTAGTAACTGGGGTTGTGGTTGGTGTTGGTGGTACAGTTGTTGTAGTAGTAACTTGTGTTGTGGATCCTGTTGTGGTTGATTCTGGACATGGAATGCAGCAGAAAAGTCTGATTTTGTAGTTAGCGCATTTATATGGCTCTGCTACTTGTTCTTCAGTTTTACATATTAAACCAAACGAGATATTGCAGTGCACTACTTGCTTTGTTTGGTTTACAAAGTTATCTAGACTCATATCTGGAGCTGATGTAGCCCTGCAGTCAATATTTTGAGGATTTTGACACACTTCTTTTCCACTGTCAGTGATGTTTTTATATGTTTCCCAATCGCCTTTATTGAACGATGGTTTATCTACGTCAAACCACTCCGACCACTCACATGCGTCAATACATGGTGTTGTTGTCGGTGGTTCTGTTGTTGTAGTAGTAACTGGTGTTGTGGTTGGTGTTGGTGTTTCAGTTGTAGTAGTAACTGGTGTTGTGGTTGGTGTTGGTGTTTCAGTTGTAGTAGTACTTGGTGTTGTGGTTGGCGTTGGTGTTTCAGTAGTTGTAGTAGTAACTGGTGTTGTGGTTGGTGTTGGTGTTTCAGTAGTTGTAGTAGTAACTGGAGTTGTGGTTGGTGTTTCAGTAGTTGTAGTAGTAACTGGGGTTGTGGTTGGTGTTGGTGTTTCAGTAGTTGTAGTAGTAACTGGGGTTGTGGTTGGTGTTGGTGTTTCAGTAGTTGTAGTAGTAACTGGGGTAGTGGTTGGTGTTGGTGTTTCAGTAGTTGTAGTAGTAACTGGGGTTGTGGTTGGTGTTTCAGTAGTTGTAGTAGTAACTGGGGTTGTGGTTGGTGTTGGTGTTTCAGTAGTTGTAGTAGTAACTGGGGTTGTGGTTGGTGTTGGTGTTTCAGTAGTTGTAGTAGTAACTGGGGTAGTGGTTGGTGTTGGTGTTTCAGTAGTTGTAGTAGTAACTGGGGTTGTGGTTGGTGTTGGTGTTTCAGTAGTTGTAGTAGTAACTGGGGTTGTGGTTGGTGTTGGTGTTTCAGTAGTTGTAGTAGTAACTGGGGTTGTGGTTGGTGTTGGTGTTTCAGTAGTTGTAGTAGTAACTGGGGTTGTGGTTGGTGTTGGTGTTTCAGTAGTTGTAGTAGTAACTGGGGTTGTGGTTGGTGTTTCAGTAGTTGTAGTAGTAACTGGGGTTGTGGTTGGTGTTGGTGTTTCAGTAGTTGTAGTAGTAACTGGGGTTGTGGTTGGTGTTTCAGTAGTTGTAGTAGTAACTGGGGTTGTAGTTGGTGTTGGTGTTTCAGTAGTTGTAGTAGTAACTGGGGTTGTGGTTGGTGTTTCAGTAGTTGTAGTAGTAACTGGTGTTGTGGTTGGTGTTTCAGTAGTTGTAGTAGTAACTGGGGTTGTGGTTGGTGTTGGTGGTTTAGTTGTAGTAGTAACTGGTGTTGTGGTTGGTGTTGGTGTTTCAGTAGTTGTGGTAGTAACTGGGGTTGTGGTTGGTGGTTCAGTTGTTGTAGTAGTAACTGGTGTTGTGGATCCTGTTGTGGTTGATTCTGGACATGGAATGCAGCAGAAAAGTCTGATTTTGTAGTTAACGCATTTATATGGGCGTGCTACTTGTTCTTCATTTTTACATATTAAACCAAATGAGATATTGCAGTGCACTACTTGGTTTGTTTGGGCTACAAACTCGTCTAGACTCATATCTGGAGCTGATGTAGCCCTGCAGTCAATATTTTGAGGATTTTGACACACTTCTTTTCCACTGGCAGTGATGTTTTTATATGTTTCCCAATCGCCTTTATTGAACGATGGTTTATCTACGTCAAACCACTCAGACCAGTCACATGCGTCAATGCATGGTGTTGTCGGTGGTTTTGTTGTTGTAGTAGTAACTGGTGTTGTGGTTGGTGTTGGTGTTTCAGTAGTTGTAGTAGTAACTGGGGTTGTGGTTGGTGTTGGTGTTTCAGTAGTTGTAGTAGTAACTGGGGTTGTGGTTGGTGTTGGTGTTTCAGTAGTTGTAGTAGTAACTGTGGTTGTGGTTGGTGTTTCAGTAGTTGTAGTAGTAACTGGGGTTGTGGTTGGTGTTGGTGTTTCAGTAGTTGTAGTAGTAACTGGGGTTGTGGTTGGTGTTGGTGTTTCAGTAGTTGTAGTAGTAACTGGGGTTGTGGTTGGTGTTGGTGTTTCAGTAGTTGTAGTAGTAACTGGGGTTGTGGTTGGTGTTGGTGTTTCAGTAGTTGTAGTAGTAACTGGGGTTGTGGTTGGTGTTGGTGTTTCAGTAGTTGTAGTAGTAACTGGGGTTGTGGTTGGTGTTGGTGTTTCAGTAGTTGTAGTAGTAACTGGGGTTGTGGTTGGTGTTGGTGTTTCAGTAGTTGTAGTAGTAACTGGGGTTGTGGTTGGTGTTGGTGTTTCAGTAGTTGTAGTAGTAACTGGGGTTGTGGTTGGTGTTTCAGTAGTTGTAGTAGTAACTGGGGTTGTGGTTGGTGTTGGTGTTTCAGTAGTTGTAGTAGTAACTGGGGTTGTGGTTGGTGTTTCAGTAGTTGTAGTAGTAACTGGGGTTGTAGTTGGTGTTGGTGTTTCAGTAGTTGTAGTAGTAACTGGGGTTGTGGTTGGTGTTTCAGTAGTTGTAGTAGTAACTGGTGTTGTGGTTGGTGTTTCAGTAGTTGTAGTAGTAACTGGGGTTGTGGTTGGTGTTGGTGGTTTAGTTGTAGTAGTAACTGGTGTTGTGGTTGGTGTTGGTGTTTCAGTAGTTGTGGTAGTAACTGGGGTTGTGGTTGGTGGTTCAGTTGTTGTAGTAGTAACTGGTGTTGTGGATCCTGTTGTGGTTGATTCTGGACATGGAATGCAGCAGAAAAGTCTGATTTTGTAGTTAACGCATTTATATGGGCGTGCTACTTGTTCTTCATTTTTACATATTAAACCAAATGAGATATTGCAGTGCACTACTTGGTTTGTTTGGGCTACAAACTCGTCTAGACTCATATCTGGAGCTGATGTAGCCCTGCAGTCAATATTTTGAGGATTTTGACACACTTCTTTTCCACTGGCAGTGATGTTTTTATATGTTTCCCAATCGCCTTTATTGAACGATGGTTTATCTACGTCAAACCACTCAGACCAGTCACATGCGTCAATGCATGGTGTTGTCGGTGGTTTTGTTGTTGTAGTAGTAACTGGTGTTGTGGTTGGTGTTGGTGTTTCAGTAGTTGTAGTAGTAACTGGGGTTGTGGTTGGTGTTGGTGTTTCAGTAGTTGTAGTAGTAACTGGGGTTGTGGTTGGTGTTGGTGGTACAGTTGTAGTAGTAACTGGTGTTGTGGTTGGTGGTGGCGTTGTGGTACATATTTTATCTACATGAATGACGGTTACGTTCTTGCAGATGGCATAGTAGCACATTCCCATGTTGTCAGTCACATCATAAATAATGTCACCATCATCATATTCGGTCCCATTGTACACACAACACCCTGTAAAATTGCAAAAATGAACATATTTTAATTGCATTTTTAAGCTGTATAATGTGCACAAACTTGAAAAATGAAACCCTTAACAGAACTTACCGTTCTTATGTTCACATGTGACAGTTTCATTTCCAACGCAAGTACTGCAAAGAGTGGGAGGAAACGTGGTCAGGTCTCTATAAAGGTAACAGCATCAATGTCATGTCCATTCTGTTCAACAGTATTAATGCAATTCCGATTATGTTCAACAGTGTTAATGTCATTTCCATTCTACCCAACAGTATTAAGGTCATTCTCATCCTGTTTAATCTAGTTGCAGCACAATAACAACACTTTGAGATGGAGCTGAAAACGTTTCACAGTCCCTGCCATGAAAAATCTTTTTAACAAATGGAAGAATTCCGGCTGTTTTCTTAACGCAATGTTACCTCACAGCCTGAATAAATAAAAAATAAACCCATTGCTGTTGTCTTATTCAGGACAACAACACAATGCTTCATGTTCTGTTCGTCTCATTTCCAATTACCACATGCAAATAGTTCTTGTAATATGTAGTGGTGTATGAGGGCCTTACCAAGTGGTGCACAGTTCCTCTGTGGGGACCTCATCGTTTGGCCTGTACTCAGTATCATTGATGTAGCAACCATCACATATCTCCACACAAATCTGTTTTGCCTCGTCAAATATAGGCTTATCAGGTGGACACTCGGGGTAACAGCCTGTAGAACAATACGATTTAGGTATACAGTACCAGTGGGCTTGTTCCAGGGTTGGTACATTGATTAGTAATAACAATCCTCCCAGTCTAAAAACGAGACCTGCCATTTTCCCTTCAGAAAGTCAGTTTTCAGTTATTATGAGTTTTGTTAACTAGAGCCCTGCCAAGCAAGTACTTTAACTACTGTAACATATTAAATTCTGGGAAAGAAATCAAAAGTTTTGTGCGAACATACAAAAATATCAGAAAACAGATATTTCTTTCAAAACTGTCAATAATTTGCGGGATCATTATCTATTATCTATTTTTATATTATTATCGATTATTAACTATTATCTAAATGATTAAAGTATTTAATGCATTTAACTCAGGGCTAACAAGCAAGAGGACAAATAGCCGACAGGACCGGTAATCTCACAGTTTGCATTTGACAGTATTGAATTTGTTTTATTAGTTTAATAGCCAGGATGAAGAACATAAAATATTGCCTCCAGGTCTGAGGAAATTAGATGCCACTTGCAAATTCATCAGCTAGCTGCCTAGCTATATAAGCAAATTACTAAAAAGAATTATTGATAGTATTAGCATCAATGACACATTTGAAACTATCAACTTGATTTGTTAAGCCATCTTGCTACAGTAGCTAGTTTATACCCTTTGGCTGGTAGCCACATATAGCAGAGATCTACCTAGTTGGCTGATTCAGACTAGCTGCAAGACCTATAGCACCATTTGCATTTTCTGTGAAGTACAAGATAAGTGCTGTGTCTATAGGTATGGTCCATAGAGAAGCTTCGCGTAAAGTCTTACCAGTTAGAAAACATAGCACTAGCTAGCCAGAAAGCCATAGAAACCATAGAAACAAAGATTTCATTCAACGTTTTGTAATAACACACCATGAGAAAATATCTGGCCTTGCCATAATCCCTCAGGCTTAAATTTTTGGAACCAGCATGGTAGCTGGTTATTACTTATATACTTTATATTTTAATGCATTGCACCTGGAGAAAGTTCAGTGGTACAAGATGAGTGCTCACAATGATTTTTTTACCTTCCATATTGGGTAGAGGATTGCTGCATATGCCCTGTTGGTCGAGGCAGGTTTTGTAGCAGGGGGTGTGGCAGGGACTGTAGTGCCATTGGCATTCATGCGGGGCGTTGAAGTAGTCACAGTACACAGCTGCGAACCAGAGAAATCTCATTCACACTTACACAACTTGAACATTTATGTTTGTGTACAGCATGCTACTCCATTCTCATGATCTCTTGTTTTGATCAGCTTTTCCCTTATTGGGAGCTGAAAATATACAAATATGTGCATGTTTCATTTCACACTACTGAAAACTCCTGCTGTGTTTTCCAGGTTTTTGAATCAGAATTGATCAAATATTCCAAGCTGGAGACTGCAGTACAGAATGCTGCCAGCCCAACTGGAGCGTACGGACATGGCGAGATCATCCACAGTAAAAAGGCAAAGTACAAAAGGCCCATCTATACTCACGGCACAGGTCTGGTGTCCTCCAGGCGACGCAGACTCCAGCTTCGTTGCAGGCCTGTGCGTAAGCTGCCACAGCCGTGCAGAAGCACTCACAGTCTCCCCCGCTGTCACACGCGCACGAGTCGCTCACGCAGTTTTCATAGTACGGGATGGGGTCTACCTGCACATAGGTAAGAAATATGAGTTCCGTTGGGGTCCCAATAGTCATTACTATTTTTGCCATATTGAACAGCCGTATCGAGTGAATGTGAATCCATAAATAGTAGTTATTACATTCAAAAACTGAATGTAATTGGTATTAAAACTAGATATTATGAAAGTAAAATGACTGAAAGTCTATGTCTCTCTCCCTGTAACTGTATGCAGAAGGATATTTCTTTCATTAAATAAATAACTTAAATAAATAATAATACTTAATAATAAAATAATAAATAAAATAAAATAAATAACTGTCAATAATAATCAATTGATAATTACATAAATAAGTAAGCAATGAAATAGATAATGAAATAATCAGTAAGCAAACACATAAATATCTCTTTATTTCATGGCGTTTTTATTTCGAAAAGAACACATTGGCTTGTTTATTATTTTCCTTGTGTATTTATTTCTAGGCGTATTTATTTCAACACGTGTTTATTTAAAACGACTCGGCCTGGCAGTCGCCGTGGAAGGGCGGGCGACAGTGCATAACACATCAATGAAGCACACTGATGATGGGGGAAAACAACCTGTTTCGCTCCATAGTTTTTATTAGCAATGGATTTACAAGATTATGAAAATGCCGAAAAGCTGTTGTGTGATAGGCTGTACAAAAAACTAGGCCAAGAAGCCAGATCTTGTACAGAAGTTGTACATGCTCCCGTGCAAATGAACAAGACAATGAGGAGAAAAATGTGGATTCAGGCAAAGGAAGAAAACTGAATCAAGGCACATCTATATTTGGAGTAGCCTAAGTAAGGACTTTCATTATGTGCAAGAGGTACTGTACTGTACTGTAACTACCTAGCCACATTAAATGCCACATCACATCCACAAGGAACAACTATTATTATGATAACTGCTTTTAACTAACGTTAGCATCTTGACTTCTAACAGCTAGTTTGCTCACCGTAACATTAGTTCAGTCCATAAAGTTGCAGTATGTAAGTTTGCTGTTGGAGACCTTTGTTAATATTTGGTTAAATTTTCTTCACATCCCAACATATATCAATAAATTAAGCAGGTCTAAATCCAGTCGCCCTGACTGCCCCGGGCTCTGAAATCAGCCACTCCAAATTTCACCACAACTGAATCTCTGCCCTGCCAGCTTGTCCGTCGGACCTGTTGCACATTCACAGCACTGCTACACAGGGTGGGCGGGGTTACACAGATCAGAGCAGAGGTCTTTACTGCAGAGTTAGCTAATGCAAAAGCTGGACCTAGAAACTACCTCGACATCTTATGTTTAAATGTTTCAAAACTATATTTTACACCAAGTATGACATACAGATTGTGAAAGCCAAGACATGAAGACTACTTGTGACTGGTGACAAACAGCAGTAGCTGTGGTCTCAGTAGTCTAATAGAAATCCGGTACTACCTTGACATCTTACGTTTATAAGTCTCAAAACTGTATTTTACACTAAATATAACATCGAGACATACAGGTCATGAGAGCCAAGACATGTTTCAAGTAAAATCAGATGAAACCCATTAGCTTGTGGCCACAGAGCAGCTGAGGTGATTGTGTGACTGGTATCAGTAAGCTGGCTAAAGTTAGCTAGCTTCCAAATGAAGCGAAACTCCGGCACTGTCATCTTACATTTAAAAGCCAAGATATTTAACTGCTAAAATAAGATGAAACCCTTAAACAGAAAAGAATTAACATTTTTGACATAAACACATAAACATCGATTTGTATGAAATTGAGATTGTCAATAACAATTGATTATCATATGACAGAATGGGTCACATGTCCTCTCTCTCCAGTACTCAGATGTCAGGAGCCGCGCATATGTGTGTTTGGAGGGAGGGGCTTTGGAGTGTGCGCTGGGGTGAGGGGAGGCGGGAGAGGGCTGTGCTCTAAACTGTTCGCACTGGTCCTGCAACGGTCCACATACCCTTTCATGGCAGCCCTTAAAGGTGTTGCCTTTGATGATGCTGCACTGCAGCATTGCCCAGCTGTGTCGGTGGGGGTTTAGGCTGCACGGGTCCGTTTCTTCTGCGGCATCCGGGCAGGAGCTGGAGACTTTCCAGCTGTTGGCAAACTCCAAGGGGCTGCTCACTACCAGCTGCCCCTGGGTGGTGAAGTCATCTCTGGCATCGCCATCGAAGTCCCCACACAGACCACACACCTTTCCCTTTAGAAGCATGCACAGACCCCATTATCCAACGGGTCATTCAACAACAAAAAAAACCCCAACGTGCAACAGCCCAATCAAAAAGGATCTCATTATAAATAGCCTCTTTGCACCATCTGTTACCAAACAAAATCCCATTATCCAACAGATCTTACCAAAAATAACCCCTTAACCCAACAGTTTCAGTGCGAACTTGCTTGATCTGCCTGGCTTGACTAGCTGGTACTCACCAGCTGGTACTCACCATATGGTCTGGTTCCAGGATGATGCGAACGGTTGTTTTGCGATCCCAGACCACGGAGATCCCGATTTTGGATTCCACGACGATGTACAAGCCGACGGTCCTCACTTTGTATTTTATAAACGTCAAGCCATTGCGGCTCACCTGCTCAACCTTCCCCTCAGACAGCTTCAGCTCAGTGCTCTGGCAAAGGGAAAATTCATTGAACAGAAGGGCCCGCAGCAAACCTGCTTGTGTATGTTGTATTAGATCACCAATCCTCCTTTTAATCAAGGGAACCGGTAGTGAACCAGAAACAGACATCTGGGCAAATGTGGGGCAAGTTTATGAAAAACCGAGTCACATGAATGCACATGGTCGTGCATACATACGGTCATTTATAAAAATGCTGGACAGGTCTGGTTGCCTATAATTATTGGCTAGCATGGCTGGAAGAGGAACCATCTGAGGTTGGTTTGGTGGGGGAGGGGATTCACATTTGACAGGTGCTTCAGGGACCAGCACAACTGTATTTCATAAAAAATGTTTCAGGAGCAATGCTTTCTAAGGTCATGTCAGCATGGAATAGCGAGGGAAAGACATTCAAAATTTCAACTGTGCGCAGAGATGCATGCTACAGGATGTTCATGTTATGGATATTCATGTAATAAACTGAGCGCTTACCCCGAGGAAAATCCTGACTGATTTTGAACAAGTTGTGCCAGTAGATCCGCACGGAATGTTCTCTGTGATCACCCGGAAATTTGCCATCTCTGTCTCATTTCCACATTTGTCCTTTAAAAAACAAATGCAAACAGCATTTCACCTTTAAAGACAGCTTAGACGGCTTCAGTACAATTTTATTTACTACTGATATCATTTGCTATGTGAAAATTTGCTTTACTGAAATCAAATGCCAACGGTTGAACTCTTGTCTATAAAATTGAATTGGATAACATAGACAGTGAATATACTGTATACATATAAATTTGAAATGTGTCAAACATACAAAAAAGAGACACCATTGCTAGCGTTACCTGCACAGCCACATAACCACATTGTCCACGAAAGCCAAACCTCCGCTCATCGAAGGTCAGGTGATGGCCACTGCCATAGATGGTGCAGGAGCCGGGGCATATGTGATCCGTGCAATTCCACATCCCCCTGGTACATGTACTGGAAAAAACCAAACAGGAACCATACAATACCTACAAATACCGGCAATATCACCGTTTCTGGATTATGTTCCTACACCACCAGGAAGCTGACCTCTAACATGCCCAGTTTCTCGGTTACGTGTGAAGCGCACAGCAAAAGCAGTACCCATAAGTGACAGTTTAGTATGAAGTAAGACTGCATACTGCGTGGAACAGTAGCGTTGAATGAACCATTTGTAGAAGGTGGGTGAAGATACTTAAGAAATGTAGCCCAAATCAAGACCGGTTCGCTGGAACTCGGTAGTCTCTGGGCACTTACCATGTGTTGCACCGGTTTGGGATCTGTCTTCCAGGGGCGTAGAAGTGGCCGTCGTGGAGGCACGGGCAGTCGTGCTCCTTCACGCAGTTCCCCCTCCCGTCGTCCAGCAGCCCGCTCGGGCACTGGCACCCGGACTCGCATTCAGAGGAGAACTGCAGGGGCAAGAGGTGTCCCGGGTCTGTTAAAATATCTTTTTTTTTTTTTTGAAAGGGTGAAAGCATTTTGAAATGAAGGAGAGCGGACAGGTCTTCCGTCCTTTCACATTTTTTTGCTCCGTTCTGACAAGTAAAAAGCAGAGAGGCTAAGAGAGATTAAAGTTCAGAAAGTTCCGTGGCATGGAACCCCCACCATGCAAGGGGAACTTGCAAGTGGCTCTACAGTTGGTCACTTTACGGACTGTGCCGCACATCTCACCAGATTATACCTTTTTAAATGGTGACCAGGCCTTGTGTCAAGTCCTTATACGTTG
This sequence comes from Anguilla pacifica, assembly GCA_039654925.1. Taxonomy (NCBI): domain Eukaryota; kingdom Metazoa; phylum Chordata; class Actinopteri; order Anguilliformes; family Anguillidae; genus Anguilla; species Anguilla pacifica. The sequence continues at coordinate 11,559,740 of CM077299.1, forward strand.
TACACACACCCTCGTAAAACCATACAACTTTCCCTTAGTGCAGGGGTGTGAGACCGTCCCCACTATGCTTGATTTTGTTCCAGGTTATCGAAATGAACAAAGCTTGTCCATTTCATCCTTAAACTGATTTTAACCGAATGCAGGTTTAGCACACCCGACATTTGCTTTGTTTTTCAACTCCTCATTTTCCAGTTTCTGTTTTGAACGCAGGATCTCTGACTGCAACTGAGCTTGTTATGGAAATCCCTGTTTTTGTGACATTTCATCCACAGCTCCTGGCAGGCATCTAAATGCCCATAGAAACTTAAACCCAAAACTTAAACCAGAACATCAGCACATCCTGACTTGATTGAATACGGGATAATGGATAAAGGATATGGAATGCAAAATAAGAGAAGGCACAAGAGATAATGGATATTCAATGGATATGGTATGTTGGACACAAGATATGGTGTTATGAACAATAGATTACTACGGAATATTAGATATGGGATAGGGAATATTGGATGTGGGACATGAGATATTGTTTATGGGAAGTGGGATATTCAACATGGGATACAGGATAAGGTAAGATAAGGTATATAAGATAAAGTATACTGGACATGGAAAATAGGAGATGAGACAATGATAACTGATAGCAGATAAGGATTTTTAGATGCTGGATAGTGGGTAATGGATATGGCACTCACACAGCCACCATCCAGGTTGCTGCAGGTGCGTGCACACTCTATCCCTTGTGCGTTCGCATCTGCTGAGGAGCAGCTGAAGAAGACCTTTGGAGACGGGCATGCTGTAACACAGAAATTACACTTATCTTAGGCCCACTGCGCCAGGACCTAGTGACACCCTCATCCACTGGATATTTTAGGAAGCTTAACTGGCTAAGAGTGGGAAAAAAAGGGTCACTTATACTGAGATGATGGTCACCTATAAAATTTTTAAAAACACAAGTATTTATTGAATTATTTTACACTGATCAGAGACACTCGCAGTTATGACAAAAGAGGCAGTTCAACAGATTTAATACTGTTTAGATTTAAGAACTCAATGAGCAAAAACACATTTCTGTACACTGCAGTGGTATAATGGAACAATCTTTCCACAGCACTAATGTCAGTTGCATCAGAAAGTACTTTTAAAATGACCGTGAAAAAATGACTACTAAGTAGGACGCAGCCTCTTTTTGTAATTTTTGAATGAAGAGTGCGTAAAACAGAATCCATCCTGCCGTTTGTTGCTTGTAATTGTTATATCGTCTGTATATATCATTATCTGTTGTGTGTTTATTTTTTTATGTTTAGTGTTTAGGAGAATTACAATGGAAATAAGCCATTTTGGCTTTATTGTGTTATTTAACCTTGATGATTTTAAATGAATGTAATGACTGCGGTGCAGTATGCTGTGTATTTAAAAATTGTCTAAATAAATTTGCTCATTCATTCACAGGACCCCAAACCCAGTACTTACTCTCCGATCGTGCTTTCCAAGACCGGCAATGGAGCCTCCCATTGGAGCACACACTAAAAACAAGAAGGACCTTCGTGAACATTCATTCACAGCTGTATGCCAATCACATACTCCAGATTCTCTAGTCATTTGTAGCAATCACAGTGCACCAATTAGGGATGGGAAGTGTTTCAAATACATGTCCTCTTTTTGTATAATTTATGACTGTGCCACCTCCAAAGCAAGCTACACCTCTGCCATTTTGAATGTTGTTGTTGGGTGGCCTTTTTGTATTTTGTAACAACATGCATATTAGTGTATTAGTACCCACCAGTGCTCCTCCTTTATGGTGATGGATTTTCCAGGCTTGATGTGGTCGCCGTTGTGATAGCAGGGGCATTTGGCCACGGGCACGCACACGCCTCTGTCGTCCTGGTACAGGCCTTCGGGGCAGGAGCAGCCGTCCACAGGCAGGAAGTTGGTGGAGCAGCTCGGCCGCTCGGACCCGAGGGATCGGCACGTCCGCTGGCACTGCTGCAGCTGGTAGGAGAACGTCTGGGAGGCGGGGCAGGTCTCCGTGTACTTGCCTGAACGACACAGAAATCAACCGTTAGATGAAGCGCACCGCGTCATTTTGGAGGCACAATGGTGCACTGGAGAATGGGGAAAGGAAGTGAAGTGGGGAAATTAGCAGGTTTATTGTCTGGGTGTCCATGTGAACCCATCTGGGGAGGCTGGAAAAGAGATTTAGTTGTGAAAGATGTGTTCAGTTACCAACCATAGATGTGTTCACCCACCATAGATGCAGTCACTTATAATGTGCTCGCTTACTTACTACAGACATGTTCATTTGGCATAGATGTTCCCATTCACCATAGATATTTTCACTCATTATAGATGGGTTCACTCATTGGCTGTGTCTCAAATGGAAGACAGCATTTTCACTGTTTTCACAATTTTGCACACTTGTTCAGAGGCATGTCACAAACCAAAGTCATCAAAAATTGCATCCTTGTAACATGCCTTATTTCAGTTTAATTTGAAGGCAGCATCTAATGTATCTTCCACCAGGTAGGATATCCCAGAGGTCTTTGCAAATACCTCAGGCTTCTTACTATCATTAAAATAATGGCGGCAGCAAAAAGCAAAGCAATTTATTTCACGAATAGCTGTTTTTGGTGTTGTTTGAGGATTGGAAATATTGTTTGCTTGTGCTTGAGTGAGAAAGGACGTGCCTATACGTCATCATCCTCCAATGTAAAACGTTTGTCAGTAGAGGATTTTCTAGAGTCGTACATCCTGTTAGAGAAAATGAAGAAGCTGTGCTGCTTCCTCATTTGCATTGCCAGAGACCGATAGACCCCTTCGTGGACTTGTCATCAAAAACATGCCTTCCATTTGAGACACAGCCATTGTTATGTTCTCACCTACTCACCATAGATATGTTCACTCACTACAGATGTGTCCACTCACTCACCATAGATATGTTCATTCACCATAGATGTGCTCACTCACCATAGATATGTTCACTCACCATAGATGTGCTCACTCACTCATCAGATATTTTCATGCAGCACAGCTATTTCCGCCACCATAGACATGTTCACTCACCACAGATATTGGTCCTCCAGCCCTGAAGCTCCACACCCTTAGCCTGGCAAGCTCTCACATAGGAGGAGAACACAGCACACAGGCAGTCTTCACTCTTCTCACAGTTACAGCTGGAGTACTTGCACCTCTGCAGGAAAGGTGGAAAGGGAATAATCAGAAGCAAGTTTTCCACCAACAATCAGACAATCAGTTGAATTTAAGGAAACATTATCTTACCCTGTAGTAGACTTCAGGATCCACCATAGTGTGGCACTTGGAAAACTCACTCTTTTGACTTTGCAGCATTGAGCACCAGTACTCAGCATAATTTTCTAAAGGAAGCAAGGAATTATTTTCACCTCAGTGTGCAACAATACTGTGAGCATACATCCCATACAGTTCTCTCTTTGAGAATGGCATAACGACAGTTATGGCAAATAAAAATGATTCTGATTCTGATTCTGATCCCTTAGAGTTCCATCATATGGCTATTAACCATGACAATAGCACTGGGGGCATTTTGACTTGAACTAAATGCTTGACTTAAAGGGACAGTTCACCCAGTGTTCAGTGTTCTTGGTGAAGAAGGATCTTGCAGGGGGAGGCTCACCGTTCTCTATACTGAGTGAGCAGGGGTCATCCAGTCGTTCCATCCTGTTCGGGCAGCTGGCCTGGGCCTTCCAGGAGTTGGCGAAAGATGCAGCGGTGCCCTCCACCAGCCCCTGAGGGGTCTTCAGGTCATCGTGCAGGACCATGTTGAAGTTTCCACACAGGCCTGTGATTTCACCAGGATGAAAAAACATGTGGACTCAATATGAGCTGGAACGCTGAGCTCAGAAAGAAATCCCTGAAAACCACTGATGTACACTGAAACTACGCTGGTCACAGTCTTCCTAATTTCTGAATTTACCTTTAGGTGATTTCCATTTAAGCTTTCTCATTCTACTGACAGAACTCAACCTGAAAAATATATTGTAGTTCACTTTTGTTGATCCCTTTGATGAATTTAACCCCTTAGTGCCAAATCTGGCCAATCCTTGCCCTTTTAGGGGGTACCCTATTTAAAGCTGTATAACTCCAGGTGTGAGCACCACGGAGACTTGAAAATGGCTTAAATGAAGCAAGACATTGTCTAGGCAGAAAATCTAAAATTAATTTGTTTTTTTTTTAGTTTGCAATGAAATACTGGGAGACTGCATATATCCAGCAGGTTAAAGTATACATGTCCTGGATCAAAAACCCCTTGACCACAAGTGCGTCAAATCTAAGGGTGGATACGCAGAACTACTAATGATCTATGAATCAAAAAGTAAGCAGTGTACCCATTGTCTCCAAATCTATCCAAAATGTCTAAATTATGCATTGCAGTCAATCACAACATAATCATGTATTACACTACAAATCAACTGTTTGACTGAAGAAACTCACTGTTGCATATCTAGGGGTCCTGAAACAACAAAATCTCTCCAAAAATGAATAAAATGCTTTTTGTCCATCATAAAGAATATACATGTGCCCCTTATGAAGGTTTAAAGTGAAACATTGATATTAGATTTTAAAAAATAATGCAAAAACATCATCACACTGTGATACAGTACCTAAATGGGTAATCATTAACTCTCGTATGTTTTTTCTCGTCTGTTGTACTCTACAGTATGTGATGTTTTCTTGTATGGGGATGGGACGACATTAAAACAATATTCAACCGTCCACCACGTTTTGGCAATGTTACAGTTGAGGTCATATCCCGTACATACACAAACACAAACTACAAGCAAACCAACGGACGCTTACGTTACAGTGTGAAACAACCTCATTCAAAATACCAACCTATTTAAAGACACTCAATTTCAAAAATAAGATATATAACCAAAATATTTTCAACAGTAACACTTCCATTTGGATATATTTGCTCCCCAGTTCTAACTTAGCCCAGAAAACAGTTTATCCGCTAGGTCTATCTGCAAACATATGCCTTAATTAGCCATGCTCAGAATTTCAAATAATAGTCTTTTCCAAGAAATAACAAGTCATCGATAAAATTTCACCAGGTGCAGTGTCTTTTACTGCTAACACATACTGAATGCGTAATGCAGCCATAATGAGAAAAAACTTTCGGTTACGATGAGCGGTAAAACGTTATTCCAAAAGTAAAATTAGACATATTATGCATCGTTAGAAAGCTTATTCTGTCACCTAGGATCGAGTAACTGTCGATCAAGCCAGATTGTACTACAGGCATATCAATTAAATTTGTATCACATGTAAAATATTGGAATCTATCACTGGAGACACTTTAGAATTTTTTTTTTTTTAAATAACAACAACCTAAGGAATAGCCTACCAACAAAAAATGGTTATTTTCAACAGCAAGGAATTCTTCTTCACTCTTTCCTTGTCCTTACAGGTGTCTAAAAATGTGCCTGATGAGCAAACGCAAATATGCAGTGGAGTGGCATACCGCATGTTTTTGTCAGGTACGTCTGGTCCAGGGTTATGTACAGTTGCATGATGGGAATGAGTTGGATGTGCAGCTGTAATCCAAAATCAGTCTGCAGTATGATGTGGAAGGACGAAGGTCTGAACACATGTACATTCGCTGCAACCAAAAAAATGACATCATTTTCACACACAAGTCTATACATTTACATTGCAACACTTTGCATGAATTAACAATTAACACTGATTACGCGTTGCATATAGTAACACTGCACTTCTCATTTGTTTCTTTGTTAGAAATATGAATACTTAATTCAGTGAAAAATACAATTACTAGACAATAGAGGAAAAGAGTAGTGAGAAAAACGTAAACACAATCAAATTTATGTAAAGGTTGATATCAGTACTGTCTAATGGAGAGTAGGCATGCCTTTTACCTGTGCTGTAGGGCAGGCTGATCTCAGCATTGTGACTCACTTTCCCGTCTGCTTTAATTACCAATGCCTAAAAACAGAATCAGTGTGCGTTCAGTACAGTGATACTAGTGGCAGTTTCACAGTGTATAGCACCAGGCGCAGCCATACAGCACTATAGTCTTCTCCTGTCTAATGGCTAATGCTAACTAGCCATACAGCCCTATAATCCTCTCCTGTCTAATGGCTAATGCTAACTAGCCATACAGCCCTATAGTCCTCTCCTGTCTAATGGCTAATGCTAACTAGCCATACAGCCCTATAGTCCTCTCCTGTCTAATGGCTAATGCTAACTAGCCATACAGCCCTATAGTCCTCTCCTGTCTAATGGCTAATGCTAACTAGCCATACAGCCCTATAGTCTTTTCCTGTCCAATTACACATGCTAATCAGCTATATAGTCCTGTGTCCTTCTGTCCAATAAAAAATACTTAGTAGCCAGACAACCTTGTGGCATCGTCCTGTCTAATGGCTGAAGCTATGGGCTCATTCCAATTGCTCATTTTTTCCATCCTCATCTCCACGGTCCTTGCCTGACCTGGAACTCAATCGAGGTTCGCCATCTTTAAGGACATTCCAACCTGTTAAATTCTCCTTGAAGGAGCTGGGAGCGAGGAGTTAAGAGGCTCCCGAAGGATGCTTGAGCTAGGAAACATGAGTGCATCCTTTGCGGAAGTCATTTTTTTCAGAAAACGTATAAATGATTGACCTCTAGATTCAATTCTACCCATCTACCACATCTGTAATTGATGTAGCTTAGGTCTTTTACTTGACTGAACAAAGACATTCTATTTGCCTAATATACATTTCCTTGATTCCTCTGTCATCATGTCCTTTCCTTGCATCCTCCATTGGGTGGCGCTAAGAAGTGAGGAAAGGATGTGAGGAAAGTATGCTAGGAGTGAAAATAAGTGATTTGAATAAGCCCTATGTGTGCCAGGCCTTGAAGTCCTGCTGGTGGAACAGTAGGGGGCAGCCTTCCCTCTGGACCCAGAGCAATGACAGGGAGTCTAATAATGCAGCAAGCTCAGTCATGAGGCGTTAAGCTGAGGTGGAAACTAACGGTCACTGCTAGCACTAATACCGAATGATTCTGCCAATAATTATCAATTTAATATATTTGCATGGTTGAATAAAGGTTGAATTGAATATTAATTCAGCCCTTATCACTGTGATATATTGTATAATACATGAACAATAAGAATAAGAATAGTTCAAGAAGAATAGTTCAGTGTTCAGTTATTATTAACATCATAATAAGCCTTCTGTGATCCGGTTAATCTTTTGACAATGACGTGACCATATCTACGGTATTGATCCCAAACATTTTGTGGATGAGTAATCAATCTGTTATTTATTGCGTTTATTTAAGGGAGGGCACTCACATTGTTTTTGTCATTGTTTAGCAGCAGCACCACTGATTTCAGACAAGTGTCCAGGTCCTGAGAACCGCATGGGACCAGCTGGCCCAAGACAGTGAACTTTGACCCCACATTGTCCTAAGAAAGCGATAAAATAACAGGAAATATTTTACATTAATTATTATTAAGATAGATGTATACACATGTTTCTTTTGTGGGCAAAATGGCAAGTTATTATCCTTAACAACCTTAAAGTCAGTAAATGAACATAAATATTTTTTTTCCCTCATATCTTTGACTGACATAATTGCAACTGATCACACACAGGTCACATGCTTTTTGATGACAGACTAAACTACAGTTACAAAGATGGTAGAAATGCAAAATACACATGAGCTATTCGATACAACAAAAATTTATCTGGGTGGATTTTGAGTATTTTATATGCTACACAATTTGCTTTGTATTATATTTTTTCATCCTCCACCAATATCATGAAGGACCTGTTTGTCTGTTCTGCAACAAAAGGAGACAAATATCTAAAAGATGGCTGCCAATGGCAGGGTTTGAATGTGGTGTGCCAGTGATGGGGTAACCTTGGTTAGGATGTAGTAGCAGTCTCCATGGAAGGTGTAGGCTTTCCCATCATAGGTTGTGACATGTGACCCCCCCTCTATAGCACACTGTCCAGGGCAGGGCAGGCTCTTACAGGACCACCTTCCCTGGTTACAAACACTGAAAAGACAACACATGACCATCTGGGTGTGTGCACACTCACTTTCACTGGTTTGAAACATGGAAACCCTCCTTATATGATGAATACAGCAAGTCCAAGGCACTCTTCTTAGATTAAAAAGATATGTCTATGCAAAAATACAAGCAATAGTTAAGACGAGTGCATTAACTAAGTCACCAACGAAACAGCTAACTAGTTACAACCCTAAGCTTACAGTCAATTTAGAGATTAAATTGAGAAAACAATTTCTCTCAGCATAATGACGGATTTAAAGACTAAACGAACTCACCCGATATTGTCTTCAAATGGACCGTATTATTTATTTAGACATTGGCAGAATACAGCATAAATCGCGTCTTTTGTTTATATTCAATATTAGAAATTGCAGCGAGAAACTGCAGCTGTAGACACAAGATAGTTTGTTATGTTATGGTAGCAACGGCACGAAGCGGACTATATGCATTACCGTCATTGTTTCATTGGACCAGCGTGTTTTCGCGCGTTTGCACAGAAACTCAGAACCTATCAATAAAATGGTTTAGCTATTTCTCAGCATAATGACAGATTCAAAGACTAAACGAACTCACCCGATACTGTCTTCAAATAATGTCTGGCACTGTCTTCCACTGCTTCCCCGACGTTCAGACCGTCCCCTCACTGATAAAAACTAGACCCTACGGTGTCGGATTACTTGCGTCGCCATGGATGTCGCTTGCCGTAAAGAAGTTTACTAGATGTCGTAATCGTTTAGATTTGGAGCCACAGCTCTTCCGCACCCCACCTAATAAAAAAGTCCAAATGGCAGGCAAACAATATGGCGGAGATATGTAGCCCCAATAGCAAAGTTGTAGAGCACATTCACATGCGTCGGTCTATGAAGTTTTGTGTTGATCTGACTTACGGTGTGGGAGTTATGACCTTTTAGGCAAAACCCTTTGTTATAGCGCCACCATCTGGCCGACATAGGTGATTTTTAGTGCCTGAGTAGTGGGGGGCCATAGGAACCCACCTGCCTAATTTGGTTGCTCTAGGACTTATGGCTGCTGAGCCTCAGACATTTTAGCAGAGAAAGCATCCACGCCCCAACGTAAAAGTTAAAATGGCGGGCAAACAATATGGCGGACATGGGTGGTGCCAGTGGCAAAGTTGTAGAGCACGTTCAGATGCATAGGTCGATGAAGTTCTGTGTTGATCTAACTTATGGTGTGGGAGTTATGGCCTTTTACGCAAAACCCTTTGTTATAGCGCCACCATCTGGCCGACATAGGTGATTTTTAGTGCCTGAGTAGTGGGGGGCCATAGGAACCCACCTGCCAAATTTGGTTGCTTCACCCAACATATCTACTGAATATCATGATTATTGTATAAAAAATTGATGACTTATGGCCAATTTTGTGGTAAGAGACGCTGGCGGATGACTTAGTTGCGTCGCCATGGATGTGTCCTGGCCGCTTCTCGTGAATGCATTTACTATGTCGTAACACTTAGATGGCATGTCGTAACACTTAGATGGCCCAGCGTGTATGTACAGCTGCAGCGCTTCCATGCTGTGACCAAAAAGGGGTGTCACACTAGTGTTCTCACGATACCAAAATTTTGACTTTGATACCGATACCAGGTTTAGTATTATGATAATTGATACTGAAACAATACTGATTCAATACTCGGTACCTAACGATACTGAAATTACCTTAATAGATCCGAAAGGTAATGTCCACAAGGGTTGACCTCATTTTCGAATTCACGGTTTATAAAAAACCTGATTTATTAACAGCTTTTAAGTTGAAGCCTGTTCAGCATATCAATAAGCATAGGCCTATAGTGTTACAACACTAAACCATAGAAAACTATATTAAATATATTTCAAAAATTAAACAATTGTAAAGTAAATTATCTTTATACAGGTCTTTCACTTTAAAATATATCTAAAAACAGCATATTTCAATAACAATACAGCATCTTCCTTTAATAAAATATTTACAAATTAGAACAGCTATTGCTACTGAAGTGAACTGAGTCTAAGATTGCGCAGTATCAACCACGAAAAATGCACAAGCGCAGGTCACCTCACTTGCCAACCTTAGTTGCTACTGCCATCTAGCGAAGATTCTGACAAATTACACTTTTCATCCTCAGTAATGCGGTAGACGATTTTCCCTGGCTTTTACATTTGACTCAAAACTACCGAACGTCGGAATATTCTAATACCAAACCGTTTCTTTCTCTTTTTTTTTTTTTTTAAGTACCGAGAAAGTGCTGAAGTTTTGGAATACCGTGCAACACTACGTCAGACACATATTCCAATCCATTGCTCAGCTTAGCAGAGAATGCACATTTCAGAGCGCCACAGAGACAGATAGAATAATAACACATAAATACACATTTCAAGTAATAAATGCGACATTAAGAAAAAACGAAACAAAAGACGAGATATCAAGTCGCGACCTACGCGCAGAGCAGCCTACCGTTTTATTTATGTAGACACTGGCATATAAGAAAATTTTCGGTTACGCTGACCTATAAAACGCTATTCCAAAAGCAAAAACAGACATGTTATACATCGTCAGAAAGCTTATACTCTCACCTACTGAATAAATTAATTGTCAGTCAAGCCAAATTGCACTAAAAAGGGCGACAACGCCGTAAGCAACAGGTGTGGTATTACGCACAGCTATTTTTGAAGATAGCCCAGGCGTGACAAATGCGCGTAGCCTATATTTCTCAAACGGATTGTCCAGGACAATATATGACCACTCATTCGCAGAAGGGACAACTCTACGCGTAAAACCAGTGGTAAGATTGTATATTTATTCAATGTTTAGTCCCAGATATTGAATGTAGAATGACATGGCATAATTAAAAAAAAACTTTTATGTTGTTGCTACGGAATATTATATTACATTATAGGCATTTGGCAGACGCTCTTATCCAGAGCGACGTACAACAAAATGTTTAACCATAACCAGGAACAAGTGTGTCGAAAACCCTAGAGGGCAGTAGCCTACCGTTCCAAGTGCATGGAACAACCTTATAGTTCAACTTGGACCCTGTAGGTTAAACTGGTTAACACTAACACAAACAAGAACAGCAACAACGCAGTCTATGCAAAAATACAAGCAATAGTTAAGACGAGTGCATTAACTAAGTCACCTACTAAACAGCTAACTAGTTACAACCCTAACCTTAGAATAAATTTAGAGATTAAATTGAGAATACGATTTCTCTCAGCATAATGACTGATTTAAAAACGAACCCGTTATTGTCTTCAAATGGATCCATGTCAAAGAAAAGTAATGATTCATCCTCTTAAAGCTGTACCGTAGCGTATTATTTATTTAGACATTGGCAGAGTACAGTATAAATTGCGTCTTTTGTGAATATTCAATGTTAGAAATTGCAGTGAGGAACTGCAGCTGTAGACACAAGATAGTCTGTTATCTTATGGTAGCAACGGAACGAAGCGGACTATATATGTATTAGGCTACCGTCATTATTTCATTATACCAGCGTGTTTTCGCGCGTTTGCACAGAAACTCAGAACCTATCAATAAAATGGTTTAGCTATTTCTCAGCATAATGACAGATTCAAAGACTAAACGAACTCACCCGATACTGTCTTCAAATAATGTCTGACACTGTCTTCCACTGCTTCCCCGACGTTCAGACCGTCCCCTCACTGATAAAAACTAGACCCTACGGTGTCGGATTACTTGCGTCGCCATGGATGTCGCTTGCCGTAAAGAAGTTTACTCGATGTCGTAACCGTTTAGATTTGGAGCCACAGCTCTTCCGCACCCCACCTAATAAAAAAGTCCAAATGGCGGGCAAACCATATGGCGGACATAGGTGGTCCCAAAAGCAAAGTTGTAGAGCACATTCAGATGCATCGGTCGATGAGGTTTTGTGTTGATCTGACTTACGGTGTGGGAGTTATGACCTTTTAAAGTATGACCCTTTGTTATAGCGCCACCATCTGGCCGACATAGATGATTTTTAGTGCCCGAGTAGTGGGGGGCCATAGGAACCCACCTCCAAAAGTTGGTTGGTCTACAACTTATGGTTGCTGAGCCTCAGACATTTTAGTGGAGAAAACTGCCACGCCCCAACTAAAAAGTCGAAAGGGCAGGCAAACAATATGGCGGCCATAGGTGGTGCCAATGGCAAAGTGATAGAGCACGTTCAGATGCATATGTCGATGAAGTTTTGTGTTGATCTAACTTATGGTGTGAGAGTTATGGCCTTTTACGCCTAACCCTTTGCTATAGCGCCACCATCTGGCCGACATAGGTGATTTTTAGTGCCTGAGTAGTGGGGGGCCATAGGAACCCACCTGCCAAATTTGGTTGCTCTAGGCCTTATGGTTCCTGAGCCTCAGACACTTTTAGCGGAGAAAAATAATAATAATAATTAAAGCCGCAAGCGGCGTTGGGAGGGGTCCAAGCATTGGCACCATCGCGCCCCCTACGGAGCGATTTTAAAATGGCTTTTTCCTCATGATCATATTCCTTCATCCAACATATCTCCTGAATATCATGATGATCGTATAAAATATTGATGACTTATGGCCAATTTTGTGCTAAGAGACGCTGTCGGATGACTTAGTTGCATCGCCATGGATGTGTCCTGGCCGCTTCCCGTGAAGGCCTTTACTATGTCGTAACACTTAGATGGCATGTCGTAACGCACATATGGCCTGGCGTGTTTGTACAGCTGCAGCGCTTCCATGCTGTAACAAAAAAAGGCATCACACTAGTGTTGTCACGATACCAAAATTTTGAATTTGATACCGATACCAAGTTTAGTATCACAATAATTAATACTGAAACGATACTGATTCAATACTCGGTACCTAACAATACTGAAATTACCTTAATAGATCAGAAACTCAATGTCCACAAGGGTTGACCTCATTTTCGAATTCACGGATTACTAAAAACCTGGTTTATTAACAACCTTTGAGTTGAAGCCTGTTCAACATATCAATAAGCATAGGCCTAAAGTGTTACAACACTGAGCAATAGAAAGATATATTAAATATATTTCAAAAATTAAACAGTTGTAAACTAAATAATCTTTAAAACAGGTCTTTCACCTTTAAATAGATTTAAAACCAGCATATTTTAATAACAATACAGCATCTATCTATAATAAAATATTTCCAAATTGGAACACCAATTGCTACTGAAGTGAACTGAGTCAAAGCTTGCGCTGTGTCAAGGAGCTGAGTGCACAAGCGCAAGTCATCTCACTTGACAACCTTAGTTGCTACTGCTATCTAGCGATGATTCTGACAAATTACACCTTTCATCCTCTCAATCAGTAATGCGTGAGACACATTTCCCTGGCTTTTATATTTGACACAAAACTACCGAACATCGGAAAATTCTAATACCAAACAGTTTCTTTTTTAAGGACCGAAAAAGTGCTGAAGTTTCGGTATACGGTGCAACACTACGTCAGACACATATTCCAATCCATTGCTCAGCTTAGCAGAGAATGCACATTTCAGAGCGCCTCAGAGACAGATAGAATAATAACACATAAATACACATTTCAAATAATAAATACGACATTGAGAAAAAACGAAACAAAAGACGAGATATCAAGTCGCGACCTACGCGCAGAGCAGCCTACCGTTTTATTATGTAGACACTGGCATGTAAGAACATTTTCGGTTACGCTGACCTATAAAACGCTATTCCAAAAGCAAAAACAGACATGTTATACATCGTTAGAAAGCTTATACTCTCACCTACTTAATAAACGAATAGTCAATCAAGCCAAATTGCACTAAAAAGGGCGACAACGGCGTAAGCAACAGGTGTGGTATTACGCACAGCTATTTTTGAAGATAGCCCAGGCGTCTATATTTCTCAAACGGATTGTCCAAGACAATATATGACCACTCATTCGCAAAAGGGACAACTCTACGCGTAAAACCAGAGGTAAGATTGTATATTTATTCAATGTTTAGTCCCAGATATTGAATGTAGAATGACATGGCATAATTTTAAAATAATAACACGTAAATACGCATTTCAAATAATAAAGACGACATCGCGAAAAAACGAAACAAAAGGCAAAATATCAACTCGCGACCTGCGTGCTGGCCCCCGAGCAGCGTACCGTTTTATTTATTTAGACATTGGCAGATGAGAACATTTTCGGATACGCTGACCTATAAAACGCTATTCCAAAAGCAAAATCAGACATGTTATACATCGTTAGAAAGCTTACACTCTCACCTACGGAATAAATGAGTTGTCAATCAAGCCAAATTGCACTAAAAAGGGCGACAACGCCGTAAGCAACAAGTGTGGTATTACGCACAGCTATTATTGAAGATAGCCGACCCTGGCGTCACAGATGCGCGTATATTTCGCAAACGGATTGTCCAAGACAATATGACCACTCATTCGCAAAAGGGACATCTCTACGCGTAAAACCAATGGTAAGATTGTATATTTATTCAATGTTTAGTCCCAGATATTGACTGTAGAATGACATGGTATAATTTTAAAAAACTTTGTCTCGTTTATTTCGTTATTCAGTGACCAGCGTTTTCACTGCTGTATTGGCATATTTTAGGGCTAATGTCGGGTTTATCTTGTTGCTACGGAATATTGCATTACATTACATTACAGGCATTTGGCAGACGCTCCTATCCAGAGCGACGTACAACAAAGTGTTTAACCCTAACCAGTAACAAGTGTGTCGAAAACCCTAGAGGGCAGTAGCCTACCGTTCCAAGTGCAAGGACCAACCGCATAGTTCAACTTGGACCCTGTAGGTTAAACTGATTAACACTAACACAAACAAGAACAGCAACAACGCAGTCTATGCAAAAATACAAGCAATAGTTAAGACGAGTTAAGTCACCTACGAAACAACTACCCTAAGCTTACAGTCAATTTAGAGATTAAATTGAGAATACGATGTACAGCATAAATTGCGTCTTTTGTTTATATTCAATAATAGTAATTGCAGCGAGAACCTGCAGCTGTAGACACAAGATAGTGTGTTATGTTATGTTATGTTATGGCAGCAACGGAACGAAGCGGACTACATATGTATTACCGTCATTGTTTTATTATACCAGCGTGTTTTCGCGCGTTTGCACAGGAACTCAAAACCTACCAATAAAATGGTTTAGCTATTTCTCAACATAATGACAGATTTAAAGACTAATCGAACTCACCCTATACTGTCTTCAAATGGATGCATGCTCAAGAAAAGTAATTATTCATCCTCTGAAAAAGCTTTTACTAACAAACTTTTGGTAGCCTCTTCCAGTGCTACCCCGACGTTCAGACCCTACCCTCACTGATAAAAACTAGACCCTACGGTGTCGGATTACTTGCGTCGCCATGGATGTCGCTTGCCGTAAAGAAGTTTACTCGATGTCGTAACACTTAGAATTTGGAGCTCCAGCTTTTCCGCACCCCACCTAATAAAAAAGTCCAAATGGCGGGCAAACCATATGGCGGACATAGGTGGTCCCAAAAGCAAAGTTGTAGAGCACATTCAGATGCATCGGTCGATGAAGTTTTGTGTTGATCGGACTTATAGTGTGACAGTTATAGCCTTTAAAAGTACGACCCTTTGTTATAGCGCCACCATCTGGCCGACATAGGTGATTTTTCGTGCCTGAGTAGTGGGGGGGCATAGGAACCCACCTCCCAAATTTGGTTGGTCTACAACTTATGGTTGCTGAGCCTCAGATATTTTAGCGGAGAAAACTGCCACGCCCCAACTAAAAAGTCTAAATGGCGGGCAAACAATATGGCAGACATAGGTAGTGCCAATGGCAAAGTGATAGAGCACGTTCAGATGCATATGTCGATGAAGTTTTGTGTTGATCTAACTTATGGTGTGGGAGTTATGGCCTTTTAGGCCTAACCCTTTGCTATAGCGCCACCATAAGGCCGACATAGGTGATTTTTAGTGCCTGAGTAGTGGGGGGCCCTAGGAACCCACCTGCCAAATTTGGTTGCTCTAGGACTTATGGTTGCTGAGCCTCAGACACTTTTAGCGGAGAAAAATAAGAATAATAATAATAATCCTAACAGATACAATAGGGTTCCACCAGCTTCGCTGCTTGGACCCCTAATAATAATAATCCTAACAGATACAATAGGGTTCCACCAGCTTCGCTGCTTGGACCCCTAATAATCCTAACAAAAACAATAGGGTTCCACCAGCTTCGCTGCTTGGACCCCTAAATATATACATCTATAGAAACGAAACCATGTCTATAAAGTCATTAAGTCCTGGAAAAGTAGTGGCCTGGAGCTTGTGAATCCAGCGGCTCTCTTTTTGACTGAGTACTCTCTGGGACAACATCAATACCAATGGCAGTAAATGAAACGGAAACGTCTTGGTGGGCATCTTTAAAATGTTTAGCCATTGCATAATCAAAATTGCCAGTTTTGATAGCATATTTATGTTCGGCTAAGTGGTCCTGTAAACAACGTTTCGTGCGTCCTACATAAAAAGCATCACAATTAGAACACGAGAGTATACAGACAACGTGTGTAGTCTTATGGTCAATAAAATGATCAGTAGTATGCATCTGTTGTGTTACTGGGCGTGTGCACCGTTTTGATCTGACTAATACTACTACAATGTCCACATCTATTGGTGCCAATAGGCACCTTAGGCAACCAGGAGATTTGTTCATCCGCGGGTAAATGGCTACGTACCAGTCTCTTGCCAAGGGTAGGAGCCGTTCCAAAAGAGAAAACGGGTGGGTGGGAAAACATGTTGCGCAAGATCTCATCACATTGGATGAGATCCCAATTCCTTTTAATGACATTACGTACAGTATGCGCCTTTGTACTAAACGGGTGGAAAAACAAACTCGGCCCCTTTTAGTCTTTTGGGGCTTCCTAGTCAAGAGGGAATCGCATTCAAGAGCATTGGCTCTCGACTGTGCTGTTTGTATAATCTTAGGCAAGTAGCCACGTTCCCCAAAGCGACTATACATCACTCCGCTTTTCTCTTTAAAATCAGCATCACTATCGCAAATTCTGGGCGGCCTTTGAAATTGACCATAAGGGATGTTATTGATCAAAGTAGAGGGATGAAAACTCTTAGCATGGCCTTGTCTTGTCTGTGCATGCTCATTGCCCTGGAGTATGAAAATATATGTTCTGTATGGGCAATGTTTTCATCAGTTGTTGTTGTTGTTGTTATTATTATTATTATTATTATTATTATTATTATTATTATTATTATTATTATTATTATTATTATTATTATTATACATTGTGCACACTATACGACTATAATAATAATTGTGCACAGTATACACCTATAATGCAATTCATTTTTATTTTTGTGAGAATAAGATACTTAATGGAGAGCCCCAGGAAAAGGAGAAAATGTCTGCTGCTATGTAACATTACCATTCCTCACAGTCCTGCAGCAGCACTTCCCCAGAGTTGTACACTTTGTCATGCACACACTGGCACTGCTCCTGCCTGATGCAGCCTCTCTCAGAGATATCATCAAACACTGTGCCTGTAACACAGGGAACAAGATATCATCGCACACGGTCCCTGCTACACAGGGAGCAAGATATCATCACACACTGTGCCTGAAACACAGGGAACAAGATATCATCACACACTGTGCCTGCTACACAGGGAACAAGATATTGTCAAACAGTGTCCCTGCAACACAGGGAACAAGATCATCAAACAATTAGTATTATAATTATTGCAATACCACATTTACTTAGCACAGTGCATACAATATTGACATCGGATTAATAAATGTTAACATTTATGGGATCAGAATGTTACATTATGTGTAGTGTGAGAGTTGATTCTTCTCAAAGAGGTGTGGACAGTGGCAGACTGAGAGAGAGAGAGATTGTGTGTGAGAGACAGAGTGAGAGAGTGAAAAAGAGAGGGCAAACACCCTCAGGGACTCACCTTCAGGGCAAACACAGCCGTCCACGTGGTGCTCCTCGCACAGCTGGCTGGTGTCTCTGTTGGTGCAGGTGTTCATGCACGCCGAGCCACTCTCCGCATACACCATGTTCAAGGGGCATTGCTTCACTGTAGAGAAACACATCAGCGCATTTGAGTTGCTTTGCATGATGAATATAATGAATTTCACAGGCCATTGCCAGCAGCAGTTGGTTCCACCTTCCAGTGGGACTTAAGACGCTCCGTGTCACACGTTACTGGCTAAACCTTCACAATATTTACCTCAGGTCCTTAAATCTAACAGAGCAAAGTGGGAGATGCCACTAGCCTCTTCTGGCGCTATGACTTTATCCCACAAAAAAAACATTTAAAAACAACGTAAAATCGCATAGCTCTGTAAGTAACATGGTCAGTTAGAACCTACCACAGAAGGAGATCATGGCAAGAGACCTACCACAGAAGAAGATCACAACAGGAGACCTACCACAGAAGAAGATCATGGCAGGAGACCTACCACAGAAGTCTTGGGTCCTCCAGTTGGGCGGCGTCCCTCCGGCATGCGAGCACTGTCGGGAGTATTCGGCGAGGGTGCTACAGATGCAGAAGTCGTCCGGGACGTCCCCACAGCTGCACATGTCCTGCACACAGGCCTGGATGTAGGGCCCAGGGCTGAGGGCCCGGGCACATGACTTCCAGTCCTCAGACTGCAGAAGCTTGGTACAGCCATCACGCTTTTGGGAGGAGGGGGAAAGTAATGCATATTTTATCACACATACTGCATAAGTGTGAAGTAATTACCATTACCCTTTGAGGTACCAGTCATAGTCCTGCAGATTATTGACCACATCAAAGTGAATGTCAGCATTTTTTTTCTCCAATATTCAGAACAAATTCATCTGTTTTAGTGACATGTTTCATTGAATGTTCTTGGGGATCTGCTAAAGTGTTTTCAAATTTAACTCTCATCTAACCGAGAGCACTTTTTCTCCAGGACACCAGGGGGCACTACTCACAAACTTGGAACATTTGTCGAGACCAGAATCCTCAAACTCCTCTTCCTCAGGGGGATCCTCACAGAGCTCAGTGGGAAGGTGGACCTTCTGACGATTCCCAAACTCAATGGGGCTTATCTCACGACCTGCAAATGACACAATAAGTCATTTTCATCAACTATTCCTACACTTCTATCTCTACATTGTGCTTTTATCTCTAACATAGAGCATACATAGGAGCTGAAGAGGCTATGAGGGGCCAAGTGGTGAAGCCTAGGAGGTAATGGGAAATAGCCTCTACAGTGCATGTTTGAGGGCAAAAAAGCTTGCTGCCCATTGAATTCAATGTAGAAAACCAAGGTGATTTCACTACCAAGAAAATCTCATAGTTCCATTTTTTTATCATAAATTATCATTATTTGTAGTGAAGCAATGTTTGTTTTGGTCCAGAAGTCTTGCGAAAAATTTTTTTTTAAATGTACATACTTTATCTGCTTTTTTTCATACTGTATCAGCACACCTAGTCTAATATTCCCCATTCATGTTATTTGGAGCTCCAGTGTTTTTCTCTCAGTACAGGCTTACTTCCTGGACTTCACAAGCTTAGGTTAGCTGAAGGCGTGCCAGGCCTATCTAGTTAAATATGCACGTCTATGATCTCTACAGACGGTCTACTATGCTTTCTCTTGGTGAGTGCTGCCACCCCAAGGCAGAGGGCTGGCAGTGTTAAACAAAGGTTGGAGAACTGGCCCTGTAATCCAACGGTTGTAGGTTTGACTTTCAGGTGGGGCACTATCTCGGTAAACATTAGTAAGGCACTTATCCTGAATTGCTTCACTATGTATATAGCCAGGATAAATAGGATATTATGTAAAAAGGCAAGTTGTGTAAGTTGATCCGGACATGAGTGTTGGCCAAAGTGGTTGTTTATACATTCACTTCCTCAAATGAGGGCAGTAACCCATTTGATGTCACATCATCCTTGAGGAGACATGAAGTATAATTATTTTGCACATCTTAAATAATGTATCACCTGCACATAACAATCAAATTTGCATGGTTAGAATGAAATGGATTCCAGAAAACTTTGAGATGCAAGAAAATAAACATTATATGCAATATAAATACATATTAATGCACAACATTTTATTTGCATGTGTGACAATGGTCTGAATGTGAGTGAAATTTGATGCTTTAATTAATACTTATTTCCAAGTTTTTTCAGGAGTCCCTTCAATCATTCTAAAACAACTATATCTAAATAAGTACAGGAATACTTAATTGGTGCAGATTGGTGTGTTCTTAAAAAGTGTGATGACCCAGTGACCTGATGAAGTGTTCCTCTCCCAGGGACTGTACTCACCCCCTTCCAGGAATTCGAAGTGGAGGGGGATACCATTGAAGTCTCCACAGAGACCACAGGTGCGGTTTTGATATTTGGAGTCTAGTTCCAGCTGACACAAAGAAAGAAGAAGGGCATGTCTGAGTATGAAAAATAATTTCACTTCATTGAAAACATTACTGCTGAAATAACAGCATAATAAGATGACTATATATGACTTTACATACCATTAAAGTAATGCATAAAAAGGTTTATGTAATGTATGAATAGGGCTGTAATTTCGATGTGGCTGACAGTTTGTGCTTTAACCTCATATTCATTGTTTAATTTCAAATCCAGTGTTTTGCTATATGGAGCCAAAACAACGAAAATTGTGTCACTGTCCCAGTACTTTTGTATTTAACTGTAGACGGGATTCAGGTGGTGCACCATGCTTATTTGCATATTTTTGTTTTAATTATTTGTCTTGGATTTCTTTAATGAGTAACAGTGTTGGGAGGCTGCACATCTTGCCGTTGTGTGCGCTATTTAAAATAAATATGCATTTAGTACAGGTTTAATCATCCCCAGGCAGTTAATTATGATGGGGGACTGTCCACAACTATGCATGGGGAGCTGCATATATGCCAAAGGTGGTCCACCCTTAGACTAGCTCACAGTGTAAAAATAAAGGTTTGCACACCTGACACAGGTGCTGGAGATGCACAAAAACCAGTAAAAAAAACTATACACTTCACAAGCATAGCAAGAGACACAGACAAGATCACAGTGAAACATTTCATATAGCTCAGAAGGAGGAGAAGTCTTCAGCTTTCATTCAAGAGCTTATCGATAAATGAGTGGGCACATTAAACAATTAAAGGTTGGCCACAAACAGATGTAAATCACCTAGAAGGGGCTTTAGCACCCCTGAACTAGGGGACCGACTGATTTATAATTGGGGTTGAATGAAGATCAGAGTACTGAGGACAGACCACAGCTGACCCTGAGCAATCCAATTATGCTCTGTAAAGACACTGGCTGTTCAATAGGGGTCTGTAAAGAAAGAGACTATCTAATAGGGTTCTATAAAGAAAGGGGCTATCCAACGGGGTTCTGTAAAGAGATAGGCTATCCAATAGGGATCTATAAAGAAACAAGCTGTCCAATAGGGCTCTGTAAAGGTTCTTACAGTGACAGCATCCTCTCCATTCCACATGACACTGAGGCCCAGTTTAGAGTAGAGTTTGGTGTAGATTGTGTTCTTCTCCAGCAGGACTCCTGCGCCATAGTACGGTGTGGTGATTCTGAAAGCAACGCAACACAGTAAATCAGCAGATCAATTTCCCATTAATATTATTAATTACATTAATATTAATTCATATCAATGTTCAGTACATCCAGGAAGCACACAAATGCAATGTAAAAAGGAGGAAAACTGCCAAGAAATATGCCATGAAATATGTTGCAAGGTCAAATATGTGACCTGATAATCGAGGACATTAATCTGTGAAAGTGTACGGAAGTTTACAGAATTTGTTTAGAAGAATACCCAATCACATTATTACTGACTGACTCTGTAGATATATCCTGACCAGGGCAGTAACCAGACCAAACATGTTTTACTGAGGCCAAAAACTACTGTCAAAAGTATACGCTTACTTACAGTTTTCTTTAAGTAAAAGAAGGGGTTATATTATGCTTAATGTAAAAATAAGTTTTTTGTTTCAGAAATACACACACACAAAAAAAAATACTTTCAATAATTCAGTACAGATATTTCTTGGAAGTGTATTTTTACAGATAGAGACTTGGCCATTTTCCAGGGTAAAAATGTTTAGGTTTTTTTGTGGCACTTAGATTTAGAACAATATCTGTTCATCAATTTCCAGGTGTGCAACCCTGCACCCCCAAAGTGTTTCCTGTATATAGCGCAACTCACTTTTCTCCATTCATGGTGACCAGGTTCTGGGTGAGCACGATGATCCGGTCTTTAATGGTGACCACTATTCGGCTGACAGTGGGGTGACCGTTGACCTCTGCTCTCTTCATGTGCACGGAGAAGTCCAGGTAGGCCTCGTGACAGTCAGACACCAGGTTGTATTCGCACATGCCGGGGAACTGGTAGATGTCCCCGTCAAAGGTCTTGAAGTGGTCTTTGCCCCAAACGCTGCAGATGCTGTTGATGTGCTTGCGGGGATGAGCTGGGGAAGCACAGATCGATTTTGTAAGTATATAGGGAGTCTCTGTTTAGCCCAGGCAATCTCAAGCCCCATTCTTGGAGGTCTACAGTATCTGCGGGTTTTTGGTGTGTTTCAGCACTTGAGTGGTTTCTGATTGGTTAATATAAAGAGTGCACACACCATATTACCAAAGAATAAAATGGCCACTGATTGAAAGGAATCCACAAAACCATTATTATCCATAATGCTATGTAATCCCCTATGAAGGATAATGGAACATATGAAGTTTTTTCAACAAGAATTTTGCAGGATACCAAAAAATCTAACTCACTCTAATTAAGAAAAAAAAATTTTCAGCTTGTTTTTGTTGTGCCCCATTCCTCCATATCTCCTCTGTAGATTTAAATGTAATGTAAGATATGATACAAGATACAAGATATGATGCTCTTAAGGTAACTTAAGCTCGCACCCCATTCATAAATTGATGTTAATGGAAAACATATTCAACTATAACTCTGCGTGAGGCAGACAGTCATATTACAGGGGTTCTGCATTTTACATCCAGTCATATTACAGGGGTTCTGCATTTTACATCCATGCCATTAATCTCTGGGAAAGTTCCACCGACCCAATCAAACGATCAAAGAAATGTCAGGGAATAACAAAGACGGTCCACATTCTAAATCAAACCTACATTCTGGGTAAAATGCGCAATGGTCCTACAGCTTAAAATCTTCCCTGTCATTTGTTCTACCCGTGTGAGAAATTTGCTGCTTCTGTTATGGAATATAGTTCCTAATCTGCTCCACTAGCATGAAGAGCCAAATGCGCAGTTTCAGCCAAAGATGATGGGTCAGGCTTAATGCCCCACAGGTGTGCCGGCGGCTGTTCATCTTACCTTTCATTGGTTCCACCGGGGAGGCCCAGGTAAAGAGGAGCACCAGGGCCCAGGTCCACAGCGCTGCCGTTGCCATGACGGGCCGATGAGGGCTTCGCTCTACAGGGCAAAGAGAATGTCTGGGCTGCGGCTGCAAGCCCCCTTATATCCTGCGGGCCGGTTCCTGCTCACACCCTTCTATTGCAGGGAGGAACTCTGAGATTTTATTGCGACATGGCAAACAATAACAGCTTGGAGTTACGGCACATACGAGTGAAGGTGCTGACCCCCCACCCTACAGCTGCAAGCTGTGTCTCTGTGTTCGTCAGGGTCTGACGTCCTACCTGTCTAGGCTGCACACTGCGATTCAGTTCCAAGCAGTTCAGTTCAGTTTTGGTTCACCTCAGCTCAGCTCAGTTAAATTAAATTCAGTTCAATTCAGTTAAATTAATTCAGCTTCAGGTCAATTCATGTCAGTTCAGTTCCGATAAATTCAGTTCCAATCAATTCCAGTTCAGTTCAGTCCAATTAATTGTAGGTAAATTCACTTTCTTTCAGTGTAATCAATTTGATTTCAGTTCCATTCATGTCAGTTCAGCTCAGCTGAATTCTTTTCAAATAATTTCAGTTCAGTTCACTTTAGTTCAATTGTAAGTTCTGTTTACAATTACAAATGGATCTGTACATAACATTTAAAGGATTTTATCAGGGGGGGACAGTAATTGTTTTTGAAATCATACCAGCTTCTGCTCGCAGTTATTTAATACATCAAATTAAATGTGCAATCCAACATTTTAGCGGCATTGACAGTTGATAACTGTTTTTTCGTCCCCATATATGAAACATTTTGCTGTGGTCTAATTTATGAGTGATCTGGAACTGGTGTAACTTTGTGTTTCATGTCAGGTCCCCCTGAGAGTTCAATCTCAATGGGGTTTTTCCTGGTTAAATAAAGGTTAAATAAATTAATTTAATTAAATACAGATAATTAGTTAGCTGAGTAAGTGTAATTTATGGACATATTTTTTTATAACTAGCGAATCTGTACCAATCGAATTACACTAATATGTCAATGATTGTGTCAAAGTCCAGCTCAGGAAAAGAGCTTTGGTATTTCTATTTAAATTCTTTGTAATTTGAAAGTTTCAACACAACAGAACAATAGCATTACTTACGGAACACAGATAACTATACAAACTCCAGTACAAAAATGTACCAGTGCCAAAGTCAACAATAAAAAACAGAGACAAACCAGAGTTACAAAAAAAATACGCATGAAACACAACCTGATAACATTAGCAAATAGACAGGACTACGAAGTTCCTGTAGAATACACAATCACTTGATATAATTATATATAAAACATATTTTCAAAACTATCCTTTATGCTGTTACCAAGTGTATTAAAGCACCAGATTACGACTGGGATACATGATTTTCTAAACCTCTCGGAGGAACATTTAGGCAAAAGAAGGCAAACATTAAAAATACTATTATGATGCATTAAAAGATCATGTAGAGGGTGATCTTTCTTTTAGCAGACCCTTTTTTTCTCCACTGTGGTCTCAAGTGAGTCAAGCTGTTGACTTGCAGTACTGCAGAGACACAAGCTGCAGCTGATATACGGCTAACAGGCCAGGGCCATTTAAATGTGCGTGTAACATTTTGGAAACAATAATGCTGAGTACGTTTAACAGCAGCGTGTTGTCAATACGTGTGCTGCAATATCTGCATGTGGCAATCATTTGCACATCAGCCCGCGCATTTCAAAGCATGTCATATTGCGTACGATTGCAACTCGCTGTTATATTTTATTTCAATATATTTGCAGTATGTTTTGCGGTATGCTGAAATCGGGAATAGCCGTAGCCGGAGCTGTAGGATGTAGCTTCGATGGTTAACGGCTCATGACATTTAGAAGAGACGCAGTCAGGGCCGGGACGCAGCTGATAAGGAAGGGAGGCCGAAATGCGGACTGACGCGGGACCGGTGCCCGCTGACGCAGGGCGTGCCCCATCAGCCCTGCTCGACATCTGCTTCTTCTGCGGTGGCACCAGTAGATCATTAAACGTTCCCAACGCCGCACATCCTGGTCCATTATTGCCCGCGTGTCTGCACGGGCCGTCCCTAAGACGGACGCTGACGCGTAGAGCGGTCAACCCCGCGAGTTGCGTCCCTTAGAAACAGTTTGTGCCGTAGATGCGCAATATTATCCTCATTGTGAGCCAAGAGTTGGCCATTGCGTTATTGTCATTAGGAGTATCCCACCTTTTATCAGGAAAACATCCATTGCTGGGCTAAATTTACCCATGTTTGGGTTGTATGTACCCTTGTAAGCCAACAGAAATGGTGATACCATTGTACATGCTTGAAGTGCAGAAGCCAAGCAATATCACCACATGGGAAAATGCCTGTTTGCTTAATAAACAGGCTTATCCTGGTAGTTTACATGTAGTCTACAACACTTACAATCACTTATTTGCAATATGTAAAAAATATATATACATATACGTATATGTGTTAATTCATACAACTCTTCACATGCTGGTCACTGCACAGGTGAGATGTGAGAATAGTTGAACTGAGATGTTCCATGAAGTGAGAAGTACAGGTGCACCACAAAGATGGAAACCTCAGGTTTACAGACTGACTGTAAAACCGAACAAGGTCTGAACCTGGAAGCAGCATAAGCAATTAGACATTTTCAAGCTAATATGGAAATGGAAACAATGGCAATTTCTTTTCTTTTTTTAATTCCTTAAAAAAATCATTTTTTAAATACACACAACTACAGACTTAGCACTCCTATTGATCAAAACACTCCCATTGAATATTACATAAATGATGATGTTAAATAAGAGCATATAACTAAACAGAAACGTTTGACCACAAACAAAAACAACATTCTTAATAAATAAATAGAAATTAACCCATGATTAAACTTACATTCTTATTGTCATTTGCTATCACCTTCTATAAGAGAGAATGGATAAAATAAAATACTACACCACTTATCTGGCCTCCTTCCTTATATCCTCTTTTCCAGTTTATTTACCTTCCACCAATTCCACAGAATTCATTTCACTGATTGCCCACAAATTACACAATTCATATCACTCCCTATACATTACACATGCACTACACCTTACACACACAAATGACCCTTTTCATTTCACATCGAATCATTTTGGATTAAAGACTGCATTACATCACTCCAAATTATTTCAAATAGTGTTATGTGATTTCCTTCCTCTGCTATGGCTTTTTCTATTTTTAAGTAGTACAATAATAAAGATTTCCAGTGATGTAAACTTGGAATCATGGTTGATTTCCAGTTTATTACGGATGAGTAAAAGACTATCCAACCCATAGGCTATCTCAGTGAACAGACATAAGTGGAGTCCTGTAGAATACTGAGTAATCTAATTAAAAGGATGTTACATTTAAGCGTAGATGATAACCAGCTTTATACCTGCATCCAGAATCTTCAAACCTTCCAGCACTCCCAAAAGGGATGTAATAAAGAACCATGTTAATTTTCTGATGTGCTATGATCAAATTTGTCTATCGTATCTCTAGTGTAGTATATTCTTATAATCATTTTCTTGAGCACAATAAATCACTCAGTTTATTTTAATAAACACAATGAAGGATGTGTTTATTAATTAACAGAGCTAGAATAAGTCTATGATCATCTAGGTCAGGGGTGGCCAACCCAGGTCCTGGAGAGCCGCAGGGTCTGCTGGCTTTTGTTTTTACTCGGCACTTAATTGATCAATTAAAGCAGTTGATTACACAGTTAATTCACCTCACCTGGCTTCTTCAGTCTAAGTGGTCGTTGTATTTAAGGTCAAAACAAAAACCCGCAGACCCTGCGGCTCCCCAGGACCGGAGTTGGCCACCCCTGATCTAGGTAATTAACAGTCAACTCTGTTCTCCCTTCAGTGCCCCCTGCCCCCCCCCCCTTCTCCCTCTGTTTTATGGTGTGGCTGTATTCGTCCTTAGTTTTGAAATTAGCCTGGTCAGTATATTCGCTTTATTTTCATCATCAGTAATTTTTCAGTTTCTCTATAATCACCACGCGTTCTTTATGACATTTGAACTTTGTCATGTAGTTTGTCTTATCCAGAGCAACTTATAATGCAGGAGACCAAAGTGCATTCACTTGATTTACATGAGTACTGGACCTGTCTAACAATACTCTCAGACCAGTGAGGATACAGTATATGGAACAGCACTGAAGCACTAATGAAAATGAACTACGTTAAGTAAGAACACAAATACAAATTATGAATGCTATGACAAGAGGTATGAGTGATTAAGGGATGGGGATGACAATCTAAACATTACATTACATTACAGGCATTTGGCAGACGCTCTTATCCAGAGTGACGTACAACAAAGTGTATAACCATAACCAGGAACAAGTATGTCGAAAACCCTAGAGAGAAGTACCGGTCCAAATGCAGGGAACAACCGCATAGTTCAATTTGGACCCTGAAGGTTAAACTGGTTAACACTAACACAAACGAGAACAGCAACAACGCAGTCTATGCAAAAATACAAGCAGTAGTTAAGACAGGTGCATTAACTGAGTCACCTACGAAACAGCTGCCTAGTTACAACCCTAAGCTTACAGTCATTTAAGAGATTACAGGGAGGTAGGGAGGGATGGGGAGAGGTGCAGCCTGAAGAGGTAAGTCTTCAGCCGTCACTTGAAGTGGGTCAGTGTCTCAGCTGTTCTGACCTCCTCGGGGAGGTCATTCCACCATCGTCGGGCCAGAACAGACAGGAGACGTGTTTTGGAAGCGCAGGTGCCAAGAGAGGGAGGTGCCAGGCGTCCTGAGGTAGCAGAACGGAGGGGTCTGGCTGGCATGTAGGGTTTGAATATCTTGTGGAGGTATGCTGGGGCTGATCCCTTGACTGCCTGGTATGCTAGGACCAATGTTTTAAATTTTATGCGAGCTATAACAGGCAGCCAGTGGAGGGTAGTGAGCAGGGGAGTGACGTGGGAGTGTCTGGGGAGGTTGAAGACCAGACGAGCTGCAGCATTCTGAATGAGTTGCAGGGGTCTGATGGCAGATTCCGGTAGTCCAGCCAGAAGAGTTGCAGTAGTCCAGGCGGGATAGTACCATTGCTTGGACCAGGAGCTGGGTTGAGTAGATGGTGAGGAAGGGGCGGATTCTCCGGATGTTATACAGGAAAAATCTGCACGCCTGGCTTACTGCTGCGATGTTCTTGGAGAGGGACAACCTGTTGTCCATCACCCCTCCGAGATTCTTGGCACAGGGTGATGATGTCACTAAGGTGTCCCCTAGGGAAATGGAAAAATCAAGGAGGGGAGAGGTTAGAGCACGAATAAAGATTAGCTCCGTCTTTCCCGGGTTGAGCTTCAGGTGGTGATTGTCCATCCAGCTCTGGATGTCCCTCAGGCAAGCGGAGATGCGGGCAGGGACCTGTGTGTCCGATGGGGAGAAGGAGAGAAAGAGTTGTGTGTCATCGGCATAACAGTGATAGGACAAGCCATGGGCAGAGATTACAGGGCCAAGGGATCAGGCGTATAAGGAGAAGAGAAGGGGACCGAGGACTGAGCCCTGGGGAACTCCGGTGGCAAGGGGACGGGGCAGCGATACCTTACCCGCCCAGGCAACCTGGAAGGAATGTTCGGAGAGGTAAGACTCAATCCAGTCAAGGACTGTGCCGCAGATCCCTGTTGCTGCCAGGGAGGACAGGAGGATGGAGTGCTCCACAGTGTTGAATGCAGCAGAGAGGTCTAGAAGAATCAGGACAGAGGAGAGGGAGGTTGCTCGTGCAGTGACTCACTGACCGAGAGGAGTGCAGTCTCTGTCGAATGGCCAGGCCTGAAACCAGGCTGGTGGGGGTCAAGCAGATAAAAAGGCGGTTTGTCAGTTTACATCTGAAGATGGGCAAGGATTCTGCTGTCCTGCCCATTGGGGAGCAGTACAGACAGCCACTCTGACTGAGAGAAGTGACTGGGCCAGGAGAAGAGGAGAGACCGGGCCACACACACACACACACACACACACACACACATGTTTCAGAGCAGAGAGACCTGGCTGGGGTTTAGGGTTTCGAAGATTGATAATGAGGGATGGTGGAGCTGTTCCATCAGCTCCCCCGTAGGCTAATCCCAAGGTTTTGAACCTGACGTGAGCTGTGACAGGCAGCCAGTGAACTGAAACCGGGGGGGGGGGGGGGGGGACGTGCCACCCCCGCTCTAAGGCCATCCAGACTCTCCTGCACTGCAAATCTCCCCAACTCTTTTTACTCTTCTCCTTACACCCCCTGAGCCTGAAATGCTCTGCAGGCCCCCAGCATGCCCTCCTGTGTCTCACCGCCCACTCCAACGAGTCATCTGCAAGCTGCCCAATCAGCTGAAACTGTGAAAGCTCCATCAACCTGCACCCAAGGCCCTCCGGGGGCCACATAAGCCTGTCCTTTGGGCCTTCGAGAGGCCGCCCCAGCACCCCGCCCCAAAGGGTTTGCCAGAGGGAGCCCTTTCACTGTCTGCTGTGGATCTGTGACTATGTCTGTGTCCACTCCTGGTATTGCTTCAATATGATATTCAGCATATGCCATTTTAAAGCTTCTCTGTTTCAATTTCCGTGCAAGTACAAACCAACCTTTAGTCATCAGACAAACACCACACTGTCTGAGGACTGTCAGTCTCATTGAGAGGTATCGCTCAGATGACAACATTTCTGCATGGTGCGTCAGTGTTTGTTTCCCTCTCTCTCCGGCTCCTTATCAGTTATTGCCTTTGTGTAGTTATTCTGCTACATTCTGGGATACACTCAACCCACTCTGGTCAAATAAAGGCAGAGTGTGTTTTACATGTTCCATCATTAACTGAGCAAACACTAGCATGAAACCAAATGCCTTGACTGATTCCAAAACTATTGAGCTATGTGTCTTAAAGCCAGTACCCTTTTTTTCTTGTTTTATGGTAAAAAAACGCAGAAATGAACAATGCATCCGTTTGTCTGGAAGGGAAACTCCCTTTGTCAGGGCTCTTAGGTCCGTTGAATTAATTAGTTTCCCATCTTCTGGACAGGGGCTTTCTCCATCGTAAAAAGTTGCAAGTCCATGTCCAGCAAGGTTACCTCACAAGTCATTTGAACGCATTTTTCTTTTGATCAGAATTCACAAATACAGTATAAATCATTTAAATTTATAACCAATTTTTAAACCAAATCTGAAATACCAAAATCGTACTTGCATGGCACAGGTTGGCGGAAGGTTCATTTTTAGTGACAGCACTTATAACCAGATAGCTGGTGGAGCACGCAGTGTGAAGCACCTTATCGGCACACTTGAGATGTGAGACACAGGAAAGTCATTAAAAAGACATAATACGTCAAAATAGTTTATATGTACAGGGCAGGCCAAAACAATTAGGCCATTAGGTTTTTACAAAAAACTTTAGAAAGAGACAAATTTGCGGTGTATATATATATACATATATGCACATTTATTGAATAACAGTAATAATTGAATTCAGTTTCTACCTCCAATAACATGAAAAGATGAGTTTTCCTTAAAAAAATCTTAGACACGATTTTCCTTGAAATAGCCTCCTTTGGCTTAATTACAATTAAACAAATTATTTGAAGTCTATCCAAAACTAGATACAGATTGTAAACTGTGTGTAAGAATGTTTCCAGAAATGTTTCGCCATTCACAATGTTTTTTCTTATCTATATTTGTTCGCGGCTGTTTCCTTATGCTTATCACATGAACAGGATTGCGCATTAAATTTACAAACAGCCAGCGTTCACCATCTCACACACCTGTGATATGTACAAAAACAAAGATCTGCATGTGTCATGAATCCCATATTTGTTTATTGTAGGAACATTTTTAAGAACAAAAGTGAGAATAATTCAGAGAAACTTTTTTGTGAATGAGGCCCAAAGAACATGAACACGAGACTTTGAGGCCCTGTCCACACGTATACGGATTTTTCTGAAAGCGTAGTTTTTTCCCTCCGTTTTGGCCTCCTGTCCACACAAAAATGGCGTTTTAGGTCACTGAAAATGTCGTGGTCTAGGAAAACGACAAACTTCTCTGAGTCCAATCCAATCGCCAATCTGTAGAAAACTACTTCACGAGGGAAAAGACAGCACAACAGCAAGCTCTTCAGAAAGGTTTAGACTTTATTTGCACCGGTGCATGTGCACAACAAAGCCGGAACAATTCCGCCGAATTGAACCACGACTGTCAGTTTTACAGTCCTTTTATACACAAAATGTACTCCACAAACTCCATAACCCCTTATACATTTACGTAAATCCCAGCCCCCTGTTCTTCTTGCTACGACATGATGTTATTATTTCTTGGGTCAACCTGACCTTCTTGGCACCAAAATGACTGTCCTTGTTCTTAGGTGATAACGGATAACGTCAGTGTAGGAGGCTACCCCAACTCTCTCTTGAGAACCAGTGGTCTTTGTTCTGTACTTTTCCAGTATGCATATAAGTCTCAGCCTTCTGTAATTTTTCATTAAGCGTACAAGTTACATATGGGTCACTGTAAAATATTAGTTTTCTAGTTAGTGTTTATCTGTTGTAAATCTGATAGAAAGATAGGATATGATTAGTATTTGATTAATATCTTCTGCTCAGTAGGGAGCAGTTTAAGTAAATGTGTAAATAGGATTTCTAAAGCTACTGCGTTCATGCTCTTTGTCTACAGTGGATACTGTGGTTTCTTGCGTTTCAAAAAGCTTATCTACAACTACTGATAGTAAGATTTCTAAGGCTACTGTTTTGATTATATGACGTAGATGCTTACGTTATCATGACGCATATTGAAGTCGTCACAAGCATGAAAACTTATCTATAACTACTGATAGGGCTATTGTTTTGATTATATGAGTAGATGCTTACGTTATCATGACGCATATTGAAGTCGTCACAAGCATGAAAACTTATCTATAACTACTGATAGGGCTACTGTTTTGATTATATGAGTAGATGTTTACTTTATCATGACGCATATTGAAGTCGTCACAAGCATGAAAACTTATCTATAACTACTGATAGGGCTATTGTTTTGATTATATGAGTAGATGCTTACGTTATCATGACGCATATTGAAGTCGTCACACTCATAAAAACTTATCTATAACTACTGATAATTAGGAGGATACATCTGGCCCAACCTTGATGGGTACACCCTAACTTTAACATGTGACGTCATCACAATCATGGGGAGTCTCAAAAAATTTCCACTACAAAAACAAAGCTTTTTGAAAACGCCTTCCAAGGTGGAGACTTTTCAAAACTCCGGTTTCTCTGTCTTCGTGTGGACAAGAGAAACGGAGCTTTACGAAAACGCTGACGTCAACTCGCGCATCAGTTACCATGGCAATTGGTGTATTGCGCACGCGCCAATCGTTTTAGTGTTCTCCTGTGGACGGAGATATTTTTTAAAACGCCGGTCGTGTGGATAGGATTTTTTTTTTAACGGGGGGGAGGGAAACTACGTTTTCAGAAAAATTCGTATACGTGTGGACAGGGCCTTATTTTTTTTTTGTGCCATGCGTAGCCATTTCTGACATAGTGTGGTTTAAGGGTGTTAATATATTTTTCTTCTAAACATGAAAAGCAGCTAATTAAGAAAAATTAACGGCTTGTTAAAATTCTGGGATTGCGACTGTGGCAGGAATGAAAGCCAGCATACGCTGGGGGTTCCCATGGCTGAGTCTGAGAACCCCTGCTGTGGATCAGCGTTGCTCAGCCCTGGTCCTAGGCACCCACTGTGTATGCTGGTTTTTCTTTCAACCATTGTTACCAGCTCTGCATCGTAACGAGCTGTTAATTGTTCTTATTAGACTTTTTACATCTATTGATGGGCGATTTACCCTCTTAACAATACTTTATGCAAGAAATAGCTACAGTAAGTATGCAATTTTAAAAAATGTCCCATACATCCCAGGAATGTCAGTCGTTCGGACTAACTTGTCTTGCACAGCGCAGTTTCCTTTACTGTGCTGTGTGTACTATATGGCAAACAAATCCAATAGAAAGTGGTTCAATTTTTAATTGATTCAATTACAAAAACTGATAGGTGAAATCAGTTGAGTCCCATTTGCTGAGAAAACCTGGAAACCTGAAACCATCTACATAAAATGAATGGTGTTTACTGACAGCAAGTGGCAACAAGCCAAACCTGCACCGTGTTAAAATAAGTTTAAGCACATAGTTATGGTAAAACTTAAATGCATTTTCAACAACCTTAATTGATCAAGAGACTGGCTTTGACAAAAACCAGCATACACAGTGGGTCCCTGGGACCAGGGTTGAGAAACACTATTGTTGATGACCCACAATCACAAGCCTTGCAAGGAGACATGCTATGCCAGGGTTAACCAAGCCTGGAGATCCATCATCCTCTAGGTCTAGGATTTCATTTCAGTCCTAATTTGGCAAACCTGATTCTACTAATTAGCAGCTGAAAAAGATCTCTGGCTGTTGAATGAGGTGTTTATTGTTAGGTTCAGAGAAAAAATCTACAGGACATTAGATCTCCAGAAAAGTGGTGCTTAGCACTGTGCTAATTATCAAACTTTCAGCTTCAGTGCAAAGGCATAACAAAAAGGACTGCAGGGACCAAAAACCCTCCAAAATCTAGAATATGGACTGATATATAAAAGAGCTGTTCTGGGTTTCAGTGCAGTTATCCAGCTAATTCGGTAATCCTGCTTCATTAATTCAAGCACCAGAACAGGTTCACTCCAGCCCTGAAGAGTTGCAGTGTCCGCTGGTTATTCTGTGTTTCAAGACAATTTCAGATCTTGATTGGCTAAAGAGCCCATACTCCTTGCTCTCAAGGCTTTAATTGGCTGCTGGTCAACAGGAAATTGCAAATACCTGCAGGCACTATGGCTTTACTTGATTGCTTTTTTCAGTGGTGCTCACCATTGCTGTTGGAGAGTGTGGTCGGTTTTAGTTTTCACCTTAAAATCAGCAAGTGGCTCTGACTTAACCTAGGGAGGTAAGTTATACTGTATAATCAATTGTTGAATTAAGGGCTAAGTAACAACAATAACTTGCAGCTCTCCATTTTCTTTTTTTACACAAACACGTGAAGGCACAATGTAATGTTCAAGAAATTGAATATCGGTGTAACACCAAGTTAAAAATACATAAATCTGTTGCACTAACAATCAATTATTAGTGCTCCATTTGTCATTCCTTAAGGTTGACTTACTTATGAGTCATTCATGTTCAATTACATCAAATTGTTTGGTTTTGAAGTCCGATGTTTCATTGGTTTTGTAATTGTTTTGCAAAGTTATAAATGGGGATGTATGTAGTTTAATCAAATGTTTGTAATGCATGTTGAGACTCCTTTAAATATTCATCCTATGTAAGTGCCATTTTTAAAAGTAAAACTGTTTACAATTTGCCTGGTTAAAATAACTAATTAAAAATTTTGATCATGACTTCCATTTGAAAGATGAAAAATTTGAAATAATATATATATATATATATATATATACATAACAGCCCAACTGGTCTCATTCCATTCATTTGTTGAACCACTTAGACTGGCTGAAGGTTTTAGGAGGTTTTTCTATGCTAAAAGTAGTTAATGCATTTCCATAGCAACCAGGTGGTTCTAATCAGATAATCAAGCTACCTGCAAGTGTCAGTTTAAGAAGCTATTTTTGAAAACAGACACTCACCAAATACTTTTGCTCACTAGCTTTGCGCATGCTGAAAACATTTGGTCTAGTTGGCAGGTTGTGCTGCTAGAATATGGCTCTTCGACATGTTTTATGGTAAGTTGTCTTGCGCACATTGCTACTGTGTGATGTTAAATTCTAGGTACGGTGTTTTAAAGCATTAAACAGATTGAGCCTTCCTTTGATTTGCAGGACCCTCTTGCTTTGTAATGTGTTAACATGCAGCATATGTGGTGTTCAGAGAGGTAAGAATATTCCTAAAGAAAGGTAGGATTCTTTTCTGAAGGCATAGATTGTGGAATTTTAACTGAATTTGACTAACGTGAAAGTTAGACATTCACGAGACTTCCTTTTTTCAGGTTACTGTTGTCTTCTGTAACCATGAATGAATGGTTACACACACATAATAAATAAAAATCTCTTCCACAGTCAGCAGCTACGGAGCTGTCCGATATCAAAGTGCCGCGAGAAGACCTGAGCCGCTCTCACGCCCGCATCCCCGCAGCCACGCACGCGCTACTGCATTCCAGCCCAGGACCGCCGTCAAGGGTGGAGGCGCACCCTACAGCCCCCTCTCTCAGGAAAATCAACAGTCCAGGGTTTTGCACGACCAGAGGGAAGATGTCCAGCATCACACCGTCGCTGCCCAAGGTGAAGCTGCCCCCGTCATCCGGGAGCAGGTCAAGCTGATCCCCGTCTTCCATGGCCGCCCTGACCCGAATGCCGCTCGGTCGCAAGTGATCCAGTTCGGGTCTGCCCAGACTGGGAGCGCGTCCCGTGTAGTTGACCAGCTGTTGAGTGGCTATAGCCCGGCTGGAGGAGGAGGCACGCTGGGGGGCGTCGACAGCCACGTCCCTGCCCAGAGGAGGCCCAGCCACAGTCGTCTCACCGTCTTTGGTTCCAGGCAGAGTACAGGCACCTCTTACAGTTCCCATTACAACTCGGCAAGTACAGGCCCCAGTCACGTTACCTCTGAAATGGTAGTCCGGAGGGACCAGGACTTGCCTGCGAGATATCTGGCCACGGGACACCTTACCTCAGGTGGCAATACCCTCCACAAACCTACCTCAACCCAATATGTGAATGCCAATGCAGCTGAGGGCTCCTTTTTCTCTGGTCAGAGAATCACCCACAAACCCGCTCAAATCTTAAATACAGCTAATTTGGACACGCGCTACTCTGGAACTCGCCGCTATGGTGAAAACGTAAATACAGCTAATTTGGACACGCGCTACTCTGGAACCCGCCGCTACATTCAAAGCTTAAACACGGCTTCTAGTTCTGTGCTGAAGGTCCCCGGTGGCCGTGAAGCAGGCTCAAGGGCAGGCAGTTCAGAAACGGCCCACCAAACCTACACCGTAAAAGATCGTAAAGTCGCTTCTGGCTCTGAAGTTCAGCTCCCCACCAGAACTGTTCAGTTTATGCCAGGTGGAGCCGCTCCTTCCTCTAGTTGGGGGTCCTCCTCTCGCTTTGACGCCAGCGTGGTGAAACCAGACACGAGCTCCACTGGGTCGGTGAAGGGTGGGAGTGGCTCGGCGAGCCACAGGCAGGACTCCTCTCAGTACAGCTACAGCAGGCCTGCAGGTAAGGTACAAATTATTTCAACGCAGGGTCTGTTGGCCAGTTATCTGGACTTGATCATAACGTACCAGCTTTCTATCCACAGGCAGTGGCACATATGCAGGCTACACCAGGATATCTGGTTCTGCCGTTGCCCAATACAGCGCCTCCTCCAGACCCATTTACATTCAGCCTGCCCCAAGTGGAAGTGCCCGGAGGCACTATCGATGTGCAGGGATGGGATGCAACCCTACAGGCCACAAGCAAGTGCTGTCCCTACTCTGGAGAAGATAAAGCGGCAGGTTGCCTGTTCCTTTCTTCATCCTCCATGTCTGTGTACAGAATGACACTATTAAGACCCAACTGTGTGAATTAACCCAGCCACCAGCACAACGTTAAATCATACTAGCAATAATAATCACACCAGCTTAGGTATGCAAGTTTGATTAAGATTTATATATGAATTTCTTCTGTCCACAGGTGAACATGGTCAGCTCTTGTGGAATGTGTCTGAAGCCCATTGACGTCCTTTCAAACTACGCTTCATTTTTTTTTTTTAAGGCATTTATTTTGAGGTTTCCTGACTTTGGTATGGTATTTTGTACTAGTCAAATTTTACTGCCAATAAAATTAAATGCACACTTAAGTGATGTCCTATAGTTACTGTTGTCTCAGTTCATACCAGACAGGAGCTCATGCTCATTTACAATTCTTGTGAGTTTAAAGCACAAAAGATCTGACTTAATTTTAAAAGACCAAATATTTTATTTATTTTTTTAAAGCGAAGGCCACTGTACTTATTTATACTCACATTTGCAGAATTAAGTCGTCAAATTCTGGGGACATTCTTTTTTCCAAAAGGTACCAACAAACCACATTCTACACATACTGCTTATAAAACAAAACATACAAATAAAATAGAACCAGTATGCTCATGCTGATACATCATACTTGTTTAGCTAGCTAATTCAACGCTGGCTACCTCCTATCCTATATTACAAAACCATGCGCACAGATGGCACAAATGAGTATACGGATTTGACAAATCGAATACACGGAATTTAAAATCGACAGAATTGATTTCTTTTTCCATGCTGTCATACTGCACCTTTAAATATGAATGTCTATGGTCCGTAGCATAGAGAGAACATAGTGGTCACGTTGAAGGAAGTGCACTTCTGCGCAAGTGCAATGTGTAATGGAGGCACGTTCAACTGGAGTTCTTCGACTATTGCTTTAATTTATTTAAACAGAGTACGCCCTCAAGACATATTTGAGTTGTGAAAATCCTTTGATCCTAACGGGCGATAACTATGGGTAAGAACACGCTGCTACGCGACGATTAATTTCCCAAGTTATCATTGGCTAACCATGTATGCATACAGTATTCACAAACGAAACATTAGCCTGATTATTTAAAGCGTGGGTTGGGCTGTTTTAAAGCAAGGAACACAACATTGCCGACTGAGATTGCTTCTGAGTTGGCTTGCTAACCGTTCCCAACAAGTCTCGGCTTTAATATGTAATTGCAATGCACTTAGCTCAACATTGTCGCTGACAACAGTTAGGACGGAGCTGCTCAGAACTGTTCTTGGAGGTGTTCCGTCCTGTAGGTTTCTTTTCAATCATGATTTGGCACCTGATTCTACTAAGATGTCTAGCAGTTCAGTGAGGTGTACTTTGTTATGGCTGAAGTGAAAACCTACACGACGATAGATCTCCAGGAACTGGGTTGGGTACATAGCCCTGCGTTAGGATATCTACTGGTCCATGACGGCATTATTTTAAATCACAAATGGGAGATCAGTCTCTTTTTTTACGACTGTCAACGTGTACCGTGTTGAAATGTAAAATAAATAAAAATTTTACCGTCATAAAGTCTTTAGACTGCTTGAGTTTGTCGTACCCGTACGCTTACGCTGGAACATTTGATGTTAAAGGGTAACTGATATTAACAAGCTGAACAGTCGTCGTTTGCACATCTTTATCTGTGTCAGCATACCTCCCACTAGTGACAAAAATAAGTAATAGCTATCCATGCTGGAAGTACAACATCGTATTCTGTTTTGTGAATAGGTAGAAATGTTTTGCACATATGTTTATAAATGAATATTGACACGAAGAATACGTTGTTGAAGAATTGTTCTTTATAAGTTATTCGTTTTTTTTTTGTTTCTTTCTTGCGGCAGTTGTCACGTTTATGATGGCCTACTATATCAGGCTGTCAAAAATCAATTCAATAAGAATACTGTATTTTATGTTACATTCATATATACTAAACCTCTTTTCTGATATTTTTTTGTATTTCACTGTTCGACACTCACTTCTCATAAAAAAACTACTAAACTATTAAATACTTTTACCTACCTTCTTATATCTTAATACTATGAGGATGAAATTCACTACATTAAGTAAATGGTAAGTACTCTTGAATCTTAATATAAGATTATTATTTTTTTGTTTCTGGTTTTCAGAGGCCGGTAGTGATGCTGAGGAGGTGAAAGTGGTGACGGAGAGCAGTTCCCCTGACTCGGACGGCTACCCTCATTCCCCCGGGATGGATCGAAACCCCTCCCCCCCACCCAGCCAGGGGTCAGAGCCGGAGGTGGAGAGTGATTCCATTGGGGAGACTCTGTACAGCAAACACTGGCTCTTCAGCACCCTGACCAGCCTCATCCAGGTACACTGAGCTGGAAAAGGTGTGCGTACTGCAGCCATCAGAATGACCGATCTGCGATAGTCAGCTCTGCTGTTTTTTTCTGCTCTGGGGCGGCGTTGTAGTATAATGGGTAAGGAGCTGTTCTTGCAACCCTTGCAGGTTCGATTCCCAGGTAGAGCACTGCTGTTGTACCCTTGAGCAAGGTACTTGAACCTGCATTGCTTTAGCTGTATAAATGGATGCAATGTGGATGCTATGTAAAAAGTTGCGTAAGTCGCTCTGGATAAGAGTGTCTGCTAAATGCCTGTAATGTAATGCAATGTTTTTCTGCGGAATGAATACAGGGGAAAACATTTTGAAATTTTGTAGGATGCTTCAAGACTTTAAATGTTTGAGATTTTACAGACTAAGAAATATGTGAAGAAAGTTGTAATGAGCTCTAAATACAGTTGTGTTGGTGTTGATGTCATTCGTTACAGATGTGGCCTGTTCGTAATGAATTTCATGAAATGAATTTTCATGGAGGTGTAGAGCAATAAAAAATAAAAATAAAAAACCTTAATTGTGGCCACAGTTGTCAGATACCACTAATTAGATAAAGGGGATCACTGAAAAACTTGACCTTTGACCTTTCAGCCAAGACTGAATTTCTTTGATCCAGTGCAGTTTGCAGTTTCATGTGGCTTTGAAGTCACACCACACCGAGAATTGAGGGAGTGTGTGTGTGTGTGTGTGTGCGTGTGTGTGTGAGAGAGAGAGAGAGAGAGAGAGAGAGAGAGAGAGTGTGTGTGTGTGTGAGAGAGAGAGAGTGAGTGAGAGAGTGTGTGTGTGTGTGTGTGTGTGTGTGAGAGAGAGAGAGAGAGAGAGTGTGTGTGTGTGTGTGTGTGTGTGTGTGTGAGAGAGAGTGAGAGTGTGTGTGTGTGTGTGTGTGTGTGAGAGAGAGAGAGAGAGTGTGTGTGTGTGTGTGTGTGTGTGTGTGAGAGAGAGAGTGAGAGAGAGAGTGTGTGTGTGTGTGTGTGAGAGAGAGTGTGTGTGTCAGACGCACACAAACGCTGCACATTCAGACTGTGACTGAGCATGGCGGGTGTTTGAGCAACCATTTCTCATCTTCCACCAGACTGTGACTGAGCAGGAGGCTGGAGACCCCGAGGCCGAGGTGGACCTGTCTGAGGAGGAAGAGGAGAAACTGTGTAAAATCTGGGACATGGCTATGGACAAGGTACACTGCTCCTTCAGCTCATCTGCTCAATCCCAGTACTAGCAGACATGATTCTTTATGACCTTTATAATCAACTCAAGTCTACATTCCTTTGCATTTAGGTTGACATTCCATTAAATGAAAGTCTACAATCCATATGAATGCTCTAAAAAACTGTCCCGCCTATCTTTTGATTGTAGAAACCAATGATTTGGTTGTTTCAGTGGAAATATGTCTATCCAATAAGGAGTTCAGTCGCCAAGATGTACTGCTTTTCTTGAATCGCCACAACAGCTAACTGTCAGTGCATTCTCAAAGAATACACAGAATGGCTCAAACACAGATATGGCCTATTATACTATCAGTACTGTCCACCTAGCCAGGTAATGAAAGTAAATTTTAAATTGATCTTAAAAGCTTGCAAGACAGCTGATTTCATTATCTGAATGATTTTTTTTGCAGTACTCATATGGTATTGGAAAAGTTTCCTCACAGAGCAATACAACTAGCCAGCTAGCTTTGAAGCTAGCTGTCTCCTGAAATGTTATGCGTTGTCTAAGGAATCTGCAGTGAGCTGCCTAGATACAGTAACTTGGCCTCTTTGGCTTTGATCGTGTGCTAAATTGTTAATTGTCTCAGTTAATTTTTTTTTAAAGTCAGGTTAAAATTCTCAGCTCAGTTTTTTAATCCTTAAAATCATAGGGAAATTGCTGCTTTGGTTCACAGCATGACAAAATAATGTGATTATAAATATTACCTACCTACCTAAATATATACTACCTCAGCTGAAAACGTTGTTAGCTGAGCCTTGCATTTGCCATGTTTGAGTGATTGATCCTGAAAATAGGAAATAAATGCTGATACTGTTTTTCTGTATTATGTCTGTCTTTAGTATTTAATCCCATGTTTGTTTCATTTTTTTTCCATGCGTCTGTGCCAAGGATGTGGCTGGCCTACTACAGGAGTTCAAAGCCTCAGATATCTTGCTAGGCGCGATCGCCAAGTCACGAAGTCCAAGGCTCACGGTCAGTAAGCCGGCTTGGCTTTTCACACCAACTGCATAAGTAGACCCAACGATTTTTAATATCGGCAATACCAGTCCATTCCTAATATCCTAGTGGCAACATCAGTCTCCGCAGTGCCTACTTTACAAAAACGAAAGATAATCTGCTACTTGTGCTTGTCAGTGGCTACAGCTGAGCACTGGTACACTACAAAAAGTGTTTGCGTGATTTGCCAAATTCCGCTTCAGTGCAGTTCTTATAGCAAGTCAGTTTATCGCTGAGAAATAAGCCTCAGTGTGGCTAAGAATGTCAATGAAAGTGAAGTGTCACCGTCATCCCCAGGAACAAATTGTGTCCACACCAGCATGCTTCGCCGAGCTAAATGGAAAATCCAAAACTGAAGACGACGATCCAAACGATTCTTGTCCTGGTGCCCACCCTGAGGAGGGCTATAAAATTATTTAAGTCCTCCAGTCTTGACTCTGGTTTATCTGAAATTGAGATGCGTCACAACTCTGACCTGGTGCCACCTGAGAATGTCACTGAAAATGTATGAAAAAAGACACAACAGACTCATTGTCTTAATGAACGTTAAACTCTGAATATGTAGCAAGCAAACAAACAAAAAATAATAAGAAATTCATATGTTTAACAATGGCTCCACCACCTTGGTCTGTCAGAAAGACTGCCCTGGTGTTCAGTGCCAGTATTAAAAGAAACCATTTTGGTAGAAAGGTCATCACAGATTTGCCAAAGTGAAAACATCAGAAATCATTGTCAAAAGAAGTGGAGGGAACTGGCCGTTCAGTTCTACAGTAAGGATGAGTACACTAGACTTGCGCCAGGAATGAAAGATTTTGTTGTTGTGTTGGATATTCAAAGCGCATGAGCCGTAGAGACTGATTATGTGCCACTGACGTCCAAGGCTCTGTTTCGTCGCACAACCACTTCATTGGTTTGGTGTCGGTATCGGGTTTGAAGGCGTAGCAGCCTACAAGCAGGTTCGCGTTTCTGTGACAGAAGCACTTCGCTGCCGAATTGAAACCGCCTTCTCAAAGCTTTGTATGTGCAAAGAGAGTTTCCATTGATGCAGATTTTACAGTAATACTTCACCTCATAGAGGGAAAATGCAAAGATCGCTTGTTTTATGCTGTGGACCATGAAAATCATGAAAATTGACGAACCTAGATTGGCTAAATGGCTTCCTGTAATTTATGTTATGTTCAGTTGTTGTAGCTGGTGGTTCTAGAGGGGTTTCCAGTAGGTTTAGTGTTACCATGGAAGTATGACAATTGTGAATTTGGTAATTGTTGATTGAATTGTTTATCGTTTTATGAGCCTGAGAAAAGAGAAGTTCTGACTTGACTTATAGTAGTAGAGGTAAAATAAAATGTAAAAATTACTCTTGTCATCTCTCTTTTTCGCACAGGAGATTTGTGTGGGAATCTTGGGGAACATGGCCTGCTTCCCTGAAACGTGTCTGTCCATCAGCCAGAATGAGGATCTGGGGTAAGCCAAAATGGAGCACTTTACGATCTCTCATATTTATTCATACGTTATTTACGGTATCTACTGATTGCAAACACTCTGAGGACAGTGGACGGTATTAAATGCATGCGTGACGTTCTGATTAAAATGAATCTTTGCCAAACATGCTAACAGTATTTTAAAAACCGTAGCAGCAATTTCTGTTTTAATTTACTCATGTTGAGCCGGCTAGCTTGAGCGTGACATCTTGTTTCTTAACTTTTCATTCAAATTAAGCGCTTTCTCTTTGAATCTCACAACGCTACTAATGACAC
This sequence comes from Anguilla pacifica, assembly GCA_039654925.1. Taxonomy (NCBI): domain Eukaryota; kingdom Metazoa; phylum Chordata; class Actinopteri; order Anguilliformes; family Anguillidae; genus Anguilla; species Anguilla pacifica. Next base: position 11,603,029 of record CM077299.1, read on the forward strand.
AGAGATAATAATATCAATAAACAAACAAATGTCAGGCACCGAAAGGTGATTTGGTGAAAGAAGCAGGAGTATTTTGTTATGGTTCAAGTCTGGGTCATCGCCCATTGTAATATTTTAAAAATGCATGCGGTATATGTTATTTAAACCTAACTTGGGGCAAGGCACAACATGCTACACAGGATAGGACCAGATGAAAGCAGATAGTCGCAGCCTTATGTTCCACAGGGAACAAAGAGGATTAAGTATGTTATTTACTGCATTTTTGGCTCTTTTTTTCTGTGTAAGAAACACAGAATCCTTTGTAAAGCACAGAGATGCATACTTGGCTAGACAGGAAAGCACGCCTTCTGCCAACCTAAGCTGTAAAGCAGGTGTGTACTGCGCATGTTGAGCGCAAAACATTGGGCTCCCCCGGAATGTGAATGCTGATATCAGACTTTTGAAGGCAAAATAAAACTTCCACAATAGTATTTTGAAAACAGATTAACGATGGCTGCATTTTATATGAAGAGCACATCATGAAAATTAATTTTAGTAAGTATCCTCCAGTAACTTCTGGACCAAGAACATTTCACAAACTGCTACAAATAATGACATTTCTATTCACAAAAATTGACCAGTGAGGTTTTCTGAAATCACCTTTTGTCATCGACATTGAATTCAATGGGCAGCACGCGATTTCCTGTTGCTTTTAAGGCTTCATGACTTTGGCCCCTCTGACGCTCTTCAGTTCCTGTGCTCGCTCTATGGTGCGAAGCAGCGGATAGATTTCATAGTTAATTTTGACTCTCTTGTTCCTGGGCAACGTGCCCAAGATCGATTCTGAAAATGTTGCAGTGCTAGCATGCGGCTGTTGTTTTTCCCCCACAGGGTGGTGCTGTTGCTTCTCCTGGGGGATTCAGACCCTCCAACAATCTTGGAGACAAGCAGGTGGGTCTGGTGTGTTCATGTGCAAAGACGATTTCATGACAAACAAACCAAAAAAGATAACTGAGCATCACATCTGCACTGCATATATTAGTATTTATACTATTGCCAGACAGTTAACTAGATCCATACAGTCAGGATTTTTTAACTGTTTGTGTGTGCTTGTGTGTAGATTGCTGCTGACATGTCTGGCCCAGCCCAATGTCGCCCCCATCTGGTTGGAAAGGGTACAGCAGCAAGCGTCAGTGTGTCCCAGTCTGTGTTTCATCATGGGCAGCTCCACTAACGGTACAGTTCTGACTTGCCTGCAGACCTGGGTCAAATACGTATTTGTTTTGGATTCATATACTTTTCTACACTTTACTGATCTTGTCTGGTGTATTGGAACCTATTAAATACTCTCAAAAAGAGCAAACCCCGCCTGTTGACAGGCTCAATTACAGCAGGCAAGATCAATAGAGCACAGAAAAGTATTTGAATCCAAAAGAAATACGTATTTGACCCTGGTCTGCTTACCCGAGCCTCAGTCCCATTTTACCGTCAGTTTCTGGCTGTCCCCAAACCGACCCGTCTACGTGTCTGTCTGTGCGTGTGGCCAGTGGATCTGCTGGTGAAGGTGGGGGAGCTGGTGCACAAGCTGTTTGACCTGGATGAGGAGCTGATGAAGAGCTGGGTCTCTGCACGCCCCAACGAGGCGGATACCGGCAGCCAGCTGCACATCGCCCCCTCTCTGCTGGAGGCTGCCAAACAAGTCAGGTGTGCGATTAGCCCAGAGTTCTGCATCATAGGGGATGCACAGTGCTATATGAGCAATTAGCCCAGAGTTCTGCATCATAGGGGATGCACAGTGCTATATGAGCAATTAGCCCAGAGTTCTGCATCATAGGGGATGCACAGTGCTATATGAGCAATTAGCCCAGATTTCTGCATTTCTGCACAGCGATAGATGTGTGTGTGCGCGTGTGCATGCGTGTGTGCACGTGTGTGTGTGTGTGCGCGCACGCATGCGTGTGCACGTGCGTGCCTGCGTGCGTGCGTGTGTGTTTCACAAATGTCTCCCCTTTTGAACAGGCTGGAGAGTACTGAAGGTCTGGAGGTGTACCTGCATGTTCTTCAGCTACTCACAACTGTGGATGAGGGAGTGCAGGCTTTGGGTGAGAGAACTCTGCTCTTACTAACACACAGGACTAAACCACACTTCTGTGTGTGGTACTGTTGAGTTCAGTGTTAATATGTAATGTGTAAATTCTTATGCCCCCTAGTGGAGTGGTGTGGTACTGTTGAAATCAGTGTTAATATGGATGTATAAATGTTTGTGCCCCCTAGTGGAGTTGTGTGGTACTGTTGAGTTCATTGCTAATATGGATGTGTAAATATGGATTGTGCCCCCTAGTGGAGCTGGCTAGTACTGGCGAGGAGGTGTGGGCAGCGCTGTGCGAGGTGGTGTGTGAGGATCTGTGCCAGCCAGACGACCCCCCCGTCGTCCTGCAGGAGCAGAAGGGGCGTCTCGCCCCCGCCCTGGCCGTGCTCTCCACCCTGTCTGCCTGCCCGGACCAGGAGTACAGCCAAACCCACCGCAGTACGGTCGCTTACTCTCCCCACTACGCACGGAAATGGTCTTGGGTTCCACAAGGGATTCCTTTTAAGGAGCTTAGAAATGTGTGTAGTATAGTATAGTACAGTGGCTGGGCGGCAGTGTAGCACAGTGGGTAAGGAACTGGGCTAGTAACTGAAAGGTCATGGGTTCGATTCCCGGGTAGGACACTGCCGTTGTACCCTTGAGCAAGGTACTTAACTTGCATTGCTTCAGTGTATATCCAGCTGTATAAATGGATACAATGTAAAAATGCTGTGTAAAAGTTGTGTAAGTCGCTCTGGATAAGAACGTCTGCTAAATGCCTGTAATGTAATGTAATGGTCTCCGGTCCTGAAGAGCTACCGGGTCTGCTGGTTTTTGTTTTCACCTTAGAGGGATTAGACCGTCTGCTAAATGCCTGTAATGTAATGAAATGAGCGCATGTATATCATTTATCCCAAAAGCAAGACTGTGCATTACTCTCATCCATAAAACATTTGATTCCGTTGTATCTCAAGAAAGGTTTCAGTGAGCTCAGTTCAGTTCAAAATCCTGTTTATCTGAATTTCTTGATCTTGTATACTTTTGGCATGTGAGATGTGGTCATAATCTAAGGTATGTTGAAGTATAGCACACTCTAGGGGTAGGAATTTACAACTAAATTGTGTTTTTTTTTTTTTTTTTTTTTTTTTTTAAACCTTTTGTTTGTCGGTCTGTCTCATCACTGCCCTGAGCTCTCACTTCTGGGCTAGTGCTCGTTACGTAACCAGCTTTTGGAGAACACGGAGCCCTATATATAGACATGAGGCCGTAGCAGGTGCAAACCAAGCATGGAATTGGACTCATCAGGTGTTTTTTTTGCAACCCCTGCCCCCCTTCAAGCTTTCAGGAAAAGCACTTAAGCCTGCTGATTGGCTTTTGTGTTGACAGGAAATACTTCTTGTTCCTCAGGGGTGAGCGTGCACTCGTCGAGAAACCATCTGGCGAACAGAATATGCACAAGTGCTTACTCGAGCGAAGATACGTAGCGTAGCATGTCACACATCCAATTGGCCGTAATACTAACTTTCTAGATGGTTATAGGGAATCGTGCAGGTGGGAGAATTATTATTTTTTAAAGGCCAGTGGTTTCTGTTTTTCTGTCTGCAGATATACCTGCTGTCCTCGTGCTGTATGGAGTTAGCAGCGACAGTTTTAGCATCATGTTGACATTGCTACAGTACATGACAGTGCTGTGCACTTGTTGCGTACTTCCTGTGTTTTGCTTGCAAGCTAAACCTCCAGGTCATTACAGGCAGTATATCAGTTTGTCAAAAGCACTTAAGATCATCTGCTTTGCAAGTGTGTGAATGCTAAATTAATGGAAAAACAGGCTCGGTGGTGTTTTCCAATGACAATGATCTGTGGTCTGTAGTGTAGTTTTCTGGTCTGGTTGTTTGTTGTGGGATATGCAGTGATCTGTAGTCTGTATTGTAGTTTTCTGGTCTGGTTGTGTGTCATGGGATATGTAGTAATCTGTTGTCTGTATTGTAGTTTTCTGGTCTGGTTGGGGGATACGTTGTGATCTGTTGTCTGTATTGTAGTTTTCTGGTCTGGTTGGGTGTTGTGGGATATGCAGTGATCTGTGGTCTGTGTTGTGTAGATCTGCCTCTGCTTGGGACCCTGCTGCGAGTGCTGCAGTTCCTTAGTGAGTGCCAGCAGAGGGCGAGAGAGGGCCAGGGCGAGGAGAGCTCGGGAAACGGATTCAAGGAGGAAAATGACGAGCAGATGTTGGCCTTGAGGGAGACGACTGTGGAGTTTCTGGCCAGTATGCTCACAGACCTGACCAAGGTAAGACTGGGGAGCTGTGTGTGTTATATATCAGACTATATAGTGGTGTTTGTCTCAGGGGGCAGATCTATACAGTGGTGTGTGTTTGTTTACGTGTGTGTGGTGTAACATGGTCCACTGGTGTGTTTATGTTATATATGAGAATAAGGTGTATGTGCACGTCTTGTATGTCAAGATAAGGTGTGTTTGTTATACATCAGTGCAAAGTGTGTTTGTGTCTTTTATCTGTCAGTGTGTAGTATGTTTGTGTGTCTTGTATACCAAGGTAAATGTATGTCTCTGTGTGTGGTGTGTTTCTGTGTATATCAGAGTAAAGCATGTTTGTGTGTATATCAGGTTAAAGTGTTTTTGTGTGTGTGTTGTATATCAGGGTAAAGTGTGTTTGTGTGTATGTCAGGGTAAAGTGTGTTTGTGTGTGTTGTATATCAGGGTAAAGCATGTTTGTGTGTGTTGTATATCAGGGTAAAGTTTGTTTGTGTGTGTGTGGTATATCAGGGTAAAGTGTGTTTGTGTGTATATCGGGGTAAAGTGTGTTTATGTGTGTTGTATATCAGGGTAAAGAGTGTTTGTGTGTGTTTTGTATATCAGGGTAAAGAGTGTCTGTGTGTGTTGTATATCAGGGTAGTGTGTGTGTGTGTGTGTGTGTGTGTGTGTGTGTGTGTGTGTGTGTGGTATATCAGGGTAAAGTGTGTTTGTGTATGTTGTATATCGGTAAAGTGTGTTTGTTTGTTTGTGTGTGTTGTATATCAGGGTAAAGTGTGTTTGTGTGTGTGTTGTGTATCAGGGTAAAGTGTGTGTGTGTGGTATATCAGGGTAAAGTGTGTTTGTGTGTGTTATATTTTAGGATGCCATGTCCGAGTTGCTGAAGAAGGGGCATCTCAGTGAACAAACCTGCCTCGCTGCAGCTGGGAGTTTATTGCCTGATCACAGATCTGAGGTCTGTCCTCTACAATATACAGTGCACAACATGCTACAACATACTACAACGTCACAACCAAAAAACATACACACTACATCTCCCTCTATCACGACCCAAAAACCCACACAACACGCCACAACGTACTCTGTCACGACCAAAAAACACACACAACACGCCACAACGTACTCTGTCACGACCAAAAAACACACACAACACGCCGCAACGTACTCTGTCATGACAAAAAAACACACACAACACGCAGAAACGTACTGTCACAACCAAAAAACACACACAACACGCCACAACGTACTCTGTCACAACCAAAAAACACACACAACACGCTACAACGTACTCTGTCACGACCAAAAAACACACACAACACGCCGCAACGTACTCTGTCATGACAAAAAAACACACACAATACGCAGAAACGTACTGTCACAACCAAAAAACACACACAACACGCCACAACGTACTCTGTCACGACCAAAAAACACACACTACATTTCACTGTCACGACCCAAAAGCATACACAGCACTTTCAGTCCCAGTCACTCTCAGCCTGACTGAAACACACACTATTTCCCTGCCCGTGAGATCAGGTGGGACGACGGAGTACCTCAGGTGTGTGAGTGTAGCTGTGTGTCTGTATCTTTCATCTGTGTGTGTGTTGGGATTAAGTGCATTTGGTGTACGTTGATGTGAAGTGTGTTAAAGTGTGTTGTATGCCTGGGATACTTTGTATATGCATGCATGCGTGTGTGTGTGTCTGTAAGTGTATGTTTGTACTGCTATCCATGTGAGGACCAAATGTCCTCACAAGAATAGAAAGATGAGGAAAATTACAGGAAGTGAGGACATTTTGCTGGTCTTCACAATTTCAAGAGGCTGTTTTAGGGTTAAGACCTAGGGTTAGGGTTAGGCATGTAGTGATTAGGGTTAGAGGTTACGGAATGAATGTAGTCAATGGAAATCAGTCAAAAGTCCTCACAAGTATAGCAATACATACTTGTGTGTGTGTGTGTGTGTGTGTGTGTGTGTGTAAGTGTATCACAGACGAGCTCCAGGCTCAGGCTTGTGTTTGTCTGTGGCAGGTGCAGCACATGGCGGCCTTGCTGTCGGAAGCTCAGTCCAGTCTAGCAGACGCGCTGAGACGGAACTTTCCGGACCTGAGCTCCTGAGGGTGGCGGGGTAGCCCCGGTCTCTCCCCTCCCAGCAAGGAGGGGCACACTGGGGCCCCCTGTGCGATCCGCATATATCTCCCGGACCCCCTGGCATCTCCGTGGGCATCTCAATGGCCGGCCCTGCAGGGCGTGGCAGTACCTAGGTGGAAAGCACCCCCCAGAAAAAGCACCCCCCCCCGCCCACCGTTTATCCCGCAGATACGCCCCCCAAATTTCTCTCAGCTCCCCTCATCCTGCAGATCAGGTGACCTGTGCGGTGAGGTGCGGAGATCAGCCCGTTCCCAACTGCGTCCCGAATCTTCAGTCCTCCGCGATCCCGAGCCAAGGGCAAAAACCTGAGGCACAGGCGGATTGCATTCTGGGAGTTCAGTGCGCATGCGGACACACGGACCACACGGACCTACTCACACACACACACACACGCGCACGCGTGCGCGCACACACGCACGTGCGCACACACACATGCGCGCATACTCAATGTAACATATCGCAGAATGCTCTTTTCGATTAATGGAGTTCTTTGCGAGTCGATTGGTCAAAAGGGGACAACGGAAGTCTGTCCCACCGGTTGAAGTCTCGGACATTTTCTACGTACTGCTGTCAACGTTTAAAATCAGCGGACGGTTGAACTGGTAGTTGTTTCCCGTCTTGGATTTTAGTCTGGAAGTTGGCCTGTCCATTTCACCCCCAGTGGGCAAACAACCAGTGCTAATAGCCATCCACCACAGCTCACCACGGTCCCCAGTACTGGAGACCCATTGCATTCGCTGTCTTAGGTTTCTAGGTTTCCTTCTATGATCCGGGGTCTGGTTCCCTCCCAAGCTGGTCTACAGTTAAAGATTTTCACAAACCTGCGCAGTCCGCAGCTGCAGACTGTGGTTTTATCATAAACGTCAGTTAAAAGAAACGACTGGGCTGGCATGAAATCCCGAAACGGATCGGCCCTCGCTCGCCCCACTCGGCATCGCACCTTCCATGGTGAAACTGAGCCAGTTCCCAGGCTGGCCTTTGCCCTGTTTGTTGAAGTTGTTCCTTGTAGGATTGCCAAAAGAACACATTTGTCTGCAGTGTGTGCTAACAAAGCCTTTTTGTTGGAACTAGTACCTTTTTTTTTTTTTTTAAAGACCGTGTTTTTTGTGTAATTAAAAGTTTCATAGTGTTCTCGCTGTTCCTGGTGTGATTTTTTTTTTTTTTTTTTTTTCAAGCAGGCGACACATTTTCCATTTGTTGTCATTTTTAAATGTGCTTATTTTTCCAGCGCCTGCCGTTCGTAAGCATCTTCAAAGATGTAAGTGTGCACCGAAACATTGTACTCTATTTGTGGCTGAAATTTGATGCTTAAACATATTCACCTTCACATTCATAGTGTCTCCTCCATCGCACATTTAATCCAGAGGGTGCATTCATTTATTAACTATACAGTACTTTGCGAATGTCCCCCCCCCCCCCCCATTTTCAGACAATAATGCAGGAAACATATTTTAACAGAGAACTAGAGAAAAGCCTTCGCCATTACATATATATCAGATTTATTAGTATTTGTGCACTCTTTTTTTTTTTGATGACACAACTATGCTGTGGTTCCGGAAGGCTGTGTAGCTGAACTACTGAGAAAAGTGGAACACGAGAAGAAAATGTTCAGTAGCACCCCGAAACTGGACGCCTGAGACGTGGGGTAAAGTGTTTTCAACGGAGCAGTCTAAATTTGAAATTTTCAGTAGTAAGAGAAGGCGGGATGTACACTGCTGAGGGAACGAAAGGTCTCAAAGCCTCGTCTACAACCATCGTTCAAGCACGGCGGAGGGTTGTCGTGGATTCTGTCTTAACTGAAGGAAATAATTCAGCCAGGTCAGGTCACAGAGTCATTTAGCAGTACACTCTTTAGTTGATCAAATAGGAGAAACCATTCAAGCACTCATCACTGAGCTGGTGAAGAGTCTCAAACTTGTTTTTACGCCTCTCTCCTTCATAAACTTCTCAAAAAAAAGTTTGTAAATTTGTGTTTGGTCGATCATATCTCTGTTGTTACTGTATTATTAGCATTGTATCTTATATCTCATAAAAAACACGTTTTCAACGTACAAAAATGTCAAGTTACTCACACATACAAGACATACACTGTCTATAACTCATTCATTCAGACTGCCAAAATCCAGGCCTGCCATTAAAAGTATTTATATCCAAATGATGCCAAGTTACGGTACTACAAACAATATAGGCTATCTTGCCTCACCGAAATTAAATAAGATGTATTCCAAAGCAATGCTACCCAATATTTCCTCAATTCTTTCATTGTTTATGAAATCTGTCTGTTGAAATGGGGTCAGAATGTACAGAATTTGATGTTTTTAAGGGCTGAGTGTCTGTGGCTGTTGTGGTTATTTCTGTGGGGAACCCTGAAAAGTGCCAAACTCTCGGTGCTGTATAGGTATGGGGCATGCCCCCGCCAAGGCGTAACTTGGCGGGATGGCATACCTGCCATCCCAGTCATTGGAAAGCCTGTTCATTTCCCTTTACAATGATGTCCCATTTGTAAGGATCATGCAATTGTGGGATGAGCAGCACAGCTGTTTATGTGGGTGGGGTCCCAAGTGAAATGTGGCAAATTTCTCTGCCAATGTCAAACTGTGTATTCTCGTGTTGGTAATGACTCTATTGTTTTGAGTTGTTTGGGGGATTGGATGATTGAACTCTCTATCAGTAACAAGGAACAAACAAGACATATTGGTAATTTTACACTTTATTCATTGAACAAACAGTCAGGAGCCTCAGTAGCGGGTGGAAGAACCATACGCAGCCACAATAACCTGGCACCTCCTCCTCATATTGGTCACCAGCCTGGTCGTGGTTGAATGGAATGGCCTGCCAACAGCCCAGACCTCAACCCAATTGAACACTTGTGGGATCAGCTTGGGCGTGCTGTACGTGCTAGAGTGACCAACGCAACCACATTGGCTGACCTGCGACGAATCCTGGTTAAAGAATGGAATGCCATCCCACAGCAACGCGTGACCAGGCTGGTGACCAGCATGGAGGAGGTGCCACTCTGTTTGAATTCATGATTGCAAGAATCATGAATGCTGATAATTGCGAACAAATCTTAAAATATAATGCTTTAGCCACTGGACAACAATGATTGGGAGCAAATTCATTCTACAGCAAGGTAATGACCCCAAGCACACTGCTAAGAAGATCAAGCCAAGAACCATGGACTGGTCACCTGCAAGTTCAGACATCAGCATCATTGAATGTGTTTGAGATTACTTGGAGTGAGAGAAGCAAAACATGCAACCAACTACCAAGACTGAACTTGGTGGTGTTTATGAGCCGGTAGGAAAAATGCTCATTTCTTTGAAAAAATCAAAGTAATTCTCCCAAAAAGTCAAAGGAGGCTATATTGAGGAAAGTCGTGTCTACAATAATTTTTAACTGAAAGTCATCTTTTAAAAACTACTGGTGGCCTAAATAAATTTAATACATTTATTATTAATAAGAAGTTAATAATTTTTAAAATATGTGTTGTGTTTACTCAAGCTAATTTTGTGTAATGTTGCACTTTGTCTAAAGACCTGAAACCATTCAGTGTGACAGATATGCAATAATGGAGAAAATCGGGAAGGGGCCTATTTGCTTTTTCACGGAACTGTAGTTTACCTTTTTTGTTTTTGCTCAACTTGACCAGTAGAGACATTCCTGTAGTTTTAAATGTCCATTAATTTGCTTGAAAGGAAGGAATTAAGTTTAAGGAGAATAGATTAATGCAAACGAATGACCACTGAGACCAAACCACTGGATACTAAAACAGCCACCATCTCTTCAAAATGGAGTCAGCGACCCCATAATGCAATTCTCCACTGTGCTTGTAACCAATGGCTTCAGCCTTTTAAACATGTAACAAAAAAGGTACACAACTTCGAAACGGGTATGAAGCGAGAGGTATTCTTAATTTATATGCATTTTCGGTTCACATTTACTCTGTGTTACCTTTCAGCATGGTCAGCCACTTTATTTTCAGCGTTTATTGTTTTTGTACATGAAATATTTTTTATTTTTTATTTTTTTAGCCTCATGGGCTAAGTTTCGTTAGAAGTGTTAGACAGTTGATGCTGCTGGATCAAACTTGTTTTCCCACTGGGCTGCTGCTCAACAAACCCAAATGGTTGCCAACTAAAAAAAAAAAAAAGGGCACCAAAAAACCAGGTGCACATCACACAAAGCCATCATTGATATAACTGAGTAATGTCTTCAGAGGGGAGACCTAATAAAACCTCTTGTCCTCCAGGGCCAGTTTTTCAAGCCTAACAAGGGACAAGGGAGGGAGGTCTGGACGTACGGACAGAAGACAGGTGGACAGATCAAAGCCACAGTCTGTGCGTCTGTGGAAGAGGAAGAGCGTGCGCCAGGTGACATTACCACTGTGTTGCGTCCTGGACCTGTCAGAGCTGCTGTTGTGGGAAGGCACACTGTCCATCAAGTGCTGAGTTAAACAACAAAGGACAGCATAATGGTGTAATCACAGAGAGCTGGGCTGAATTCAGGCAGCAGGGCCTGAGTTGTACAGGCGTGTCAGAGCCTAAACAAAGACGTAATCAAATTCTGATCTCCACGATCTCTTTTTCCCAAAACGTGTAAGCCATAGTTTTGAAACTACCCACTGAAATCACCGTTGCTACTGAAAGGCTTCCTTTGTGTTGTTTATAATTTATACTTTTGAAAATGATAAAATTCCCATTAAAATTAATTGTGCTGCTGTGTTTATTTACTGTTATTAAATGTTCTGGTAAATCAAGTCTCGGTAAAACTCTGCTGTAGTCTTATGACATCATTTAAGTTTACATTTCAGCGTAGGGCATTGTTAGCACTTTTTAATTTCATTTAATTTTACTGCACTGTTTTTTTTTTCAGGCCGTGTTCCTGTATCTCAAATCCAAGTTTGATCCAAGTAGCATTTTCCGTTGTGCAAGTGGGCTTGTTTCTACTACTAATTATCTTCTTTCTCCCGTTACTGCAGAGTGGGGCTACCCAACCCACGTCTTGGAAGGTTACTGGCAAGGCTGGTTTTCTTTTTCACCTGAAAATCATTTACAATCAGCAACCATTTCAGCCAGCGATACCTGGTGAGGAGAGGTGAGATGACTTAAGTTCATTTTGCTGATCGCTAAACTCGCCAAACTGGCGAAGAAAAACTTTGCTGACGTTTATTTGATTGTTAATCAAAGTAAAGGACAGTCAGGCCTTTCTAATTTCTTTATTATCTAGGAATGGTTTGTCTTTACCAGTTGTCCAACTCATCTGATTACAAGTCCTTAAATAAATATGGAATATATATATTATTTGTAATAATGTTTGTTTCGGACAAAATGTGGCATTATGAGGCTAAATTTCCCCATTGCTGAATATTTAATTGAAAGCAATTAACAGGAATTGCAATTAAGGTTGGAGCAAGAATGAACACACACATTCTCCAGGGCCAGGTTTAGTAACATCTTGCAGTGCTATAACAACAGCATCAAGAAAGATATCAGCTGTCAGAATGTCTAATATAGGTGCAGTAATGACAACAAACATGTATTATATTAGATCCCACTTCTAATTAGTGGCCTTCATTCCCATGTATTTACACTGAGCAGCAGCTGTTGTCCCAGCAAATACAATTATAAGTGCTAGCTAGCTAATTCTCTTTTTTCCCGCTATCGTGGTATGAATTTAAAACAAAGCTCAACAATACATTTTGAAATATAATTTTTACAATACTAAGTACATGGTATATAACAGTGTATGCACACACTGTTCCTACCTCTGTGTACATACACTGGCATTAGGGCCAGTTCAGGATGTTTCATAAAACAATGTATTATGTAATATATTATTAAACAAGTCCTCCATGATAAAACAGTGAGCATTAGAAAGTGCGTGTGTGTGTGTGTGTGTGTGTGGGTGTGTGTGTGTGTGTCTGTGTGTGTGTGTGTGTGTTTGTGCATGCGTGTGTGTACGTGCGTGCATGTGTGTGCATGCGTGTGTGTATGTGTGTGCGTGTCTGTGTGTGTGGGAGACGTGGGGAAAAGCAGGTTGGGGAGGGGGAGAGGAATCACTGCCCTGCTACACCAGCTCTCCCAGGCTCAGGGAGGAGGAAGTTCAGTTCACAGCACCTTGCAGGTGGAGCAGGCCTGCCCGTGCTGATGCGCTTGATGAGATCACAACAGGCTGCCTTCGGATTGGCCGGCTGTGTCAGAGAGAGAGGGAGGGAGAGAGAGAGACAGAGAGTCAGAGGGTCTTTCGCAGCAGGGAACCCACCTGCACCCATGCACACGCTCACACGCTCTCACACATGCACGCGTGCACAAACATGTCTCTCTCACACACAGGCACATACGCGTGCCATCACTTACACACATTATCACACAGGCAAACACTCTCACACAGACATGTGTAGACACACATGCACTCACTCATAGTCACTAATGCACCTGCAACCCGTGCCAACAGACACACGTGCTAGCTGGGTAATGAATCCAGCCAGAGTCTACCATTGGTGTTGGGTTATGCATTTGCCCTCGACAAGTGTGAATTACTTGACACTTGAATATCTTTTTCATAAGAAATGCTTGTATCGACACAATTCTTTTAAGTGTACAATATAGAAATAACATCGACCAATAGGAACATTGATACAGTATGTCATTGACAAAGTTGTACCCTCCCGCAAGTTGTGGGTGGTGGGGGGGTGGGGGGGTTTCTGTGAATGAATGCTTTCCCACCAGCACCAGTGCAGATAGGTACGCTAAGGTCCAAACATGTCATGATAGAACATTGCCACCCCCTCGAAGCACCCGGAATTTCTGCCCTCTGTCCTGAGTCAGTATAGCGTGTGGTTCACTTGTGAGGTCACAGAGACAGAACTCAGCACCGCGCTATTGGTGCATGAAATGGGGTGTAGGCCCGAGCTCTATAAAGGGGTGCTTCCCAAGCCAGGGTCGAGTTCCGGGATACCCCCCATCCCCACGAACCCTAAGTTAGGGATTGGGAAGTGGCGCGCCTCGTGGGGGTGAGGGTATAAAAAAACAACTGGTTAAAATAAAAGAGTTAAAGTTAGATAAGGACAAACAGTACAGCAACAGACAATAGAGACGGACAAAAGGCTAGCAATACTGAGATAACAAACACCAGACGAGCAGGACACAAGTACAAAATGCAGCAGTAAAAGCACAAAATGAGTGACAGGTCGACATACACAGTGCATGGCAATCCTTAAATTAGCCTTCTATGAAGGGGTAGTGAAGAACGGTTCATAAAGGAGCCGCATGTTAAAAACCAAGGCATCCAGTGTTTGCGCTTGTATCTGACTCATGGCCTGAGCAATAGCCTTGGTGAGCCAACAGAGTTGAGGATTACGTGGGAGAATTCAGGCTACCGTGTATGTACCGTAAAATGTCCCCCCCCCCACTGAAATAAGCTCACCTTCAGGTATAAACACACTTGGGGGCAACAGTTGATGCCGGTATGATAAAAATGATCACCGTCAGGTACATAATTATGTGCTTATGCATTTCCAAATTTAAACCAAAATGATTGTGCACCGGATACCACTGTATTTGGGCTAAAATGTATATTTGGACAGCTTTGTCCTGATAGGTTTTAACAATTAAGGTTAGCTTTCTGTGTCTTAACTTCATTCTGCATGCGCATTTCCACACACGCACTCCCGCACTCTGTGACTCCTTCCCATTGGTAGAGGCAAATGGCTACACATACAGTTCAAACACTGTTTATAAGGATATACAATAGCCATAGGTCAAAGGGGTGTCACCGGCAGCAGGTCATTTGGGTGTCCCCGGGAAGTCTGATGCAATGTATATTCCTACCTGGGAACGTTCACACTAGGCCATCGCCACACCTCTCAACCTAATACTTAAACCCTCACTTTAGAGTCCTACGGAACGCTTGACGTTTCACCGTGGCGAGTCTCCATTTGCGCATCGAAATATGCGCCTTTTCAGTTGGAAAGTGGTCCTCAGTGTGTTACTTCACCTTTCCCAACTTTGTTCCGCACGGGAGAAGATTCCCAACAGTCCCAAATGTATTTGTGTAACAGTCAAGTACACTTGTAAACCACCCATTAATATACAGCCTTTATAAAAGTTGCTATGCATGCAAATGAAGAAAATGTTTAGGGCTATTTTAATTGTTTTTAATCCAATTCTGTTGTGCAAAATAAAATATTCACCCAGCTGGCTAATTTTAATGCATTGGTAAGTCTCAAGCGGTGATTTTTAGCTTATATGCAGTGCTAGCACTAGAAGCATTGAATCCAGGACCAAGTACTACTAAGCAGAGAAAATTCTCCCCTAATCTGGCACGATGAGGTATATCCATGTAAGAAATAGGATGTATTTTGCAGAAAGAGTATGGTACTTACACACAACAAGATGGCAAGCCTGAACTGAAGAAAACAGGGGCCGTCCCTCCTTTTTTTAAAGCAAAACCTTTTACCAACAACATACATAATTCTATGTCTGATTGGTACATGGTTAATACATAAGCATATCGCAAGATTTAACAAATCAGTGATTGGCTGTGTCTAGTCATACAGCATGAATACTGAATAAGCACACAGTGACCTCTTAGTCTTCAGTGTTACATATATATATGTAGAAGAAACAGAAAGAAAGAACACACACACATAGACACACGGACAGACGTACATTCAATATTTGTAACTTCTTGTTGGCCTTCTGAGGTTTGGTGCCTGGAGGTGAACAGACCCTGCTGCAAGGCCCAGGACTTTAGTTTTATACAGACTTCTAGTTGTGCTAGAGACAACTCTCCTTCCTTCAGCATCGTAAAGTCTTTTATACTACAGAGTTGTTCCCCAACAGCCATAGAGAAATCAGATATTTTCTGTTCCACAATCACAGGGTTAGTCCTTTTTCCTGACCACTCGTTACAAGCAGTTTTCACCAGAAGACACAAGATATCGGTATCTGTACATTCTGTTCTTAATTACATAAGCAGTGAGATTAACACTGAGTGGATGTTTCCTATGCATTCATTGGGAGGCTAAAGATGCTACATGAGTCCAACTTTGTAGAACACCTTACATCATTATAAGCTTAGTGGTGCTACCTTGGCCCGTATCAGTGAATGGCACCAATTCACACGACCTCTGGGTAATACAGGCAGGTATGAATTTCCAGTTTGGCGTGCATGGGATTTCCTTCACTGGCCGATTAAATTACAGCACCAGACAGCTCCCCTGCGGCAATTTGCAGATCTAACAGCTGTTGCTGGTGCTGTCTAACATTTGAAAATGAGTGAGATCTGACATGTTTAGGTGGATCTGTCCAAATTCTGAGTTGTGGACTAGCAGTTACTTATAGGCTGTAGTAAACCCTGGAATGAGAGCTGGTTAATTATATTAGTCGGATATTATGTTAAGAAAATCAGTTGTGATAGAATTGTAGCTTTACACATGTAAACCCACGGATCCCTGATTAATGAATACGAATTTATTATAATTGGACCAATAATTATCTAAATGAAACGACTGAAATGACTGTGTGCATACTATAACAGCCCATTTCAAGAGAACATGTCAGTGTTTATTTGTGCTCGGCAATGTAGGCTATATGGGTAATGTGGGCCACTGATAAACTATAGCATATATCCGCTTTAGATTCTCGTAACCTACCTACCAAGTACTGCATTGCCCGATTAACAAGTTTAATTCCAGAGTTCTCTGATCAACGTAACTTGAATATACAGTGGGCTGTTTTTCCAAGTATATTCCGCTCGAAGATAGTAAATGGAAATAAAGTTTTATTTGCAATTACAGTTAGTTATGCGAAAATGAAGCCGTTCCAAAATATATAATGACTTCGGGCTGTTTGATCTTCGAATTTGTAATTCCATTAAACAGAAATAGAAAAATCATGCATCATGCCTTAATTTCCATATGACACATTCGATGACCCTCGTTTTTCCATACACTTGAGTTGAATGAGACCGCCCCCGTTCACGCTCCACCCTTATAAGCTCATTGTTGATTGTTCATAAATACCGAGGTACCGTTGGACACGGATAGCTAAATTACCAGAGCAGCAGGTTTAGGCATACAGAAGTATTTAAACATTAGGTGACTTTAACATGTATTCAAACAATATTGGTGGGCCGTGTAGAGGAAGATCTTTTGATTCTATGTACCTGTGTTTTGAAGAAACGCGCGAAAACAATGAGGTAGGAACGCATTAATAATGTATTTAAATATTTGCAGAAATCAATATTACCTCTGTATAATATCCGCGCATTTTCATGTCGTTCATTCGTATTCACACTCACACGCACTCATGTACATGTCTTTATGCAATTTTTTTTAAATGCATTAATATACAGTTTGAATAAAACAGGAAAATTGAATGTTTAGAATTTCGCACTTAAATACTTTTCTGTGGGATTTTGGTTCGCCAAGGCATTTTAATAATGTGAAAGTGCTTGGAATGCAAACGCGCCACACTTTAGGTAGTAGAGGAAAAATTCGTTAAATTGTGCTTTCTCGTGATTTATAAAATGTTCGAAGGCAATCAAATAATTATGTTGCGAAAAAGCGCGCAAACACATTTTAATTGTAATCACATTCCAAAAATTGTGCGCACATGAAGAGGCTTGCGGCTCCATTCGGTGTACGCGGTGTAGGCTTTGTTATTACTTATATTGCGGGTTAATTTCGCTAGCACGTGGTCTCCAAAAGCAACACAAACAACACGTTTTTCTATGCTCTTTGACTTCATAGAGATTTTATTTTGTTTTGTTAAAATGTCCAAAGGTTGAAGAGAACAAAGACAACAGGGATGTATCCTCAGAAAACGGACACGCAACACTTGCATTATCCCTGAAGAATGAAGCTGGGGGGTTGCTGAAGACGCTGAAGCTTTTCCAGGTAGAGCTGTTGCGAAGTGACCATGCCGCCTGCGCACTGGCTTTGGTGGTTTAATCAGCTTTAATGGCTCAGAATTTGACTAGCCATTTCAGCTTCAGTTTTGGTTATACTTTTGCACATAATTGTTGATTACACATTTGGGCCTCAGTTGTATGCTTTTAATACCATAGGTTGCCATTGTATGCGATTTTAATACATCCTTTGACTCCGTGATTGCTTTGCTTACTAAATTTTCACAATTAGCCTGTTAACCTAAACGATGAAAGATTGTGCTTGCCCTTTATATTTGGATTATACTTGCCATTTATATTTATATTATGTGTCCTGTATCTGTCTGACAGGAAAAGCAGGTAAATTTATTCCAGATCTCATCCAGAAAATCGAAGAGACGTAACTCTCAGGTTGAGATCGTTTTGGACTTCCACAGCAACCATGAGCAGTTAAACGAGATTGTCCAGTTACTGCAAAATCAGATGAACATAGTGGACGTGGACTCGCCTAACAAACCCTGTTTTCCTGAAGAAGGTAAAAATGACTTGTCACATTCACGGAATTAAAAAAACACTGACACAACCAATAACCGCTTGAAAAATACATTGGTAATATGTGGATGTAAAATCTGATGTAATAACTGTGCTGATATTTGTTTCAGATCTGGTGACTATGCTTAGGTGTTTTTTTTTTTTTTTTTTTTGAGATGTGGTTACTGTAGCCTACTGATATTTGATTCAGATCTGGTGACTGGTGCTCATGCTCGTTTGAGATGTTTTCTCTCTGTTAACATCTGTTTCTGTGCTGATTTCTGCTTCAGATGTTCCCTGGTTCCCTAAAAAGATCTCGGACCTGGATAAGTGTTCCACCCATGTGCTAATGTACGGTTCAGATTTGGATGCTGACCACCCGGTGAGTGGCTTCATGAACCTCGAAACAGAGGCGTCACTAGGGGGGTGCGGACCGCACCGGGTGACAGAGGGGGGTGACACCGAAATGACTGGCAATAAATTTTTTGTGCAGTGTTTTGTGTAGCGACGAGTTGAAACAGCTAATTTCTCCGATGCAGTTTACAGCCGGTTGATTTCATTAGCGGTATTAATGTGACGAGAAGCGCTTTGTCGTTTGAATGCATGGCATATTTTTTTAGAATTGTATGTTCTAGGTTGTAACATGTATTATTGAATATTCTGAAGGATCTACATGCATGTTTTCATTGTCTTACCATAATTTAAGTTGATAAATTATAATGATAATGTATATTTTATCCAAGTGTGGTATGTATCAGCCACCGTAGTTATGCATGCTAGTATTTCAGAGCCGTTATACATATCAGTTCTGGCAGAGCCAAATATTTTATGATGTCATAATGAGATTAAACAAGCAGGTCTTTCCAAGTCTACATTGTCAGAGGCCATTTGGATTTGAGGCAGATATTGCATGCAGTAAAACCCAGGCCTTTGCAGAAAGCTCTGTGTGGTCTGACCTGACCAGAGGTGGAAAGTCGAGTGGTCAGAAAACAAGTCCTGCCATTTGTTTCTTCCACCCGTGAACCTAGCCAGCTGATTTCACTACTTAGTTCTGCCTCCTGGCTGAAGAAATG
Organism: Anguilla pacifica; assembly: GCA_039654925.1. Taxonomy (NCBI): domain Eukaryota; kingdom Metazoa; phylum Chordata; class Actinopteri; order Anguilliformes; family Anguillidae; genus Anguilla; species Anguilla pacifica. Next base: position 11,621,992 of record CM077299.1, read on the forward strand.
TGCTGACTAGCAAATCCAGGCGATTTGAGCAAAATACTGAGGGGGGCTTTTACTTTCTGAATCTGGATTTCCCACCTCTGGACCTGACCACAGCGTAACAGGTTTAGTGCTTATGCTTGCTAATGATAGCCAGCCCTGACGGCTCTGTCGTCTCTCCACAGGGCTTCAAGGACAATGTCTACCGCAAGAGGAGGAAGCACTTCGCTGATATAGCCATGAGCTACAAACAGTACGTCAGCATTTGGAATAATCATAATGTCCAATTTTCCACGATGTCTTGAGTACATGTAAGAAATAAAGAGAACATTATCTAATAGATTTACCCTACACACGGTAAACTTTTCTGTGTTAAGTCAACACAGATAAACTACATTTTGCTCTGATTAATCATTGGTAGCTCATTTGATAAAGTCTGATAGTGTACATTTTACTTTGATGGAGATAGTTTCATCCCTGTTGGAATAATGTGACCTGTTCTGAGCTGAATTAACACTGAACATTTTCCTCTGTACGGGTCTCACTGACTTTTTTGAAATTCCAAGGAGGCTAAGAACATATTCTGCTAAAAATACAAATGCATTAAGTCAGTTTTGTGAAAATTATTTTATGTCACCCGAGTGCCATCCTACACTGTGGTTCCTCATGTGGATCCATCAAGTGGGTTTGACATTTGCTTAGAAGTTACCGCGCCAGATTGATTAATACAGTACATTGATGAAACTTAGCTTTCAACATACCTCGTGTGACCACTGTTTAATGGCCACGTGCTTCTTCAGTATTCATAGAAATATTTACTAATGAAAGCTATTTTGCTCTAAAGCAATGCCAGTAAGGATGGACTGCAGACCCAATGTAACTCACGGACACAGTTCTGCTTTGACTTGCATTTTCACACCTGGAACATGTAAATGGTAAATGGACTGCATTTATATAGCGCTTTTATCCAAAGCGCTTTACAATTGATGCCTCTCATTCGCCAGAGCAGTTAGGGATTAGGTGTCTTGCTCAAGGACACTTTGACACGCCCAGGGCGGGGTTTGAACCGGCAACCCTCCAACTGCCAGACAATTGGTCTTACCTCCTGAGCTATGTCGCCCCATCTCCGCCATCTTTGACACCGTCTCTCTGTCCTTTCTCTGCCTGGCAGTGGGGACCCCATCCCTCGTGTCCAGTTCACTCGGGAGGAGGTGAAGACGTGGGGTGTGGTCTTCCGGGAGCTCACCCAGCTGTACCCCGCCTACGCCTGCCGGGAGCACGTGAGAAACCTGCCACTGCTGTCTCAACACTGCGGCTTTCGCGAGGACAACATCCCGCAGCTGGAGGACGTCTCCCGCTTCCTCTGGGGTGAGGGAGAAACCGGGCGTGGCCCTGCTGAGCCTGTTCCTCCGCCCGCCTGTGGTGCCTGTGGATTGAGCTCCATTGAATCCGCCTATTTTTAACAAAGTACTTCTCTGCTTAATACTAGTAAAGAATGCTCAGAAATAGGTCAGAGTGAAAATGTTTGCTGCTGTCAGTTAATGTGACATTTCTTTGCGTGTGTAATTGAGGATGTATAGACTTCAGTGTTTTTTTGGACTGTCAGTTAATGTGACATTCTTTGCGTGTGTGATTGAGGATGTACAGACTTCAGTGTTTTTATGCCTCCGTGACGGCACAGCCATGGCCGGAGGCATTATGTTTTTGGGTTGTCCGTCCATCCGTCCGTCCGTCCATCCGTCCGTCCCATTCTCGTGAACGCGATATCTCAGGAACCCCTTGAGGGAATTTCTTCAAATCTGGCACAAACGCCCACTTGGACTCAAGGATGAACTGATTCGAGTTTGGTGGTCAAAGGTCAAGGTCACTGTGACCTCACAAAACAAGTTTTTGCCTTGGCGGAGGCATACAACCGCAAGGCGGTATTTCTGGTTCGGTACTGTCGGTTAATATGACGCTTCCTTCTGTGTGTGTTTTAGAGCGTACTGGGTTCACCATCCGGCCCGTGGCGGGCTACCTCTCGCCCCGAGACTTCCTGGCCGGTCTGGCGTTTCGAGTTTTCCACTGCACCCAGTATGTGCGGCACAGCTCCGACCCGCTCTACACCCCTGAGCCGTGAGTCTGCTTACAAAACCCCGTTCACTGTGGTTCCCGCTGCCCGCACACTGCCTTCATTCAGAAATCTGCTCCTGTGATTCCTTCATTCATATTAGAGCACGGTTGGGTGTTAATTCTAATTTGTTTAGTCGTTGTAATTCATTAGTGTTATACCAATATTCATTCGGTGATTGCTAACCCCTTTGCTACAAAATTAGACACAAAATTATGTATCGTCTTCTCAAAACAATTACTGAAAAGAAAGAATTTATATCAGAATTTCTCTTTTTATTAAAATTTGGATTGTTCAGTCATGTCATATCAGTGTAATATTCATAGGCTGTATGAAAACATGCATACACATATGTTACGTATGTGTCCCTGGAGACACGTATGTAACATGTGTATGCATGTTTTCTCTGCAGGAAGACATATGTAACACATGTGTATGCATGTTTTCTCTGCAGGGACATGTATGTAACACATGTGTATGCATGTTTTCTCTGCAGGGACATGTATGTAACACATGTGTATGCATGTTTTCTCTGCAGGGACATGTATGTAACACATGTGTATGCATGTTTTCTCTGCAGGGACACGTATGTAACCCACGTGTGTATGCTTGTTTTCTCTGCAGGGACACATGCCATGAGCTGCTGGGCCACGTGCCTCTCCTGGCAGAGCCCAGCTTTGCCCAATTCTCCCAGGAGATGGGCCTGGCATCTCTGGGCGCCTCTGATGACTCTGTCCAGAAGCTGGCTGCGGTGAGCCCCGCACCCACACCCCTCATTCAGTCCCAACCACAGTCACAGTTAGCCCCACACCCTTCATTCAGTCCTAACCACAGTCACAGTGAGCCCCATACCCCTCATTCAGTCCCAACCACAGTCACAGTGAGCCCCACACCCCTCATTCAGACCCAACCACAGACACAGTGAGCCCCACACCCCTCATTCAGACCCAACCACAGTCACAGTGAGCCCCACACCCCTCATTCAGACCCAACCACAGTCACAGTGAGCCCCGCACCCACACCTCTCATTCAGACCCAACCACAGTCACAGTGAGCCTCACATCCCTCATTCAGTCCCAACCACAGTCACAGTGAGCCCCGCACCCACACCCCTCATTCAGACCCAACCACAGTCACAGTGAGCCCCGCACCCACACCCCTCATTCAGACCCAACCACAGTCACAGTGAACCCCACACCCACACCCCTCATTCAGACCCAACCACAGTCACAGTGAGCCCCACACCCCTCATTCAGACCCAACCACAGTCACAGTGAGCCCCACACCCCTCATTCAGACCCAACCACAGTCACAGTGAACCCCACACCCCTCATTCAGACCCAACCACAGTCACAGTGAGCCCCACACCCCTCATTCAGACCAAACCACAGTCACAGTGAGCCCCACACCCCTCATTCAGACCCAACCACAGTCACACTGAGCCCCACACCCCTCATTCAGACCCAACCACAGTCACAGTGAGCCCCACACCCCTCATTCAGACCCAACCACAGTCACAGTGAGCCCCGCACCCCTCATTCAGTCCATTGTAAATGCAATGTAAAAGGTTGTGTAAGTTGCTCTGGATACGAGTGTCTGCTAAATGCCTGTAATGTAAAAATGCCTGTAATGTAATTGACTTTGGTTGCTGCACTTCATCGGTTTACGTGATTGGCTGAGTGTCACGTGACGCTCATTTGCTTCGTATACTGCTTGTCTTGCAGTGCTACTTCTTCACAGTGGAGTTTGGCCTGTGCAAACAGGACGGAACATTGAAAGCCTACGGAGCAGGATTGCTATCGTCCATCAGTGAGCTGAAGGTAAGAGGCTCATTACCTAATGTAAGAAATACATTTTTACACATGCCTGGATATGTGTATATGCTTTAATACAACTACTGAATTTGCTAGTTTTATGTATGTGGAAACTTTTGTACAGAAAATGCATTTACATTTCATAATCCAGAGTTCTTTAAGGAAGTAGTGCAAACAAAATTAAAACGTGGATATACCACACACAAAAGATTTAACCCCAATCCCACCCCCCCATCAAAACTAATTCAAATACCTGTAAAAATGGAGCAAAACAACCAAAAGAGAAAAGTCAAAATTGTCTTAAAAAACCTGAAAATGAGTTGTAGTCTGTGATACTGTGGAATAGCAAGTTCCAGTAGAACATGTTCGGTCAACTAACTCATGCTTAAGAAGCACTGACTGTTAGCCCTTGTGTCGTCTCCTTTGCAGCACGCCCTATCTGGGAATGCCACGGTCATGCCCTTTGACCCCAGGATCGCATGCAGGCAGGAGTGCATCATCACCACCTTCCAGGATGTCTACTTCGTGTCGGACAGCTTCGAGGACGCCAAGGTCAAGATGAGGTAGGGTGCCACCGTGCAGACTTTCTTGGGACATTGTAGCATGTCAGAATCACGGGAGGCCCCTGAAAATAAGTCCCTTCCGAGGCCACTGCTATCATACAAAACCACAATCCAGCTTATGTCCTGATGAAGTCTGAGTTTAGGTTATAACCTTATGCCTTTGCATAATACCTGAAATGGAACGTAAAGCTGATCATCTTTATCAGGGGTTCTGATCCCAGATGTTGGGGCCTACCTGTGTATGCTGGTTTTTCTCCCTCCAGGGAGTTTGGGCCCCATGAAAAGATCACACACTGGGCCCTACCACTCCATCACTGCACATTTACAGCACACTTTTTGAAGGGCCCCTGTCAGTCAGGCCTCTTGGGATCAGCTTCAAATGAATGGAATAAACTGCAGTTTAATTTTTGATGTATAAAGTACGTGTAGGTACATTCACAGAAGAACACCTTGCTAAAGGCTCCTGTCTCCATAAAGAACTAGTTCTTTGTCAGACGAAATGGTTCTGTCTGGGAACTTTCACACTTTTCACACCTATCATAGTGGGTTCCATAAAGAAATAAAAAGGGTTCTCCTACAAAGACAAGCCAAATAACTCTTTCAGAACCCTTCTTTCTAAGAGGTTACCTTAAAATGATGTACTGCTGGACTTTTTCCTTTCCGAAATAGATTCAAACTTTTCTAAACTAAGGGAGAAGAGATATATTTCCCTTAAAGGATGTCTATTGTAAACAGCTAAATCATGTTTGCTGTTATTTTCATTGAAACTCTAAATGTTATTTTATTGTTTGTCCCAACAATAAGGGAGTTTGCTAAGAGCATCAAGCGGCCCTTCACGGTGCGATACAACCCTTACACCAGGAGCGTGGACATCCTGAAGGACACTTCCAGCATCATCGACGTGGTGGAGGAGCTCAAATACGAGCTGGACACTGTGGCTGATGCACTTCGTCGGCTGAATAAACAGGGCGTCTGACTTCCTGACTAACCACCCCAGTTTCCTACAATACCCAGGTGTCCGAGCGACAGAATATACAAATCCCAGGTGCCTGAGTTGCAGAGTACTACAAAATCCAGATCTTCTATTGGTTGATAACTGGCAGCACCTATGTGTCCAATGACGGAGAGCTACAAAACCAAAGCGTCCTAGTGGCATGGATTACTAATAATAATGATAATGGATTACATTTCTATAGTGCTTCTCTCACTCAAAGAGCTTTACAGTGATGGGGGGGAACTCATCGTTATGCGTAGCAGCCACCTGAGTAACTCATGCTAGTCGAGGTGGGGGGAAGATATCGATACAGTATAGTATTGCAATACTTTTTTCCTGCAATACAGTATCAATACAGTGGCGCCAAGTATCAATATTTAATCTAAATATATGCACATTTTGTAATGCTTGTTATTTTTTTATGTTATGATTTTAATGCATGACGTAGAGGTGAAGAACCACCCACCACAGTAATCTTTGCAATCCTGTAACTGCACATCTCATAGATTATCATATTTATACCGTTTACAAAAATTAAAACAAGAGCATTAACTTATTTTATAAGTTATTTGCAAGAGAATTGCTGTTTCCCTGGCAACATATGAGAGTCAGACTAATATCTGGAAAACGATCACAATCACAGCCATCCCATAATCAACATTAAGTTTACAATACAATTGAAACATTACTTCACAGTTCATAGCCCAAACCGTAGATACTAACTAGCAACCAGACACTCATTCTAGTCCCTCTAGTTCTTGACAAGTGGCAAGCCAGCGCTTGGCTTGCTAGGCTTGCTGTCACTTGCGTAACTTAGTATGAAAATTAAATTTGATCTTGTCAGTTGGTCAATATTGTCTCACGTTTATGTTTTCCAGCGTGGATAGCTAGCTAGCCATCTACTCCATTGACTCCAAAACCGCAGCTATACGGTTGTAGCAAAACGATCTTCATTCAGTTGAGCGCCTATGTGATGACACTACATTGTACAAATATGGCACATGTTTACACTAAACTGCTTAGCGAGCTCAGTGTTGATGTAGCTAGGATACTCAGTGTAAAACAAGTGTTATTACATGTTATGCATGTGCTGTCTGAAACTACAGATTGTCTACAACTGCTGCTCGTTTAGGACTGCTGACATTGTGGCGCTGCAATTGCAATTGAGTGATTATTTCTGTTGCTTATTATCATTTTTTCCCAAAATGTATTTATTGAAATTAATCAACATTGCTGAAGGGACCCTATGTTCTAGAACTTTTTATTTTCTTACAGGCTGCTATGTGTTCTCTGTGTTCATTTGCAAAGTAAATGTTTTTAGTGAAATGAATTGATGCAAGGGTTTTTATTATGAGGTATAATGGGGTTTGGCATATTTTTCCACCTTAGATGTATCATTTCAACATTGTACTCCAGTCAAATCACAAACTAATAAATATCACAATAATATTATATTGTGAAGCCCCTGGTGAATCCCACCACCACATGGCAGCCATTTTGCAGAGGAATGCTCACTATACATTAGCTGATGTGGAGAGCGAGAGAGCAATTTTAGCCAGATAAACTAGGGGATGATTAGGTGGCAGGTTGAGAGAGCCTGGTTGAGAATTTTGCTTGGACACCAGGGAACACCCTACTTTTTGTGATAAGCGTCATGGGATCTTTAATGACCACAGTGAGTCAGTTTAACATCTCATCCAATAGACAGCACCTCCCACAGCATAGTGTCCCCATCACTGCATTGGGGCTTGTATTGTTTAAGGACATTAGAGTATATTATGATGAGCACAGGCCGTTCAGTCTATATATGCTCATTATTATCCACGTGATCTGACCACACCAACTTGACCCACTGCTTCTTCAGGTTTTAACAACCGTGAGAGCACACCTTTACACTGACACCTACCAAACTCAGGAAGCAGTGTAATTCAACAGTGAGCAGTGTGATGCCACAGTATTATTGTACAACAAGCCAGTTCACAGAAATCTGCCTCTTATCAGACCCCAAAAGAAAACAGACAGTTTATTGTGCTGACAGGAAGTCAGCAAGTGTGATTAAGAGACAGTGCTTAGTTGCAAAACATCCAATTGGATCAGCATTATGGAAAACTTAGATTCTCCAGAATACAGAGTAATCATGTTTTGTATTGTTGGAAAGACGATGTCATGTGGAAAATGTTGGTGTCTCAGCCACAAAGGTTAACACAGTGTCATATGCTTACATAGATGGCAAAATGTTGTCCACTGTTGTCATGATTGCGTCTTTATTTGATGACTTTGGATTTTTGCTTGTATATAAGGAGAGAAGTGCAGTGGTTCTGGGAGACTCGGTCTCCTACGCATCACATGCATATAGCCATTTCACCACTCACATTTTTCACCATTGTATATTGTCATTATTACTGAACACACTGAACAATAAACTGCGCTCATTTTAACCTGGCATTCCTCGTTGACTCTTAACACTGCACACCTAGTAGTTCAAGGTCCAAACATACACATACAGCTCATACACATACATACACACAACTCATACACATACATACACACACAGCTCATGCACATACATACACATACAGCTCATACACATGCGTGCACATACAGCTCATACACATACATACACATACAGCTCATAAACACACAGCTCATACACATACATACACACACAGCTCATACACATTCATACACATACAGCTCATACACATACATACACACACAGCTCATACACACATACACACAGCTCATACACATACATACACATACAGCTCATGCACATACATACACATACATACACACAGCTCATACACATACAGCCCACACATACATACACACACAGCTCATACACTTACATACACATACAGCTCATACACATACAGCTCACACACATACATACACACACAGCTCATACACATACAGCTCATACACATACATGCACATACAGCTCATACACATACATATACAGCTCATAAACACACGGCTCATACACATACATACACATACAGCCTATGCACATACATACACACACAGCTCATACACATACATACACATACAGCTCATACACATACATACACATACAGCTTATACACATACATACACATACAGCTCATACACATACATACACATACAGCTCATACACATACATACACATACAGCTCATACACATACATGCACATACAGCTCATACACATACATACACATACAGCTGATACACATACATGCACATACAGCTCATACACATACATACACATACAGCTCATACACATACATGCACATACAGCTCATACACATACATGCACATACAGCTCATACACATACATACACACACAGCAGGGATGCCACTTCTATGCCCCCGAACCAGACCCACTCCATACTTTGGCTGCACATCTAAATCCTGTCCATGAATACTAAGAACAGGAAGGGAGACGAGGCACACCTTTGGTGGAGTCCGACATCCACTTTGAATAAGCTTGCAGGCATAGCTTTTGTGTGTACAGGGGCCGAATGGCTTGGAATGTTGACTAAAGTACCCCATAATCCCACAGCGCCTCCACAAGATACCCCGCGGAACATGGTCGTACGCCTTCTACAAATCCACAAAGCACATGTAAACTGGATAGGCAAATTCCCATGCACCCTCAAATATCTGCGAAAGGATAAAAATCTGGTTCGCTATTCTGCAGCCTGCACAAAACCTGCAATGTTCCTCCTGAATCTCGGGTTTGACTATCAGTCATAGCGTCCTTTCCAGCACCTTGGCATAGACTTGCCCAGGGAGGCTGAGGAGTGTGATCCCCAATAATTGGAACATACTCCCATCTTATAGAGGGGGACCTCCGCCCCAGTCTGCCACTCCAAAGACATTGTTCCCGACTTCCACACGACAAGGGGCTCCACAAATACCCCTTTGAGTTCTGCCACAGAGATAGGCCCTGATCCCCCACGACTGTTCCAGCTCAGCCTCCTGAATGGAGAGAATGTCTGTCGGATTTAGGAGATCCTCAAAGTGCTGTATGCAGATGAATGTTACAATACATGTAGCTTTTTAAAATTCCATAGAATAATTGAACTGAATTGTTTTCAGCCAACTCAGCTATATTCTTGAAGACCAGCTTCCCAGGTATTCAACAACATTTGTGCTTTTTAACTGAAGGAATTTGGTATTATGCAATGGCAAAATCCTCCAAAATGGCCGAGTCACTTCACATCTATTTAAAACTCCATAAAATATTCATATGAAATATTTTTTCAGCAAACTACACTACCAGCTTCCCAGGTATTAAAGCAATTAATTTTATGCAATTTTACTGTATGTATTTGGCATTCTTGTATACTGTGGTGTGGGGATGGCTGGTTTAAGCAGCCGCACCTGCCCTGGGTCAAGCTAATTAGACCTGGCCAGTTGGATAATTGGTTAAGAATTAGTTAAGTGGCCAGGCTAATTGGGCCCAGGAACAGGAGTGGCTGCACCTGTGCGTAGTGAGGTAATCACTGCGCACAGGTTAAATCTGCCATCCCCACCCACACCAGGAGCTTCTCTGTCATGACAGTGTGTAAGATCTGCTCATTTGGCTGTACCATCTTGCCAAACCCTTGTAAATAAATCTGGACTGTTGGAACATCATCTCCCTGTGTCTCTGTGCTGGAGGGCCCCGTGGAAAGCCACTTCGGTGGCCTGTGGCAGGCATGTTTGCCACATATACAAAATCCCCCATTAGGCAAAAATCCCTCCTTTTAATTTGGAATTGTAATTATGGGATAGCAAAATGAGCATTCAATTTGTACAAGGCCGCTTTAAAAAAAAAAAAAAAAAAAAAAATTTTAATAATTAAATCAAAATGTTTTTGGCAAACTCCAGTAGGCTACATCCACTCCCAGTAATTCCACGGCCATCATAATTCTTACTGTTGGAATTGGGAACTATGGGATGGCAAAATACCTCATGAGGCAAAGTCCATTATCCACGCAAATATCAATTCATAAAACAAAATATGAAATAATCATTTAGCATTGTTTCCTTCAAAACACACTTGATCTTTGATGAACAGCTCCCTAGGCTGAAACTTTAACCGATATTTACGTATATGTACTGCTATATGGGTATGTATAGTACTATAAATTCCTTTTTAATGACCAGTCAATTAAGAAAATCCAACTTTTTAATTAAACATAAAAAGTAATAATTTCACCTTTTCACCATACTGCAGTACATCTTTAGACATCATATAATTAGGAATGCATGCTCATCACAGGATGAACGATTAAGAGTAGCACGCTTTTGCTGGGTCATTGCATCACAAAACGTTAATGGTAGATAATAGATAATATTTCTGTTTATGAACACACTTGTGATACCACTCATTACCATTCAGTATACACATTCTGAGTTAATTACATTTCTTCCTCTTGGGAGACCATGTGTTATGATGTCATCAGGCATACTGAAGACAACCAATGCTAAATTTATATTTCTAATCCCACATTATCACAGGACCTGCAATATGCCCATCATAATCATCATCTTAATAACCATTAACTTTTCATTACCTGTACAGATGCTGCCTACCTTTTCATTTATTTTATTGATGGTGATGATGATGACGGAAGCTGCAAAGCTCATCGAGAAATTAGTGCAATTTGACATTAATATTTTATAGATTTTTACCATTTTTTTAAAGAGTGGAAAATAAATGTGAATTGGCTTGGCCTTATATTGGAGTTTTCCATTCCATTATTCCAAATAGTGAGTAGTCTACCTCAAACAAAAAAGCACAGACATCATTGCATCAATACCTGGAAAGCTTGTCTTCAAGAATGTAGTGGAGTTTGCTGAAAATAATTTTATTGAATTATTTTATAGAATTTTTAAAAGCAGCATGTATAGAATTGAATGGCCATTTTGGAGGAATTGTCCATCATGTCATTTCATATTCATACAATTTAAAAAAGCACGACAGTCATGGCATCACTACCTGGAAAGCTGTTCCTCTAGAATGTAGTGGAGTTTGCTGAAAACAGTTTGATTTAATTATTTTATGGAATTTTAATAACGGGGGTATAATATATTTACACCTCATCATGGACTTCACTTCTCTGACCAATAAACTCTAAAATAACATTTGAGCTGTAACCCGTCGAGGGGCAGGCAGATTCTTTTATGTGTATTAGACCGGCCCAGGTTACAGTATGTTAAATTATAAGTTACAGAACTCAAATTCACTTAAACTTTAAACATCTTGCACTGAAAGTGCGAGTAGAACCTTTCCCCGGTATACAGACATGTCACAAACGCTTTACCGTAAGGTGGAATAAATGGTGCCGATGGCGTGCCGGCAGTGTAATTTTTTATCTCATAAAAAACACGTTTTCAACGTACAAAAATGCCAAGTTACTCACACGTACAAGACATACACCGTCTATAACTCATTCATTCAGACTGCCAAAATCCACGCCTGCCAATAGAAGTATTGATATCAAAATGACGCCAAGTTACGGTACTACAAACAATATAGGCTATCTTGCCTCACCGAAATTAAATAAGATGTATTCCAAAGCAATGCTACCCAATATTTCCTCAATCAAGGCGTAACTTGGCGGGATGGCATACCTGCCATCCCAATATTTGTATGCATGTCTTTGCGCGTTCCTGTGTGCGTGACAGAGAGGAGGGTGTACCCGCGTTGCAGTACTATCTTAATTTTGTGCCCTTAAAATAACAATGAAACTGCGAAGTGACTTTAGACCAGTTTTTTTTTTTTTTTTTTTTTGTATTATTGTTGTATTGTAGCTAATCAAAATAGCCATAAGCCAACAATGCGCACGACCACTCTTCATTTTGGGCGCAAGTTAATTTTCTATTTTCACAACGTGGCCGCTGGACGAGAAAACGATAACTGCGTCGGTCTGAAAATTAGCAAAGACACTTTCGTTCTGGTTGCCGCCGCTTAGCGTTGAGTGTCACACTTTTGAGGGGGAAATAGCTGGGTGTTGCCTGTTTTCCTGGTCAGACTTGCAGTCGTCCATAGCTGGCTGTTCTTTAAATTTCCACCACATCCTCTTTCTGAAATAGTAGTGTTGTCGTATCACTTTTGTAATTGCAGAGAGGAACTGAAGCTACAGTCATGGGAGTTGAGGGCTTCCCAAAATGCATAAAATATCTTCTGTTTTTCTGCAATTTCATTTTTTGGGTGAGTTATATTTTTTTGTATAGTTACATTTAATATAACTATAATAAAGTTATATTTATTCTAATATATTATTTTAGTTTTTTTTTTCTTTTGTCAATTTCTCACACTTAATCTAGATGTACAAACGTGTAGCCATCCGTGTAGCAAAATATTTTTAGTTTAGTTTTAGTTCATGTTATCGGTATTCTGACGTACTTATTATATTAGACTACTAGGTCCGTATCAGACCGAAAATTTCAGTGCAAAAATTCCTCTTTCTCTCAAATGACCAAATTTCTGATATCAAAATCATACTGTACCATATATTGCAATGGCTGTATGCCTGCTGGTCTGTTTGTGTGATAATCATTTTTCTATTCATTTTAATGCTTTTCGTCTTTAAATATGAGTTTGGAATTCTACTCCATTGTGCATCAGATGCCTTTCTGTTGTACAAAAGAGAAAAGTTGTTGTTTTTTAACAGTATCCAGAAATATGAACTGTATATTCAAACTGGATCACTGTTATGATTGTACACTGTACATTTATAAAGCAGAAAAGGTGGATACGTCTGTCATTTAAGTGAGAAATAATCAAAATAGCAAAGATTAAGACATATTTCATATTGTCTTAATCTTGAGGCACAGATTCAGTATGTACAGTACTTACAGTGCAGTACTGTATGCAGCACAATATAAAATGATATGTGTTGTACTTCAAACAAATTGCATATTGGTGACCAAAATAAATGAGTGTTTTTGTTTGTTTTTTTGTATGTAATGTGAGGTCTGAACATTCTCTTCTAGAATGGGTCAGAGATGTGTGGTCTGGTTTTGAATTTGACAGACCAAATTATCTTGAGACAGAAAGATAAACTAGAAAAAACTGTTTTTTGCAACCATAGAATATATATATATATATATATATATATACCTATATATAGCTATATATAGCAACAGCTATATATAGGTGTATATATATATATATATATATATATATATATATATATATATAGCTGTTGCTGAATGGTTTCTCCCCGGTACAATAATTATTCAGAATAATGTATATAATTACAATTGATAGTGTGACCTGTTCTGTTTCCCTTGAGTGGTCAGGGTATAAGTTTTGACTTTCTCCCTCAGTTGTTGGTTTTTGGTGGTCTGTACTTGGGAGAACGGAACCCATTAGTTCCTTTACAATATTTAACAGCCTGTTTTAAAACCTAAATAAGAAGAGGAATAAATTGAAAATTCCTCATAAGCTGCCATGAGTTTCCTGCTGCTCAGATCCCTGTTGTCAGTGATTCAGTCATTCATGTGACGTGGGGAGGCAAGCTGTCCTGGTGTCAGGGCAGCCTATATGTCTTTAAGTTCCTGCCTTTCTCAGAGTGGCAAGTTTTTCCACGGGCCTGCGGGCATCCTGTTTGCGTTCGAACTCCATCCTGTGTTTATTTCATTGACTTCCTCCCGTTGACCTCACTGAGGTAGCTGTCTTCTGGAGTAAAGAGATATGTGAGACACTCGTTCCGGAAACGGGGGGGTGGGGGGGGGGGGGATGCGGGATAGTGGGGGTGCAACAGGCAAATCCCGATATGCCTAGCCCCACTAATGCTTCTGTAATTGCAACACTTGTATGGTGCATGCATTCCTATCCACTGTAACATATAGGCAAAATATAGCACGGATGCGTAAAAAGGAAGTGTAGTCATATTTTAATACAATAAAATAGTCTATTGTCACACAAATGAAATGTATACAATGTATGTGGCTCTCAGTAAAATTGTTTCAATGATGTGTTTATGGTTGTCGGTATAGCTAACAGGAGCTGTACAAGCTGTCAGTAGCTATAGCCTATTGCAAACACATCCATGCATTCTGCTTTCTTAGAGCATAAGAAAGCATAATGCAAACCAAGCATGATGAACTTTAACATTAATATTACTTGGCGGCAGTGTTAGACCTACTGTCCTGTAGTGTAGGGGGAAGGGGGAGGGGAAGGTGGGGGGGGGGAAGATTTATCTGCCATTGCTTCAGTTATCCTGTCCTCTGCTTGACAAATTTCTATCCCAGACAGTGATGGTATTATTCCACCCACACACCAAATTACAAAGTGTTTCGTACAACAGTGTTGGCTTTTGAACATTCAGCTTTTTGATTTTATTGTTCTTGCACCATTTTTTATTAAAATGTGCCTGCAGTAATCGGTCCACCCCTGCCCCAAACCCCCACCCCCCACCCCCCACCCCCCTCCCCGGCACTTAATGTGAGAGAACGAGGCATTCAGCATTTTATGTTTCTCAAGCACCAATTTATTGGCGGTCGCAGGCTCAAGAAATAACTGCCTTAGCTGTAGGTATTACTTATGTGGTAGTAAATCATATTCTGAAACTGAAGTGCAGTGTTAACTGTGCTCTTTTATACACAAACAGGGACAAAATGATAGTTTTCTACTGCCCTGATGTATTTTTATTTTGCTTTGGTATTATTATGTGTGATGGAAGTGCTGTTTCTCCTTGAGTGGAGGTTTCCCTCTGGTCACGAGTGCATTGAGTCAGTGGTGTTTTGATGTAATTTGCCTACCTCTGTTAGAGGGGTTGAACATTGAATGAAATAATTGAATGAACCGTCTCTAGTGTACTGGTACAGGTGTGGTGACTGTGTGTTTGGGGGCTTTGCTTCATATTCACCTATGCTGTCTGACAGCTGTCTGGGGGCGTCATCCTTGGTGTGGCTTTGTGGCTTCGGCACGATGAACAGACCAGTAATTTACTGTTGCTGCAGTTTGAGGGAAACCCCGCCCCAACTACCTTCTATGTCAGTAAGTACCATCTCCACCTCCTTCTACATGTGTAAGTACCATCTCCACCATCTTTTACATGTGTAAGCACCAGCTCCACCATCTTTTACATGTGTAAGCACCAGCTCCACCATCTTTTACATGTGTAAGCACCAGCTTCACCATCTTTTACATGTGTAAGTACCAACTCTATCATCTTTTATGTGTATAAGTACCATCTCCACCATCTTTTATCTGTGTAAGCACCAGCTCCATCTCCTTCTACAACAGTATCATCCCCAACCATTTCTTCCTCAGTTTCTGTCTCTGTACCTATCAGACAAAGGCAAATAAATATCAAAAAGAAAGGAGCAACTTGTAAACACAATTTTTTTTTTTCAGTCAGAGCAAAAGTTAATTGCTTACGATCGATTTGGACGTGGATTTAGGATGCCTTTTGCCTTAGATCTAAAGCATTCCCAATGAGCCAAAACACACCAGCGGCGCAGTTTCAAATGAAACTGCCGTTTCCTGGAAGCCGGATTCGCAGGGTCCGAACACTCCTGACGCTGCGCAGGCGGCGCAGCCGCCGTTTCGTCCGCCCCCGCAGTGGCGCGGGCGAGAAGGGGATGTTTGTCCCGCCACGCTCGCTCCGAAGGAAGGGCAGCTCCTTGCCTACGGGGGGCAGGCTTCCTGACTCGCTCCCGAACCGCCCCACGCGCTGGTCCTGTCTTCCCAACAGCTGTCCCTATTGTTTGGGCTCCGGACTCCGTGTCCCCCGCAGGCCTCAACCTCGCCTCACACTCCTCACGTCTGTTTCTGTGGCCCCGCCCTGCGACCTGTGGTCTCCATGCGCTCGGGCAGGGGGGCGGGGGGGGGGCGTGAAACCGGTGTTATTGTAGCGGCAGGAATTGGACAGGGGTGCATTTGTCACCCCGCGTGGCAGCTCTCTTGTCAGTCGAGGTCTTTAAATAGACAGGAAGGCCAGCGTCTTAGGAAAATTTTCAGGAAAAGCAGGCCTTGCGTGGGACCTGGAGAGTGACCGGTGTGTGAACATACTGTGTGCGTGTTGTGGCACGGGAAGGAGCGTGTTGTGACTATCGCTGTGAAATAGGCTATATAAATAAATTTGATTGATGAAATCATCTGGAGAGAGCTAGCTTAAAGACATTAAATGTTCTCTTTTAATGGGATGTTTGTTTAAGTCATTGTAAGAAGCACAATGCATGTAGCTAGAGAGCTAGCTTAAAGACATTAAATGTTCTCTTTTAATGGGATGTTTGTTTAAGTCATTGTAAGAAGCACAATGCATGTAGCTAGAGAGCTAGCTTAAAGACATTAAATGTTCTCTTTTAATGGGATGTTTAAGTCATTGTAAGAAGCACAATGCATGTAGTTCTGTGTGTTCTCAGCTAACATCTTCACACCCTTATTCGTCAGTTGTGATTCTGCAATACCTTCTTTCTAGCGGGAGCTTGTCAGAGATTTATATAGCCAGGGAACTTATTCAAAGGAAACTTAACTACTCAGCTCAATATCTCTTTCAATATAAAGTTTAAAGGAAAGAAAAATGGCATTGACAGTTGCGTGACTGACCGAGGACAAGTAGCCCACACATGCGTAGACTATTGATTTAGAATGCAATTCGTTGATTTACTGAAACATGCATGCCGATTTGCATTACACTTTCTGCTTTCTATTCAACAAGAATAGGAGAAACCAATCAGGGTTTTACATGGTATTTCTTAGGCATTTTTCACAGGTATTAAGAACATATTTTTTACATTTCCGGGTGTATTTTTCCTTTAAGGCTTTTCAGGCTTCATACATTTCATTATTTATTTTTCCTATCTACTGTGTCTCTCTTTCTTCAATGGTCTCTTCATTGTAAAATGTACACTGCCATGTGATGCACATATGTGATGCCTCATCTCTGTCCTTTAGGTGTGTACATACTGATTGCCGTAGGTGCTCTGATGATGTTTGTGGGCTTCTTGGGTTGCTATGGTGCTATCCAGGAATCGCAGTGCCTTCTGGGAACGGTGAGTCGTGCGCAGATGAGTGGGGCAATTTACAGTGTCCCCTGTTTCTTTTCTGGGTGTCCTAATTGTTATTTTCAACGCCTGGAGCTGAGAAATAACCCTGTAATTGGCTGTGATGAAGTGGATTTGCAGTGTGTGGTTTTTACAGTATTGATGTATTCTTTTATTCCTCTCTGTGCTTTCCCGGGCAGTTCTTCGCCTGTTTGACAATCCTGTTTGCCGGTGAGGTGGCAGCTGGAATCTGGGGATTTATAAACCGGGATACGGTGAGAGAGCTCGAATGCAAAACCAGCATTGGAAACACACAGTCAAGGCCTGCATACTGTTTTCTGAGTGTGCCCTTCGGTTCAACCTACTGAGAACTTACAGGGACCTGTATGATGGGCCCTATACAGGGCCCTATACCCATGAACACAGATCCCTCATACTTGATGGTGCTGGAGAAATCTTAGAATTGCCACATGGCAAGCAGAAAGATCCATGACAAATTTGTAGCACTTTTTTTTGGGCACACATCATGATTTTTTTTTTTGGATCCTTAAATAATTTCAGGATAAAGTTTCCTAATTATAGCCATCCACTAGGTGTCATGTTTTCATTTGAGCGAATGGCCATTATGAAATTTGGAAACAGAAAATATCAATGTGGTGCTATATTACTTCTCTCCAATAGAGGGAGCTCAAAGCTTGTGTTATGCTGCCTCTGACAAATGTTGGGGCCATGCCTGTGTCATCTCTCCAACAGAGAGAACGCAATCCTTTTACACACCAGCACTGCCAGTGCTTTTTATAAAAAGCTAACACTTTTGAAATCATATGATCAGAATGTGAGTGTTGTTTCACAGATTTTACTCGCAGAAAAGTGAGGCAAGTGGCCAAACAAAAAAGTTTACCCTCTTTAAAAATATAAATTTAGATGGCTGGCAACCCCAAGACTCTGATATGACCAAGCCCCTCTCCTTGAATTTGTGCCGATGAGGTCCATGTATGAGAGTGCTTTTGACAACAGTTTAAAAAATGTCCAGCCTAGATTGATACATATTAAAATATTAGAAATATTACATTTCAGCTGATTAAAGTTTGGGCAACCCTGAAAAAAGTGCATTCTGTAATGAAGGAATCAAGGAAGAGCAGACAGTGCCTGACCACACAAAACAGGTCATGTTTCATTCTAAAAATAATGAAAACAAAATAATCATCTCTTGAGTATTTTGGTTTGTTTGTTTTTGAGAAAAGTGAAGCGCAATATCCGTTAAACTTCTAATCTAATTTTTATGGCCTAACTTACACTGCACAGCTTTATCCGCAGGTAGCATTTAGAGAATCCCTGCTTTTCAAACACTTCCCCAAACTACACATTTGTGTCGTATCCTACACAGTACAGTACTTCATATTAGGTATCAACTCAATGTGTTCAGTGTGTAACAATTCCCATTTCAGGCCTGTTTGTGGCTGCTCAGCCTATTTTCCTCCAATGCACTCTTATTGGCCAAGTGACATCACCACGGATATGTCAGCTGGCTACTGCGAACAGATGCAGTCATTGGTTGAAGTAGGACGTTTCAGCTGAGCCCCCAGTTAATTAATTAATTAATTATGTCGCATTGAGTAAAATGCATGAATCCTTTGAGGTACAGTTTACAGCATGTTTGGTTGAAAGGAACACGTCCACCATTGAAGCTCTCTCCATTTCAGATCTCAAAGGAGCTGATTACCTTTTATGACGCTGCGTATGACAAGGCCATCAGCGACCCAAAGAGCAAGCAGGCAGCAACCACAGTCCTGACAGCCTTCCACAAGATGGTAAGTAATCCTTATCATGTGCTCTTGTGAAAAGGCCTGCTGACACCTTGTCCTCTGAGAACGATTTTTACAGACCAGTTAAAGAGAAAAATTAATGACAAGAACATAAACTGGATAAAAAGGAAAAATGCCCACTGTATGAATACCAATAACCAAACCGGTTACATGTTCAAGTGCTCTTCAGAAAACTAAAAATGTTGTCGAAACCAAGTATGGCCATAGTGCTCTGATACGGTTATTATTTTTAAAAGGCAGAAAACACTGCTATTTTGCTAGTATGTTATTTTACAGAGCTCAAGTACTGTTGTTAGTCCTCAGCCACCACTTCCATAGATCCATTGAATCGGAATGAAATGCAGTTGGAAATAAAGGCCATGGGTGGCATTGCAAGGTTTCATTTTCCTTGTCCTTCCAGCTTTTTCAGCTCTTAGTATTTTTTGAATATAAGCAATAGACACACACACACACACACACAATCATAGACTGACTGAAAAGGGGAGGAGGGAGGAGGTGACTGACATGCGACTCTATTTCCCCGTTAAGCTACACTGCTGTGGAAAGAGTGACTTCATGGAAGTGCATAAGGAAGTATCTGATCTGTGCGAGAAGAAACCTGCAGGCTTGGACAAGCCAGCGGTAAGTCCCCACATCTGATGCGCTGTAGGCCCTTCAGCTCAACGTTTGCATCTCGGTGCTCAGCGCATGCCCTCATCAGGAGTGAATTGCCCCGCTTACAGTTCAGTTTCACATTAGCGTCCCTATTAGCGTCAACGTTCGCCTTGACGACTGCTAGTCTTCCTGGGTTCCTCATGCGTAAGGCCATTCGTCACAAAAACAAAAGCAAAATCTAAATTAAAAACATGAACACAAGCGACTAAACCAAAGAGAATACACCATTTATCACATAACCATAATATCATATTCCAAAAAATGATATTATACTACGCTCAACATTATAAAATACATTCACTCGACTCAACAGAAAAATGCATTCTACTGCTGTGTACTAGTCAGCGAGCTAGCAACCAGCTGAACGTCTCATTGCATTCTTTTTCAACGTGTTTATGTTTTTTATTTGCATTCTTTGGGTAGGTAGTGAATACTGTTCTGATATAGCCCTGTAGATGATGGTGTCGTTAAGCAGATTTGTCCTTGATCTAGGGAGAACCAAGTGACCTGCACAAGCAGTATGTGACCTATAATGATGCAAACTGCTTCTGTGAAGTGTTCCGAGGAGAACTGCATTTTAATACATTCCAGAAGAACCTCAATGCTCAGCTTATGTTTCTCCTCAACTGCTAACCATGACAGGCTTTCATGCATTAGTTCTACATGTGTTTCAATGGAGCAGTTAAGGGCCTGTTTTGTGGCCTTGTTTTGCACACACTGCAAGTTGTTAAGTTATTCTTGGCTGCACACGAGTCAAAAGTACTGCAGATTATACTGGATTAATGATTGAATAAAAATGCCTCAGAGTGGTAACTTGGTGTAAAACAGCTTTTGGTTTTACCCAGAGTGCATTTATATAGCTCTATATTCTCCTGAAGCGATTCAGTTTAAGCCCCTTGTTCCAAGGTGATCTTGTTATTAGGAGAATAACAAACAAGCCAATAGGGGCAGTGCACATTGTAGTGCAGTATGGGTAAGATACTGGTACAGTGGCTAAAGCCTTTCCTTGGTTAGCTATAGGGGTGGATACTCTGGGTAGTGAGGAGAAATCAGGTCTAAATTAGAGACAGTAGAGAGTGGGACCAGGGTTCTTGGAAAGGCTGGATCTTATCTTTTAGGGTCACAGTTTGTACTGTAGAGTGTTCTGTTAATAGCTTGAACCATTGGGTCATGGATAGTTTTGTTCTGTCCTTCCAATTGAGGAAAATAACCCTCAGCCATTATTAATGATATTAATTTTTGAGCTGTGAGGTTGTGGAGTAGCAATGAGACCACTGGGCAAAGAGGAATATTGAGGTCTGGGATCTCAGACAGCTTGTTCAGGACACCCAACCAGAATGATTGAATATATGGACAGTACCATAGGACATAAAAGTAATTGTCTTTCGAGATGGACCAGCGCCTGCTGGCGGCAGATGGGTTCCTCCTCTGAGTCTGGTTCTGCTCAAGGTTTCTTCCTGCTATCAGTCAGGGAGGTTTTCCTTGCCACTGTTGCCCTTGGCTTACTCTTTGGGGGACGGTTCTCTATAAAGCTGCTTTGTGACAAAGCTCCTTTGTTAAAAGAGCTATAAAAATAAAAATTTATTGATAGATTGATTAATGATTGAATTTGGGTAATGTTTGGGAATTGCAGGTCATGGAGAATGTGTTATTGAATTTGGTCACTGTTTGCACTGAACGTCACTGTTGTATGTTAAGGTTCTGAAGCACATTCTGTTGGCTGTCGATACGGCGTTGTCTTGGATTGAGAGAAGTTTGTAGATTTGTGGCAATTTGTTTGAGAAGCTGGAGTTTTTGATAGATGGGTGGGGTGACTATGAATGTTGTCAGTGTCAAGTTCGCTCTTTATGGCCTCTTTTATTTGGAGACACTGAAAGTGCAGCGCTGTATCTGTTTTGGAGGAGGTTGAAGGTCATGAACAAACCACCACTGAAAATGCTTTTCTGGCTGTTTACTCTTCACTTTTTCCCACATTGAGAAAATTAAAAGTTTTTATTGGTTAACATGGGGTTATGTGAGGGCAAAGGGAGAAGGCGTATAGTGAAAAATTTTATTTGCTTTCCACCAGGCAGTCAGCGTTGCCCTGATGGTATTGGTTGGACAGCAGTGGTGGTTTTTTTGTGCTTTTGTCTATGAAGGGTAGATCCTTGATGGGCAGTTCTGGGGGTCATTGACTGTTCCATCTCTAGCCATGGTGGGGTTGTTTCGTAAGTCCAGTTTAGACTGTGCTGCGACTGGGCAGAGAGGAAGTAGCACATTAGGTTTTTAGTCTCCTGTAATGTGGGGCTGAAGTAGACCCATGGCAGCAGGTGAGTGGAATATCTGGCCAATCAGTGACACTGATTAATTAATTAAATATCGGGTAGAAAGAAGAACCAACAGTACTACAGGCTTTAAGGGCCAGATATTGAAACTGTGTTATGTAGTTGTCCAATGACCATGATTTGCACTTTTGTACGGCGCTTTGGATAAAAGTGTCTGCTAAATAAATGTAATGTAATGATATGAGTATACATAACTAGGGGCCTTGTAATTCTGCTCTCAAAATTTCACACCACATGTGAGAAATATGTATCTGCCTCTGATGCCATTTTGTCTCCTGGCCACATATTCCCCTTGATCTTATCATGATTTCAATACAGTTGGTGTACATTGATGAATACTAGAATGGCAACTGGGATTGGGGAACTACTCAAGTCACAAGATTTTTCAATTCAGTCAGAAACATGGGCAGTACACTATGATCACAGATTTAGTGCATCCATTTAGTGTATTTGTCTGGCCTACTGGTCTTGATCAAAGCTTGGGAAACGTATTATGAGTAGGCAATGGACAGGATTGGGTTCAGTTTGACACTGAACATCTGTTGCTGCCATTATTTTAATAAAGATAATTTTCCATTCGTTGAATTTGAGAATAGTGCTTTTTTCCCCATTTCCCGCACTTAACTCTTCAGTTCCTGATAAATAAAAGGAAATGGATTGTGTTGATTATTGTGTTTTCTCCACGGTAAATAAAGTGTCCTATGTTCCCTCAGAACTGCCATACCCGACTGCAGGACCTTTTCTCTCATAAGATATACTTGATTGGGATCTCAGCCCTTGTAGTCACCGTCATTATGGTGGGTATCACTTCGTATGTATATTTTCAGTTTATGAGATGAATGCAACACTAGTTTGTGTGTCGTGTTTTTCCCCAGTGGAAGAAAGTAGGCTTGAGGCCTCCCTTTCTGTGAATTCTTGTAAAATTTCTAGAGAGATATCTTACCCCTTAAACACACACACACACACAATACAGGTGCTTTCATGTTAAAATGAATTCCAGCAGTCAGGATGTTGGCTTAAATATGCTGCTGCAGGGCAGCTTTATTTGAATACAGAGTACAGCCATATAGTTTGTATAACAAAACACAGATCTTACGAATATACAACCGCTACGACAAGTACAATGGAAGCAGGAAGGAAAGACGAACAAATGTAAACACCAGGCAGCACAGGGGAAAGGGGGTTAAAGGGAGTGAGCAAAACAGTCAGCATAGCACGCAAAGTCACTGCGCTCATTTCCCCCACCACCGCACATGGTAAATGGTAAATGAACTGCATTTATATAGCGCTTTTATCCAAAGCGCTTTACAATTGATGCCTCTCATTTGCCAGAGCAGTTAGGGGTTAGGTGTCTTGCTCAAAGACACTTCGACACACCCAGGGCGGGGTTTGAACCGGCAACCCTCCGACTGCCAGACAATTGGTCTTGCCTCCTGAGCTATGTCGCCCCACATATCTGAAAAATGTGCTACACGGTGTATGCATCCACTGCCCATGCTGCCTGGAGGGAAATTCTAACAGCTAGACAAACTCAGACAGAAGACCAGTTAATAACACTAGCGAGTTAATACTGATTCACAAACAACACAAAAAACACCAAATTATCCAAAACAAAACAAGTAGTGTATCCCAACCAAATGAGCTCCTATCAGCTGGACTGCTCTTAAAATTCAGTAATACATTTCAACAATTAATACGTTGGCAGTTTTAAATGTTCATATATCATCAATGTCTCTCATGCCTCTTAATGCCCTTAAGCACCCATTCTTGTTAATACCAGTCACTACCAATCACCCTATCATGAAAACAACAAAAGAGAAGTTGTGTTTAAATGTGAATGTCGGCACACAGAAAGTTTTGTTAAAAATGGTAATACATTGCTTCAGGTTACTGTAGGTTAGTTACAGCTCCCCCAACAAAATACAAAAGATCAAAGTTAATATAAAACCCTTTAAAACCCAAAAACATGAACTTTGCTGCAAAGCAGCGAGCTTACCTTCTTGTACTGCACAAAATATACACAGGAAATGATAACCAGTTTCCTGCCTCGTGTTACCAATGGGCTGACAAATCATGCCAGCCTAAGCTGTCTAGGAAGGTCCTACTGACTGCCTACTACATTCTGTACTTCAGTCATCTGGGCGAAAAAGACTCTGTGTGTAGCCTGTACCCCAAGCTTGAAACGCCTTGTGCCCCTCGCTCGAACACAGATATCCAAAACTCCTCTCCAGTTCTCCTGGGCTAATGCTGGTCTCTGAAACCCCTGTCCATGGGTTGTCTTGACTTTTTAGCTAAACCGTGTTGTAAATGAAGAATTTGAGCGCTGAAACACCATGACGACCAGCAGACACCATGGTGGTTCAGGACTGGAGCTTGAGATCCCTGCTCTAACCCCTCTCTACATTGTTCTTCTCCAGATCTTTGAGATGGTCTTCAGCATGGTGTTGTGCTGTGCGATCCGCAACAGCTCCTCATATTGAAGCTGATGTCAAAGCCAATGGCCAGAGGGTGCCGTGACTCCAGGAGCAGCCGGGCTGACCGAGATTCTTCTGTTTTGTGTTTCCAAAGAATTCCTTCTGCATTTGCTTGCACATTCAGCATCGGTTTTATTAAATCTACAGACACCAATTGTGCTGAAGTGCCAGTCATTCTTTATCACAGATCTACAGACACTAATTGTTTAAGTGGCAGTCATTCTTTATCACAGATCTACAGACACTAATTGTTTAAGTGGCAGTCATTCTTTATCACAGATCTACAGACACTAATTGTGTTTAAGTGCCTGAGTCATTCCTTATAACAGATCTACAGACACTAATTGTTTAAGTGGCAGTCATTCTTTATCACAGATCTACAGACACTAATTGTTTAAGTGGCAGTCACTCTTTATAAAAAGATCTACAGACACTGATTGTGTTTAAGTGCCTGAGTCATTCCTTATAACAGATCTACAGAGACCAATTGTGCTTAAGTGCCAGTCATTCTTTATAACAGATCTACAGACACTAACTGTGCTAGAGTCAAAATGCTAGAGTCATTCTTTGCAACAGATCTACAGACACTAATTGTGTTTAAATGCTAGTCATTCTTTGCAACAGGTCTACTGACAAAAGGGGTGACATTATATTTGGTGGTCGAGTGATCATCTGGCAATCTTTTCAATCCCTGGCCCCTGGGCAAAAAGAGTCCAAAAGTGTCCTTTAGCAGGAAAACCCTGTGTGTGTGTGTGTGTGTGTGTGTGTGTGAGTGTGTGTGTGTGTGTGTGCGTGCGCGCGCGTGCGTGCGTGTGTGTGTGCGTGAGTGTGTGTGTGTGTGAGTGTGAGTGTGCGTGCGCGTGTGTGTGTGTGTGTATGAGAGTGCGTGCGCGTGCGTGTGAGTGTGTGTGTGTGTCAGTGTGCGTGCACGTGCGTGTGAGTGTGTGTGTGTGTGTGTGTGTGTGTGTGAGTCTGCGTGTGTGAATGGGTGAATGAGAGGCATTGATTGTAAAGCAGATTGTGTAGCCATAATTGCTTGGAAAAGCACTTTATTGCAGTCCATTTTACCATTTGCTAATTGTGTTGAAATGCTAGAGCAGGTAACCCGATTACAGTGTTACCCCTAAACCGTATATAAGGCCAATACACTCACTGGTCCTCACAGAGATGCACCCCGGGTCAGCGTATATGCAAACCACGTATGTTAGATGCACTGAAAAGGAAAAACAGTTTAAAATGATTATGACCGTTGACATTAATCAAAGATAGGCAGTTAGAGGTAAATATTGCATTAACAAAACAAGACAAATAAACAGCTATTCTATAAGAAAAGACATACAAAGAAAAGAAATACAAAGAGATGAATGATGCATGCAGAAATTATAAAATACTCATATGAGAAGACTATGGTACCAGGCGAACTGACAAGCAGATTCACCTTCCACGGAACTGTTAAATAGATTCTGCCTGAATGTTTGGACTTCCCTTAAATGCAATCCTGAGCAAGCCACAGCTCCCTTGGTTTGCCCAAATAAGGTCTGGACCCAAACACCCTCCACACCACCAAGAGAGCCCCACCCCCTACTACTTTCCTCAAGGGAACATACTCCCCCTCCGCTGTAGACACGGGAACTATTAAAATCCAGTGACAGTGAAGAGATACTTTATACGATGGCACGTGATCCTATGATTTTATCTGTCTCTAAGATACTTTTCTATGGAGGCCCAAGGTGGTGGTCTTTCTATAATCCAAACACTTGTGTAGGCCATACATACCTGGGATAAACCTCCCTATACCAACTTATAAGAGCTCAGTGTGCCTGTCTGCACATACAGTATCCCCCGCAGTGTTCACAGTCCACCACATTTATCACACCATTCCCAGTCATTTACATGCACATACATATAGAGGGTGTGCATTGACGTCACTTTCCCACCGGTATACGCCCCCTCAGTCGGGGCTGAGTGGCAAAACATGCTGCGACATGGCTGCCTTTGGTAAATGGTAAATGGACTGCATTTATATAGCGCTTTTATCCAAAGCGCTTTACAATTGATGCCTCTCATTCGCCAGAGCAGTTAGAGGTTAGGGGTTAGGTGTCTTGCTCAAGGACACTTCGACATGCCCAGGGCGGGGTTTGAACCGGCAACCCTCCGACTGCCAGACAATCGGTCTTACCTCCTGAGCTATATCGCCCCATATATATGCCTTTATTAGAGGAAACTGCAAACCGGGAGTAAAACAAATGATTATCTGTTCAAATTAAAGGCAGTTGGACTCGACAGTGATCCTTACAACTTACCAAAGAACCAGTGGTCCATGGACATTCAACAAGAAATCGGAGCTATCTTTTTACAGACTGCTGAAAGCTAAAGAAAAGAGAAGCAGATGGATCGCTGCAATTCGCAGAAACAACTCGAATCCAGGCACCGAAACGTGGATTTGCAGTTGTTATTTTGTGTCAGGTATGTTGGATTTTTGGGTAAAATCATATCTTAATAATTTATATGCTTGGCTAGCTAACACTATCTAACCCCCCTTTGTTTGTAGAACACAAGGCTCATCATCATGGATGTTTTTTTAGTAAATGCTGACAAAAACTTTACAGTTACACAGAATATAAATTAAAGATGCTAAATATTTGATGAGTCAATACAGTACATAACTTAAGGCATGATTTTACTCAAAAATCCAACATACCTTGAAAAGCTTGATGCTGAAATCGAATTGGTTCGAATCCGACCGCCGACCTTTGTCGCACGTCTCTCCCTCTCCTTCTCTCTCCTCCTAATTCTTCCTGTCTCTCTACACTGTCCTATCAAATAAAGCTGAAAAAGCCCAAAGAGTTTGACAGCAATGGCATGCAAACCTCATCAGCTTTAAAAAAGTCTAACAGCAAGGGGCTTCCTCCAAACAGTAAGTGAGATTAATAATGAGCCTCTACCTTATGGGCATCCTATGTTCATAGCTCCCACCTACACAGTAAAATGTCCAATGTTAATTCACTCTAACTGAGTATATCTGAGTTCAACTGGGACTATACGTACTCTTTAAGAACTGATTAATCACTGAACATTTTATTGTGTAGCCACCTGACTGACGTTGCTGCATGGAAACAAACTGTAATTTCAGAGCAATTTCACACACAATGACATGCTACACTGGCCTGGTGCTATATTTAAACAACTTTAATATGTAACCTCATAATGCATGTTTGGCACCATATTGCTTGCATTAATTTCTGCATGTTGAGTAGTTAGGTGCTTTGTACATCTGCAAGTTCTCCTGTGTAGCCAGCATATTGTGTTTGTCTCTGTCAGTGATATTCTCCTGTCTGTGGTGTTTTACAGCGGCTGAAGTATATCCAGTCCCCGAGAATGCAGCTGCGCAGGCCAGTGGATACTGTGTGGATGAATTCGTCCCAGAGCTCTCTCAGAAGTCCTGGCTACTGAGTCTTGCAGAGCGCATAAGACCGAGATTCCTAGTCCATAAATGAACTCAGCTCCTCTTGCTGAGATTAGCGTGTGAGGGCCATCTGAACGTCTGATGATTTCTGAAGGTCTGAGCTGATCAATGGGGCAATTCCGTTACCCTTCTGATAGCCAACTTCACCTGAAATTTTATATTTTCTTTGTTGTTCTACAGTCTATGTGTGACACAAAACAGCTTCGCTATTGTCTAATTGTCCAAAACCTATGGTCTATAAAGAAATGTATTATGTCTGATTTAGGTCGTGAAATCAGAAACATCGTGGTCCATTTAGCTTGAATTAAATCTAAATCTAAACAAATTATATTTGGGCTGCAGCATTCACACGACAATAAGAACTAATGACAACAACAAAGTGAATATTGGTCAATTTCTCTATTAAGGCACTCCCATGCACACAGTGATTAATATCAGGCCTAAATGCAAAACTTTCTCAATTATTTTAGTGTCTTTTAACAGTCATACCGGGTCATGTGGTTTAAATCCCCGTTCATGTCTGCTCTGTATGTCTCCTCCGGAACTCCTGGAGTTTCTCCCTCGCTCTCTGAGCCACAGCCGGCTCTCTCTCACGGCGACCTGCTGCCTGTTGCCATCCTAGCAGCTCGCCAAGCCGTTTTCCCCGGCTGCTCTTCTCCCCGGCTGCTCTCCTCCCCGGCTGCTCTCCTCCTCGGCTGCTCTCCTCCCCAGCTGCTCTCCTCCTCGGCTGCTCTTCTCCTCGGCTGTGTCCGGCTCTTCCACGGGGAATCCGCGCCTCTTCAGTTCCCACTGCGCCTCCTGTGCACTGCTGTATGTACGGACCCCCGTCTCCCAGTGGATCCGCATATTCCTGTATGGTGTTTGGAAGCGAATTCCCTTTTCCTTTAGGGCTTTCTTTATCCCATTGTATTCCCTACGCTTCTTGACTATCTCAGTCGCGTAATCACGGTCGAAACAGAGTTCTGTTGTCCCGTTGGATTTTTCCCTTTTTCCAAGCTTCTCCCGGTATCTTCTCCTTGGTTGTAAACTCCTGGAAGTAGCACAGTGGACGGAGTGTAGCACAGTGGGTAAGGAACTGGGCTTATAACCGAAAGGTCGCAGGTTCGATTCCCGGGTAGGACACTGCCGTTGTACCCTTGAGCAAGGTACTTAACCTGCATTGCTTCAGTATATATCCAGCTGTATAAATGGATACAATGTAAAATGCTGTGTAAAAGTTGTGTAAGTCGCCCCTGATAAGAGCGTCTGCTAAATGCCCTAATGTAATGATAATAAAAGGTCTCGGTTGGGCTTTGGGTCGGGGGTTTCTGTGTCAGGGCCCGCTGTATTTTAAGATCCAGGTCGTGTGGTACTGATAATTCACTTCTGAGGAGTTTCTCAATAGACTGTGGAGCCGAGTTTCCCTCATCTCCCTCTGCCACTCCAAAGATGCGTATATAGTTTCTCTTGGACCGGGACTCTAAGTCCGTTAGTGTTTGCTGCAGGGCTCTTTGCTGGTCCAGGCAGGTGCAGAGCGCCTCGGTCGCCTCCGCAGCCCATCCCTCCACCTGTTCCACACGGGTCTCCGCTTCTCCGACTCGGTCAGACACACTCTGCATTTCCGACACAAGGTTGTCAAGTTTGCCGTTGATTTCTTGTCCCAGGTGATTTATTTTCTGTCTCAGGCAGTCGTTGTCTCCCTTGAGATCCGCTTTTAGCTCCTTTATCGCCCTAATTATGTCTTCAGAGTCCTTGCGCGTTCCGCTCCTCTGGCCTTCGTCGGCTTCCCTTTGATTATTAGCCAGCTCCTCTACGGTGTTGCTAGCTTTTGCCACCGAGGCATTCTCTTCTTGAGTTCTTGGCATTTTTTCTTCTCTTTCATGGCCTTTAGTGTTCCTTTTCCCACTCATCTGCCCCTTCCGCTGGTGAATGTCGAGTATTCGAGTTATTCAATGGGAAAATTACGATAAATTTGGGACCGCGGTTTCATCGTGCGTCTAACTACTCCATCGATCAAACCGGAAGTCCCTTCTGCGGCTATTTTAGAAATAATCCTCACTTGGTTCTACCTTCATTGGCTTTCTGTTGGTTCATGTTGGTTAGTGGACAAGCCTATCTTCCGAATACCGCTCTCATCTCTGCCACCATCAGACCTTTGGTAGGTAGTTCATTTTTCATTTTCAGGGTGTAATTGAATTGTTTACCTTCAGATCTTTATTCTATAGTCATTAAATATTGCCAGAAAATGTATATCCTTGAAAGGTAATTTGATGTCAATGAAGTTCAACCGAACGTCAAAGCCGAGGCCGCAAAATACGTGCGCATGTGTAAGAATTTAAAATGGCACTTCTTTTGCTCATTGAGTAGGAACGGGTCGTTACTCCTGTTTGTTTGCCTTGCGTCTTTAAAAGTAAGTACGAGTTAATTTATTTGTCGAAGCGGATACTTTTTGTTATTTACCGTTGCGGTAATTAAAAGCATTTTTTGTTATTAACGACAATCGCTACTTTTGTGTTCAGGCTGGTAATTAACGCGCCAAAATGTATAAATGCATGTATCACAACTTTTTCCTTTCACGTGTATTTCATAGCTTGTGATTTATAGTACATATATTGGTTTGCCCTAACTATGTTAGAACTTATTTGATTGTTTTTAAGTTGTAAAACTGATACGGCGGCAGACGCCATTTAATTTACTATTGCGTGTTGGCTGCCTCTGATTTGTAAATGACTGAATACTTAGTCAACTTCTGTTCAACATATAACGCAGATTGAATTATTTACGTTGAATATTGACATTTTGTTTAGCATTTCGTTGTTTATTCGCTTTGGTATTGAATGAATGAATACGTTATTGTTTGTTAGAATACGCACATGTTCCGGTCGGTCGTTTCAGCGTGCTGGTCAATATATTGATTCATAAATGCTAAAGTTTATTCATTTTCATTCTGTCATTCTTCTATATATTTTTCTTTATTCTGTAAAATATTGAATATGATTTGAATACCAGTGAATATATTGTAAATGTGTTTTTTGTTTTTTTTCCTGCTAGTTTATTTGAACCATGCTATAAAAATAAACTAAGTAAACTTGAACATGGATCAAATCCTTTCCTGGTGAATTTGGATGCTCTAATTTGAGCTGCCATCAACAGTAGCACATACAGAAGTCTGTTCCTTTTTTGGTTCATCTGAGGTAGCAATGTCACCTAGCAGTAACCCAAACCTCCTGCCTTTGGGGCAGAACAAGTCCGTTTTCAATTTTGTCTTCTGCCTTTGAGGAAGGTATTTTGGAATTTGTTCCTCTGAGGCAGCAATGTCAACTAGTACTACGTAAAGGGCCTGCCTCAGAAGCAGACCAAGTCAATTGACAGTTTTCAATTTTATCTTCTGTCTCTGAAGAGGGTTTTTTGGGATGTGTTCCTCTGAGGCAGTTGCGTTGGAGGCAGATGACAGATGGGACAGGTGAGGTTCTGAGTAGTAAGGGCTGTTTTCATTGCAACCAAGTCAAACTGGAATATTTTAGCATCGATGAGTGAGAGAAATCATTTTCAATGTTAAGAATTTCAATTTGACCAGGTGGTTAGTCTTTAATAGTGAATGCAGTAATGGCATCTATGCTTTTATATATGGTTATGGTATTCATGTGTTCACGGTTATGAATAACTGTTACAAAATGAGTATTGTACCTTATCGGACGTGTGTTCGATAGTTGTTCGAATGACCTTCGATATGCACTTATTGTAGGTCACTTTGGATAAAAGTGTTTGCCAAATAAATGTAATGTATTATAATCTGTGGTATCACTGGTAATATCTCCTGTGCTTACTGTTGTATTTTCACTGGGACAGATCGCTGCGCAGTCTTTCGGCCAGCTAAAACACTGAAGGATTACCTTCGCTTATCTTTTAATGGGATCATGTATCTTTCTGCAGCTCTTCCACAAAGTGCCGTCAGCCCCTGGCCTGGCTTGCTAGGAGACCACTGCAGATGAGTTCTCATTTCAAAGTTATCCTGCTTTACTGAATGTTCCAATCCCCGGAAAAAATCCAGAAACTTAGACGTGCCGTATAGTATCATTTCACAGGTGTGTCAGTTTTAGTGAAATCATGTAAACAATGTATACCCAATGTGCTTGGTTATTCCTCAAAATAACTAGCAGTGCTCATCAGCTCATTGAAATAACATGATAGTATTAGTTACTAATTCTTTAAAAATATGATTATTTTTCATCACTGCTGTCAATGGAGAAATGGAAGAAATCGAAGACAATTTAGGGTGACAGAGAAATTAAATCCAGATTTCAGGGAAAAAAGAGAATCACATTGCCTGTGTTGCTGTGTTCTTGTTGCCTTGAAAGCACATGCTGTCGTGAAACCAATCGGTAGGAACGCTGTTTGTGCTAGCTTCTGCTAGAACTAGGCATCACCTGCGAGCTTGGGACCCAATTATTTACACCAAACAGAACAGGACCAGGAGGGGCACTGTTCAGTAACTCTGCCTCCACCATCCCCATTTAGCTGATTGGCCTTTCAGCCTCAGTGTTATGTCAGAGAAGGAGAGGACGGAAGGAGCGGCCATTTTGCGAGTTTGCTGTGTCCGTCTGGGTGTTTATTTCATTATGCATGTGGACTTCTACCAGAGATTATGTATATGTTTCACCTTACCTGCCTTAATTTTAATGTTATCACAGAAATTTTATTTTTTAATACTAATCATAAGTAAATAAGTAAATCCAAGCAAAGCTGCTGTGAAATGGCACTCCTGGTGCCATTGAGTATCACTTACGCTCAACAGAGTCATATCCCGGCAGGTGAGTGGAAAACTGGTGGTGGCATTGAAATTTCAAATGAAAACAGCTAAACATGGTGGAGTGAACTTCCAAAATAGCAAAATATTTGTCAGCATGCATTTATGTATATGTGAATTCTGCATTGTGGGGTTATATTAAATCACTCAATAGACTAGCGCCTGAATACTTGTCAGACATGCTTTCAATGTATGCTCCCTCTAGATCACTCCGGTCCTCTGGCACTGGCCTTTTAGTTCTTCCCCAGGTGAGGACAAAGACCTACGGGGAGGCAGCATTTAGTATTTATGGTCCTCTCCTCTGGAACAGCCTGCCTGAGAAGCTGAGGGCATCACAATCTGTAAACACCTTTAAAAGAAATCTTAAGACATACCTTTTTAGCTTAGCATTCTCTTAATCCATTTTATTTTATTTTAATCTACCCTCTACACTACCATTTTCTTATTTTCACTGTACTGTTGTATTTTCATTTGTATTGTTGTATTTTCATTTGTATTGTTGTATTTTTATTGGGTTGTTAAGCACCTTGTATTGCAATTTTGCATGAAAGGCGCTATATAAATAGTCTGATTGATTGATATTAATGTAAAGTATTGGTTATGCGTCATATTAATCACAATCACAAACTACCTATAGTATGGTATCCCTGGATGTGTAGTAAAATTATTGATAGTTCCTCTCCATTGAGTGTCCCCTAGTTAATCAATCAATCAATCGATCAAACTTTATTTGTATAGCACATTTCATACAGTAAGTACAACTCAGTGTGCTTCACAGAAAATAATTGCAAAGAATAATTAAAAAGAGAGAAAGGAACAAACAAATAATAATAATACTAATAGTAATAGTAACAATAATGAAAATAAATAACAAAATAAATAATAAATAAATAAAAGCAATGCAAAAACCTAGGTAAAAGCAATGCCAAAAAGGTGTGTCTTAAGATTTCTTTTAAAAATGTCCACAGATTCAGAAACCCGTAGATCCTCCGGCAGGCTGTTCCAAAGGCTAGGACCATAATAGCTAAAACCTGCTTCTCCATCCCTTTTTGTTCTAGCCTTTGGAACAGTTAAGAGACCAGCGTCAGAGGATCTAAGGGTTCTGCCAGGGACATACCTAAAAAGCATCTCGGATAAATAGGCAGGTGCATTGCCATTTAGTGATTTAACATATAATACCATATAAAACATTCCAAAACACAAATCCAGCATATGATATCCCTTCAGTTTATTGGATATTGCATTTCATAAAGACATAATACATTATAATAATTGATAAAACGACGGCAGGTGCGCATAGTACTCTTATATGGCTGAAATAATTTACTGCCTTTCATTCGTCGATTTTTGTGTTTATCATAATTATCAAATCACTTGTAGCCTATTATTTTAATCATGGTTTTATTCATAGTTTTATATGCAGGGAAAGCAGAAAGAACCTTATGTGAGTCAGAATTGAGAGTGAGGAATAGTTTACAAAAATTCAAAATGGTTCCAAGCAGGGCTGTATAATATACATATACTATGTATATTTGGTGGTCTAGGTCTCTGGATGAGGGGTCCGTGGCCCGTGGGTCTGTGGAGGGATATGACCCCTAATTTTGCCCATAGTTACCGCGGAGGAGGAGCTGGATTCTGCTGTGGGGAGGGATCCTAACGTGGGATTTAAGCTCATCATCTTTAAATCCCATTACCTGCTTAGTCTCCCCTGTGCTTTTGACTGCCTCACGGGTGCCACTGTGTCACAGAAAGCCAGGTCAACTGCACATCAATGCCAGCCCTGCCACGGCCTGCTGTGGTCTGCTTTAAATCAGTCACCTAGCAACACGCCCAACCATGTCCAGCGCCTTGCCTGCAATGCTGAGTGGACCTTTCTGAGAATGCTGAGAGCCTATTTGTGTGATTGATTGAGTTTGTATTCATTTTGTTTGCCTTCAGGATTGTCAGTCTAACTAGTGTCTTTTTTATTGAGTGCATCTCTTAGGTCGTAGAATGCAATTACAGTTTGTTAAAAATGGTTTATTGCTCATACCAGTAACTGGATATTGCGTTGGAAATTGGAAATTCCAATTACCCAGTGATCTTTCATGTTATTATACCCCGCCATTTGTGTGATGTTGATATACCTCAGATCATTTGCATGCCATGGCTTGTTGTAAGTGCCCTACAAAATATTTGTTCCTTTGAAATGAAATATTGCTAGGTAACATTAATCATCGTTCTTCTATAATATAGGCTTTGGTTTTTTTATTTTTTATATCAAATAAACACTTTAACGGTTATTGTCATGCACTGAACCTCAGTTGACTAATCTTACAGCATCTGATTTACTTTGTGTGGAAAAGGATGGGGGTTAAAGTGGAAGCTGGCCTAGCGCTTGTAACGTTGTTGCTCAAAGGGTCATCTACACGTCCTTACTGCCATCAAACATTAAAAACCACAGACTGGAGGTAACCCGTATCAGCCGGTCCCTCCTTATTATGCTTGCACTGCCCTTCCTGGCCATAATCTCATTAGCCGAGCCACAGATCAGACTAATCTCCACAGAGCTGCGTTCGCCCTCGGTTACAACATCGTCCATACCCTGAGGAATGCCGAACCAGGACTGAAAACAGCAAGATCAGGTAGAGTGGTGATTGTTTTTTCCTCGTACGCCCATCTGGACTTATTCTTTCTTATTCTGAAGAGGAAGGGGAAGGGGGGTTGGGGGGTTAGGGGGGTAGGAGGGTTGCCGATGATCTTTGAGTGTCAACTGGCCTCTAATTAATCTGAAACGGGAAATGTTATTTGGCAGATATTGTTTTGACTGAGTGGGGTTTATCTATTTGCATGTGCAGCTTTGTCAGGGGGAAAACTAAATCTCGCAATGTTCTGTGGTTAGAGAGCTTTTCTGTTTTCCTAAAGTTTGAAGTGGGTCACAATGGATGTCCCCAGAAAGAACATGTAACCTGAGATACGGTAGCAGCCCTGTAGCCACCAGGTCAAGCCTTAGCCTCATTAGCCAGGTACGACCTGCAGGACGTGATTGGCCTTGCTCTGCCAGGGCTAGGGTGAGTTTAGGCTGTTGTTGTTATCAGTGAAAGATGTGGTTCTCAGTAGCCTACTGTATGGAATGTATAGTGTGGCTTGCATGGAAGAGCATCACAGGAGTGCTAATGCTAAGGCTGGGGGGGTATTCACAGTTTTTTAAAGGATGTACTGGCTGGTTCATGTCAAGAAGGGCAAGGAATTCTGTGTTTGATAGATTAACGGTCCTTTAAAGACACAATGGGATCATTGTTCATCCTGCGTTTGAAGAGTCCATTAAACCACGCAATCAAAATGCTTTTTTCAAATGTATAAACAGCAAAATAATATTATGTTTTTTGAAGTAAAGTATGTCATTTTCAAACACAAAAATGCAAAAAGTCTGACACAGCATGCCACCACTTCAGTTCAATTGTGATTGGCTGCCCATTAAACAGTCACACCGCTGAATGGCTAAAATGTAAATGGAATGTAAATTACGCAAGAAACATGATATCCAACTGATCAATATAAAAGTCCTGTACTGGGCAGTATAAAAACTTTGTTGCGCTCAGGATAAAATAAAATATCTGAATAAAACACAGCTAATATCATAATATTTGATCAGGTTTTTCATACATAATATAAATATTTAAAAATTCAGTTTTTGGTTGCACAAGGTCTTTAAGATGTTGTCCTTTGTTTGTTCCTTGTTGCTGCTTGGTCACATGACTTCTGTAACTCATTTACTGTACATGGTATTGGACTTTGTGGGCTACCAGCCATGTTCTGTCTTTGGGCATAGCTATGTAGGATTAGGGTCAATGTGTTTAATTCAATTAATTGTAATGACTTCCCCTACCAGCCGTAGTATATCTTGGTCCTGTACTCTCCTGTTTCAGTGCTTTACTGGGTCCTGTACTGTCCTGTACTCTGCTGTTTCAGTGCTTTACTGGGTCCTGTACTGTCCTGTACTCTGCTGTTTCAGTGCTTTACTGGGTCCTGTACTCTCCTGTTTCAGTTCTTTACTGGGTCCTGTACTCTGCTGTTTCAGTGCTTTACTGGGTCCTGTACTCTGCTGTTTCAGTTCTTTACTGGGTCCTGTACTCTCCTGTTTCAGTGCTTTACTGGGTCCTGTACTCTCCTGTTTCAGTTCTTTACTGGGTCCTGTACTCTGCT
This sequence comes from Anguilla pacifica, assembly GCA_039654925.1. Classification (NCBI taxonomy): domain Eukaryota; kingdom Metazoa; phylum Chordata; class Actinopteri; order Anguilliformes; family Anguillidae; genus Anguilla; species Anguilla pacifica. The sequence goes on from CM077299.1 coordinate 11,659,135, forward strand.
GTTTCAGTGCTTTACTGGGTCCTGTACTCTCGTGTTTCAGTTCTTTACTGGGTCCTGTACTCTCCTGTTTCAGTTCTTTACTGGGTCCTGTACTCTGCTGTTTCAGTGCTTTACTGGGTCCTGTACTCTCCTGCTTCAGTGCTTTACTGGGTCCTGTACTCTCCTGTTTCAGGATGTTTAACTGGGTGGTAAAAGTGGTTCCCCAGCCCCCTGGGGATCTTGGGAACCTGGGAGAGGAAGAGAAGCCCAGCCAACCATCATCAGCACAAGTAAGATGTAGATTATCACAGCGAAGGATATCAATAATTGTTTCCCTGTGTGCTGTGTGTGTTTGTATGTGTCTTTGGATTTGTGTGTGTACTGTGTGTGTTTGGGTTTGTGTGTGTACTGTGTGTTTGTATGTGTGTGTTTGGGTTTGTGCGTACTGTGTTTGGGTTTGTGTGTGTACTGGATGTGTTTGTATGTGTGTTTGGGTTTGTGTGTTTACGTGTATGTGTTTGGGTTTGTGTGTGTGTGTGTGTGCCTATGTGAGTACAGTATGTTCATCAACACAGTATTCATGCCACTTTATAGTGAAACAAATGAAGCCAGATTTTAATGTGTACCAAGCAGTATATTTTATTCTGCTGGACTAGATGACTACACCTAAAATAGCACAAGATGGGAAGACCTACAATAGTACACTTAACTGCAAGCATTCAAGTTCATCTCATCGTTTATTTTTCCCACTCTGTCAACAGAGGAGAAAAGTGACCTTTCAAGATGAAGCCAGTAAAGGTGAATATTATTACGTCAACTGCAAGGCCTCCTTTTTAATCTTAAACCTTGACCCCTGGATAATAGCATTACTATAGCTTGTAGCAGGCATAGAATGTACTGTACATATTTGTAGTTGCTGTGAGGTAGATAACATGGCAGTCAGTTGTGATAAGTTTCATTTCACTCCAGTCAATTGATTGAAATGTAATTTGTGGTTTGCAAAATCCAGACAATGATTTATGAGGATTTTTCTTTCTTTTCTTTTTTTTTTAAAAAAAAAGAAGATTTTAAATTTATTTCCTGAACTGGCTGGACACTGAAACAGTGACACTGAAACAGTGGTATGTGGCAGCTGGAGAAGCATATCAAGGTGTAATTAATCAATACTGTTTATTGAACATAAAGGGGAAAAAAATCACAAAAAAACATTTTTGTATTTTAATATATTATTATTTCATTATTTTGCTAATAATTGATAATACACCCAGAGAACAACGGATGTGATGCTCTACTTTAAAGGAGGGCTCTTGTAAAAGTTTACTCTGGATGAATGGACTGAATAACTGGAAAAATGTTTTGGTCCTGTTTAATTTGAATATTGACATTCATATGCTCAGTGATTTGTCATCATCTTTGGAATTTCTAAATCAATCATCCATACAGGTACATGACCTTGCCAGGCTAGCATGTTGCCATGTCAATACCATGTTTTATCTTTAAAGTTTGTCTTGATGGAGAGTCCACAACCATTCCCATGTTTCCCCTGCCTCAATCTCCCATAGTTCATTGCAGTGTCACTGTCGACGATGTCAGTCAGATGTTACATGTTGGGAATTGTATGCCAAACTGGAAAACTGGCTTTACTGGGCACACCAGAATTTACACGGAATTAAACTATATATAGTATATATTACTTATATTATAAACATGAGTAACATTATTTATGTTTTTGTTTAATATGCATAATAGGATGATTTTTCTTTAAACCTGCAAAAGTTACACCTAGAACCTTTCCTGAGAAATGTCTTTTGGGTGATTCATTGCAAAGGAAGCATAGAAACTCTTCAACTAATGTCACTGCCAAATAAAGAACTGGCTGGATCGTGATAGATTGGTCAAACTATAATCAGGTACAATGCTTGAAAAAAATATTTATCCCTCTTAACACTTCAGTATTTCTGTATCCTCCTTGTTTAAGTAGCACTCACTTGAATTTGCTTGGTTTAATAAAATAGGTTATTTTCTGGAATTTCCTCTGAGGGCATGAGAAACTTTGTGTCAGTTTGAAACATAACCTGAAACCAGTCCACATATAGCAATAGTCACACCCATTCATGTCTTTCTGTGACAGCGAAGTCCAAGGAGGAGGAGACCTCAGAAGAGAACAAGTAGGTTTGACTGTGCAATACGACCATGTTTTCGTGATTTAACTGGAGAAGGCTGTTAGTAGACTGATGTGGTCCAACCCAGTGAGCATTTTGCTGGTGGGAATGAGGTAAAACATACGCACCCTGGCTGCACTTGAAAAGTTGAAAAGTTAGTTATTTTGCTCGACCATAGCCAGGCTATATCTTGGTACAACCTGTGCTATGTTGGGTTTAATGGTTTTCAACCTATTTTCCATCCAACTAGACATCTAGATTCCAGCTTTACTGGGTGTGTTTGTGTGGTTTGTATGCTGCCAAAGTGTAATGTGAGCTTCTGTGCTTGATGTGAGCCTGTGTATGTGAAGTCTGTGATGTCATATGTATGAAAGAAGAACAAAAATACTTAATCCTAGCTGTAATATGGAAGGTGTTTTTGGTATCCCTCTCTGCAACCTCCTACTCCTTACTGAGAACTGTAAAGAAGATAAAAATTCAGGAAGAATACCAGGTGTATAAAACATTGATGTAATCTAGGATAATGCATGCAAAGTTAGTGACTTGATTGTTCAAACACCTTCAGCGGATGCACGCATTAGGACCAGCATGTGAAGTCATTGGGCACTTTTCCCTCCAGCACTGTCTCTCTCTCTCTTTCCCCTCTCATCCTGTTTCTCTCCCTCCTCCACAGTGTCCAGGGTGGGATGATAACCTGGTTCTCCAGCGGGTTTGCGTATGCACTTCCCCAACCAGCAGCGGCCTACCGGGCTACCACAGAAGCTAAGGTACAAACCTCTTAAGAAAGAAATGTGCATTTCAGCGTTTCTCTGACTGTGTGCTGAAGCAGCCACACCTGCAGCATTGGGAGCATTTTAGCCCTGATTTGACAGGGTCTGATTAATGTCTACCACGAGAAGCCTTACTGCTTTAAGCACTGACCACTTCCTCACTGTAACTAGGGCTCATTTCATGCAAAGAAAATGTGACAGAAAGCTAATATGATTAGCTTGCAGTGATTATATGTCATTCATGAGTACGCCAAGGCTCTTACAACTTAACCATAGACTTGTCTGAAAATGTAAAATGGCTACAAAAAAAGCCAAATATTGCAGATTCATATGTGAAAATATTAAAATATTAGCTTCTGTGCTGCCTGTGCTTCATCAGAGCTCTTTCTTTTCTTCCCCGGCCATCAACAGGAGGACAACATCGTGGACAGGCAGAGTATCCACCATAGATACCAAACTGCTAGATCAATTCAGCATAGATACAGACAGTGCTAGATCAGCTCAAGTAATCCAAATGAAAAGGACCTGTTTGACCCATTCTAGCTGAACTAACATGATGTCCTCTGGTGATCAGTACATCGCCAGATGTCCTGTAGTGATCCCGGTTGGAAACAAACTGTGCATTTAGCAAACTGAGCAGTGTTTGTGCCCTCTTATTGAATATTCACTGAAATACTTTACCCACGGGAGGCAGCTGCTTGTGCAGAACTTCTGCTTTGAGATTTATTTATGACTCATTAATATGAATTGGGCTGTTTCTAGATCTCAGAAATCTTCTGTGAGGGGCTGTAAACAACAGATAACATTGTTGCAAGCATAGCACAGCCCTATTGTAATTCCTCAGGCTTGATACCAGGATAGGACCATAATTTATTTGGAAAATCACTGTCTTGCCATTTTAAACTAGAGCGGGAATTGCACAGTCCCAAAACCAGTGTAGTGCAGTGGTCCTTCTGGATTTCAGGGCAGGTTCCACTCTGAGTTATTTAATTAACTCAGTAAAATGCATGATCTGATGTATTAACTATATTCCTTGAAAAACCATGCAAATATATATGTACATATATGTACATATATACACACACACACACACACATATATATACCTTTCAAAAAGACAGTTCAATAGAGGTCACTGTCCCAAATCCCCATGGTGATGTATCAGGGGGAAATGCTTAGAATTCTCACACTTACAGTTGTGCATCACACTCGTGCTGTTCACATACCCGACAATGCACCCGATTTGATTGACAGCAAGAAATTACAAGAGATACCCTCCCAAGAGTCAGTACTATGACTATGTGACTATGTCATTTCAACACATGTAAATATAAATGTGTTTTAATATTTTCAATGTTGAGCAAATTATGCAATCGAGTTGTTTTCAACAAAACCGATCACAAGAATAAAACAAACCTCAAAAATAAAGTAAAGTGAACAAACTTTGATTTGGTCACATATAGTCTTATACTTAAATCATATTCCCAAATGCGCGACATTGTTTTCTTGTTTTTTTCCTTTATTGTAGAAACACTGATGTACAATGCCTGCCTGCCTTTTCTCTAGAGTGCAGCTACTTTGAATGGGAGGGAAATTAAGGATTATAAACCTGCCTTTTTTATTGTGTGCCAGGCAAGGAATTGGAATAATTGGTTGGATCGTACAAGGACTGGGGAAAGTGGTCCCTCAGCTGGACGACAAGTACAAAGAGGTTTCTGAACCTGAGGGTCAGACAGAGGTGAGAGGGATGTGTCATCACAAAATTGACACATTTGTTTTTAAAAATTATTTTCTGTTGGAACACTGGTTCTTAAACATTGTAATGCTAGGACTCAAATTAGAAATACTTTTAAATTTGGGGACACACATTTGAAATACTTTTTAATATCGGGACCCAAATTAGAACATTAGCACCTTTCAGGGATCGTTAACTACGACTTCAGACTCATTCCAGGACCCACCTCATACACTCCCATGACTGATTTTGGGTCTCGATCCATAGTTTAAGAAACACTGTTTTGGAATATTGTTACACTGCTTACCTTACAGGAACCGTGTCAAAAACACATCTTTGAGACCTGATAACAGAGTTTCAAAATTGATAAATGTTGTCAGCCATTGATGTGTTTAAACAAAATAAATAAATAAAACCCAAAACAGTATGTGAAGTATCAGGGTGTACCCAAGTTTTGGCCAGCAAAAGAAAGTCACTTTACATTCACATGTCCCAGCAGGTACTACCATGATATCACTGATCTGCTATTACACTGAATCATTTAACTTTCTTGATTTTAGCATTTCATACTATTTCATACTAGCAGAAAAAAGTAAGTTTAAAATAATGCTTCATAACATATTTCTCAACAAAAACTTTCTCTGGTGAATGAAAATCCTCATGCATGTCAGGGATACAGTAATCCTCTAGCACATGAAGTTAAATTATTAAGGAAGGAATTTAATATCACTATTAACATTGATGCTTATCTTTTGTAATGAAGAGTAATGGTTTGATTATTTGCTGTTAATTTTTTTTCCTTCCAGATTCGAGATGCAAAAGATGTCCCAGGTAGGGTTTGACGTTCTTTTTTCTTAAATAAAAATTTAAGAAAGGGTTTGACATTCTGAAACCCTTTGCCTACATATACAAACAGATACGGTCAATTGCAGCATGTTTCGATGGCACTTGAACCTCAAACCTGCATGACAACTGGAACAACTAATCATTATGTCACAGATTTGGATAGCTGTTCCAGTTGAATTGCAGTGTTATAGGTTTTCAAACCCAAGATTTAAACTACAGTTAAACACGTTGCTATTGACCCTTCATTACTTTTCCGAAATATTTATATTAAATCCTTCTTCTTATAGATTCTTAATAAAATATTAGCAACTGCAAGTAACTGTAATCATTATTCTAGTCCAGTATTGGATGTTCCAGTAATAAGTGTATTATTGACCTTACAGAGTCCCACTTTAGAAATACCTTCAACAGCCATAGATTACATTTTGAGATACAGAATTTTTTACATTTTAGCAACTGGATAATAATTCTAATCTTTTGGTCAAATGCTCATTTTAAATGTCCGAGTAACTGAAACTATGCAAAAAGAGTTTTCTATATGCGGTTGCATTTGTCTCCAGATGCAGAAGTCCCACCAGTGCTGGAGGTACAGTCTGGGGACGAGGTCCCTGAAGTGCCTGAATCACCTCCGTCCATCTCTCCTGGGTTGGTTCCACCACCCCGCCCAACCCCTCCATCCTTTCTTCCTTTTTTGTTGTGCATTCCCCTGTCGCCACACCCCTCCCCTTTCTCCACAGTTCTGATTCCCTCTGTTCCATCTTGTTCTTTCTCTCATAGACTTATCTGGACTCCATTAAGCCTATATGTTTCTGTCCTTTCTGCTTGCTGCCACATATTTGCATGCCTTCTCAGTGTGTGTCTAATTCTATGTGTTTGGCTGTGCAATTTGAGTGATTGGTAATCAAAATATTTAAATACGTGTTTAGCCAAACATTATTGGTAATTCTGTGTGCTTGGCTTAACATTATTAACTATTCTATGTGTTTGGCCTAACATGGTTGGTAATTCTGTGTTTGGCTAAACATGATTGGTAATTGTATGTCTTTAGCTAAACATCATTGCTAATTCTATGCTTTTGGCCTTACGGGGTTGGTAATTCTGTGTGTCTGGCCTGACAGCATGGTTGATTGGATAAAGCATGGCTTTGAGAAGATAATTCCTCAGCCTGAACTTCCAGGCCCCACCCACTGCCCACCAGTGAAAGGTACAGTGCCACACATACAGATCCACAGCTTAACTTTCAGCACCACTGAAAGCTATATATTTCCAAACGTTTGTTGCTTTGTGTTCTGCTGTCTATTTCTCAAATATAATCGAGAGTTTACGGACCGCAGCTGCAGGCAGAGAGCTGCGTAATGGACGTTTTCCTGAGGGATCCGTAAAATCTGATTTAGCCACTTCGGCCAATTAGTGGAAGAATTGGAAAAGTGTTCCACGGGCAATTCTCCAAACGATCTGTTTGAAGACACCTGATATATCTGTGTTCGCTCGCCGATGGAATCCAACAGATTGTGTTTGTCTGTTGCCACAGTTACCGCACAGCCACCGGAGGCACAGAAGGCATCAGATGAAGAGACTAAGTAAGACCCCACAGGCCCAGAGCCTGCTCAGAGGGCACAGAAGTACACAGAGATATTTATTATACCTGCAGAATTCTATTTGCATGTACTGAATATCATTTTGCACCTCAGTCTTCATGCATATGTAATTATGGGTGTTCTGGCAGAAGAGGCTCAGAAATTGTATCGGTGTGGGTTAATGTATAACCCAATGAAACATAATGATAATAATAATTTAAAGATGGTTTATCAACGACCATGCCACAATGTATGCATTTCATATCAGACTTTAGGAACTCTTGAAGATTGTATTGTATCTCACATAATTAACTCCTATACAACGTGTGTGTCTGTTTGTGTGTTGTGTTCTTGTGTGTGTGTGCACATGTGCGTGTGTATGTGTATGTGTGTATGTGTGCATTTATGTGAATTTGTGTTTGCAGATGTGTATGTGTGTGCATGTGTTGAAGCAGTGTGAAGGGTGTCTGTTGGAAACAGCTGGATCTGAAGTGCTTTGCTCTCTCCTTACAGTATGGTTGGCTGGTTTGTAAAGGGACTGGGCCGCATGGTACCACAGCCAGTGCTCAGACCAAGAGAGGACACCTCAGTGAGTGTGGCTACAGTCTCTAACATACTATAGCTTTAATGCACTATGTGACCTTAATGCCACACCGCATCACCATTACATAGAACATGCAATCCCATTCTGTGACACTGGATAATTTAATACCTTTGTCCACGCAAAGAGGTAATGTTGATCCAAAATGGCAACTTCAAAAAGCAAGAAGAAACATTGTGATGTTAAATCATTATACTGGTGTAAACATGGGCTAATACATTTAAATATTTAGAAGACTGAAGAAGCATTGCCTTTTTCGACTTAAGTATTACAATAAAAAAGGCTCTGAGTACACTTAAAGCAGAGAATCGTAATTAATGTGAATGTTTATCCAAAATACACATTCGATACTTCATTAAATGAGTAGCATTGTATGTTTGGTGGCTTTCGCTGGGTTCCGGTGTTCACCAGACTGGGTATATTATTGTGTGTACTAATATCACATATCATTAGTGGCATTCATTACATTGCATGACAGGCATTTAGCAGACGCTCTTATCCAGAGCGACTTACACAACTTTTACATAGCATTTTACATTGTATCCATTTATACAGCTGGATATATACTGAAGCAGTTCCGGGTAAGTACCTTGCTCAAGGGTACAACGGCAGTGTCCTTACCCGGGAATCGAACCTGCGATCTTTCAGTTACAAGCCCAGTTCCTTACCCACTGTGCTACACTCCGTCAATATAAATCAATCAATATAAATGTAAGATTGGAACAAGTTTTAAGAATGAATTCTAATTTCATCATGTTTTCTGTTTTATACAGGAAATGACAGTTGTGCAAAACAGTAAGTAAAACATTAATTCAGTCACTCATAGCACTCATAGAGTGGTAAGTAACAATGCTGACATTGGAACAAGCACACCGCGTTCAACAGCTGTGGCAAATTACGGTTGAAATGAAAACCTACAGGACATTAGATCTCCAGGAACAGGGTTGGGCAGTCCTGATGTAAAGCTATGATACAATAACATATTGTCAGACCCATTTTAAAGTTCCAAAGTGAAGGGGACAATACAAACGGAAATATGAGTGGGCAATAACAGCCATTACGGTGTGCACCAGTAATCAAGAGCCAGGGGCTGAAGTGAAATAAATCTCGGTTAGTGCTACAGTAGAGGACACAGTGAGCTGAGGGAGCTATGATGCGTTGGGAAGTGATGGTATTTGGTGCCTTTGCTGAAAGACGGCCAGCAATCCTTCGGTTCCGGCAGTTGTTGGTAGCTTGTTTGACCACCAGGGGGCAGTAACTGTGAAGCGTTTCGAGCAGGATGCGCGTTCCTTGCGTTCCCAAGTGGTCGAGCCGCGAGGTCAGTGGTGCACAGACTAGGTCCTGAGGCACATTGTGCATGCTAGCGCCACTAATTGCAAGCTCTGAGTTATAATGTGCTCTTAAGTGTATATAGCCTGCATTGTGCTAAAATAAGATGAAGGAGAATGTTATGGAAGAACTTAAGCATGTTTTCTGCAATGTGAATTGACCTAGCGATTGGTTGTGAGTTAAACCAGCACATACAGGGGGCCCAAGGACCAAGTTTGAGAACCCCTGCAAGAGGTGATTACAAGCTGCAGACCTGATTATGTTGTTTTATGTAATAGTGTATAATGTTGTTACTGCATATCTAGGCCTCTGGTCCTTAGTATCAGAGTTGATTGCGTCTGGTGTTATATCTGAGTGTTAGGGTGGTGCCTGAGCTGACCCCCGTGCCCGGGTTTCTCTCCCCAGTCTGCATCTGCCAGCAGCCTGACCACTTGGTGGTGGAGGAGGTGGAGGAGGGCGGGGAGACAGAACAGCAGGAGAAGCCCCAGGACCTGCAGGAGGAGTTGAGCGAGCCGACCCAGGTGCTGTCCACACAGCAGGAGGAGATGGAGACGCACACGGAGGCGACCATGGTAACGCTGGAGAACAGGTAAGGGAAGATAACTAACTGAGAAGTCCTCATAGAACATTATGGGCATTTTTCACCGTTCAATAACTGAATGAATGAATTTGAGTAGAACTGGAACCCAAGCTAACTGTGGCTTTTGTTTTTTTTTAATTATTTTGTTCGGTCTCTTTCTGCTGTGCCACCTTATTTTTTATTTTCTTTCATATAGCTTTATTTCTTTTGCATTTATTTACTTTGGAAAATACGCTGGTTGCTTGGTTTCTTGTAAGAGTTTTAAAGGTTTTTAATTACATGGCTAAGGTAGTAGTCTAATCTTCATTTTAGTGGGACTTGGGTTTGCGTTTTTTAACTGAAATCCCAATGGACACAGCATTCACATGACATCTGTGGCACCTTCTCAGTCTGGTTTCTCTTGTGTCATGTGTTTACCATGTTTTACAATTATCTGAATAATCCATAACTATAGAGCTCAGGAAGTTTTGTCTGTTGGTACAGTATGTCAGCCAAGACTGGCTGCCATCTTTGGCGGATAGTCAGGTGTAGGCTATGCCAGGTTAATGAGGAGAGAGAGAGAGAGAGAGAGAAGATTTAAGATTATCAAAAAAAGAGAGAGAGACTCAGTATGTAAGGGGAGCGCATGAGTAGAAGCAGGAGCAAATGCTTTTTCAAATGTCAAAATATATAGCAAAATATATGACATAGGCCTGAAGGTACCAGTACTGGTCTCAACCCTTCATTGTGAACTTATGCCTGGATATCTATCAGTTTCTTACAGCAAATGTATTCAATCTTAATTCATCTTTTTTTCAGTCAGGAGCAACTAGAGGCTGGAAGTGGGGAGGTTAAGCTAGACAGTCAAGCTGAGGAGAATGCTCAACCTGAGGAAGACCAGGCTGCGAAGCTGGTCGAGGAGAGCGGTCAACCTGAGGAAGACCAGGCTGCGATGCTGGTTGAGGAGAGCGGTCAACCTGAGGAAGACCAGGCTGCAAAGCTGGTTGAGGAGAGCGGTCAACCTGAGGAAGACCAGCCCGCACAGGTGGCCGAGGAGGCCACTCAAGCAAGTAGCGGAGAGCAGTAAGTCACTCTTTGCTACAAAGTGGCATTAAAGTTGCCTGCACATGCATGAGCTGTGATGAAAAGCGCTATGTAGAAATGTACACTGGGGTTTTTCTGTGGCGTAAGTAAGGTGGTAAAGCAAGCCATTGTTGGAAACACAAAGGTCACAGATCCCTAGAAAACGTGCTTCAATAATGAACTGCTCACTGTTTGTTTTGCAAAGATCGGCCAATATCCAGGAGGAAGAGATGAAAGAGGTTTCTGAGTAAGTCCTATCTTTGACCGGCCTACCTGTTACTGCCTGCCTTCTGTCTGCCTCTTTTTTAGTCTTCTATTTTTTTTTCCGAACCAGTGGTTTACGACAAATAAACCCAGGCCAGAAACAGTGTTTCATTGTGAGCAGAATCAGACCTGACTGTGGCTCAGGGTGTCCATGACGTCAACAGCGCCATTTCAAAATTTCAATAACAATAGTGAGGTCCAAGTTCCATCTGTGCATGCTTTTCTTTGTGTGTACTAATGTGATGAATTCAGATTTAACAGACCTTATTATGTTACTATAGTGACTATCATAGGATAAACCCGATGTTCTGATTGAGGGCTAATTTCTGTGTCCTGTGTTCTTCTGACTTCGCTCATGCTTCCCCCTCCCTCTGTAGGTGCCTGGAGGACATGGACCCTGCAGAAGGCACCCCTCCGCTGCTGGTCTCCACGGAGACTGATCCCACAGTGCCAGAGTCAAAGGAGGCGGAGCCAGAGAACTCTGTGAAAAGAGACTCGCTGGTTCTGGTGTCCACGTCAGGGGATAAGCCTGAGCCCAGCATAGTGACCAAGCAGCCTGAGCCTACGAAGGAGGTGCATCCTCCCTCACCCATTGCCCAGGTAACGGTGCACCTGATGCAAGGCATAATGGGAAAGCAACAGGGCTTATGTGCTTTTCCTGGTACTTGGAAATCCTGTTGATTTACCCCACTGAAGCTCATTTTCTCATGGGTCTGATTCTTTTGTCTGTTGGCTTATCCAGCCATTGGTTGGCAGTTAGCTCACATTCCTCTCTTTTGTCAGGACGATGAAACTGCCGATGAGGGGTGTGGAGGTAAGTCCACCTGCTTTTGGGAAAACGCAAAATCACGCAACGCAAAAAAATAAATGCAAAATCACCGGCAGCCGGTCTTTCCGTGAGACCTGTGATGCGAAACAATCAACCTGACAGTTCTGCTTTGCGATGAGAAACACGTTCACTTTCCTCACATTGGAACCCCAAGGTTAGCTTTGATGAGACAAGACTCAACACTGTTGGGGGTGCACTAAGGAGTAATTCGTAGTGTGGGTTATATATACACTGGTTGTGTGTGTGTGTGTGTGTGTGTGTGTGTGTGTGTGTGTGTGGTGATAACAGTGTGTGCCTGTGCTCTTCTCTCTGCTGCCCCCAGTGCCCACCAGCTGCATTGCTGTGAGGAACTGGCTGATGCAAATGCCCCACACGTCAGAGTGCCTGGCCAACTTCAACCAGCTTCTGCAAGACAACACCATCACAGTCCCCAAGATGCCCTGCAAGCCTTCGCTGGGCCTCATGTGCAAGAATCTGCCCCATCTGCCCCATCTACCCCCTCAGCTCTCCCAACTGCCCCAGCGGGTTCAGCAGTACTACTTCAACATCCTCAACAAACTCAACAGCCTCAACCCTCAGCAGGAAACCTAAGACCAGCTCCTCATTACACCCAGGCCCCTCCCCTTCCTGTGTCAGAGGCTCATCTTTGCCCGCCTCCCATTGGCCCCCTGATCTCCACTTGCTTCCCATTCGCCCCTGAACCTTGCTTGCCTCCCATTGTTTCCCTGATTCTCACCTGCCTCACATTAGCCCCCTGATTTACCCCTACCTTCCGCACTTCACCTCTGATTGCCCTCCAGATGGACTGGCTGCCCTCTCCTGTGCCTTCCTGTACTGCACTGTACTGCTGCTATCTCAGCCATGGATGGACACACGTGGCCTTTTTTCTCGGATACGTTTTAAGAATTTCATGGCAAAGAGAACATTCACATCAACTAACTGGGAGTTGAAGCAAAAGAGACTGTTTCTCCTTACCCAAGAACACTAGCGGTTGGCTGGCTTGCTAGTGAACAAAGGTGGACTCTGCAAATGTTTTGGTAAGAATGTGGTTGGTTAACTCCTGCATCATTTTCATTCTGGGCAAGCTACAACACTGAATCATTAATAACAGAAATTTTATAGGGTCTTATGAAATTATGATTAAAAGGCTTTTTGAAATCATAACCTGTTTCATTGTGCAGTTTAAAAGCCATCAACTCCGGTGATTTCTTGAATAATAGATAGTATCATGTATTTCTTTGTGTTCCTACTCAGTGTCACCCAGCTGCCATATGAACATTAAATATTCAAGGTCCCTGCACTATTCTCCAGATAACGTCCTTACCGTCCCTTATGTCCCCATGGAAACTAAAAGGTGAGCCGCATGATAGTTTTGTTATGACTGTTCTTATATCAGATAATTGTTATGCCCTCCAGGCTTTATATTATTTCTAAAAGTAGTGTGTATTTTTGTTATATTATTATTGTATTCAAATCCCTGTCACACTTTACTCAAAGGGAACGTCCAACAGGTAAAACATGAACTGTCTGAAATGGAGGCATTCAGCTGAATGCAAACACCTTCATGCAATTCAGTAACTATTAAATCAAACCCCTGGTTTCGAAAAACAGCTGACACCCCTTAAAAAAGAAACTTTAGTCAGAGGCAGCAGCATTACAGTGCATTGCTCCACTGTGTATTTTTAAACAAAGGCCTTGGCCTTTTAAAAAGTGAATGACAACACAGTAACCAATTATGAAACAGGGAAAACAATGAGACATTTGAGATCCCTATTTTAGCATTCTCTACTCTTTTGAGTGAGTTTTTTTCCAGCCGAAGTTCCCTATGAGCATTTATGACTTACCTTGAATTTACTGTGACCTTTGTTGCATAAAGAAGACGTCAGCAGCTTAAGTGTTACTGATTTGAAGAGGATTGTATTATTTAAGCCGTTCTCTGCCCCCCCCCCCCTTAACACTCTGCTGTGTTGTTTAGCCCCCGGGGAAGCTTTCTGGTGGTGGGTGGAGGGAACAGGGATCATCATCGCAGTTATCCTGGACAGAAATCAGTGACCCAGGCCCACTGCCTCCAGTCCCAGATGCTGCTGTGAGGCTTTGATGGAAGAGTGAGCCATTCTGAAAGCCCAGATGGGAGGAGCTATCACGTGCTCACTGATGTGAACTGATCACTTCAGAACCAATGAGTGTTTTGCTGTGGACGGCAAAAAAATTGTCACTGGTTCAAACAAGTCAGCGATTGAGAGCTCAATGTTCCGCCCATTATGTCTTACCACCTACTGCTACTACCCTTTATATCTGAGTCATGTGAACAGGTCATGTGATCAGTGTAGAATCCTGTTTGAGAGGGCAAGGGGAATGGCCATAACTGGATTATTGAACATCCTCTATGCATCCCACATAGCGCTTTTTATCATAGCTGAATGCTATCACATGGCAGGAAGTCATGTGATCTGTTATGTGTGAAAAGTGTCAATGTGTATTTGTAATTACGTGCACATTTTAAAATCATTTTTATTTTACAAAATGATTTTTAAAAATGTATCATTATGATTGCTGTCTGCCCTGTGTTATTTTAGTCTACGGTCTAGCTGACACCAAATATCCTGGCAACATTTGTGTGTTATTGTAGAAACCTGAAACATTGTCACAGTGTTTTGTTTGAAGACTAATATTTGTTTGTGAGCACAACACATATGTGCAGTGGAACCCTGTTATTTGCATGTCACTGCGTTCTCTGAGTAAGGCGCCTGTGTGATGGTATTGTTCTTTAAGTGTGACTATGTCCTGTGAGTAGGCAAGCATCTCACTTCTGTGTCCTCACTTCCTGTTTGCATCTTCTTCCCCCCAGAACACTGGTAACGACAAACGATAAAGAGGCAAAGCAGACGGACATTGACACTGAATTACCTGAGGTAAAGGAGATAAAACTGGCCTTCATCAGACCTGGGTCAAATATGTTAGAAATTGAATTACTATTCGAAAACATGCCTGAAAATCCCTGAGACTTTCCAATGAAACATGCTCTTAACCAAAATGTACCCTTATGCCAAATAAAACTTGTTTGCATGCTGGTGAAAATTGAGGTTTCTTTCAAAATGGTCATTAATCTACAGGAACGTACTGGGGTCTGTGGGGTTTAAGTATTTCAGATTAAGTATCTGAATACAGCTATGCTATGATGACGAGGGCGTGGTGTTTTTGTTTACTGTGTAGCTGCTCTCTAAGTATAATGATCTAGAAAATTACGGTGGACTTCTGGTGTATGAGTTACACGTGTGACTGTATGAATGCAGGAACATCTTCTAGTGATGTCATTTCTCACACCTGGACTCACCCTTCATATCTCCTCTATCTCTCACGTCACACCTGTCGTCTCTCCCCAGGTCAGCTCTACTGCGTCCGTCCCTCCTCCTCCCCCCGTTCACCGGCCCTCCCCTGTGCCGCGGGAGATTCCAGAAGACGACGAGGACGTGGTGTCCGAGACCTCGGACTGCTCCATGGTGATCCGGATGGCCCCGCACACCCACGGGGAGGCGGTGCTCTCTGTGGAGCTGAAACCGAGCGAGGGTCCGGAGGCCCAATGAGGAACGCAGCCCAGGGGCGTAGCGAAACAGTCTGCCTGCTCTACCGCCCACAGGAAGTGATGTCACAGTCCCAGGAGCAGTAGGCCAAGCTGCACTTAGGCCCCACCAGACCGATGCAGTGTCACTGCGAGACTCTGAATCCAAGAAAAGAAACCAGAACACCTATTCCGTGGAAACTGCAATAGAGGAAAATTAGCAAGATAACCTGCTCCACTGAAACGACGATATGGGACAATAAACCAGATACTTCACTCTGTTGCTTATACCCAGAGCCAAAAAACTCCTGTTTCCATGGCAATTCCTTCCTGTCTCCCCTCAATGTCAAGTGAACAGTAGTTGTGTGTTGGATTATGCCTCCTCAAGGAGCAGATATTTAACTGGATATGTTAGCCTTCTGGAGAAATCCTGGCAAAGTAAACTGTTTCTTCTTGGAGGCAGTAAAAGTTGACTTTACAAAGCACAGGGCTGGATTAATCTAGGTTTTTACCATCTTGATGAAAAGAACAAAGTATATATTTTTAAAAGAGAACTTTTCCAAAAAGCGTAGTTTATCTGTTGCTTTAAATTTCATCTTGCTAGAGTTTGGTTTTTGGAAAAGTAGTTGTAGTTATATTTTTGAAAAGATGAAGAGATGCGCGCATTGGTTGTAAAACGTTTTGAAAGCATTCTACTAAGTTAAATGCATGTGCTGCTGTTTTCCCAGCTAACGATGTGAGTCTAGGTGACAAGTAGTATTCTCAAAAACTGCATCATTAAAATAAGAACAATAAAATGCATTAAATGCAGAAGCTCAGCTTTTAGTGAAAGGTTCCTGGTCAACAGAAGAAAGACAGGTGGGCTTGAATGATTCTGAACGCAAAGCATTTCAGAAGAGTCTGAGTTTGAACATACGACAATAATACATCTGCAACCTTGTTATAATGTTATGTCAGTTTTAGAAAATGTGACCTGGGTGAAGGATCCTGGTGTTTCATAAAAATGTTGGCTGGTAAATAAAAATGCTTGACTTGTGCAATAATCTGCTTAAAATACTATGTCAATTTCATGATACTTTGACCAAAAAATGTTATACTACACCAAACAATGTATTTGATATTTTGTATTTGAGAATACTGCGTACATCCAGGTGCAAAATGTACCTGTGACCTGGTTGAGCTGCCAGTTAGACTGTATACGCCTATGAACATATTTAGAACATACACAACGGAACTATTTTTCAAGTCAGTTATTGTATATGTAGGCAAATTGCATTGTTTACTCTGTAAAACCTTACTAACAAAATAAGTTTTCTTCTTAGTGCAGTTCTGTTGCTTTGGGATGCAGTTCAATTTGACTTGTATAGTGTTTTTAACAGAGACACTGCAACAAGACACTTTACAGAAAAATAGTATATAGGCAAGACTCAGTTAGAACCCAAAAACAAAAGCCAGCAATTGAAGCAAAAAAAGAAAACTCTGTTGAGAAGAAATCTTGGGAAGAGCCCAGATACTGAGCAGGAACCCCTTCTCCACTGGCCAGCCCGGGTCAATAGTTCAAGATAAGCTAAATGGTCTCAGGAAGGTAATTGGGAACCGTTTAGATGTATCGGGTAAAATAGAAATGAAAAACTAAAATAGCAAAAGAAATGTACACTAATTCCAACATGTTATTTGTCTGGTCATCCCAAATTAATTTAAACAATTAGGACATTTTGGGTAGCACTGCTGTGAAATATAACTTGTTTATAATTTGTGTGAGCTAAGATAGCCAATATTGTTTCATGTAACTTGGCGCAGTTTTGATATCAATACTTTTAACGGCAGGCCTTGTTTTAAAAACTCGTGGGCTCAACTTGGCATCAGTTAATAAAATGCATGGTGCTGGACACAGTAAATTCTCCTGTGTGAATTCAGCTCTGACAGAGTCGAATAGGGACCATTATGTACTCTGTAAGAGTCAGTTTAGCACTGTACACTATACTGTGTTCAGGCTCAGCTCAGCTCTGCTGTTTGTTTGTTTTTCCACTTGGATGTTGCTGGATAATAATCAATGTTAATCAAAGTAAAGATTTTGTAAGTTTAAAAACATATTGGGTGGCACAGCGTAACAACAGTAATAGCAAACGGCATTGCTTTCTGTTGCTACAGGATACAGCGCTTGAGGTAGGCTCCAGATTTCTTTGACCATTTCTCCAGTCAAACGTCTGTAGAGATGTCCACTCAGCTGAAGCACCTCCTTTAATTACTTGGAGGCTATTTTTATTACAGTAAATTTGGTTTGCATGTATTTATTTTTATCCTTATTTTTATTTTATGAATTCAAAAGTTATTTTGTTCTTTAACAATTCAGCCCTTGAATTGAATCCGCTTCTCGTTAAAGAGGACATATATCCACTATCCTGTTCATTAAAGCATGTAGTGTCTGGTTGCCACAGTTACTGTTACTACGCAATAACATTCGTCTTCCTTATACATTACTAACTTTTTAATTTGATTGGATTGTTCTTGTTAAGGGATAACTACCACATCCTAGCTAGAAATTATCATACCACAAGTAAGACAAATTAGTACAGACAAACACACGTTTACATTTGCAGTGAGACACTATGTCTCTTGTTTTTAGCTTGATGTGCTTAAAGGGGTTGTTTATTGGGTTAAGTTTTTAGCCTTTCGTTTTTTTGTATGGTCTTTTCTTATGTCAATATAAATGTTGCGGGCAGGTGAAATAGCTCCAGAAGCCTGATATTGCTGATATGCACTCAGTGGCCACTTCATTAGGTACACCTATCTAGTACCGGTAGGACCTTCATTTTCCTGCAGAACAGCCAGAGTTTTTCACGGCTTGGATTCGGACAAAGTGCTGGAAATGTTACTTAAGGATTTTTTATCATGCTGCCTCACACAGTTTATTTGTGTGTTTGTGTGTGTGTGCGCGTGTGTGTGGGTGGATGTGTGTTTGTAAAGTACATTAATAGGACTTCACACTACATTAAGTCTCTCTTTTCACGAGACCTACTTGATGTTTGCAGATAGAACAGCATCACTCAAAGACATTTCCATTACACACAAGGACAGCAAATGTGCATACTGTGCGCTAGCAGACAGTAGCATTCAGAGATATAGATACATTAGATATATTCGGCTGTAGAATTAAACACCGCAGCCATAACCAAAAACCAGGGGTTCTCCAAATCATTTCTGGGGCACCTCCTCTGTGTGCTGCTTTTGTTTCAGGCATAACTGGAACCCCTGGATTCTGCAGAGCCGTTGTTCTTAAATAGATGCTTTCCGTGTATAAGCTGAGGGATAATTTGCCCTTGAGGTCACTGTTTGTCAGAAATGTCCGTGCATGTTGTGAAGAATACATTTCCCATGATGACATCCCAAGACTTTCCATTGGTGGGATCGATATATGCCTTTCATCCTGACGCACAGCTCATTCAGAAAGAGGTTACTTTCTCCCCGATTAATCTACAGTCTGACAGGTAATCTGACAGGTGAAATCAGCGAGGTTCAAACTGCTGTAGGTGCAAACAGCCGATCGCAGGAACTGAGCCATCTTTTCCTGTCACAAAAGGCCTACAGCACCTTTACTTCTTTGCCTTCCCAGTGTGATTTTAGCCCTTTGGTTGTTGGCTGCCATCCCTGCTGTATCCAAGCTAGCCGCTGTAGCGGTGGCATCATCCTGTTTCCCTAATGATGCTATGTTTCCGGATTTACTGCCATTATTGGTGCTGCACTGCCGGGTTCACTAGCCGCATGCTAACAGGTAGCTCCAGGGCTCTACGCGCTAGTAGCAGCCTATAGCATTATTTGGGCGGCTGGGCTCTTGTCCAACGGCTGCTGGCCCGGCTGCAACTTGCTTGGCCTCGTCTCTTCCTGATCTGGCATTTAAACTAGGTCGATTTTTATGTATTTATTTATTTATCTCAGTTCATCTTTTAAATTTATTTTGATCTATCTTGTTTCACTTTTTTGACCAGTTCTGCCATTTTCATGTTGCAGCAGGCAATTAGGTAGCGAAAAGTTAGTGAAGACGATGCACAGCCTACCTCCTTGTGCCTGACCTTTTCCGCATCACACCCCAATATCTACGGCATGTTGAAAGGACAAAACAATTTTGAAAGGGTGAATGTTTTTCATGTTTTTATTAACCAATGGATGATTTCTCACTGCTGTTATTGACAGTGACTTTACCTTCTAAAAGTAAGCCTACCCTTCATTTGCAGTGCACCCAAACCTGCCAGAAAAATGTACCTCGCAACATTACAGACAATAAAAACATTTCAGCCTTTTGTGAATGTGCATATGCATCGGTGATGCTCATTGGCTCTACATTTCAGTGCAGTCAGTAGCTTAACCTTCAGGCTTTGTGTCTGTTCTGAATCGGCCGAAATGAAAATTCAGGCAGCCCGTTTTATCCGGGAGCACATTCGAAAAAGAAATCAGACTTAACGGGATTCGCGGCTCCTTGTTTGTGTGACCCCGGGTTGGAGCGTCGGAAGGCAGGTCTCTCCAGGGTGGCGAAAGGGCATGCTCGCAGGGTTATTTCTGGCAAGATGGGGAATTATACAAAGAAGGGGCAAAGGCACTGTGCTGTTTGAGGCGAAGGTCTGGGCAGATTTATGGGCACGCGGCGAGGTCGGTCAGTGGCGTAGCAGAACGCGGGCACGAGAGCGGCAGCGGCGCTCGTCTGACCGCGAGAGCGAGAGCTCTGCCCAGAACTGAGCAGCTGCGTTTTCCCCCGTCTGCCACTGCAGCAGCATTCTGAGTTTAGGAAGGAAAGCCAGACCTAGTTCCGGGGTCCACCGCCACCTCAGTAGGGGGAAAAAGCCTGCTGGCTCTTTCGCAAGGCTCCATGTCACGACATTCTTCCCTGACTATCACGATAAATGAATGAATGAATGAATGAATGAATAAATACTAGCTAGTCTAAAGGAACAAATGTCCCGTATATTATTGTGTGTTACCATGGCAATGGCCATACTGTACATTGAGGGTGGAATAGTTTGCGGTTTATCGCTTTCTTCTGTAGTCTCTTTGTGCTGAGGGAAATCAGCAAGGATGCGTTCATTCATTCATTCATTCATTCATTCATTCATTCAAATTCACTTTAAAACATGCTGTATTAACCCTTGTGCTCGGTTTGGGTGAAATTGACCCCTTTTATACTTTTAATAAAAAAGGAAGGAATCAAATCAAATCAAAATGTATTTATATAGCGCATTACACAGACAATTGTCACAATACGCTTCACAGACAACCCTGGCCTAGACCCCCACAGGAGCAAGCCTAAGACAACAGTGGCAAGGAAAAACTCCCTGTAGCAGATAGGAAGAAACCTAGTAAGGAACCAGGCTCCAGGGGGGAACCCAACTTCTGGTCGGAGAGGAGTATTTGACAGCCAGTGACTAAAACAGTGTAAATTTGGTTTTGTTTTGTGTTTCTGTCTGTATGTCATCTGTATTTGCTTTATCAAATGAAATCACAATTTATTAACATAGATTTCAATATAAAGTGCTTCACATAGTGAAGATAAGACCCATAAAAAAGTTACGGAACAATACGAGAAGTAGTTAGAAAACTATAAATAATTTTTTTAATCGATGATAGCAAGAACACTAGTCATAAAAACAACAGTAGAATTAAAACAAAGTAAAATAGATTAAAAGTAATAAACGTAAATTAGGTAAATTAAAAGATAGAAGTGAGGTTAAATTAGGTAAATTAAAAGATAAAAGTGAGGTAAAATAAAGTAAAATAAAAGGCAATAAAAGTGCAACAAGGGAAACAATAAAAGTGAAATTATCTGTGAAAACTGAGTTAAAAAGGCATGTCTTAAGATTTCATTTAAAAATGATCATAGATTTTGAAACTCCAAGGTCTTTGGCAGGCTATTCCAGAGGCGAGGACCATAGACCCTAATAGCAGCCTCCCCCTGGGTCTTTGTCCTGACCCGTGGGACTACTCAAAGGCCACAACCAGAGGACCAGAGGGATATAAAGGGGACATATCTTAAAATCGTATCTGAAATGAATTCAGGTTTATACATATTTATTTTGGATTTACTGATCTTGTCTGGTGTATTGCAACCAATTAAATACTCTCAAAAAGTGCAAACCCCACCTTCTGGTCATATTGGCAGGCTCATTTACACCAGCCAAGATCAATAGAGCACAGAAAAGTATTTGAATCCAAAACAAATATGTATTTGACCCAGGTCTGCTCAAAAGGCAACCAGTGAAGGGCCTTTAAAGCAGCCGTAATGTGTGCTCTCCTCCTGGTCTTGGTCAGAACACAAGCTGCTGCATTTCCAAGTCACATAGTTGATGACCTCATTGTGGGAATTGTTTAATTAGTGCTGTCTCCAGTGTCAGACTGGGACTGAACAGACATAAAGGAGGTGCTGACAGGGGGATGCTGACAGTCTATCCTCAGATGGAGGATGTGAATTCAGTCTTTTTTTCCCTGCTTGAAATCAGTTCTGCTGCTGGTTCCCTCCGTGGGCTGAGGGAATATGTTCTTCAGGCATCTTCACCGATCACCAGGAAACAGCAGACATGTTTGATTTTGGTGTTGTGTAAGACATTCAATGAAGTGTATGCTGGGACCCCCCCCCCCCCCACCCCATCCCAAACTGACAGCAATAGTACTGAGTTGCCTCTGTGGTGTTAGCGTATGTTTACAGTGCTAATTGTTGAGTTTCTTTGGCTACCTTGCCCAGTCAGTGTACTTACACGATCAGGGCCGATGTTCAGCGTTGACCATCTGAACTTGTGTCCTTTGTCTTGGGATGGTGTGAATGCCATTCGGGACCCTTCATACATTGATCTTGATGACTTCAACTTGAAGATATGCTTACAGTGATTGAACTCGGCCTATAACTATAAGCCAGGCCGCAGCGTCCTGTGCTGGTTTACCGGATAAACACCTGGACTGAACAGCTTAACTGAAGCGGACTGGGACAGGGGCAGTCCTCACACCTGAGATCAGTGTCCTTTAAAGTGGAATTCCATCTGCACAATGTGAGACTGGGTTGTTTTCAAAGGAAACTTTATTTAAAATTGCATCCTCCTCACAAGGAATAATTAATCACATTTGTAATTGTGTCACAAGCTATACTGTAGTTCACAACATTTCAAATGAAACAGTGCAGTCAAAATGACAAAACAAGGAATATTAAATGGTGGTAAATGTTGATTTGAACTTTAGAAATTTAGAGAAAGAAAACATTAAGTCATCATTACATTTTTTTCCAACTAAAAGGACACTTTAGTGAATATCCCGATCCTTTTAGGTAATTCCTTTTGATTGAGAGGAGCAGGGTTCTTTGCGGCCTCTGAGACCAGGCCGTCCCTCACCCCGCTGCCTCTTGTTCCTGTCCTGACCCGCAGCCTTCCAGAGGGAAGGGAGGGGGACCACAGTTTAGCATCAGACAAATCAAGCAGGGACTGAAAATAAAACATTTCACGGATGCCAAGTGCGAGAGCCAACAACCGATGCGTTCAAAACACTGCTGCGCGATTCTGTGAAAACATTTGAATTGGCGCTATGTTTAAACGCATCTTAGTTCTATCCATAAATATTTTTGGGGGATATGTTAATCTTAAAAACTTACCGATCTCATTGAGTTTGAGGGATGACCATGGTGAGGAGAAACATCTGCAAAAAGAGGGATCATACAATGATCAAGGAGAAAATGACAGATGATCTTACATGATAACTTACCAATTTAATTGATCAAAGTAGCAATGATTATTTATGAACGTATAAGAAGAAGAGTGACACCAGAGTGGGGGACAGGATAGCTTAGAAACTGGAGGGCAGACCAGATAAAAGGATGGATGGATGGAATGAAAGAGTTCCAACACAGAACTGAGAGAGTTGTTAGGGCAGGAACAGTAAAAGTGTGTGTGGAACAGTGTTCAGGACTCGTACAGGTTTTTGTTATCACTGCACTGGGAACCAAGGGGACCACCATGGCCCTCCAGCATTAGGGTACACCCACCGTCCCGTATGGAAATTGCCAGGAACCCAGCGTGTTAGCGGGATGAGCCACACAGCGGCTCCAGGATTCACCTTTTTCACGAGGGCCTGCTTGAGCTGTCTGAGGTCTCTCAGATTTCCCAGAGTATTCTGCAAGCGTTTTGTTCAGCTCCTCCAGCCTGAATAACCAATAAACACCCATTCAGACAGCCTCAGTCTCCACCCTCCAAGAAACATTAGCCCATTTAGCTCAGCAAGGAAAATACAAACAAATCCATATCCACAGTCACTGATTGGCTAATACCCAGTGTTTGTCAGTAACTTATTTAAACTGTATTCTGTGGCTACTAAACCCACTTCCTGTGCAGGTCGGCTGTTTTTTTCCTCTCCCTGTCCAGTGCTCTTTCAGAATGACGGTAAGCCACCTGGAGGCAAAAAGGCGGAGTTACATTCTGCAGAAAAAGGTTATCAATCACAAATCTGCTCTCAAGAGTGATTGCGTCCTTACCATATTCATATAAGCTTTATTCTGATGAAATGTTACCTGTAGAGAAATGGAGAGAGAGAGAGAGAGAGAGAGAGAGCGAGCGAGAGGTGACATTATGCACAAAATCTGACCACAGAAATCATTGGAGGAGTTAATTAATGCATGGGACCTGATTGGTTGAGCATAAATGAGGTCATAACCCTTGCAGATTAATATTGAAATATAAACTACTGCATTGTGTCAATACTGTGAGTAAGGTGGATGGAGGAATTAGCACTGTGTCTGCTGATCAGCCTCACAGGGGAAATGCCCAGTTCATATGAATGCTGTACTTTCCAGAAGGCACAGTGCTCTCTGCTCATGGACATAACTGAAAAGGATGAACTGCTTGAAATTACTTGAAATGTTTTGAATCAAATCAAAGCCCTCCCTTTATCAACTTAAGGGGAATTAAACAGCAAAAACAACCACATTACAGTGGGAAAATATACAGCAAGTGTTATAACAGTATAATAGCATTTTTATAAGTATTGGCTAAATGAGATTACCTCATCTTTCAGAATAAGCTGGCGTACTCTTTCCGCTTGGAAGTGGCCTCTGTATCCATCTAATTGCTCTTTGTTCTGAGCTGTTGTGGCCTCGTTTTGAGCCCGTTCACTGTGACACGGAGAGCGCAAGAGACTCAGCAGCCTTCCAATGCACAGCTACTTTAGCCCCAAATTCAGCTTACGCATCTATTTTACATCCCCTGTGATCCAACATAAAATATACATTTCCTTCTATATTCTGAAACAACTAAGGATAAAGCAGTAGAACAATGTTAAAAATTAGTCTCCAATGATAAGCAGATCTAACCAAATTGGCCTTTCACAAGTTTATCGATTTTTATCAGTTGTCCATTGTATTTACCTACTGCTGTGTCATTACAGCAGAACTTATAACACCATGTTTAATGAACTGATTCATATGCCTGTAACGTCAACACACATGGTCTGTTGCTTGATACTTTACTTTTTAAGAGCGCTCTCCAACTCTTGTATCTTGTCGGCCATGCTCTCCAATTGGCATTTAAGGGATTTTATCTCATCTTGCTGTATCTGACTCCCCTTATAAGCCTTCAAAGATTCCTTAGTGAAATGAGAAAGTGTGTGAAGAGAAACTGCTGCATAGAGAACACTTGGCTTTTTAAGCTGTGAATCAACATGCTAACTTCACAATTTTCAATGTATTTCTGGACATTGTGCTGCGATTTCGAAATGTTACTAAAACTTTATTGATAATGTGGGCACATGCATTTCAGCATCTCACCTTTAGTATATCGATTTCATTTTTTGAAGAAATTTCCAGATCTGAAAAATGTTCTTCGAGTTCTTTTATCTATAATGGACGAGGAAAAGGCAATGAGATTTATTAAAGCTGTTCTCAAGATGTGCACAACAGGGAATAAAACTCCATGACACTACAGAAAACTGGCTCTGGAAGGGAGAAGTACTGCAGGTCCAAGAGCTGGGACTTGCTCACCTGGGTCTTGTAGGAATCCTCATTTTCCTGCCGTTTGGTGTTCATTGCCATAAGGCTCATTTCACAGGCCTTGACCTCTGACAGTAACTGAGCCTCTCGCGCACGGTGAAGTAGTTCTTCCTGAGCCAGTTTCCTAAGATACAGAGACACAGGGGGCATCAGCCTTCCTCTGGACAACCTGAACTTGACTTGACTCCATCCCATGACCAAATACATCCTCCACCAGCGTACTTGAGCAAATAAATTACAGTGCAATGGACACTGTATTCCCACCAGTTCCCTTTTTAAGGACATTGTGTGTGCTTCGTATTTACCTGCATCATTACAACTAAAAGTATTAGCTATTAGTTATTCTCAGGGATACATCAAAACCCTGAAAAAAAAAAATCTATTGCCTTCAGCTTTTCTAAGCCTGAAAAACGTACTGCTGTAGAGTCTGTTCCTTCTCCTGAAGCAGGTTGGTTATACTTTCCAGCATCTTTTCAAGGCTTCCTTTGTCAGCCTCGAATATATTTTTCTGCTGATCCAGGTTAGCCTTCAATTCTCCATTCTCCCTTTCCATTCTCTCGCTGTGTGCCATATAGAACTTACAAGATTCCTTTTTGAAAAAAATAGATTGTGTATCAGGCTGCATGGCACAAATTATATACACACATAATTATGAATGTATATCTAGTACAGATTTTTTTGTGTTAAAAGTTGTTACCTGTGGCCACCAAGTTAATGAATGCACGGCGTGACCGTTACAACATCTTACCTTAAGCTTCTTGTTTTCCGGCTTGGTGGAGGCCGGGGTTTTTTTGTCCTCCTTACACTGCTGTTTGAGATCTTTTATCTGAAATAACATGGCACATGTTTGGCACATGTTTGGTTAAAAGTTGTTCTTCAGACCCACACGTAAAGCAAAGGGGCTTCTTTAACTCACGTTTCTCTTCAGGTCTTTTATTTCATTTTGTAATGCGATTGTCGCTGTGTTCATTTGTTGAACATGATGTCTTGTCCCTTAACAAAATCAATACCAAAACCATAAATCAACTGGAAGCTAGTAAAGTACTGAAACATGTAAGGTGTTAAAAACAAATCAATTATCAATTAAAGTACTTACATTCATATATCCTGCATTTTATCTGGAAAGACAAGAGGGAGGAAGAGAGAAAAATATATTATACTCAAAACACTTACTGGCGACAAACTGCTTTAAAGGGCATAATGAAGAACAGCTGGACCATCTGTGTTTTTAAACGTTTTTCATGCTGAGAGTATTTAAAAACGGCAAAAATGGAGAGAGAGAAGCTTACACTGAACACTGTCTTCCAGATTATGAACAGACTAGCGATGTTCAGAAGGTGTATAGACCTGTCTTCCGTACTTGGACCTGGTCTCCATCTCTTGGGCCAATAGTCAATTAGCTGAACCAAATTCAACAAAAACAATGGGTCCAAAGCAGTGGGCTTTCATGTTGACTGAACACATCTTATGCACTAATTATGTTGCTTTGGATAAAGCATGCCAAATAAACAACAACAACAACAATAATAATAATAATAATAACAACTACAACAAAAACAATAACAACAACTACAGCAAAAACTGAATAACACAACAATAACAACCACAACAACAACAATAATAATAATAATAATAATAATAATAATAATAATAATAATACACCTAATCTGAAGTGAGTCAAATAGACAGTGTACAACAATATAGGTAAAAACACTGATACCTCTCAGTAAGGTTTATCAGGGTAGAAACCTGACAATAGCAAAGAACCTCAATATTTTGAAAGGCACACTTTTATTAATTATTTGTTGGTAATATCAATATCAGCATGCTGTTCATTCTAAAGCCTTGAATAAATAAAATGTACCGTGTCGGGAAGCTGAAGAACATCTTGTATTGAAAATTCTTCAATGATCTGGGAATTTAAGGCTGGGAAAAAGAAAAGAATCACGTTGATTACAGATAAAATACAACTGAAATCACAACTGAACACAGTCTTTTGGCAGGATGACCAGAATATCTTCAATACAGTTAGCTAAATCTTTGGTTTCAAACAAACCAGTTATATACATGATAAAATCTTCTATTAATAATTTGTTTATGAAGTTGTTCATTTTATAAACTCGTCCTTGTTCAGTCAACATATTTCCTTGTTTCTTCAAGCTTTCAAACATCAATTGTGTTTATACTGCAAGTGAATTGTAAAATCCTGGTTAAACTGACTTGCGAGATTTTCATTACCTGCTTAAGCTAACCTGGCCGGAGACAGTGACAAATTCACTTACCAAAGTTGGAAAATGCCCCAAAATGAAGGAAAAGGAAGGACACCAGCAGCAAAATAAGCAGCCACCCTCGCAAAAATGCGATGGGTGGCATGCTTACATGCAACTGATGCTATTCTAGAGGTGATTCAGTAAATACGTTAGAAGAGTACAAGTGAAATCCAATAAATATATCGTGTTGTTTGCTCCAGAAAGAATGCCAATTATGAATAAGTGAACTTGGGTCAGCCATGTATATACTGCAGACTACTTCTTTAGAATGATGACATAAATGAACTTCTGTGATGTCATAATACCACAGAGGGCTTCCTTCTGTGCTAGACACTCTGCAGTGTTCTGAAAGACCAAAATCAGGAAATGGCAGTAGAACAATAAATTTATGTGTACTTATTCTCACCATAAGGGCAAAAACTAAGAAATTCAAAGCAACTGGCGCTCTGAGAACCCTCCTGAAAGAGGACACAAGTGCATTTTGCCTCCACAAGGACAGAAATTTCTCCAAGAATCACAGAGAAGATAACTGAGAATTGCAGAAGTTGGTTGCATCTTGGGGTCACCAAGTCTCAACAAATTATATGGAAAAGGAAGTACAATTAGACGCCACTTCTATGCCGACATGCCATTTAGAAGGCTTTCCAGATCAAACCATTTGCTGTCTTCATACCACAATCACAAGCACCGGGAGTTTGCTAAATGTTACTGGGGTTTAGATTGGAACTGGGTGATATGGAGAGATGAGAAACAAATGGAGCGTGAGTGTGGCAAATTAAGAAATATAGTTGTGCAGAAATGACCCTTATTCCCATGGTGAAGTACAGTGGCAGATCTGATGAGACTGTTTTTCCTCCAAAGGTCCTGAGAACCTTGTTAGGACACATGGCATCGTGGACTCCATCAGATGCCCGGAGATTTTAGACCAAAGTCTGGTTGCCTCTGCCAGAAGGCTCAAAGTGAGTCATGGCTGGATCTTCCAGGACAGATCCAAAGAATACCTCTAAATCTCTACAAAAATGGTTCACTGACCACAGAATCCTGTTTTTGTCTAGTCCCCTTACCTAAGAATCAAGTCCCCTGACCTGAGTCCCATTGAAACCTGTGGGCTGAGCTGAAGAGCAGAGTCTACAAGCGAGGACTCTGAAAGGTCTGGAGAGATTCTCCAAGTAGGATTGGTGCTAGGTCCCTTGCCATGTGTTCTTCCGCCTCATCGAGCATTACAGGAGAATGCAGCGATGACTCCGGTTTAACCTCAATATGTGACACAGCAACCCAGCTCCCTGGAAACCACGATGTAAGATTCACTGTGCCTGGCTTATGTTGTGTTTTGTATTAATAATGTCTGTGAGTATCTTGGGCGAAGATTAAAGTTGCGTGAAGAAAAATGTAAGAATTCTTTATCAGTTTTAATCGTTTATTGATTGGAATCATGTGCTTACATTATGGTAGTTTTTTTTATTTAAAGGCCATTCTAACTTTGTAGCTATAATCCGTACTTTAATTATGACTTAATAACTGAAACTAAAGCCAGCAGTAATCAGAATCACACAGGACATCCTTTTTTTCCCTATGTGTGCATTAAGAGCAGTGCATCTCTTTTTCACTGACTCGCCATCTTTGTCCTCTTATGAATCTAGCTCCCTGAATCTGTCCTCCTGTCTTTACATCAAACAGTGTTGGCTTCCCCAATCATATTATTTTAAGCAGTATTTTTTAATCAATGGAAGGTGTGACATATTTCAGTTTAAAGGTTAAATTTCTTTTTTGCATCTGTCACAATAAGGAGCTTGATGAAGTGTAATTATGCATGCTGTTTCTATTTAAACAACCATTCAGTCACTGGTCAGTCAGTCCATCAGTCCAGTCACCAAAGATACATTTATGACAGATTGCTTCTCTCCTGTTGTCATAATTTTGTAGAGTGTAAAGCATCCTTATAATATTATTATTATTGTTTTTGTTGTTGTTGTTGTTGTTAATGTTATTATTGTTATTGTTATTATTATTTTTATTCTGTGCTGAATTAGCTGCCACTTCTTCACTGTCTGTTCTGCTGCTCCCCAGGTCTGGAGGAAGCGACAGCTCTTCCTGAAGTTTCGCTCCAGGGTACGTCAGAGTTCAAAGACTTCCTGCACTGGTGTCCCTGGGCTGTGATTTCTGTCGAGAGGAATGCTGTGAAATGGCTCTGTGTTTTATTTTGTGTCCCACAATTGGCCTGCTATCTAGCTAGAGATGAGGGACTGCAGTTAATATATGGGCTGAACCATATTTAAATTCTAGTGCAGGCGAATTTTACTGCATGGGGTGGCTGGTTAGTGAGATTCCACACTACACCGCGGCACTAGAGATACTCAAGTGTGACCCTCGAGGCCAGTAGTACTGTTGGCTTTCATTCTTCCCCTCTAATCAGGGCTGGAACACCAGGTGAGTTAAATCTCAGGCCAGTCACTGGTAATAGGCTATCAATTAACTATCAGGTGGATGAGAAAACCGACAGTACTACTGGCCTCGATGGCCAGATTTGAGTATTCCCAATGTAGGCTCTCCACTCATTATTAAGGTGGTTTCAGATGGTTGACTTCTGTAGTCGGTGTTGATTGTATCAGAATACTAAGCTCTACCTTGACAGATCAGCACACTCAGTGATCCATAGACCAGCTATCTTTATCTCAAGAGATCATAACGCAAGCAGTGATCCTATTACTGTGAATACTTCAGTCTGGCTCGTAGTGAATATATTGTTAGTATTACATTACCGGATCCATATATTTATATGCAACTGCAAATCTGTGCAGCGATTGACCTTGTGTTCAACCTCTCGTTGCAACCCAGCAACACTGAGCATACACTGTGCATAGTGTCATCATATTTTGCTTTCACTTCAGCTGTCTGTTTACCCATTTAGGTGAAACTGTGGAAGATCATAAAATGAGACCCAGACCTATGTAAAAATAGTAATTTTAATGCTAAAGATTTTCTTGGCCTTAAACAAAGCAAACCTAGATTAAGATAAATAATAAATAAATCTGAGTGTTCTCATTTTTTAGTGCTGTTTTTCATACCAGAATATTTTACTACAACAGTGTGGGCTTATCTGAAATGGTCTTACCAATGTTTTAATTTTAAATTACTAACAGAAAAAATACTTTATCTTCTCAGTGAATCAGCAAAAGTGTTTTTTGTGGTGTCCCTCATGACCCAGTTATTGGCCCCTTTATTGTTCTAATTGTACATGCCCCCAGTTAGTGATATCATTTGTAATTATGTCTCTAATTATGTCTCTAATTTGCATTCACTGTATATGGGTCTGTGATACTGATCCTGATTCAGTGCATGAATGTGTGTGTTCACATTCTTTCTGGTTATCTTTTCACAGATTGACAAACATCAACAGAGCAAAGACTCAATCTTTTTTCAGGATGGGGTACGAAGGATTGATTTTGTATTGTCCTACGTGGATGACCGGCATGATGCAAGGAAGCGGGTAAGCTCCATATAGAGATAGATCACAAGCACAGTTTAACCCAGCTGTGCACACATGAACCTAGTTTATAAGCACTGAACAAATTAGAGCAGTTTTTACATATAGCCCCCCCTCCCCATTTCAGGGCACCATAATGTTTGGTACATAAATGTTATGTAAATGAAAGTAGACGTTTTATTATTTCTTATTAATTTATTTTTTGCATGCAATGACTGCTTGAAGTCTGTGACCCACAGACATCACCAGGTACAGAGTATCTTCTCTGGTGTTGCCCTGCCAAGCCTGTACTGCAGCCCATTTTTAGCTCCTACTTGTTTTGGAGGCTAAGTTTCCTCTTCAGCATATGAAATTAGGGGCGACATAGCTCAGGAGGTAAGACCGATTGTCTGGCAGTCAGAGGGTTGCTGGTTCAAACCCCACCCTGGGCATGTTGAAGTGTCCTTGAGCAAGACACCTAACCCCTAACTGCTTTGGCGAATGAGAGGCATCTATTGTAAAGCGCTTTGGATAAAAACGCTATATACATGCAGTCCATTTTACCATTTGAAATGCATGTTCAGTTGGATTCAGATCAGGTGAATGAATTGGCCAGTCAAGAATTTTTCAGTTTTTGGCTTTGATAAACCCCTTTGTTGTTTTGGCAGTATCAGCAATTCAACCACATATGAATTGTTTGATTTCAACTCCAAAATTGTGGAGTGCAGAGCCAAATCTAAGTATAGTCAGAGGCTAAGCCATGTAGAAAATTAAGAGTGATCATCTTAAAATAAAATATTACTGGATACCAGTGCATGGAGGCCAAGAGAAGATGTGTTGGAACTATTTTTAGTTCCAGTTGAAAGTCTAACAGCTGAATTTGGACAACTTGGAGTCAAGTCAAACTCTGACAATTGACACCTGAATACGGAGCATTGCGATAGTCCGTTCTGGCCTTCTCACATTTTCCCTAACAGTTTCAAAAATATTGTCTACTGCTCAGTGCCACTGAACACAACCTTACTGTCAGTACTGTCAGTACTGGCAGTACTGTAGAAGATGTGTATGCTTGATAGCAGTATTGTCATTCTTCTGTATATCATTTTTCTATGATAGAGACATTTGAAGATCCTGGCATGGAAATTGTGAACTAAAACCAATTCTTTGGTAATAGCCCTATTAAATAAATTGGATTTAGTCAAACATGTACGTTTTAGTGTTTTTATTTTAGCTTTCAGTAGATGCCAGACACCATCTGTGTTCAAGAATGACTTTCTTTGCTTTCCAAACCAACCAACAATTTGGCTCAGAATCAAGTTTACTGTGACCAATGCTGTGGCACAAATGACTTAATATATAGTATATTTTGAAAAACACAGTGTTATCTGACAAATACATTTTTACTAATGTGATTTTGGGTTTCCATCAAGAATCAGACTCTCTAAATAGAGTCTAAAACCTGAAACCTGGAAAAATAATCATTGTGTAGTTTTTTTTTTTGTCCTCTGGATATTTAATTTTTTTATTGAAGCACTGTATTGAAGAATTGTTCCCAAATGCTCTCAACAAAAGCTGTTCCATTTGCACCCGGCAGATCACTCACAGGGGGTATTCATCTCTGGTTATTGGCGAGCCCAGTTAAAACAGACGCGCTTGGAGCTAATTAGACCCTATCAGATACAAGTAGGATGTCCTACTGAGATGCCAATGAGAGTCTGGCAAACGCAGAACCAAACTGTATTTTCTATGAGGAAAAATATTTTCTACAACCATTTGCAGGGTTGCTATTAATGGCTAAAGATGGCTTCATGTAATCGGTCCATGAATACAGCTGGTGCAATCTGACTTCTTGTGCAAGTATTTGTTTTGTTGTATTTTGCATTTGCTGGAGTGGAGGAAACAGTGTGAGGCCAGCCTGTTGAAGGAAGGGCTGGAGCTTGAGACAGAAGACAAATCTGTGAGAAGCAACACTGCCTCATGCAGAATCTTATATTTCTCAATGAGCAGCAGTAATTGGATCAAAGTACAAAATGCACAGATATTTATTTGACATGCCAGATTTATTTCTCTTTGGTGTAATAAAGCTGGTGTACTTGACCAAATATTTTTATTTTAATATTATGAAGTGAAAAAATAACAGCAATTTAGTCATTGCCATTATCAACCAGTATTGGTTGTTGGGTCAGCAAGTATTTTATACTTTTTTGTGTTTGCAGATGTGTATGTGTGTGCATGTGTTGAAGCAGTGTGAAGGGTGTCTGTTGGAAACAGCTGGATCTGAAGTGCTTTGCTCTCTCCTTACAGTATGGTTGGCTGGTTTGTAAAGGGACTGGGCCGCATGGTACCACAGCCAGTGCTCAGACCGAGAGAGGACACCTCAGTGAGTGTGGCTACAGTCTCTAACATACTATAGCTTTAATGCACTATGTGACCTTAATGCCACACCGCATCACCATTACACAGAACATGCAATCCCATTCTGTGACACTGGATAATTTAATACCTTTATCCACGCAAAGAGGTAATGTTGATCCAAAATGGCAACTTCCAAAAGCAAGAAGAAACATTGTAATGTTAAATCATTATACTAGTGTAAATATTGGCTTATACATTTAAATATTTAAAAGACTGAAGAAGCATTGCCTTTTCGACTTAAGTATTACAATAAAAAAAGGCTCTGAGTACACTTAAAGCAGAGAATCGTAATTAATATGAATGCTTATCCAAAATACACATTCGATACTTCATTAAATGAGTAGCATTGTATGTTTGGTGGCTTTCGCTGGGTTCCGGTGTTCACCAGACTGGGTATATTATTGTGTGTACTAATATCACATATCATTAGTGGCATTCATTACATTGCATTACAGGCATTTAGCAGACGCTCTTATCCAGAGCGACTTACACAACTTTTACATAGCATTTTACATTGTATCCATTTATACAGCTGGATATATACTGAAGCAGTTCCGGGTAAGTACCTTGCTCAAGGGTACAACGGCAGTGTCCTTACCCGGGAATCGAACCTGCGATCTTTCAGTTACAAGCCCAGTTCCTTACCCACTGTGCTACACTCCGTCAATATAAATCAATCAATATAAATGTAAGATTGGAGCAAGTTTTAAGAATGAATTCTAATTTCATCCTGTTTTCTGTTTTATACAGGAAATGACAGTTGTGCAAAACAGTAAGTAAAACATTAATTCAGTCACTCATAGCACTCGTAGAGTGATAAGTAACAATGCTGACATTGGAACAAGCACACCGCGTTCAACAGCTGTGGCAAACTACGGTTGATATGAAAACCTACAGGACATTAGATCTCCAGGAACGGGCTTGGGCAGTCCTGATGTAAAGCTATGATACAATAACACATTGTCAGACCCATTTTAAAGTTCCAAAGTGAAGGGGACAATACAAACGGAAATATGAGTGGGCAATAACAGCCATTACGGTGTGCACCAGTAATCAAGAGCCAGGGGCTGAAGTGAAATAAATCTCAGTTAGTGCTACAGTAGAGGACACAGTGAGCTGAGGGAGCTATGATGCGTTGGGAAGTGATGGTATTTGGTGCCTTCGCTGAAAGATGGCCAGCAATCCTTCGGTTCCGGCAGTTGTTGGTAGCTCGTTTGACCACCAGGGGGCAGTAACTGTGAAGCGTTTCGAGCAGGATGCGCGTTCCTTGTGTTCCCGGGTGGTCGAGCCGCGAGGTCACAGACTAGGTCCTGAGGCACATTGTGCACTCTAGTGCCACGAATTGCACGCTCTGAGTTATAATGAGCTCTTAAGTGTATATAGCCTGCATTGTGCTAAAATAAGATGAAGGAGAATGTTATGGAAGAACTTAAGCATGTTTACTGCAATGTGAATTGACCTAGCGATTGGTTGTGAGTTAAACCAGCACATGCAGGGGGCCCAAGGACCAAGTTTGAGAACCCCTGCAAGAGGTGATCACAAGCTGCAGACCTGATTATGTTGTTTTATGTAATAGTGTATAATGTTGTTACTGCATACTGCATATCTAGGCCTCTGGTCCTTAGTATCAGAGTTGATTGCATCTGGTGTTATATCTGAGTGTTAGGGTGGTGCCTGAGCTGACCCCCGTGCCCGGGTTTCTCTCCCCAGTCTGCATCTGCCAGCAGCCTGACCACTTGGTGGTGGAGGAGGTAGAGGAGGAGGTGGAGGAGGGCGGGGAGACAGAACAGCAGGAGAAGCCCCAGGACCTGCAGGAGGAGTTGAGCGAGCCGACCCAGGTGCTGTCCACACAGCAGGAGGAAATGGAGACGCACACGGAGGCGACCACGGTAACGCTGGAGAACAGGTAAGGGAAGATAACTAACTGAGAAGTCCTCATAGAACATTATGGGCATTTTTCCCCATTCAATAACTGAATGAATGAATTTGAGTAGAACTGGAACCCAAGCTAACTGTGGCTTTTGTTTTTTTTTTTTAATTATTTTGTTCGGTCTCTTTCTGCTGTGCCACCTTATTTTTTATTTTCTTTCATATAGCTTTATTTATTTTGCATTTATTTACTTTGGAAAATACTCTGGTTGCTTGGTTTCTTGTAAGAGTTTTAAAGGTTTTTAATTACATGGGTGAGGTAGTAGTCTAATCTTCATTTTAGTGGGACATGGGTTTGCGTTTTTTAACTGAAATCCCAATGGACACAGCATTCACATGACATCTGTGGCACCTTCTCAGTCTGGTTTCTCTTGTGTCATGTGTTTACCATGTTTTACAATTATCTGAATAATCCATAACTATAGAGCTCAGGAAGTTTTGTCTGTTGGTACAGTATGTCAGCCAAGACTGGCTGCCATCTTTGGCGGATAGTCAGGTGTAGGCTATGCCGGGTTAATGAGAAGAGAGAGAGAGAGAGAGAGAAGATTTAAGATTATCAAAAAAAAGAGAGAGAGAGACTCAGTATGTAAGGGGAGCGCATGAGTAGAAGCAGGAGCAAATGCTTTTTCAAATGTCAAAATATATAGCAAAATATATGACATAGGCCTGAAGGTACCAGTACTGGTCTCAACCCTTCATTGTGAACTTATGCCTGGATATCTATCAGTTTCTTACAGCAAATGTATTCAATCTTAATTCATCTTTTTTTCAGTCAGGAGCAACTAGAGGCTGGAAGTGGAGAGGTTAAGCTAGACAGTCAAGCTGAGGAGAATGCTCAATCTGAGGAAGACCAGGCTGCGAAGCTGGTCGAGGAGAGCGGTCAACCTGAGGAAGACCAGGCTGCGATGCTGCTTGAGGAGAGCGGTCAACCTGAGGAAGACCAGGCTGCGATGCTGGTCGAGGAGAGCGGTCAACCTGAGGAAGACCAGCCCACACAGGTGGCCGAGGAGGCCACTCAAGCAAGTAGCGGAGAGCAGTAAGTCACTCTTTGCTACAAAGTGGCATTAAAGCTGCCTGCACATGCATGAGCTGTGATGAAAAGCGCTATGTATAAATGTACGCTGGGGTTTTTCTGTGGCGTAAGTAAGGTGGTAAAGCAAGCCATTGTTGGAAACACAAAGGTCACAGATCCCTAGAAAACGTGCTTCAATAATCAACTGCTCACTGTTTGTTTTGCAAAGATTGGCCAATATCCAGGAGGAAGAGATGAAAGAGGTTTCTGAGTAAGTCCTATCTTTGACCAGCCTACCTGTTACTCCCTGCCTTCTGTCTGCCTCTTTTTTAGTCTTTTATTTTTTTTTCCGAACCAGTGGTTTACGACAAATAAACCCAGGCCAGAAACAGTGTTTCATTGTGAGCAGAATCAGACCTGACTGTGGCTCAGGGTGTCCATGACGTGAACAGCGCCATTTCAAAGTTTCAATAACAATAGTGAGGTCCAAGTTCCTTCTGTGCATGCTTTTTTTTGTGTGTACTAATGTGATGAATTCAGATTTAACAGACCTCATTATGTTATTATAGTGACTATCATAGGATAAACCCGATGTTCTGATTGAGGGCCTAATTTCTGTGTCCTGTGTTCTTCTGACTGGGCTCATGCTTCCCCCTCCCTCTGTAGGTGTCTGGAGGACATGGACCCTGCAGAAGGCACCCCTCCGCTGCTGGTCTCCACGGAGACTGAACCCACAGTGCCAGAGTCAAAGGAGGCGGAGCCAGAGAACTCTGTGAAAAGAGACTCGCTGGTTCTGGTGTCCACGTCAGGGGATAAACCTGAGCCCAGCGTAGTGACCAAGCAGCCTGAGCCTACGAAGGAGGTGCATCCTCCCTCACCCATTGCCCAGGTAACAGTGCACCTGATGCAAGGCATAATGGGAAAGCAACACGGCTTATGTGCTTTTCCTGGTACTTGGAAATCCTGTTGATTTACCCCACTGAAGCTCATTTTCTCATGGATCTGATTCTTTTGTCTGTTGGCTTATCCAGCCATTGTTTGGCAGTTAGCTCACGTTCCTCTCTTTTGTCAGGATGATGAAACTGCCGACGAGGGGTGTGGAGGTAAGTCCACCTGCTTTTGGGAAAACGCAACATAAATGCAAAATCACCGGCAGCCGGTCTTTCTGTGAGACCTGTGATGCGAAACAATCAACCTGACAGTTCTGCTTTGCGATGAGAAACATGTTCACTTTCCTCACATTGGAACCCCAAGGTTAGCTTTGATGAGACAAGACTCAACACTGTTGGGGGTGCACTAAGGAGTAATTCGTAGTGTGGGTTATATATACACTGGTTGTGTGTGTGTGTGTGTGTGTGTGTGTGTGTGTGTGTATGTGGTGATAACAGTGTGTGCCTGTGCTCTTCTCTCTGCTGCCCCCAGTGCCCACCAGCTGCATTGCTGTGAGGAACTGGCTGATGCAAATGCCCCACACGTCAGAGTGCCTGGCCAACTTCAACCGGCTTCTGCAAGACAACACCATCACAGTCCCCAAGATGCCCTGCAAGCCTTCGCTGGGCCTCATGTGCAAGAATCTGCCCCATCTGCCCCATCTACCCCCTCAGCTCTCCCAACTGCCCCAGCGGGTTCAGCAGTACTACTTCAACATCCTCAACAAACTCAACAGCCTCAACCCTCAGCAGGAAACCTAAGACCAGCTCCTCATTACACCCAGGCCCCTCCCCTTCCTGTGTCAGAGGCTCATCTTTGCCCGCCTCCCATTGACCCCCTGATCTCCACTTGCTTCCCATTCGCCCCTGAACCTTGCCTGCCTCCCATTGGTTCCCTGATTCTCACCTGCCTCACATTAGCCCCCTGATTCACCCCTACCTTCCGCACTTCACCTCTGATTGCCCTCCAGATGGACTGGCTGCCCTCTCTCCTGTGCCTTCCTGTACTGCACTGTACTGCTGCTATCTCAGCCATGGATGGACACACATGTGGCCTTTTTTCTCGGATACGTTTTAAGAATTTCATGGCAAAGAGAACATTCACATCAACTAACTGGGAGTTGAAGCAAAAGAGACTGTTTCTCCTTACCCAAGAACACTAGCGGTTGGCTGGCTTGCTAGTGAACAAAGGTGGACTCTGCAAATGTTTTGGTAAGAATGTGGTTGGTTAACTCCTGCATCATTTTCATTCTGGGCAAGCTAAAACACTGAATCATTAATAACAGAAATTTTATAGGGTCTTATGAAATTATGATTAAAAGGCTTTTTGAAATCATAACTTGTTTCATCGTGCAGTTTAAAAGCCATCAACTCCGGTGATTTCTTGAATAATAGATAGTATCATGTATTTCTTTGTGTTCCTACTCAGTGTCACCCAGCTGCCATATGAACATTAAATATTCAAGGTCCCTGCACTATTCTCCAGATAACATCCTTACCGTCCCATATGTCCCCATGGAAACTAAAAGGTGAGCCGCATGATAGTTTTGTTATGACTGTTCTTATATCAGATAATTGTTATGCCCTCCAGGCTTTATATTATTTCTAAAAGTAGTGTGTATTTTTGTTATATTATTATTGTATTCAAATCCCTTTTCCTGTCACACTTTACTCAAAGGGAACGTCCAACAGGTAAAACATGAACTGTCTGAAATGGAGGCATTCAGCTGAATGCACACACCTTCATGCAATTCAGTACCTATTAAATCAAACCCCTGGTTTCGAAAAACAGCTGACACCCCTTAAAAAGAAACTTTAGAGTCAGAGGCAGCAGCATCACAGTGCATTGCTCCACTGTGTATTTTTAAACAAAGGCCTTGGCCTTTTAAAAAGTGAATGACAACACAGTAACCAATTATGAAACAGGGAAAACAATGAGACATTTGAGATCCCTATTTTAGCATTCTCTACTCTTTTGAGTGAGTTTTTTTCCAGCCAAAGTTCCCTATGAGCATTTATGACTTACCTTGAATTTACTGTGACCTTTGTTGCATAAAGAAGACGTCAGCAGCTTAAGTGTTACTGATTTGTAGAGGATTGTATTACTTTAAGCCGTTCTCTGTCGCCCCCCCCCCCCCCCCTTTAACACTCTGCTGTGTTGTTTTGCCCCCGGGGAAGCTTTCTGGTGGTGGGTGGAGGGAACAGGGATCACCATCGCAGTTATCCTGGACAGAAATCAGTGACCCAGGCCCACTGCCTCCAGTCCCAGATGCTGCTGTGAGGCTTTGATGGAAGAGTGAGCCTTTCTGAAAGCCCAGATGGGAGGAGCTATCACGTGCTCACTGATGTGCACCGATCAGTTCAGAGCCAATGAGTGTTTTGCTGTGGACGGCAAAAAAATTGTCACTGGTTCAAACGAGTCAGCGATTGAGAGCTCAATGTTCCGCCCATTATGTCTTACCACCTACCGCTACTACACCTCTTTATATCCGAGTCATGTGAACAGGTCATGTGATCAGTGTAGAATCCTGTTTGAGAGGGCAAGGGGAATGGCCATAACTGGATTATTGAACATCCTCTATGCATCCCACATAGCGCTTTTTATCATAGCTGAATGCTATCACATGGCAGGAAGTCATGTGATCTGTTATGTGTGAAAAGTGTCAATGTGTATTTGTAATTACGTGCACATTTTTAAATCATTTTTATTTTACAAAATGATTTTTAAAAATGTATCATCATGATTGCTGTCTGCCCTGTGTTATTTTAGTCTACGGCCTAGCTGACACCAAATATCCTGGCAACATTTGTGTGTTATTGTAGAAACCTGAAACATTGTCACAGTGTTTTGTTTGAAGACTAATGTTTGTTTGTGAGCACAACACATATGTGCAGTGGAACCCTGTTATTTGCATGTCACTGCGTTCTCTGAGTAAGGCGCATGTGTGATGGTATTGTTATTTAAGTGTGACTATGTCCTGTGAGTAGGCAAGCATCTCACTTCTGTGTCCTCACTTCCTGTTTGCATCTTCTTCCCCCCAGAACACTGGTAACGACAAACGATGAAGAGGCAAAGCAGACGGACATTGACACTGAATTACCTGAGGTAAGGGAGATAAAACTGGCCTTCATCAGACCTGGGTCAAATATGTTAGAAATTGAATTACTATTCGAAAACATGCCTGAAAATCCCTGAGACTTTCCAATGAAACATGCTCTTAACCAAAATGTACCCTTATGCCAAATAAAACTTGTTTGCATGCTGGTGGTTTCTTTCTAAATGGTCATTAATCTACAGGAATGTACTGGGGTCTGTGGGGTTTAAGTATTTCAGATTAAGTATCTGAATACAGCTATGCTATGATGACGAGGGAGTGGTGTTTTTATTTACTGTGTATCTGCTCTCTAAGTATAATGATTTAGAAAATTACGGTGGACTTCTGGTGTATGAGTTACATTTGTGACAGTATGAATGCAGGAACATCTTCTAGTGATGTCATTTTTCACACCTGGACTCACCCTTCATATCTCCTCTATCTCTCACGTCACACCTGTCGTCTCTTCCCAGGTCAGCTCTACTGCGTCCGTCCCTCCTCCTCCCCCCGTTCACCGGCCCTCCCCTGTGCCGCGGGAGATTCCAGAAGACGACGAGGACGTGGTGTCCGAGACCTCGGACTGCTCCATGGTGATCCGGATGGCCCCGCACACCCACGGGGAGGCGGTGCTCTCTGTGGAGCTGAAACCGAGCGAGGGTCCGGAGGCCCAATGAGGAACGCAGCCCAGGGGCGTAGCGAAACAGTCTGCCTTCTCTACCGCCCACAGGAAGTGATGTCACAGTCCCAGGAGCAGTAGGCCAAGCTGCACTTAGGCCCCACCAGACGATTGCAGTGTCACTGCGAGACTCTGAATCCAAGAAAAGATACCAGAACACCTATTCCGTGGAAACTGCAATAGAGGAAAATTAGCAAGATAACCTGCTCCACTGAAACGACGATATGGGACGATAAACCAGATACTTCACTCTGTTGCTTATACCCAGACCCAAAACACTCCTGTTTCCATGGCAATCCCTTCCTGTCTCCCCTCAATGTCAAGTGACCAGTAGTTGTGTGTTGGATTATGCCTCCTCAAGGAGCAGATATTTAACTGGATATGTTAGCCTTCTGGAGAAATCCTGGCAAAGTAAACTGTTTCTTCTTGGAGGCAGTAAAAGTTGACTTTACAAAGCACAGGGCTGGATTAACCTAGGGTTTTACCATCTTGATGAAAAGAACAAAGTATATATTTTTAAAAGAGAACTTTTCCAAAAAGCGTAGTTTATCTGTTATCTGTAATCTGTAAATTTCATCTTGCTAGAGTTTGGTTTTTGGAAAAGTAGTCGTAGTTATATTTTTGAAAAGAAGAAAAGATGCGCGTGTTGGTTGTAAAACGTTTTGAAAGCATTCTACTAAGTTAAATGCATGTGCTGCTCTTTTCCCAGCTAACGATGTGAGTCTAGGTGACAAGTAATATTCTCAAAAACTGCATCATAAAAATAAGAACAATAAGATGGCATTAAATGCAGAAGCTCAGCTTTTAGTGAAAGGTTCCTGGTCCACAGAAGAAAGACAGGAGGGACTTGAATGATTCTGAACGCAAAACATTTCAGAAGAGTCTGAGTTTGAACATACGACAATAATACATCTGCAACGTTGTTATAATGTTATGTCAGTTTTAGAAAATGTGACCTGGGTGAAGGATCCTGGTGTTTCATAAAAATGTTGGCTGGTAAATAAAAATGCTTGACTTGTGCAATAATCTGCTTAATATACTATGTCAATTTCATGATACTTTGACCAAAAAATGTTATACTACACCAAACCGTTTATTTTATATTTTGTATTTGAGAATACTGCGTACATCCAGGTGCAAAATTTACCTGTGACCTGCTTGAGCTGCCAGTTAGACTGTATATGCCTGTGAACATATTTAGAACATACACAACGGAACTATTTTTCAAGTCAGTTATTGTATATGTAGGCAAATTGCATTGTTTACTCTGTAAAACCTTACTAACAAAATAAGTTTTCTTCTTAGTGCAGTTCTATTGCTTTGGGATGCAGTTCAATTTTACTTGTATAGTGTTTTTAACAGAGACACTGCAACAAGACACTTTGCAGAAAAACAGTATATAGGCAAGACTCAGTTAGAACCCAAAACAAAAGCCAGCAATTGAAGCAAAAAAAGAAAACACTGTTGAGAAGAAATCTTGGGAAGAGCCCAGATACTGAGCAGGAACTCCTTCTCCACTGGCCAGCCCGGGTCAATAGTTCAAGATAAACTAAATGGTCTCAGGAAGGTCATTGGGAACCGTTTAGATGTATCGGGTAAAATAGAAATGAAAAACTAAAATAGCAAAAGAAATGTACACTAATTCCGACATGTTATTTGTCTGGTCATCCCAAATTAATTTAAACAATTAGGACATTTTGGGTAGCACTGCTGTGAAATATAACTTGTTTATAATTTGTGTGAGCTAAGATAGCCAATATTGTTTCATGTAACTTGGCACAGTTTTGATATCAATACTTTTAATGGCAGGCCTTGTTTTAAAAACTCGTGGGCTCAACTTGGCATCAGTTAATAAAATGCATGGTGCTGTACACAGTAAATTCTCCTGTGTGAATTCAGCTCTGACAGAGTCGAATAGGGACCATATGTACTCTGTAAGAGTCAGTTTAACACTGAACACTGTACTGTGTTCAGGCTCAGCACAGCTCTGCTGTTTGTTTGTTTTTCCACTTGGATGTTGCTGGATAATAATCAACGTTAATCAAAGTAACTTATTTTAGATTTTGTAAGTTTAAAAACATATTGGGTGGCACAGCGTAAAAACAGTAATAGCAAACGGCATTGCTTTCTGTTGCTACAGGATACAGCGCTTGAGGTAGGTTCCAGATTTCTTTGACCATTTCTCCAGTTGAATGTCTGTAGAGATGTCCACTCAGCTGAAGCACCTCCTTTAATTACTCGGAGGCTATTTTTATTACAGTAAAATTGGTTTGCATGTATTTACTTTTGTCCTTATTTTTATTTTATGAATTCAAAAAATTTTTTTTGTGATTTTGTTTTTTAACAATTCAGCCCTTGAATTGAATCCGCTTCTCGTTAAAGAGGACATATATCCACTATCCTGTTCATTAAAGCATGTAGTGTCTGGTTGCCACAGTTACTGTTACTACGCAATAACATTCGTCCTCCTTATAAATTACTAACTTTTTAATTTGATTGGGTTGTTCTTGTTAAGGGATAACTACCATGGCCTACCTAGAAATTATCGTACTGCAAGTAAGACAAATTAGTATGGACAAACACACATTTACATTTGCAGTGAGACACTATGTCTCTTGTTTTTAGCTTGATGTGCTTAAAGGGGTTGTTTATTGGGTTAAGTTTTTAGCCTTTCGTTTTTTTGTATGGTCTTTTCTTATGTCAATATAAATGTTGCAGGCAGGTGAAATAGCTCCAGAAGCCTGATATTGCTGATATGCACTCAGTGGCCACTTCATTAGGTACACCTATCTAGTACCGGTAGGACCCTCATTTTCCTGCAGAACAGCCAGAATTTTTCACGGCTTGGATTCGGACAAAGTGCTGGAAACGTTACTTAAGGATTTTTTATCATGCTGCCTCACACAGTTTATTTGTGTGTTTGTGTGTGTGTGTGGGTGGATGTGTGTTTGTAAAGTACATTAATAGGACTTCACACCACATTAAGTCTCTCTTTTCACGAGACCTACTTGATGTTTGCAGATAGAACAGCATCATTCAAAGGCATTTCCATTACACACAAGGACAGCAAATGTGCATACTGTGCGCTAGCAGACAGTAGCTTTCAGAGATATAGATACATTAGATATATTTGGCTGTAGAATTAAACACCACAGCCATAACCAAAAACCAGGGGTTCTCCAAATCAATTCTGGGGCACCTCCTCTGTGTGCTGCTTTTGTTTCAGGCATAACTGGAACCCCTGGATTCTGCAGAGCTGTTGTTCTTAAATAGATGCTTTCCGTGTATAAGCTGAGGGATAATTTGCCCTTGAGG
This sequence comes from Anguilla pacifica, assembly GCA_039654925.1. Classification (NCBI taxonomy): domain Eukaryota; kingdom Metazoa; phylum Chordata; class Actinopteri; order Anguilliformes; family Anguillidae; genus Anguilla; species Anguilla pacifica. The sequence continues at coordinate 11,703,537 of CM077299.1, forward strand.
TCACTGTTTGTCAGAAATGTCCGTGCATGTTGTGAAGAATACATTTCCCATGATGACATCCCAGGACTTTCCATTGGTGGGATCGATTAATGCCTTTCATCCTGACGCACAGCTCATTCAGAAAGAGGTTACTTTCTCCCCGATTAATCTACAGTCTGAGAGGTAATCTGACAGGTGAAATCAGCGAGGTTCTAACTGCTGTAGGTGCAAACAGCCGATCGCAGGAACTGAGCCATCTTTTCCTGTCACAAAAGGCCTACAGCACCTTTACTTCTTTGCCCTCCCAGTGTGATTTTAGCCCTTTGGTTGTTGGCTGCCATCCCTGCTGTATCCAGGCTAGCCGCTGTAGCGGTGGCGTCATCCTGTTTCCCTAATGATGCCATGTTTACTGCCATTATTGGTGCTGCACTGCTGGGTTTACTAGCCGCACCCTAACAGGTAGCTCCAGGACTCTACGCGCTAGTAGCAGCCTATAGGATTATTTGGGTGGCTGGGCTCATGTTCAACGGCTGCTGGCCCGGCTGCAACTTGCTTGGCCTCGTCTCCTCCTGATCTGGCATTTAAACTAGGTCGATTTCTATGTATTTATTTATTTAGCTCAGTTCATCTTTTAAATTTGTTTTGATCTATCTTGTTTCACTTTTTTGACCAGTTCTGCCGTTTTCATGTTGCAGCAGGCAATTCAGTAGCGAAATGTAAGTGAAGACGATGCACAGCCTACCTCCTTGTGCCTGACCGTTTCCGCATCACACCCCAATATCTACGGCATGTTGAAAGGACAAAACAATTTTGAAAGGGTGAATGTTTTTCATGTTTTTATTAACCAATGGATGATTTCTCAGTGCTGTTATTGACGCTGACTTTACCTTCTAAAAGTAAGCCTACCCTTCATTTGCAGTGCACCCAAACCCTGCCAGGAAAATGTACCTCGTAACATTACAGACAATAAAAACATTTCAGCCTTTTGTGAATGTGCATATGCATCGGTGATGCTCATTGGCTTTACATTGCAGTGCAGTCAGTAGCTTAACCTTCAGGCTTTGTGTCTGTTCTGAATCGGCCGAAATGAAAATTCAGGCAGCCCATTTTATCCGGGAGCACATTCGAAAAAGAAATCAGACTTAACGGGATTCGCGGCTCCTTGTTCATGCAACCCCGGGTCGGAGTGTCGGAAGGCAGGTCTCTCCAGGGTGGCGAAAGGGCATGCTCGCAGGGTTATTTCCGGCAAGATGGGGAATTATACAAAGAAGGGGAAAAGGCGCTGTACTGTTTAAGGTGAAAGTCTGGGCAGATTTATGGGCACGCGGCGAGGTCGGTCGGTGGCGCAGCAGAACGCGGGTACGAGAGCAGCAGCAGCGCTCGTCTGACCGCGAGAGCAAGAGCTCTGCCCAGAGCTGAGCAGCTGCGTTTTCCCCCGTCTGCCGCTGCAGCAGCATTCTGAGTTTAGGAAGGAAAGCCAGACCTAGTTCCGGGGTCCACCGCCACCTCAGTAGGGGGAAAAAGCCTGCTGGCTCTTTCGCATGGCTCCATGTCACGACATTCTTCCCTGACTATCACGATAAATGAATGAATGAATGAATGAATGAATAAATACTAGCTAGTCTAAAGGAACAAATGTCCCGTATATTATTGTGTGTTACCATGGCAATGGCCATACTGTACATTGAGGGTGGAATAGTTTGCGGTTTATCGCTTTCTTCTGTAGTCTCTTTGTGCTGAGGGAAATCAGCAAGGATGCGTTCATTCATTCATTCATTCATTCATTCATTCAAATTCACTTTAAAACATGCTGTATTAACCCTTGTGCTCGGTTTGGGTGAAATTGACCCCTTTTATACTTTTAATAAAAAAGGAAGGAATCAAATCAAAATGTATTTATATAGCGCATTACACAGACAATTGTCACAATACGCTTCACAGACAACCCTGGCCTAGACACCCACAGGAGCAAGCCTAAGACAACAGTGGCAAGGAAAATCTCCCTGTAGCAGATAGGAAGAAACCTAGTAAGGAACCAGGCTCCAGGGGGGAACCCAACTTCTGGTCGGAGAGGAATATTTGACAGCCAGTGACTAAAACAGTGTAAATTTGGTTTTGTTTTGTGTTTCTGTCTGTATGTCATCTGTATTTGCTTTATCAAATCAAATCACAATTTATTAACATAGATTGCAATATAAAGTGCTTCACATAGTGAAGATAAGACCCATGAAAAAGTTACGGAACAATACTAGAAGTAGTTAGAAAACTATAAGTCATTTTTTTAATCGATGATAGCAAGAACACTAGTCATAAAAACAACAGTAGAATTAAAACGAAGTAAAATAGATTAAAAGTAATAAATGTAAATTAGGTAAATTAAAAGATAGAAGTGAGGTTAAATTAGGTAAATTAAAAGATAAAAGTGAGGTAAAATAAAGTAAAATAAAAGGCAATAAAAGTGCAACAAGGGAAACAATAAAAGTGAAATTATCTGTGAAAACTAAGTTAAAAAGGCATGTCTTAAGATTTCATTTAAAAATGATCATAGATTTTGGAACTCCAAGGTCTTTGGCAGGCTATTCCAGAGGCGAGGACCATAGACCCTAATAGCAGCCTCCCCCTGGGTCTTTGTCCTGACCCGTGGGACTACTCAAAGGCCACAACCAGAGGACCAGAGGGATATAAAGGGGACATATCTTAAAATCGTGTCTGAAATGAATTCAGGTTTATACATATTTATTTTAGATTTACTGATCTTGTCTGGTGTATTGCAACCAATTAAATACTCTCAAAAAGTGCAAACCCCACCTTCTGGTCATATTGGCAGGCTCATTTACACCAGTCAAGATCAATAGAGCACAGAAAAGTATTTGAATCCAAAACAAATATGTATTTGACCCAGGTCTGCTCAAAAGGCAACCAGTGAAGGGCCTTTAAAGCAGCCGTAATGTGTGCTCTCCTCCTGGTCTTGGTCAGAACACAAGCTGCTGCATTTCCAAGTCACATAGTTGATGACCTCATTGTGGGAATTGTTTAATTAGTGCTGTCTCCAGTGTCAGACTGGGACTGAACAGGCATAAAGGAGGTGCTGACAGGGGGATGCTGACAGTCTATCCTCAGAGGGAGGATGTGAATTCAGTCTTTTTTTCCCTGCTTGAAATCAGTTCTGCTGCTGGTTCCCTCCGTGGGCTGAGGGAATATGTTCTTCAGGCATCTTCACCGATCACCAGGAAACAGCAGACATGTTTGATTTTGGTGTTGTGTAAGACATTCAATGAAGTGTATGCTGGGACCCCCCCCACCCCACCCCATCCCAAACTGACAGCAATAGTACTGAGTTGCCTCTGTGGTGTTAGCGTATGTGTACAGTGCTAATTGTTGAGTTTCTTTGGCTACCTTGCCCAGTCAGTGTACTTACACGATCAGGGCCGATGTTCAGCGTTGACCATCTGAACTTGTGTCCTTTGTCTTGGGATGGTGTGAATGCCATTCGGGACCCTTCATACATTGATCTTGATGACTTCAACTTGAAGATATGCTTACAGTGATTGAACTCGGCCTATAACTATAAGCCAGGCCGCAGCGTCCTGTGCTGGTTTACCGGATAAACACCTGGACTGAACAGCTTAACTGAAGCGGACTGGGACAGGGGCAGTCCTCACACCTGAGATCAGTGTCCTTTAAAGTGGAATTCCATCTGCACAATGTGAGACTGGGTTGTTTTCAAAGGAAACTTTATTTAAAATGGCATCCTCCTCACAAGGAATAATTAATCACATTTGTAATTGTGTCACAAGCTATACTGTAGTTCACAACATTTCAAATGAAACAGTGCAGTCAAAATGACAAAACAAGGAATATTAAATGGTGGTAAATGTTGATTTGAACTTTAGAAATTTAGAGAAAGAAAACATTAAGTCATCATTACATTTTTTTCCAACTAAAAGGACACTTAAGTGAATATCCCGATCCTTTTAGGTAATTCCTTTTGATTGAGAGGAGCAGGGTTCTTTGCGGCCTCTGAGACCAGGCCGTCCCTCACCCCGCTGCCTCTTGTTCCTGTCCTGACCCGCAGCCTTCCAGAGGGAAGGGAGGGGGACCACAGTTTAGCATCAGACAAATCAAGCAGGGACTGAAAATAAAACATTTCACGGATGCCAAGTGCGAGAGCCAACAACCGATGCGTTCAAAACACTGCTGCGCGATTCTGTGAAAACATTTGAATTGGCGCTATGTTTAAACGCATCTTAGTTCTATCCATAAATATTTTTGGGGGATATGTTAAGCTTAAAAACTTACCGATCTCATTGAGTTTGAGGGATGACCATGGTGAGGAGAAACATCTGCAAAAAGAGGGATCATACAATGATCAAGGAGAAAATGACAGATGATCTTACATAATAACTTATCAATTTAATTGATCAAAGTAGCAATGATTATTTATGAATGTATAAGAAGAAGAGTGACACCAGAGTGGGGGACAGGATAGCTTAGAAACTGGAGGGCCGACCAGATAAAAGGATGGATGGATGGAATGAAAGAGTTCCAACACAGAACTGAGAGAGTTGTTAGGGCAGGAACAGTAAAAGTGTGTGTGGAACAGTGTTCAGGACTCGTACAGGTTTTTGTTATCACTCCACTGGGAACCAAGGGGACCACCATGGCCTTCCAGCATTAGGGTACACCCACCGTGCCGTATGGAAATTGCCAGGAACCCAGCGTGTTAGCGGGATGAGCCACACAGCGGCTCCAGGACTCACCTTTTTCACGAGGGCCTGCTTGAGCTGTCTGAGGTCTCTCAGATTTCCCAGAGTATTCTGCAAGCGTTTTGTTCAGCTCCTCCAGCCTGAATAACCAATAAACACCCATTCAGACAGCCTCAGTCTCCACCCTCCAAGAAACATTAGCCCATTTAGCTCAGAAAGGAAAATACAAACAAATCCATATCCACAGTCACTGATTGGCTAATACCCAGTGTTTGTCAGTAACTTATTTAAACTGTATTCTGTGGCTACTAAACCCACTTCCTGTGCAGGTCGGCTGTTTTTTTCCTCTCCCTGTCCAGTGCTCTTTCAGAATGACGGTAAGCCACCTGGAGGCAAAAAGGCAGAGTTACATTCTGCAGAAAAAGGTGATCAATCACAAATCTGCTCTCAAGAGTGATTGCGTCCTTACCATATTCATATAAGCTTTATTCTGATGAAATGTTACCTGTAGAGAAATGGAGAGAGAGAGAGAGAGAGCGAGCGAGAGGTGACATTATGCACAAAATCTGACCACAGAAATCATTGGAGGAGTTAATTAATGCATGGGACCTGATTGGTTGAGCATAAATGAGGTCATAACCCTTGCAGATTAATATTGAAATATAAACTACTGCATTGTGTCAATACTGTGAGTAAGGTGGATGGAGGAATTAGCACTGTGTCTGCTGATCAGCCTCACAGGGGAAATGCCCAGTTCATATGAATGCTGTACTTTACAGAAGGCACAGTGCTCTCTGCTCATGGACATAACTGAAAAGGATGAACTGCTTGAAATTACTTGAAATGTTTTGAATCAAATCAAAGCCCTCCCTTAATCAACTTAAGGGGAATTAAACAGCAAAAACAACCACATTACAGTGGGAAAATATACAGCAAGTGTTATAACAGTATAATAGCATTTTTATAAGTATTGGCTAAATGAGATTACCTCATTTTTCAGAATAAGATGGCGTACTCTTTCCGCTTGGAAGTGGTCTCTGTATCCATCTAATTGCTCTTTGTTCTGAGCTGCTGTGGCCTCGTTTTGAGCCCGTTCACTGTGACACGGAGAGCGCAAGAGACTCAGCAGCCTTCCAATGCACAGCTACTTTAGCCCCAAATTCAGCTTACGCATCTATTTTACATCCCCTGTGATCCAACATAAAATATACATTTCCTTCTATATTCTGAACCAACTAAGGATAAAGCAGTAGCTTTCACATGTTTATCGATTTTTATCAGTTGTCCATTGTATTTACCTACTGCTGTGTCATTACAGCAGAACTTATAACACCATGTTTAATGAACTGATTCATATGCCTGTAACCTCAACACACATGGTCTGTTGCTTGATACTTTACTTTTTAAGAGCGCTCTCCAACTCTTGTATCTTGTCGGCCATGCTCTCCAATTGGCATTTAAGGGATTTTATCTCATCTTGCTGTATCTGACTCCCCATATAAACCTTCAAAGATTCCTTAGTGAAATGAGAAAGTGTGTGAAGAGAAACTGCTGCATAGAGAACACTTGGCTTTTTAAGCTGTGAATCAACATGCTAACTTCACAATTTTCAATGTATTTCTGGACATTGTGCTGCGATTTCGAAATGTTACTAAAACTTTATTGATAATGTGGGCACATGCATTTCAGCATCTCACCTTTAGTATATCGATTTCATTTTTTGAAGAAATTTCCAGATCTGAAAAATGTTCTTCGAGTTCTTTTATCTATAATGGACGAGGAAAAGGCAATGAGATTTATTAAAGCTGTTCTCAAGATGTGCGCAACAGGGAATAAAACTCCATGACACTACAGAAAACTAGCTCTGGAAGGGAGAAGTACTGCAGGTCCAAGAGCTGGGACTTGCTCACCTGGGTCTTGTAGGAATCCTCATTTTCCTGCCGTTTGGTGTTCATTGCCATAAGGCTCATTTCACAGGCCTTGACCTCTGACAGTAACTGAGCCTCTCGCGCACGGTGAAGTAGTTCTTCCTGAGCCAGTTTCCTAAGATACAGAGACGCAGGGGGCATCAGCCTTCCTCTGGACAACCTAAACTTGACTTGACTCCATCCCATGACCAAATACATCCTCCACCAGCGTATTTGAGCAAATAAATTACAGTGCAATGGACACTGTATTCCCACCAGTTCCCTTTTTAAGGACATTGTGTGTGCTTCGTATTTACCTGCATCATTACAACTAAAAGTATTAGCTATTAGTTATTCTCAGGGATACATCAAAACCCTGAAAAAAAAAATCTATTGCCTTCAGCTTTTCTAAGCCTGAAAAACGTACTGCTGTAGAGTCTGTTCCTTCTCCTGAAGCAGGTTGGTTATACTTTCCAGCATCTTTTCAAGGCTTCCTTTGTCAGCCTCAAATATATTTTTCTGCTGATCCAGGTTAGCCTTCAATTCTCCATTCTCCCTTTCCATTCTCTCGCTGTGTGCCATATAGAACTTACAAGATTCCTTTTTGAAAAAAATAGATTGTGTATCAGGCTGCATGGCACAAATTATATACACACATAATTATGAATGTATATCTAGTACAGATTTTTTTGTGTTAAAAGTTGTTACCTGTGGCCACCAAGTTCATGAATGCACGATGTGACCATTACAACATCTTACCTTAAGCTTCTTGTTTTCCGGCTTGGTGGAGGCCAGGGTTTTTTTGTCCTCCTTACACTGCTGTTTGAGGTCTTTTATCTGAAATAACATGGCACATGTTTGGCACATGTTTGGTTAAAAGTTGTTCTTCAGACCCACACGTAAAGCAAAGGGGCTTCTTTAACTCACGTTTCTCTTCAGGTCTTTTATTTCATTTTGCAATGTGATTGTCGCTGTGTTCATTTGTTGAACATGATGTCTTGTCCCTTAACAAAATCAATACCAAAACCATAAATCAACTGGAAGCTAGTAAAGTACTGAAACATGTAAGGTGTTAAAAACAAATCAATTATCAATTAAAGTACTTACATTCATATACCCTGCGTTTTATCTGGAAAGACAAGAGGGAGGAAGAGAGAAAAATATATTATACTCAAAACACTTACTGGCGACAAACTGCTTTAAAGGGCATAATGAAGAACAGCTGGACCATCTGTGTTTTTAAACGTTTTTCATGCTGAGAGTATTTAAAAACGGCAAAAATGGAGAGAGAGAAGCTTACACTGAACACTGTCCTCCAGATTATGAACAGACTAGCGATGTTCAGAAGGTGTATAGACCTGTCTTCCGTACTTGGACCTGGTCTCCATCTCTTGGGCCAATAGTCAATTAGCTGAACCAAATTCAACAAAAACAATGGGTCCAAAGCAGTGGGCTTTCATGTTGACTGAACACATCTTATGCACTAATTATGTTGCTTTGGCTAAAACATGCCAAATAAACAACAACAACAACAAAAACAACAACAACAATAATAATAATAACAACTACAACAACAAAAACAATAACAGCAACTACAGCAAAAAATGAATAACACAACAATAACAACCACAACAACAATAACAACCATAATAATAATAATAATAATAATAATAATAATAATAATAATAATAATAATAATAATACACCTAATCTGAAGTGAGTCAAATAGACAGTGTACAACAATATAGGTAAAAACACTGATACCTCTCAGTAAGGTTTATCAGGGTAGAAACCTGACAATAGCAAAGAACCTCAATATTTTGAAAGGCACACTTTTATTAATTATTTGTTGGTAATATCAATATCAGCATGCTGTTCATTCTAAAGCCTTGAATAAATAAAATGTACCGTGTCGGGAAGCTGAAGAACATCTTGTATGGAAAATTCTTCAATGATCTGGGAATTTAAGGCTGGGAAAAAGAAAAGAATCACGTTGATTACAGATAAAATACAACTGAAATCACAACTGAACACAGTCTTTTGGGAGGATGACCAGAATATCTTCAATACAGTTAGCTAAATCTTTGGTTTCAACAAACCAGTTATATACATGATAAAATCTTCTATTAATAATTTGTTTATGAAGTTGTTTATTTTATCAACTCGTCCTTGTTCAGTCAACATATTTCCTTGTTTCTTCAAGCTTTCAAACATCAATTGTGTTTATACTGCAAGTGAATTGTAAAATCCTGGTTAAACTGACTTGCAAGATTTTCACTACCTGCTTAAGCTAACCTGGCCGGAGACAGTGACAAATTCACTTACCAAAGTTGGAAGATGCCCCAAAATGAAGGAAAAGGAAGGACACCAGCAGCAAAATAAGCAGCCACCCTCGCAAAAATGCGATGGGTGGCATGCTTACATGCAACTGATGCTATTCTAGAGGTGATTCAGTAAATACGTTAGAAGAGTACAAGTGAAATCCAATAAATATATCGTGTTGTTTGCTCCAGAAAGAATGCCAATTATGAATACGTGAACTTGGGTCAGCCACATATATACTGCAGACTACTTCTTTAGAATGATGACATAAATGAACTTCTGTGATGTCATAATACCACAGAGGGCTTCTGTGCTAGACACTCTGCAGTGTTCTGAAAGGCCAAAATCAGGAAATGGCAGTAGAACAATAAATTTATGTGTACTTATTCTCACCATAAGGGCAAAAACTAAGAAATTCAAAGCAACTGGCGCTCTGAGAACCCTCCTGAAAGAGGACACAAGTGCATTTTGCCTCCACAAGGACAGAAATTTCTCCAAGAATCACAGAGAAGATAACTGAGAATTGCAGAAGTTGGTTGCATCTTGGGGTCACCAAGTCTCAACAAATTATATGGAAAAGGAAGTACAATTAGACGCCACTTCTATGCCGACATGCCATTTAGAAGGCTTTCCAGATCAAACCATTTGCTGTCATCATACCACAATCACAAGCACCGGGAGTTTGCTAAATGTTACTGGGATTTAGATTGGAACTGGGTGATATGGAGAGATGAGAAACAAATGGAGCGTGAGTGTGGCAAATTAAGAAATACAGTTGTGCAGAAATGACCCTTATTCCCATGGTTCAGTACAGTGGCAGATCTGATGAGGCTGTTTTTCCTCCAAAGGTCCTGAGAACCTTGTTAGGACACATGGCATCGTGGACTCCATCAGATGCCCGGAGATTTTAGACCAAAGTCTGGTTGCCTCTGCCAGAAGGCTCAAAGTGAGTCATGGCTTGATCTTCCAGGACAGATCCAAAGAATACCTCTAAATCTCTACAAAAATGGTTCACTGACCACAGAATCCTGTTTTTGTCTAGTCCCCTTACCTAAGAATCAAGTCCCCTGACCTGAGTCCCATTGAAACCTGTGGGCTGAGCTGAAGAGGAGAGTCTACAAGCGAGGACTCTGAAAGGTCTGGAGAGATTCTCCAAGTAGGATTGGTGCTAGGTCCCTTGCCATGTGTTCTTCCGCCTCATCGAGCATTACAGGAGAATGCAGCGATGACTCCGGTTTAACCTCAATATGTGACACAGCAACCCAGCTCCCTGGAAACCACGATGTAAGATTCACTGTGCATGGCTTATGTTGTGTTTTGTATTAATAATGTCTGTGAGTATCTTGGGCGAAGATTAAAGTTGCGTGAAGAAAAATGTAAGAATTCTTTATCAGTTTTAATCGTTTATTGATTGGAATCATGTGCTTACATTATGGTAGTTTTTTTATTTAAAGGCCACTCTAACTTTGTAGCTATAATCCGTACTTTAATTATGACTTAATAACTGAAACTAAAGCCAGCAGTTATCCGAATCACACAGGACATCCTTTTTTTCCCTATGTGTGCATTAAGAGCAGTGCATCTCTTTTTCACTGACTCACCATCTTTGTCCTCTTATGAATCTAGCTCCCTGAATCTGTCCTCCCGTCTTTACATCAAACAGTGTTGGCTTCCCCAATCATATTATTTTAAGCAGTATTTTTTAATCAATGGAAGGTGTGACATATTTTAGTTTAAAGGTTAAATTTCTTTTTTGCATCTGTCACAATAAGAAGCTTGATTAAGTGTAAATATGCATGCTGTTTCTATTTAAACACCCATTCAGTCAGTCCATAATATTATTATTATTATTATTATTATTATTATTGTTGTTGTTGTTGTTGTTGTTGTTGTTGTTGTTGTTGTTGTTAATGTTATTATTATTTTTATTCTGTGCTGAATTAGCTGCCACTTCTTCACTGTCTGTTCTGCTGCTCCCCAGGTCTGGAGGAAGCGACAGCTCTTCCTGAAGTTTCGCTCCAGGGTACGTCAGAGTTCAAAGACTTCCTGCACTGGTGTCCCTGGGCTGTGATTTCAGTCGAGAGGAATGCTGTGAAATGGCTCTGTGTTTTATTTTGTGTCCCACAATTAGCCTGCTATCTAGCTAGAGATGAGGGACTGCAGTTAATATATGGGCTGAACCATATTTAAATTCTAGTGCAGGCAAACTTTACTGCATGGGGTGGCTGGTTAGTGAGATTCCACACTACACCGCGGCACTAGAGATACTCAAGTGTGACCCTCGAGGCCAGTAGTACTGTTGGCTTTCATTCTTCCCCTCTAATCAGGGCTGGAACACCAGGTGAGTTAAATCTCAGGCCAGTCACTGGTAATAGGCTATCAATGAACTATCAGGTGGATGAGAAAACCGACAGTACTACTGGCCTCAATGGCCAGATTTGAGTATTCCCGATGTAGGCTCTCCACTCATTATTAAGGTGGTTTCAGATGGTTGACTCCTGTAGTCGGTGTTGATTGTATCAAAATACACAGCCCTACCTTGACAGATCAGCACACTCAGTGATTCATAAACCAGCTATCTTTATCTCAAGAGATCATAACGCAAGCAGTGATCCTATTACTGTGAATACTTCAGTCTGGCTCGTAGTGAATATATTGTTAGTATTATATGACCAGATCCAAATATTTATATGCAACTGCAAATCTGTGCAGCGATTGACCTTGTGTTCAACCTCTCGTTGCAACCCAGCAACACTGAGCATACACTGTGCATAGTGTCATCATATTTTGCTTTCACTTCAGCTGTCTGTTTACCCATTTAGGTGAAACTGTGGAAGATCATAAAATGAGACCCAGACCTATGTAAAAATAGTAATTTTAATGCTAAAGATTTTCTTGACCTTAAACAAAGCAAACCTAGATTAAGATAAATAATAAATAAATCTGAGTGTTCTCATTTTTTAGTGCTGTTTTTCATACCAGAATATTTTACTACAACAGTGTGGGCTTATCTGAAATGGTCTTACCAATGTTTTAATTTTAAATTACTAATAGAAAAAATACTTTATCTTCTCAGTGAATAAGCAAAAGTGTTTCTTGTGGTGTCCCTCATGACCCAGTTATTGGCCCCTTTATTGTTCTAATTGTACATGCCCCCAGTTAGTGAGATCATTTGTAATTATGTCTCTAATTATGTCTCTAATTTGCATTCACTGTATATGGGTCTGTGATACTGATCCTGATTCAGTGCATGAATGTGTGTGTTCACATTCTTTCTGGTTATCTTTTCACAGATTGACAAACATCAACAGAGCAAAGACTCAATCTTCTTTCGGGATGGGGTACGAAGGATTGATTTTGTATTGTCCTACGTGGATGACCGGCATGATGCAAGGAAGCGGGTAAGCTCCATATAGAGATAGATCACAAGCACAGTTTAACACAGCTGTGCACACTTGAACCTAGTTTATAAGCACTGAACAAATTAGAGCAGTTTTTACATATAGCCCCCCCTCCCCATTTCAGGGCACCATAATGTTTGGTACATAAATGTTATGTAAATGAAAGTAGACGTTTTATTATTTCTTATTTATTTATTTTTTGCATGCAATGACTGCTTGAAGTCTGTGACCCACAGACATCACCAGGTACAGAGTATCTTCTCTGGTGTTGCTCTGCCAAGCCTGTACTGCAGCCCATTTTTAGCTCCTACTTGTTTTGGAGACTAAGTTTTCTCTTCAGTATATGAAATTATGGGTGACATAGCTCAGGAGGTAAGACCGATTGTCTGGCAGTCAGAGGGTTGCTGGTTCAAACCCCACCCTGGGCATGTTGAATTGTCCTTGAGCAAGACACCTAACCCCTAACTGCTCTGGCGAATGAGAGGCATCTATTGTAAAGCGCTTTGGATAAAAACGCTATATACATGCAGTCCATTTTACCATTTTACCATTTGAAATGCATGTTCAGTTGGATTCAGATCAGGTGAATGACTTGGCCAGTCAAGAATTTTTCAGTTTTTGGCTTTGATAAACTCCTTTGTTGTTTTGGCAGTATTAGCAATTCAACCACATATGAATTGTTTGATTTCAACTCCAAAATTGTGGAGTGCAGAGCCAAATCTAAGTATAGTCAGAGGCTAAGCCATGTAGAAAATTAAGAGTGATCATCTTAAAATAAAATATTACTGGATACCAGTGCATGGAGGCCAAGAGAAGATGTGTTGGAACTATTTTTAGTTCCAGTTGAAAGTCTAACAGCTGAATTTGGACAACTTGGAGTCAAGTCAAACTCTGACAATTGACACCTGAATACGGAGCATTGCGATAGTCCGTTCTTGTAGCCTTCTCACATTTTCCCTAACAGTTTCAAAAATATTGTCTACTGCTCAGTGCCACTGAACACAACCTCACTGTGAGTACTGTCAGTACTGGCAGTACTGTAGAAGATGTGTATGCTTGATAGCAGTATTGTCATTCTTCTGTATATCATTTTTCTATGATATAGACATTTGAAGATCCTGGCATGGAAATTGTGAACTAAAACCAATTCTTTGGTAATAGTCCTATTAAATAAATTGGATTTAGTAAAACGTGTACGTTTTAGTGTTTTTATTTTAGCTTTCAGTAGATGCCAGACACCATCTGTGTTCAAGAATGACTTTCTTTGCTTTCCAAACCAACCAACAATTTGGCTCAGAATCAAGTTTACTGTGACCAATACTGTGGCACAAATGACATATATAGTATATTTTGAAAAACACAGTGTTATCTGACAAATACATTTTTTACTAATGTGATTTTGAGTTTCAATCAAGAATCAGACTCTCTAAATAGAGTCTAAAACCTGAAACCTGGAAAAATAATCATTGTGTAGTTTTTTTTTTTTTTTTGTCCTCTGGATATTTAATTTTTTTATTGAAGCACTGTATTGAAGAATTGTTCCCAAATGCTCTCAACAAAAGCTGTTCCATTTGCATCCGGCAGATCACTCACAGGGGGTATATTCATCTCTGGTTATTGGCGAGCCCAGTTAAAACAGACGCGCTTGGAGCTAATTAGACCCTATCAGATACAAGCAGGATGTCCTACTGAGATGCCAATGAGAGTCTGGCAAACGCAGAACCAAACTGTATTTTCTATGAGGAAAAATATTTTCTACAACCATTTGCAGGGTTGCTATTAATGGCTAAAGATGGCTTCATGTAATCGGTCCATGAGTACAGCTGGTGCAACCTGACTTCTTGTGAAAGTATTTGTTTTGTTGTATTTTGCATTTGCAGGAGTGGAGGAAACAGTGTGAGGCCAACCTGTTGAAGGAAGGGCTGGAGCTTGAGACAGAAGACAAATCTGTGAGACGCAACACTGCCTCATGCAGAATCTTATATTTCTCAATGAGCAGCAGTAATTGGATCAAAGTACAAAATGCACAGATATTTATTTGACATGCCAGATTTATTTCTCTTTGGTGTAATAAAGCTGGTGTACTTGACCAAATATTTTTATTTTAATATTATGAAGTGAAAAAAGAACAGCAATTTAGTCATTATTGCCATTATCAACCAGTATTGGTTGTTGGGTCAGCAAGTATTTTATACTTTTTTGTGTTTGCAGATGTGTATGTGTGTGCATGTGCTGAAGCAGTGTGAAGGGTGTCTGTTGGAAACAGCTGGATCTGAAGTGATTTGCTCTCTCCTTGCAGTATGGTTGGCTGGTTTGTAAAGGGACTGGGCCTCATGGTACCACAGCCAGTGCTCAGACCGAGAGAGGACACCTCAGTGAGTGTGGCTACAGTCTCTAACATACTATAGCTTTAATGCACTATGTGACCTTAATGCCACACCGCATCACCATTACATAGAACCATTCTGTGACACTGGATACTTTAATACCTTTATCCACGCAAAGAGGTAATGTTGATCCAAAATGGCAACTTCCAAAAGCAAGAAGAAACATTGTAATGTTAAATCATTATACTGGTGTAAATATGGGCTTATACATTTAAATATTTAAAAGACTGAAGATGCATTGCCTTTTCGACTTAAGTATTACAATAAAAAAAGGCTCTGAGTACACTTAAAGCAGAGAATCGTAATTAATATGAATGTTTATCCAAAATACATATTCGATACTTCATTAAATGAGTAGCATTGCATGTTTGGTGGCTTTCGCTGGATTCCGGTGTTCACCAGACTGGGTATATTATTGGGTGTACTAATATCACATATCATTAGTGGCATTCAATCAATATAAATGTAAGATTGTAAGCAAGTTTTAAGAATGAATTCTAATTTCATCCTGTTTTCTGTTTTATACAGGAAATAACAGTTGTGCAAAACAGTAAGTAAAACATTAATTCAGTCACTCATAGCACTCGTAGAGTGATAAGTAACAATGCTGATATTGGAACAAGCACACCGCGTTCAACAGCTGTGGCAAACTACGGTTGAAATGAAAACCTACAGGACATTAGATCTCCAGGAACAGGGTTGGCCGGTCCTGATGTAAAGCTATGATACAATAACACATTGTCAGACCCATTTTAATGTTCCAAAGTGAAGGGGACAATACAAACGGAAATATGAGTGGGCAATAACAGCCATTACGGTGTGCACCAGTAATCAAGAGCCAGGGGCTGAAGTGAAATAAATCTCGGTTAGTGCTACAGTAGAGGACACAGTGAGCTGAGGGAGCTATGATGCATTGGGAAGTGATGGTATTTGGTGCCTTCGCTGAAAGATGGCCAGCAATCCTTCGGTTCCGGCAGTTGTTGGTAGCTCATTTGACCACCAGGGGGCAGTAACTGTGAAGCGTTTCGAGCAGGATGCGCGTTCCTTGCGTTCCCGGGTGGTCGAGCCGCAAGGTCAGTGGTGCGCAGACTAGGTGCTGAGGCACATTGTGCATGCTAGCGCCACTAATTGCAAGCTCTAAGTTATAATGAGCTCTTAAGTGTATATAGCCTGCATTGTGCTAAAATAAGATGAAGGAGAATGTTATGGAAGAAGCATGTTTTCTGCAATGTGAATTGACCTAGCGATTGGTTGTGAGTTAAACCAGCACATACAGGGGGCCCAAGGACCAAGTTTGAGAACCCCTGCAAGAGGTTACCACAAGCTGCAGACCTGATTATGTTGTTTTATGTAATAGTGTATAATGTTGTTACTGCATACTGCATATCTAGGCCTCTGGTCCTTAGTATCAGAGTTGATTGCATCTGGTGTTATATCTGAGTGTTAGGGTGGTGCCTGAGCTGACCCCCGTGCCCGGGTTTCTCTCCCCAGTCTGCATCTGCCAGCAGCCTGACCACTTGGTGGTGGAGGAGGTAGAGGAGGAGGTGGAGGAGGGCGGGGAGACAGAACAGCAGGAGAAGCCCCAGGACCTGCAGGAGGAGTTGAGCGAGCCGACCCAGGTGCTGTCCACACAGCAGGAGGAGATGGAGACGCACACGGAGGCGACCACGGAGGCGACCACGGTAATGCTGGAGAACAGGTAAGGGAAGATAACTAACTGAGAAGTCCTCATAGAACATTATGGGCATTTTTCCCCATTCAATAACTGAATGAATGAATTTGAGTAGAACTGGAACCCAAGCTAACTGTGGCTTTTGTTTTTTTTTTTAATTATTTTGTTCGGTCTCTTTCTGCTGTGCCACCTTATTTTTTATTTTCTTTCATATAGCTTTATTTATTTTGCATTTATTTACTTTGGAAAATACGCTGGTTGCTTGGTTTCTTGTAAGAGTTTTAAAGGTTTTTAATTACATGGCTAAGGTAGTAGTCTAATCTTCATTTTAGTGGGACTTGGGTTTGCGTTTTTTAACTGAAATCCCAATGGACACAGCATTCACACGACATCTGTGGCACCTTCTCAGTCTGGTTTCTCTTGTGTCATGTGTTTACCATGTTTTACAATTATCTGAATAATCCATAACTATAGAGCTCAGGAAGTTTTGTCTGTTGGTACAGTATGTCAGCCAAGACTGGCTGCCATCTTTGGCGGATAGTCAGGTGTAGGCTATGCCAGGTTAATGAGAAGAGAGAGAGAGAGAGAGAGAGAGAGAGAGAGAGAGAGAAGATTTAAGATAATCAAAAAAATGAGAGAGAGAGACTCAGTATGTAAGGGGAGCGCATGAGTAGAAGCAGGAGCAAATGCTTTTTCAAATGTCAAAATATATAGCAAAATATATGACATAGGCCTGAAGGTACCAGTACTGGTCTCAACCCTTCATTGTGAACTTATGCCTGGATATCTATCAGTTTCTTACAGCAAATGTATTCAATCTTAATTCATCTTTTTTTCAGTCAGGAGCAACTAGAGGCTGGAAGTGGGGAGGTTAAGCTAGACAGTCAAGCTGAGGAGAATGCTCAACCTGAGGAAGACCAGGCTGCGAAGCTGGTCGAGGAGAGCGGTCAACCTGAGGAAGACCAGGCTGCGATGCTGGTTGAGGAGAGCGGTCAACCTGAGGAAGACCAGGCTGCAAAGCTGGTTGAGGAGAGCGGTCAACCTGAGGAAGACCAGCCCGCACAGGTGGCCGAGGAGGCCACTCAAGCAAGTAGCGGAGAGCAGTAAGTCACTCTTTGCTACGAAGTGGCATTAAAGTTGCCTGCACATGCATGAGCTGTGATGAAAAGCGCTATGTAGAAATGTACGCTGGGGTTTTTCTGTGGCGTAAGTAAGGTGGTAAAGCAAGCCATTGTTGGAAACACAAAGGTCACAGATCCCTAGAAAACGTGCTTCAATAATGAACTGCTCACTGTTTGTTTTGCAAAGATCGGCCAATATCCAGGAGGAAGAGATGAAAGAGGTTTCTGAGTAAGTCCTATCTTTGACCAGCCTACCTGTTACTGCCTGCCTTCTGTCTGCCTCTTTTTTAGTCTTCTATTTTTTTTTCCGAACCAGTGGTTTACGACAAATAAACCCAGGCCAGAAACAGTGTTTCATTGTGAGCAGAATCAGACCTGACTGTGGCTCAGGGTGTCCATGACGTCAACAGCGCCATTTCAAAATTTCACTTACAATAGTGAGGTCCAAGTTCCATCTGTGCATGCTTTTCTTTGTGTGTACTAATGTGATGAATTCAGATTTAACAGACCTTATTATGTTATTATAGTGACTATCATAGGATAAACCCGTTGTTCTGATTGAGGGCCTAATTTCTGTGTCCTGTGTTCTTCTGACTTGGCTCATGCTTCCCCCTCCCTCTGTAGGCGTCTGGAGGACATGGACCCTGCAGAAGGCACCCCTCCGCTGCTGGTCTCCACGGAGACTGAACCCACAGTGCCAGAGTTAAAGGAGGCAGAGCCAGAGAACTCTGTGAAAAGAGACTCGCTGGTTCTGGTGTCCACGTCAGGGGATAAACCTGAGCCCAGCGTAGTGACCAAGCAGCCTGAGCCTACGAAGGAGGTGCATACTCCCTCACCCATTGCCCAGGTAACGGTGCACCTGATGCAAGACATAATGGGAAAGCAACACGGCTTATGTGCTTTTCCTGGTACTTGGAAATCCTGTTGATTTACCCCACTGAAGCTCATTTTCTCATGGGTCTGATTCTTTTGTCTGTTGGCTTATCCAGCCATTGGTTGGCAGTTAGCTCACGTTCCTCTCTTTTGTCAGGATGATGAAACTGCCGATGAGGGGTGTGGAGGTAAGTCCACCTGCTTTTGGGAAAACGCAACACAAATGCAAAATCACCGGCAGCCGGTCTTTCCGTGAGACCTGTGATGCGAAACAATCAACAGTTCTGCTTTGTGATGAGAAACACATTCACTTTCCTCACATTGGAACCCCAAGGTTAGCCTAACCCTAGGCTAACACTGTTGGGGGTGCACTAAGGAGTAATTCGTAGTGTGGGTTATATATACACTGTTGGTGTGTGTGTGTATGTGTATGTGGTGATAACAGTGTGTGCCTGTGCTCTTCTCTCTGCTGCCCCCAGTGCCCACCAGCTGCATTGCTGTGAGGAACTGGCTGATGCAAATGCCCCACACGTCAGAGTGCCTGGCCAACTTCAACCGGCTTCTGCAAGACAACACCATCACAGTCCCCAAGATGCCCTGCAAGCCTTCGCTGGGCCTCATGTGCAAGAATCTGCCCCATCTGCCCCATCTACCCCCTCAGCTCTCCCAACTGCCCCAGCGGGTTCAGCAGTACTACTTCAACATCCTCAACAAACTCAACAGCCTCAACCCTCAGCAGGAAACCTAAGACCAGCTCCTCATTACACCCAGGCCCCTCCCCTTCCTGTGTCAGAGGCTCATCTTTGCCCGCCTCCCATTGGCCCCCTGATCTCCACTTGCTTCCCATTCGCCCCTGAACCTTGCCTGCCTCCCATTGGTTCCCTGATTCATACCTGTCTCACATTAGCCCCCTGATTCACCCCTACCCTCCGCACTTCACCTCTGATTGCCCTCCAGGTGGACTGGCTGCCCTCTCCTGTGCCTTCCTGTACTGCACTGTACTGCTGCTATCTCAGCCATGGATGGACACGCATGTGGCCGTTTTAAGAATTTCATGGCAAAGAGAACATTCACATCAACTAACTGGGAGTTGAAGCAAAAGAGACTGTTTGTCCTTACCCAAGAACACTAGCGGTTGGCTGGCTTGCTAGTGAACAAAGGTGGACTCTGCAAATGTTTTGGTAAGAATGTGGTTGGTTAACTCCTGCATCATTTTCATTCTGGGCAAGCTACAACACTGAATCAATAATAACAGAAATTTTATAGGGTCTTATGAAATTATGATTAAAAGGCTTTTTGAAATCATAACTTGTTTCATTGTGCAGTTTAAAAGCCATCAACTCCGGTGATTTCTTGTATAATAGATAGTATCATGTATTTCTTTGTGTTCCTACTCAGTGTCACCCAGCTGCCATATGAACATTAAATATTCAAGGTCCCTGCACTATTCTCCAGATAACGTCCTTACCGTCCCTTATGTCCCCATGGAAACTAAAAGGTGAGCCGCATGATAGTTTTGTTATGACTGTTCTTATATCAGATAATTGTTATGCCCTCCAGGCTTTATATTATTTCTAAAAGTAGTGTGTATATTGTTATATTATTATTGTATTCAAATCCTGTCACACACTTTACTCAAAGGGAATGTCCAACAGGTAAAACATGAACTGTCTGAAATGGAGGCATTCAGCTGAATGCAAACACCTTCATGCAATTCAGTAACTATTAAATCAAACCCCTGGTTTCGAAAAACAGCTGACACCCCTTAAAAAAGAAACTTTAGAGTCAGAGGCAGCAGCATCACAGTGCATTGCTCCACTGTGTATTTTTAAACAAAGGCCTTGGCCTTTTAAAAAGTGAATGACAACACAGTAACCAATTATGAAACAGGGAAAACAATGAGACATTTGAGATCCCTATTTTAGCATTCTCTACTCTTTTGAGTGAGTTTTTTTCCAGCCGAAATTCCCTATGAGCATTTATGACTTACCTTGAATTTACTGTGACCTTTGTTGCATAAAGAAGACGTCAGCAGCTTAAGTGTTACTGATTTGTAGAGGATTGTATCATTTAAGCCGTTCTCTGCCACCCCCCCCTTAACACTCTGCTGTGTTGTTTAGCCCCCGGGGAAGCTTTCTGGTGGTGGGTGGAGGGAACAGGGGATCATCATCGCAGTTATCTTGGACAGAAATCAGTGACCCAGGCCCACTGCCTCCAGTCCCAGATGCTGCTGTGAGGCTTTGATGGAAGAGTGAGCCTTTCTGAAAGCCCAGATGGGAGGAGCTATCACGTGCTCACTGATGTGAACTGATCACTTCAGAACCAATGAGTGTTTTGCTGTGGACGGCAAAAAAATTGTCACTGGAGTCAACGACTGAGAGCTCAATGTTCCGCCCATGATGTCTTACCACCTACTGCTACTACACCTTTTTTATATCTGAGTCATGTGAACAGGTCATGTGATCAGTGTAGAATCCTGTTTGAGAGGGCAAGGGGAATGGCCATAACTGGATTATTGAACATCCTCTATGCATCCCACATAGCGCTTTTTATCATAGCTGAATGCTATCACATGGCAGGAAGTCATGCGATCTGTTGTGTGAAAAGTGTCAATGTGTATTCGTAATTACGTGCACATTTTTAAATCATTTTTATTTTACAAAATGATTTTTAAAAATGTATCATCATTACATTACATTACATTATAGGCATTTAGCAGACGCTCTTATCCAGAGCGACGTACAACAAGTGCATTAGTTCCAGGTGCAGAGGTACAAAAGAAACATACTAAAGCGAAATAAAGATTGTAGTGCCAGTAGTGGCCACAGATCAGGACTCCAACCCTGTAGAGTAACCTGTTCAGCAAACAACCCTGCCAAATACAAACTAACACTGAAATCACAATTTCTTGATCAGAATTAGACAAACAATCCTGCCAAATAAATAAAAACTAACATGCTCGAATTAGCCTAACTAGGTACAATGAGCTAAACTACAGGCTAGGGAGGGGTGGGGAGAGGTGCAGCCTGAAGAGATGAGTCTTTAGTCTGCGTTTGAAGGTAGTTAGATTCTCTGCTGTTCTGACCGCCACGGGGAGGTCATTCCACCAGCGCGGGGCCAGGACAGACAGCAGACGGGAGCGGGAAGTACAGGCACGAAGAGGGGGAGGTGCCAAGCGTCCAGAAGTGGCAGAGCGGAGAGGTCTGGCTGGTGTGTAGGGTCTGATGATCCTCTGGATGTATGCAGGTGCTGACCCCTTAGCTGCCTGGTATGCAAGCACCAAGGTCTTAAATTTGATGCGAGCCATAACAGGCAGCCAGTGGAGGTCAGTGAGCAGGGGGGTGACATGGGAATGTCTGGGGAGGTTGTAGACCAGACGCGCTGCAGCATTCTGGATGAGCTGCAGGGGTCTGATGGCGGATGCTGGCAGACCAGCCAGCAGCGAGTTGCAGTAGTCCAGGCGGGACAGGACCATTGCTTGAATCATCATGATTGCTGTCTGCCCTGTGTTATTTTAGTCTACGGCCTAGCTGACACCAAATATCCTGGCAACATTTGTGTGTTATTGTAGAAACCTGAAACATTGTCACAGTGATTTGTATGAAGACTAATATTTGTTTGTGAGCACAACACACATGTGCAATGGAGCCCCGTTATTTGCATGTCACTGCGCTCTCTGAGTAAGGCGCATGTGTGACGGTATTGTTATTTAAGTGTGACTATGTCCTGTGAGTAGGCAAGCATCTCACTTCTGTGTCCTCACTTCCTGTTTGCATCTTCTTCCCCCCAGAACACTGGTAACGACAAACGATGAAGAGGCAAAGCAGACGGACATTGACACTGAATTACCTGAGGTAAGGGAGATAAAACTGGCCTTCATCAGACCTGGGTCAAATATGTTAGAAATTGAATTACTATTCGAAAACATGCCTGAAAATCCCTGAGACTTTCCAATGAAACATGCTCTTAACCAAAATGTACCCTTATGCCAAATAAAACTTGTTTGCATGCTGGTGGTTTCTTTCAAAATGGTCATTAATCTACAGGAACGTACTGGGGTCTGTGGGGTTTAAGTATTTCAGATTAAGTATCTGAATACAGCTATGATATGATGACGAGGGCGTGGTGTTTTTATTTACTGTGTAGCTGCTCTCTAAGTATAATGATTTAGAAAATTACGGTGGACTTCTGGTGTATGAGTTACATGTGTGACAGTATGAATGCAGGAACATCTTCTAGTGATGTCATTTTTCACACCTGGACTCACCCTTCATATCTCCTCTATCTCTCACGTCACACCTGTCGTCTCTTCCCAGGTCAGCTCTACTGCGTCCGTCCCTCCTCCTCCCCCCGTTCACCGGCCCTCCCCTGTGCCGCGGGAGATTCCAGAAGACGACGAGGACGTGGTGTCCGAGACCTCGGACTGCTCCATGGTGATCCGGATGGCCCCGCACACCCACGGGGAGGCGGTGCTCTCTGTGGAGCTGAAACCGAGCGAGGGTCCAGAGACCCAATGAGGAACGCAGCCCAGGGGCGTAGCGAAACAGTCTGCCTTCTCTACCGCCCACAGGAAGTGATGTCACAGTCCCAGGAGCAGTAGGCCAAGCTGCACTTAGGCCCCACCAGACTGATGCAGTGTCACTGCGAGACTCTGAATCCAAGAAAAGAAACCAGAACATCTATTCCGTGGAAACTGCAATAGAGGAAAATTAGCAAGATAACCTGCTCCACTGAAACGACGATATGGGACAATAAACCAGATACTTACTTATACCCAGAGTCAAAACACTCTTGTTTCCATGGCAATCCCTTCCTGTCTCCCCTCAATGTCAAGTGAACAGTAGTTGTGTGTTGGATTATGCCTCCTCAAGGAGCAGATATTTAACTGGATATGTTAGCCTTCTGGAGAAATCCTGGCAAAGTAAACTGTTTCTTCTTGGAGGCAGTAAAAGCTTACTTTACAAAGCACAGGGCTGGATTAATCTAAGTTTTTACCATCTTGATGAAAAGAACAAAGTATATATTTTTAAAAGAGAACTTTTCCAAAAAGTGTAGTTTATCTGTTGCTTTAAATTTCATCTTGCTAGAGTTTGGTTTTTGGAAAAGTAGTCGTAGTTATATTTTTGAAAAGATGAAGAGATGCGTGTATTGGTTGTAAAACGTTTTGAAAGCATTCTACTAAGTTAAATGCATGTGCTGCTGTTTTCCCAACTAACGATGTGACTCTAGGTGACAAGTAATATTCTCAAAAACTGCATCATTAAAATAAGAACAATAAAATGGTATTAAATGCAGAAGCTCAGCTTTTAGTGAAAGGTTCCTGGTCCACAGAAGAAAGACAGGAGGGACTTGAATGATTCTGAATGCAAAACATTTCAGAATAGTCTGAGTTTGAACATACAACAATAATAAATCTGCAACGTTGTTATAATGTTATGTCAGTTTTAGAAAATGCGACCTGGGTGAAGGATCCTGGTGTTTCATAAAAGTGTTGGCTGGTAAATAAAAATGCTGGTAAAATAATCTGCTTAATATACTATGTCAATTTCATGATACTATGACCAAAAAATGTTATACTACACCAAGCAGTGTATTTTATATTTTGTATTTGAGAATACTGCGTACATCCAGGTGCAAAATTTACCTGTGACCTGCTTGAGCTGCCAGTTGGACTGTATACACCTGTGAACATATTTAGAACATACACAATGGAACTATTTTTCAAGTCAGTTATTGTATATGTAGGCAAATTGCATTGTTTACTCTGTAAAACCTTACTAACAAAATAAGTTTTCTTCTTAGTGCAGTTCTATTGCTTTGGGATGCAGTTCAATTTTACTTGTATAGTGTTTTTAACAGAGACACTGCAACAAGACACTTTACAGAAAAACAGTATATAGGCAAGACTCAGTTAGAACCCAAAACAAAAGCCAGCAATTGAAGCAAAAAAAGAAAACACTGTTGAGAAGAAATCTTGGGAAGAGCCCAGATACTGAGCAGGAACCCCTTCTCCACTGGCCAGCCCGGGTCAATAGTTCAAGATAAGCTAAATGGTCTCAGGAAGGTAATTGAGAACCGTTTAGATGTATCGGGTAAAATAGAAATGAAAAACTAAAATAGCAAAAGAAATGTACACTAATTCCGACATGTTATTTGTCTGGTCATCCCAAATTAATTTAAACAATTAGGACATTTTGGGTAGCACTGCTGTGAAATATAACTTGTTTATAATTTGTGTGAGTTAAGAGCCAATATTGTTTCATGTAACTTGGCGCAGTTTTGATATCAATACTTTTAACGGCAGGCCTTGTTTTAAAAACTCGTGGGCTCAACTTGGCATCAGTTAATAAAATGCATGGTGCTGTACACAGTAAATTCTCCTGTGTGAATTCAGCTCTGACAGAGTCGAATTTGGACCATATGTACTCTGTAAGAGTCAGTTTAACACTGAACACTGTACTGTGTTCAGGCTCAGCACAGCTCTGCTGTTTGTTTGTTTTTCCACTTGGATGTTGCTGGATAATAATCAACATTAATCAAAGTAACTTATTTTAGATTTTGTAAGTTTAAAAACATATTGGGTGGCACAGCGTAAAAACAGTAATAGCAAACGGCATTGCTTTCTGTTGCTACAGGATACAGCGCTTGAGGTAGGTTCCAGATTTCTTTGACCATTTCTCCAGTTGAACGTCTGTAGAGATGTCCACTCAGCTGAAGCACCTCCTTTAATTACTCGGAGGCTATTTTTATGACAGTAAATTTGGTTTGCATGTATTTATTTTTATCCTTATTTTTATTTTATGAATTCAAAATTTTTTTTTTGTTATTTTGTTCTTTAACAATTAAGCCCTTGAACTGAATCCACTTCTCGTTAAAGAGGACATATCTCCACTATCCTGTTCATTAAAGCATGTAGTGTCTGGTTGCCACAGTTACTGTTACTACGCAATAACATTCGTCTTCCTTATACATTACTAACTTTTTAATTTGATTGGGTTGTTCTTGTTAAGGGATAACTACCACATCCTAGCTAGAAATTATCATACCACAAGTAAGACAAATTAGTACAGACAAACACACATTTACATTTGCAGTGAGAGACACTATGTCTCTTGTTTTTAGCTTGATGTGCTTAAAGGGGTTGTTTATTGGGTTAAGTTTTTAGCCTTTCGTTTTTTTGTATCGTCTTTTCTTATGTCAATATAAATGTTCCGGGCAGGTGAAATAGCTCCAGAAGCCTGATATTGCTGATATGCACTCAGTGGCCACTTCATTAGGTACACCTGCAGAACAGCCAGAGTTTTTCACGGCTTGGATTCGGACAAAGTGCTGGAAACGTTACTTCAGGATTTTTTATCATGCTGCCTCACACAGTTTATTTGTGTGTTTGTGTGGGTGTGTGTGTGTGTGTGTGTGTGGGTGGATGTGTGTTTGTAAAGTACATTAATAGGACTTCACACCACATTAAGTCTCTCTTTTCACGAGACCTACTTGATGTTTACAGATAGAACAGCATCATTCAAAGACATTTCCATTACACACAAGGACAGCAAATGTGCATACTGTGCACTAGCAGACAGTAGCATTCAGAGATATAGATACATTAGATATATTCGGCTGTAGTATTAAACACCACAGCCATAACCAAAAACCAGGGGTTCTCCAAATCATTTCTGGGGTACCTCCTCTGTGTTGCTTTTGTTTCAGGCATAACTGGAACCCCTGGATTCTTCAGAGCTGTTGTTCTTAAATAGATGCTTTCCGTGTTTAAGCTGAGGGATAATTTGCCCTTGAGGTCACTGTTTGTCAGAAATATCCGTGCATGTTGTGAAGAATACATTTCCCATGATGACATCCCAGGACTTTCCATTGGTGGGATCGATTAATGCCTTTCATCCTGACGCACAGCTCATTCAGAAAGAGGTTACTTTCTCCCCGATTAATCTGCAGTCTGACAGGTAATCTGACAGGTGAAATCAGCGAGGTTCTAACTGCTGTAGGTGCAAACAGCCGATCGCAGGAACTGAGCCATCTTTTCCTGTCACAAAAGGCCTACAGCACCTTTACTTCTTTGCCCTCCCAGTGTGATTTTAGCCCTTTGGTTGTTGGCTGCCATCCCTGCTGTATCCAAGCTAGCCGCTGTAGCGGTGGCGTCATCCTGTTTCCCTAATGATGCTATGTTTCCGGATTTACTGCCATTATTGGTGCTGCACTGCCGGGTTCACTAGCCGCACGCTAACAGGTAGCTCCAGGGCTCTACGCGCTAGTAGCAGCCTATAGCATTATTTGGGTGGCTGGGCTCATGTTCAACGGCTGCTGGCCCGGCTGCAACTTGCTTGGCCTCGTCTCCTCCTGATCTGGCATTTAAACTAGGTCGATTTCTATGTATTTATTTATTTAGCTCAGTTCATCTTTTAAATTTATTTTGATCTATCTTGTTTCACTTTTTTGACCAGTTCTGCCGTTTTCATGTTGCAGCAGGCAATTCAGTAGCGAAAAGTTAGTGAAGACGATGCACAGCCTACCTCCTTGTGCCTGACCGTTTCCGCATCACACCCCAATATCTACAGCATGTTGAAAGGACAAAACAATTTTGAAAGGGTGAATGTTTTTCATGTTTTTATTAACCAATGGATGATTTCTCAGTGCTGTTATTGACGCTGACTTTACCTTCTAAAAGTAAGCCTACCCTTCATTTGCAGTGCACCCAAACCCTGCCAGGAAAATGTACCTCGTAACATCACAGACAATAAAAACATTTCAGCCTTTTGTGAATGTGCATATGCATCGGTGATGCTCATTGGCTCTACATTGCAGTGCAGTCAGTAGCTTAACCTTCAGGCTTTGTGTCTGTTCTGAATCGGCCAAAATGAAAATTCAGTCAGCCCGTTTTATCCGGGAGCACATTCGAAAAAGAAATCAGACTTAAAGGGATTCGCGGCTCCTTGTTCATGCGACCCCGGGTCGGAGTGTCGGAAGGCAGGTCTCTCCAGGGTGGCGAAAGGGCATGCTCGCAGGGTTATTTCCGGCAAGATGGGGAATTATACAAAGAAGGGGCAAAGGCGCTGTGCTGTTTGAGGCGAAGGTCTGGGCAGATTTATGGGTACTCGGCGAGGTCGGTCGGTGGTGCAGCAGAACGCGGGTACGAGAGCGGCAGCAGCGCTCGTCTGACCGCGAGAGCGAGAGCTCTGCCCAGAACTGAGCAGCTGCGTTTTCCCCCTTCTGCCGCTGCAGCAGCATTCTGAGTTTAGGAAGGAAAGCCAGACCTAGTTCCGGGGTCCACCGCCACCTCAGTAGGGGGAAAAAGCCTGCCGGCTCTTTCGCATGGCTCCATGTCACGACATTCTTCCCTGACTATCACGATAAATGAATGAATGAATGAATGAATGAATGAATAAATACTAGCTAGTCTAAAGGAACAAATGTCCCGTATATTATTGTGTGTTACCATGGCAATGGCCATACTGTACATTGAGGGTGGAATAGTTTGCGGTTTATCGCTTTCTTCTGTAGTCTCTTTGTGCTGAGGGAAATCAGCAAGGATGCGTTCATTCATTCATTCATTCATTCAAATTCACTTTAAAACATGCTGTATTAACCCTTGTGCTCGGTTTGGGTGAAATTGACCCCTTTTATACTTTTAATAAAAAAGGAAGGAATCAAATCAAATCAAAATGTATTTATATAGCGCATTACACAGACAATTGTCAAATACGCTTCACAGACAACCCTGGCCTAGACCCCCACAGGAGCAAGCCTAAGACAACAGTGGCAAGGAAAAACTCCCTGTAGCAGATAGGAAGAAACCTAGTAAGGAACCAGGCTCCAGGGGGGAACCCAACTTCTGGTCGGAGAGAAGTATTTGACAGCCAGTGACTAAAACAGTGTAAATTTGGTTTTGTTTTGTGTTTCTGTCTGTATGTCATCTGTATTTGCTTTATCAAATCAAATCACAATTTATTAACATAGATTGCAATATAAAGTGCTTCACATAGTGAAGATAAGACCCATAAAAAAGTTACGGAACAATACTAGAAGTAGTTAGAAAACTATAAATAATTTTTTTAATTGATGATAGCAAGAACACTAGTCATAAAAACAACAGTAGAATTAAAATGAAGTAAAATATATTAAAAGTAATAAACGTAAATTAGGTAAATTAAAAGATAGAAGTGAGGTTAAATTAGGTAAATTAAAAGATAAAAGTGAGGTAAAATAAAGTAAAATAAAAGGCAATAAAAGTGCAACAAGGGAAACAATAAAAGTGAAATTATCTGTGAAAACTAAGATAAAAAGGCATGTCTTAAGATTTCATTTAAAAATGATCATAGATTTTGAAACTCCAAGGTCTTTGGCAGGCTATTCCAGAGGCGAGGACCATAGACCCTAATAGCAGCCTCCCCCTGGGTCTTTGTCCTGACCCGTGGGACTACTCAAAGGCCACAACCAGAGGGCCAGAGGGATATAAAGGGGACATATCTTAAAATCGTGTCTGAAATGAATTCAGGTTTATACATATTTATTTTGGATTTACTGATCTTGTCTGGTGTATTGCAACCAA
Source organism: Anguilla pacifica (assembly GCA_039654925.1). Taxonomy (NCBI): domain Eukaryota; kingdom Metazoa; phylum Chordata; class Actinopteri; order Anguilliformes; family Anguillidae; genus Anguilla; species Anguilla pacifica. Next base: position 11,732,466 of record CM077299.1, read on the forward strand.
TTAAATACTCTCAAAAAGTGCAAACCCCACCTTCTGGTCATATTGGCAGGCTCATTTACACCAGTCAAGATCAATAGAGCACAGAAAAGTATTTGAATCCAAAACAAATATGTATTTGACCCAGGTCTGCTCAAAAGGCAACCAGTGAAGGGCCTTTAAAGCAGCCGTAATGTGTGCTCTCCTCCTGGTCTTGGTCAGAACACAAGCTGCTGCATTTCCAAGTCACATAGTTGATGACCTCATTGTGGGAATTGTTTAATTAGTGCTGTCTCCAGTGTCAGACTGGGACTGAACAGGCATAAAGGAGGTGCTGACAGGGGGATGCTGACAGTCTATCCTCAGATGGAGGATGTGAATTCAGTCTTTTTTTCCCTGCTTGAAATCAGTTCTGCTGCTGGTTCCCTCCGTGGGCTGAGGGAATATGTTCTTCAGGCATCTTCACCGATCACCAGGAAACAGCGGACATGTTTGATTTTGGGGTTGTGTAAGACATTCAATGAAGTGTGAATGTCTAAAGTTCCCCCCCCCCCCCCCACCCCATCCCAAACTGACAGCAATAGTACTGAGTTGCCTCTGTGGTGTTAGCGTATGTATACAGTGCTAATTGTTGAGTTTCTTTGGCTACCTTGCCCAGTCAGTGTACTTATACGATCAGGGCCGATGTTCAGCGTTGACCATCTGAACTTGTGTCCTTTGTCTTGGGATGGTGTGAATGCCATTCGGGACCCTTCATACATTGATCTTGATGACTTCAACTTGAAGATATGCTTACAGTGATTGAACCCGGCCTATAACTATAAGCCAGGCCGCAGCGTCCTGGTTTACCGGATAAACACCTGGACTGAACAGCTTAACTGAAGCGGACTGGGACAGGGGCAGTCCTCACACCTGAGATCAGTGTCCTTTAAAGTGGAATTCCATCTGCACAATGTGAGACTGGGTTGTTTTTAAAGGAAACTTTATTTAAAATTGCATCCTCCTCACAAGGAATAATTAATCACATTTGTAATTGTGTCACAAGCTATACTGTAGTTCACAACATTTCAGATGATACAGTGCAGTCAAAATGACAAAACAAGGAATATTAAATGGTGGTAAATGTTGATTTGAACTTGAAATTTAGAGAAAGAAAAGATTAAGTCATCGTTACATTTTTTTCCAACTAAAAGGACACTTAAGTGAACTTCAGGCAGAGGAGTTATATCCCAACACTTTCAGGTAATTCCTTTTGATTGAGAGGAGCAGGGTTCTTTGCGGCCTCTGAGACCAGGCCGTCCCTCACCCCGCTGCCTCCTGTTCCTGTCCTGACCCGCAGCCTTCCAGAGGGAAGGGAGGGGGACCACAGTTTAGCATCAGACAAATCAAGCAGGGACTGAAAATGAAACATTTCACGGATGCCAAGTGCGAGAGCCAACAACCGATGCGTTCAAAACACTGCTGCGCGATTCTGTGAAAACATTTGAATTGGCGCTATGTTTAAACGCATCTTAGTTCTATCCATAAATATTTTTGGGGGATATTTTAAGCTTAAAAACTTACCGATCTCATTGAGTTTGAGGGATGACCATGGTGAGGAGAAACATCTGCAAAAAGAGGGATCATACAATGATCAAGGAGAAAATGACAGATGATCTTACATGATAACTTACCAATTTAATTGATCAAAGTAGCAATGATTATTTATGAACGTATAAGAAGAAGAGTGACACCAGAGTGGGGGAAAGGATAGCTTAGAAACTGGAGGGCAGACCAGATAAAAGGATGGATGGATGGAATGAAAGAGTTCCAACACAGAACTGAGAGAGTTGTTAGGGCAGGAACAGTAAAAGTGTGTGTGGAACAGTGTTCAGGACTCGTACAGGTTTTTGTTATCACTCCACTGCGAACCAAGGGGACCACCATGGCCCTCCAGCATTAGGGTACACCCACCGGTCCCGTATGGAAATTGCCAGGAACCCAGCGTGTTAGCGGGATGAGCCACACAGTGGCTCCAGGACTCACCTTTTTCACGAGGGCCTGCTTGAGCTGTCTGAGGTCTCTCAGATTTCCCAGAGTATTCTGCAAGCGTTTTGTTCAGCTCCTCCAGCCTGAATAACCAATAAACACCCATTCAGACAGCCTCAGTCTCCACCCTCCAAGAAACATTAGCCCATTTAGCTCAGCAAGGAAAATACAAACAAATCCATATCCACAGTCACTGATTGGCTAATACCCAGTGTTTGTCAGTAACTTATTTAAACTGTATTCTGTGGCTACTAAACCCACTTCCTGTGCAGGTCGGCTGTTTTTTTCCTCTCCCTGTCCAGTGCTCTTTCAGAATGACGGTAAGCCACCTGGAGGCAAAAAGACGGAGTTACATTCTGCAGGAAAAGGTGATCAATCACAAATCTGCTCTCAAGAGTGATTGCGTCCTTACCATATTCATATAAGCTTTATTCTGATGAAATGTTACCTGTAGAGAAATGGCGAGAGAGAGAGAGAGAGAGAGAGAGAGCGAGCGAGCGAGAGGTGACATTATGCACAAAATCTGACCACAGAAATCATTGGAGGAGTTAATTAATGCATGGGACCTGATTGGTTGAGCATAAATGAGGTCATAAACCTTGCAGATTAATATTGAAATATAAACTACTGCATTGTGTCAATACTGTGAGTAAGGTGGATGGAGGAATTAGCACTGTGTCTGCTGATCAGCCTCACAGGGGAAATGCCCAGTTCATATGAATGCTGTACTTTACAGAAGGCACAGTGCTCTCTGCTCATGGACATAACTGAAAAGGATGAACTGCTTGAAATTACTTGAAATGTTTTGAATCAAATCAAAGCCCTCCCTTAATCAACTTAAGGGGAATTAAACAGCAAAAACAACCACATTACAGTGGGAAAATATACAGCAAGTGTTATAACAGTATAATAGCATTTTTATAAGTATTGGCTAAATGATTACCTCATCTTTCAGAATAAGCTGGCGTATTCTTTCCGCTTGGAAGTGGTCTCTGTATCCATCTAATTGCTCTTTGTTCTGAGCTGTTGTGGCCTCGTTTTGAGCCCGTTCACTGTGACACGGAGAGCGCAAGAGACTCAGCAGCCTTTCAATGCACAGCTAATTTAGCCCCAAATTCAGCTTACGCATCTATTTTACATCCCCTGTGATCCAACATAAAATATACATTTCCTTCGATATTCTGAAACAACTAAGGATAAAGCAGTACAACAATGTTCGAAATTAGTCTCCAATGATAAGCAGATCTAACCAAATTGGCCTTTCACGAGTTTATCGATTTTTATCAGTTGTCCATTGTATTTACCTACTGCTGTGTCATTACAGCAGAACTTATAACACCATGTTTAATGAACTGATTCATATGCCTGTAACCTCAACACACATGGTCTGTTGCTTGATACTTTACTTTTTAAGAGCGCTCTCCAACTCTTGTATCTTGTCGGCCATGCTCTCCAATTGGCATTTAAGGGATTTTATCTCATCTTGCTGTATCTGACTCCCCTTATAAGCCTTCAAAGATTCCTTAGTGAAATGAGAAAGTGTGTGAAGAGAAACTGCTGCATAGAGAACACTTGGCTTTTTAAGCTGTGAATCAACATGCTAACTTCACAATTTTCAATGTATTTCTGGACATTGTGCTGCGTTTTCGAAATGTTGCTAAAACTTTATTGATAATGTGGGCACATGCATTTCAGCATCTCACCTTTAGTATATCGTTTTCATTTTTTGAAGAAATTTCCAAATCTGAAAAATGTTCTTTGAGTTCTTTTATCTATAATGGACGAGGAAAAGGCAATGAGATTTATTAAAGCTGTTCTCAAGATGTGCACAACAGGGAATAAAACTCCATGACACTACAGAAAACTGGCTCTGGAAGGGAGAAGTACTGCAGGTCCAAGAGCTGGACTTGCTCACCTGGGTCTTGTAGGAATCCTCATTTTCCTGCCGTTTGGTGTTCATTGCCATAAGGCTCATTTCACAGGCCTTGACCTCTGACAGTAACTGAGCCTCTCGCGCATGGTGAAGTAGTTCTTCCTGAGCCAGTTTCCTAAGATACAGAGACGCAGGGGGCATCAGCCTTCCTCTGGACAACCTGAACTTGACTTGACTCCATCCCATGACCAAATACATCCTCCACCAGCGTATTTGAGCAAATAAACTACAGTGCAGTGGACACTGTATTCCCACCAGTTCCCTTTTTAAGGACATTGTGTGTGCTTCGTATTTACCTGCATCATTACAACTAGTACATGCATCATTACAACAAAGTATTAGCTATTAGTTATTCTCAGGGATACATCAAAACCCTGAAAAAAAAAAATCTATTGCCTTCAGCTTTTCTTAGCCTGAAAAACGTACTGCTGTAGAGTCTGTTCCTTCTCCTGAAGCAGGTTGGTTATACTTTCCAGCATCTTTTCAAGGCTTCCTTTGTCAGCCTCAAATATATTTTTCTGCTGATCCAGGTTAGCCTTCAATTCTCCATTCTCCCTTTCCATTCTCTCGCTGTGTGCCATATAGAACTTACAAGATTCCTTTTTGAAAAAAATAGATTGTGTATCAGGCTGCATGGCACAAATTATATACACACATAATTATGAATGTATATCTAGTACAGATTTTTTTGTGTTAAAAGTTGTTACCTGTGGCCACCAAGTTCATGAATGCACGACGTGACCGTTACAACATCTTACCTTAAGCTTCTTGTTTTCCGGCTTGGTGGAGGCCAGGGTTTTTTTGTCCTCCTTACACTGCTGTTTGAGATCTTTGATCTGAAATAACATGGCACATGTTTGGCTCATATTGGTTAAAAGTTGTTCTTCAGACCCACGCGTAAAGCAAAGGGGCTTCTTTAACTCACGTTTCTCTTCAGGTCTTTTATTTCATTTTGTAATGCGATTGTCGCTGTGTTCATTTGTTGAACATGATGTCTTGTCCCTTAACAAAATCAATACCAAAACCATAAATCAACTGGAAGCTAGTAAAGTACTGAAACATGTAAGGTGTTAAAAACAAATCAATTATCAATTAAAGTACTTACATTCATATACCCTGCGTTTTATCTGGAAAGACAAGAGGGAGGAAGAGAGAAAAATATATTATACTCAAAACACTTACTGGCAACAAACTGCTTTAAAGGGCATAATGAACAACAGCTGGACCATCTGTGTTTTTAAATGTTTTTCATGCTGAGAGTATTTAAAAATGGCAAAAATGGAGAGAGAGAAGCTTACACTGAACACTGTCCTCCAGATTATGAACAGACTAGCGATGTTCAGAAGGTGTATAGACCTGTCTTCCGTACTTGGACCTGGTCTCCATCTCTTGGGCCAATAGTCAATGAGCTGAACAAAATTCAACAAAAACAATGGGTCCAAAGCAGTGGGCTTTCATGTTGACTGAACACATCTTATACACTAATTATGTTGCTTTGGATAAAACATGCCAAATAAGCAACAACAACAACAACAACAATAATAATAATAATAATAACAACTACAACAACAAAAACAATAACAGCAACTACAGCAAAAAATGAATAACACAACAATAACAACCACAACAACCACAACAACAATAACAACAATAACAACCATAATAATAATAATAATAATAATAATAATAATAATAATAATAATAATAATAATAATAATAATACACCTAATCTGAAGTGAGTCAAATAGACAGTGTACAACAATATAGGTAAAAACACTGATACCTCTCAGTAAGGTTTATCGGGTAGAAACCTGACAATAGCAAAGAACCTCAATATTTTGAAAGGCACACTTTTATTAATTATTTGTTGGTAATATCAATATCAGCATGCTGTTTTTCATTCTAAAGCCTTGAATAAATAAAATGTACCGTGTCGGGAAGCTGAAGAACATCTTGTATGGAAAATTCTTCAATGATCTGGGAATTTAGGGCTGGGAAAAAGAAAAGAATTACGTTGATTACAGATAAAATACAACTGAAATCATAACTGAACACAGTCTTTTGGGAGGATGACCAGAATATCTTCAATACAGTTAGCTAAATCTTTGGTTTCAAACAAACCAGTTATATTCATGATAAAATCTTCTATTAATAATTTGTTTATGAAGTTGTTTATTTTATCAACTCGTCCTTGTTCAGTCAACATATTTCCTTGTTTCTTCAAGCTTTCAAACATCAATTGTGTTTATACTGCAAGTGAATTGTAAAATCCTGGTTAAACTGACTTGCGAGATTTTCACTACCTGCTTAAGCTAACCTGGCTGGAGACAGTGACAAATTCACTTACCAAAGTTGGAAAATGCCCCAAAATGAAGGAAAAGGAACAACACCAGCAGCAAAATAAGCAGCCACCCTCGCAAAAATGCGATGGGTGGCTGCTTACATGCAACTGATGCTATTCTAGAGGTGATTCAGTAAATACGTTAGAAGAGTACAAGTGAAATCCAATAAATATATCGTGTTGTTTGCTCCAGAAAGAATGCCAATTATGAATAAGTGAACTCGGGTCAGCCATATATATACTGCAGACTACTTCTTTAGAATGATGACATAAATGAACTTCTGTGATGTCATAATACCACAGAGGGCTTCTGTGCTAGACACTCTGCAGTGTTCTGAAAGGCCAAAATCAGGAAATGGCAGTAGAACAATAAATTTATGTGTACTTATTCTCACCATGAGGGCAAAAACTAAGAAATTCAAAGCAACTGGCGCTCTGAGAACCCTCCTGAAAGAGGACACAAGTGCATTTTGCCTCCACAAGGACAGAAATTTCTCCAAGAATCACAGAGAAGAGAATTGAGAATTGCAGAAGTTGGTTGCATCTTGGGGTCACCAAGTCTCAACAAATTATATGGAAAAGCAAGTACAATTAGACGCCACTTCTATGCCAACATGCCATTTAGAAGGCTTGCCAGATCAAACCCTTTGCTGTCTTCATACCACAATCACAAGCACCGGGAGTTTGCTAAATGTTACTGGGATTTAGATTGGAACTGGGTGATATGGACAGATGAGAAATAAATGGAGCGTGAGTGTGGCAAAATAAGAAATATGGTTGTGCAGAAATGACCCTTATTCCCATGGTGAAGTACAGTAGCAGATCTGATGAGGCTGTTTTTCCTCCAAAGGTCCTGAGAACCTTGTTAGGACACATGGCATCGTGGACTCCATCAAATGCCCGGAGATTTTAGACCAAAGTCTGGTTGCCTCTGCCAGAAGGCTCAAAGTGGGTCATGGCTGGATCTTCCAGGACAGATCCAAAGAATACCTCTAAATCTCTACAAAAATGGTTCACTGACCACAGAATCAAGTTTTTGTCTAGTCCCCTTACCTAAGAATCAAGTCCGCTGACCTGAGTCCCATTGAAACCTGTGGGCTGAGCTGAAGAGCAGAGTCTACAAGCGAGGACTCTGAAAGGTCTGGAGAGATTCTCCAAGTAGGATTGGTGCTAGGTCCCTTGCCATGTGTTCTTCCGCCTCATCGAGCATTACTGGAGAAGACTCAGTGCTGTTACCTTGGCAATGGGAAGCGCACAAAGTGCTAAATGAAGGGTGCAAATGATTGTGACGCACATCTTCCTCAAAATAAATTTTTTATTTTTTATTTTTCTCTCTGATGAATGCGTTCACAATTAAAGTATTGAATTTTCTTGGAGCACAGAATAAATGTGATTTTAAAAAAATAAACTGAATGTAGAGGCCTAGATTTGAATTAATGGTTTAAAGACAGTGTTTTGTAGGCTGTGTGAGTAACGTTTTTGCACATTTCTGTGTTTTTCATCAGATGCAATATTTGCTCGGGTTTCCCAATATATACTTCAATATTGTGTGTAATTTTATGGAACGGTCCAGCACGTCATAATTTAGCCACAAGAGGCTGCATTATGTTATCTACATTATAAAATTAGCTTAGCAAAGTGTCAAAAACAAATGTTAAAATACACAAAGTTTATATTTGTTCAACAGTAGGCCTAAGGCATGTTTTGACATGCATTTTAGTGTATGTTTGGTTCACTTATCGGATGCTCTGCTCTGGTAAAGAGGTGTCAGTTAAAGACCAAGCTGTCCACGTAAACTAATCCAATAATAAACTTAACTAATAATTGACGTTCAACGGGTAGGCTATGACGTTACCTTTCACGTTATCTCTGAACTTGCTTAAATTAATAATGTGAATTTCAGTTAGCGTTCAGCTGCCGCTTCTAATACATCGGCCTACATGAACTATTCTGCTTTTCAAAAATAGCGTGGTAACACACAGCCTTAATACAACTGAACCTTTGCTTTTGGTGTTTTGAGTGGCTAACATAATTGTGTTTTAATGCACGTTCTTCATAGAGTGAACCCATAAAACTTCCTAAGAGAGTTGGCCGGCCGGCCGCCCACAACTTATCAACCGCATAGTAGCCTATTAGCAGGGTAGCAATCCCCTTTAAATGGCAAGATTGGACGGGCACTTTTTGACATGCAAACGTCTGTGGGACGAAGTTGATTTCTGTCAATAGCGGAATCTGCGGATAGCTAGCCTACGGAGCACGGCAACAGTAAAACCAGTCCCTTAGAAAAGTCAAACTACGATGAATCAAGTAAGGGACAATACGAAAGATGAAACTATTATAGAGATGAAAGTTTCGGAGTGTTCCCGGAGTGGAGGTAAATTACTTGCCAAGTTTTTGATTCATATATTGAAACACAAGTAAAAACTGACTGTTGCTACGTTTGGTGCTAAAAGCTATAACTTATGATCACCCTTATGATCACGCCTTCAAATATTTCTATATGAATTAAGCTGTTAACACAAAGAATTCTGAACAGTCGACTGTGTGCTTTTGTCATTGCGACTGAACATTCTGTAATATTAGGCTGCCGTTTAACATCTTTATAGTTAAAATATTTAACATAGAAATTATGAACAGTGTATGGGGGAAACAAATAGTGTATTTGTCTATTTTAAAAGGGGAAACGTGACAGTAACCTGTGTACATTATAAACGTATTTGTAAATACTGAGATCTGGAAGTTTCACCCAGTGGCTGTTAAGTGTGCGGCTTACTCCCCTCCCCTTTAAATTAAATGTCATGCCTACTGCGTGGTCTGGATGCCTTAATTTCTACACATAGCAACGTGGCTGTCATGGATTGACTCGCCTTTCAGGACTCAACACAACCAGCAGTGCCATGGACACAGCCACGTGTTGGGTTGTGTTTGTTTGCATTGAGCTTGGTTTCGATGTTTGCTTTGTGTGGGTTTGGGTTGTGTTTGTTTGCATTTTGGTGTTTGGTTGTGTGTTAACATTTTGCATTTGGGTTGTGTGTGTTTGTTTACTATTTGTTTTTTGGGTTGTAGATGTCTGTGTATATTTTGGTTGTGTGTATTTGTGTGTTAATGTAATTGTGTGTTTGCAGGGGCTTCAATATTTGTAGAGGTTAGGCCAAAGTACAGTGAATCACAATAAATGTCTAGCAGCATACAGATACATTTTACAAATGTTTCAAACATTTGTAAGAAAAAATATTACTCCCTGAAGGGGAGTCATATAAAAAATTATGAACGTGTTATTATAAATCAATTTCACCTCTATTTAATTTCAGATTTTACCAACTCATGATCATCAGTCATAATCTAGAAGGAACATCGGCTTGTTTTTTATTTTAACTAAGGAATGTGTTTCCTACACATACCCTATGTCCATATTCACATGCAGCCAACTGTGCCACCTGGCTTTCACCAATCTCTGAGCCAATAGTACAGTATGCTGTAGGCTAATCTTTGACAGAGGGAGACTCAACTCAGTCACATGAAGGGAAGAATTACTAGGCAAACGTAGGCCTGCCTGTGATCATACATATCGTAGTCCAGGGGTGTCCAGTCTCATCCGAATAGGACTGGTGTGGGAGCAGGTTTTTGTTCTAGCCCAGCTCTTAAGACACCTGATTCGGCTTGATTGAAGTAAATTAGTTGAATCGGGCGTCATAATGCTGGGCAACAGCAAAAACCTGCACTCACGCTGGCCCTTTTTGGGTAAGATTGGACACACCATCCATAATCTATTCAGGGACAACAATCACAACAAACTAGACACCCCACTTCAATGGATTTTTATTTTGAAATTCACACTGGCAAAATGCTTGGAAAAGCAACATATCGTCCAATTTTGTGGATAGTAATTCAGCAGGCTGCTTCTTATTAAATTGTTCATGTTAAAAAACCTGTTCCTGTTTAAAATATTTCAGATTTGCCATGGTTTACCAATCCCTAAGAAGCAACTGTAGTTTTTAAAAGCCCAAGACCCTGTGACATGTGACTATTGATTCTTCCAAGTGAATGCAAAAACAACAAAAAACTAAACCCTTAGACTAAGTGACTTATTTATCCTTGCCAACACTGCTGTCATATCACAGTGATCCTGGTGACTGTCAGCTTCATACATTGTTCATATTTGGATGATTAATGTCAATGCTACAGGGTTTAGCTTGTATTGTAAAGCAGTATTTTCAGGTGAAATCAGCCAATCATTATCCCCCTTACTCTTCAATATGACATTTTTCACCACCGAGTATCACAGAATTTTCCAGAAACTGCACAATGCCACAGCCTGTATAGTAAAAGGATTAACTCATTTAAATCTCTAAGAACCAATCCATCCCAGCTCCCCTCAATCCATTTCTCTATGTTGTTGTGTGACTCTAAAACTCATAGAACAAATCAATTTTATCTGTATAGCGCTTTTTACAGAACACTGTTACCCTGGAATTTTACAGAGTAGGAGATATAATCCTAGTTCTTTAAAGCAGTCACTCATCTCGTGTCCATTTGTCCAGGAGAATGCAGCGATGACTCCGGTTTAACCTCAATATGTGACACAGCAACCCAGCTCCCTGGAAACCACGATGTAAGATTCACTGTGCCTGGCTTATGTTGTGTTTTGTATTAATAATGTCTGTGAGTATCTTGGGCGAAGATTAAAGTTGCATGAAGAAAAATGTAAGAATTCTTTATCAATTTTAATCGTTTATTGTTTGGAATCATGTGCTTACACTATGGTAGTTTTTTATTTAAAGGCCACTCTAACTTTGTAGCTATAATCCGTACTTTAATTATGACTTAATAACTTAAACTAAAGCCAGCAGTAATCCGAATCACACAGGACATCCTTTTTTTCCCTATGTGTGCATTAAGAGCAGTGCATCTCTTTTTCACTGACTCGCCATCTTTGTCCTCTTATGAATCTAGCTCCCTGAATCTTTCCTCCCGTCTTTACATCAAACAGTGTTGGCTTCCCCAATCATATTATTTTAAGCAGTATTTTTTAATCAATGGAAGGTGTGACATATTTTAGTTTAAAGGTTAAATTTCTTTTTTGCATCTGTCACAATAAGGAGCTTGATTAAGTGTAATTATGCATGCTGTTTCTATTTAAACACCCATTCAGTCACTGGTCAGTCAGTCCATAATATAATTATTATTATTATTATTATTATTATTGTTGTTGTTGTTGTTGTTGTTGTTGTTAATGTTATTATTGTTATTGTTATTATTATTTTTATTCTGTGCTGAATTAGCTGCCACTTCTTCACTGTCTGTTCTGCTGCTCCCCAGGTCTGGAGGAAGCGACAGCTCTTCCTGAAGTTTCGCTCCAGGGTACGTCAGAGTTCAAAGACTTCCTGCACTGGTGTCCCTGGGCTGTGATTTCTGTCGAGAGGAATGCTGTGAAATGGCTCTGTGTTTTATTTTGTGTCCCACAATTAGCCTGCTATCTAGCTAGAGATGAGGGACTGAAGTTAATATATGGGCTGAACCATATTTAAATTCTAGTGCAGACGAATTTTACTGCATGGGGTGGCTGGTTAGTGAGATTCCACACTACACCGCGGCAATAGAGATACTCAAGTGTGACCATCGAGGCCAGTAGTACTGTTGGCTTTCATTCTTCCCCTCTAATCAGGGCTGGAACACCAGGTGAGTTAAATCTCAGGCCAGTCACTGGTAATAGGCTATCAATTAACTATCAGGTGGATGAGAAAACCGACAGTACTACTGGCCTCGATGGCCAGATTTGAGTATTCCCGATGTAGGCTCTCCACTCATTATTAAGGTGGTTTCAGATGGTTGACTCCTGTAGTCGGTGTTGATTGTATCAAAATACTCAGCTCTACCTTGACAGATCAGCACACTCAGTGATCCATAGACCAGCTATCTTTATCTCAAGAGATCATAACGCAAGCAGTGATCCTATTACTGTGAATACTTCAGTCTGGCTCGTAGTGAATATATTGTTAGTATTACATTACCGGATCCATATATTTATATGCAACTGCAAATCTGTGCAGCGATTGACCTTGTGTTCAACCTCTCGTTGCAACCCAGCAACACTGAGCATACACTGTGCATAGTGTCATCATATTTTGCTTTCACTTCAGCTGTCTGCTTACCCATTTAGGTGAAACTGTGGAAGATCATAAAATGAGCCCCAGACCTATGTAAAAATAGTAATTTTAATGCTAAAGATTTTCTTGGCCTTAAACAAAGCAAACCTAGATTAAAATAAATAATAAATAAATCCGAGTGTTCTCATTTTTTAGTGCTGTTTTTCATACCAGAATATTTTACTACAACAGTGTGGGCTTATCTGAAATGGTCTTACCAATGTTTTAATTTTAAATTACTAACAGAAAAAATACTTTATCTTCTCAGTGAATCAGCAAAAGTGTTTCTTGTGGTGTCCGTCATGACCCAGTTATTGGCCCCTTTATTGTTCTAATTGTACATGCCCCCAGTTAGTGACATCATTTGTAATTATGTCTCTAATTATGTCTCTAATTTGCATTCACTGTATATGGGTCTGTGATACTGATCCTGATTCAGTGCATGAATGTGTGTGTTCACATTCTTTCTGGTTATCTTTTCACAGATTGACAAACATCAACAGAGCAAAGACTCAATCTTCTTTCGGGATGGGGTACGAAGGATTGATTTTGTATTGTCCTACGTGGATGACCGGCATGATGCAAGGAAGCGGGTAAGCTCCATATAGAGATAGATCACAAGCACAGTTTAACACAGTTGTGCACACTTGAACCTAGTTTATAAGCACTGAACAAATTAGAGCAGTTTTTACATATAGCCCCCCCTCCCCATTTCAGGGCACCATAATGTTTGGTACATAAATGTTATGTAAATGAAAGTAGGCATTTTATTATTTCTTATTTATTTATTTTTTGCATGCAATGACTGCTTGAAGTCTGTGACCCACAGACATCACCAGGTACAGAGTATCTTCTCTGGTGTTGCTCTGCCAAGCCTGTACTGCAGCCCATTTTTAGCTCCTACTTGTTTTGAAGACTAAGTTTTCTCTTCAGCATATGAAATTAGGGGCGACATAGCTCAGGAGGTAAGACCGATTGTCTGGCAGTCAGAGGGTTGCTGGTTCAAACCCCACCCTGGGCATGTTGAAGTGTCCTTGAGCAAGACACCTAAGCCCTAACTGCTCTGGCGAATGAGAGGCATCTATTGTAAAGCGCTTTGGATAAAAACGCTATATACATGCAGTCCATTTTACCATTTGAAATGCATGTTCAGTTGGATTCAGATCAGGTGAATGACTTGGCCAGTCAAGAATTTTTCAGTTTTTGGCTTTGATAAACTCCTTTGTTGCTTTAGCAGTATCAGCAATTCAACCACATATGAATTGTTTGATTTCAACTCCAAAATTGTGGAGTGCAGTGCCAAATCTGAGTATAGTCAGAGGCTAAGCCATGTAGAAAATTAAGAGTGATTGTCTTAAAATAAAATATTACTGGATACCGGTGCATGGAGGCCAAGAGAAGATGTGTTGGAACTATTTTTAGTTCCAGTTGAAAGTCTAACTGCTGAATTTGGACAACTTGGAGTCAAGTCAAACTCTGACAATTGACACCTGAACACGGAGCATTGCGATAGTCCGTTCTGGTAGCCTTCTCACATTTTCCCTAACAGTTTCAAAAATATTGTCTACTGCTCAGTGCCACTGAACACAACCTTACTGTCAGTACTGTCAGTACTGTAAATCTGTAGAAGATGTGTATGCTTGATAGCAGTATTGACATTCTTCTGTATATCATTTTTCTATGATATAGACATTTGAAGATCCTGGCATGGAAATTGTGAACTAAAACCAATTCTTTGTTAATAGCCCTATTAAATAAATTGGATTTAGTAAAACATGTACGTTTTAGTGTTTTTATTTTAGCTTTCAGTAGATGCCAGACACCATCTGTGTTCAAGAATGACTTTCTTTGCTTTCCAAACCAACCAACAATTTGGCTCAGAATCAAGTTTACTGTGACCAATGCTGTGGCACAAATGACTTAATATATAGTATATTTTGAAAAACACAGTGTTATCTGACAAATACATTTTTTACTAATGTGATTTTGGGTTTCAATCAAGAATCAGGCTCTCTAAATAGAGTCTAAAACCTGAAACCTGGAAAAATAATCATTGTGTAGTTTTTTTTTTTTTTTTTTGTCCTCTGGATATTTAATTTTTTTTATTGAAGCACTGTATTGAAGAATTGTTCCCAAATGCTCTCAACAAAAGCTGTTCCATTTGCACCCGGCAGATCACTCACAGGGGGTACATTCATCTCTGGCTATTGGCGAGCCCAGTTAAAACAGACGCGCTTGGAGCTAATTAGACCCTATCAGATACAAGCAGGATGTCCTACTGAGATGCCAATGAGAGTCTGGCAAACGCAGAACCAAACTGTATTTTCTATGAGGAAAAATATTTTCTACAACCATTTGCAGGGTTGCTATTAATGGCTAAAAATGGCTTCATGTAATCGGTCCATGAATACAGCTGGTGCAATCTGACTTCTTGTGCAAGTATTTGTTTTGTCGTATTTTGCATTTGCAGGAGCGGAGGAAACAGTATGAGGCCAACCTGTTGAAGGAAGGGCTGGAGCTTGAGACAGAAGACAAATCTGTGAGAAGCAACACTGCCTCATGCAGAATCTTATATTTCTCAATGAGCAGCAGTAATTGGATCAAAGTACAAAATGCACAGATATTTATTTGACATGGCAGATTTATTTCTCTTTGGTGTAATAAAGCTGGTGTACTTGACCAAATATTTTTATTTTAATATTATGTTGTGAAAAAAGAACAGCAATTTAGTCATTATTGCCATTATCAACCAGTATTGGTTGTTGGGTCAGCAAGTATTTTATACTTTTTTGTGTTTGCAGATGTGTATGTGTGTGCATATGTTGAAGCAGTGTGAAGGGTGTCTGTTGGAAACGGCTGGATCTGAAGTGCTTTGCTCTCTCCTTGCAGTATGGTTGGCTGGTTTGTAAAGGGACTGGGCCTCATGGTACCACAGCCAGTGCTCAGACCGAGAGAGGACACCTCAGTGAGTGTGGCTACAGTCTCTAACATACTGTAGCTTTAATGCACTATGTGACCTTAATGCCACACCGCATCACCATTACACAGAACATGCAATCCCATTCTGTGACACTGGATACTTTAATACCTTTATCCACGCAAAGAGGTAATGTTGATCCAAAATGGCAACTTCCAAAAGCAAGAAGAAACATTGTAATGTTAAATCATTATACTGGTGTAAATATGGGCTTATACATTTAAATATTTAAAAGACTGAAGAAGCATTGCCTTTTCGACTTAAGTATTACAATAAAAAAAGGCTCTGAGTACACTTAAAGCAGAGAATCGTAATTAATGTGAATGTTTATCCAAAATACACATTCGATACTTCATTAAATGAGTAGCATTGCATGTTTGGTGGCTTTCGCTGGATTCCGGTGTTCACCAGACTGGGTATATTATTGGGTGTACTAATATCACATATCATTAGTGGCATTCAATCAATATAAATGTAAGATTGTAAGCAAGTTTTAAGAATGAATTCTAATTTCATCCTGTTTTCTGTTTTGTACAGGAAATAACAGTTGTGCAAAACAGTAAGTAAAACATTAATTCAGTCACTCATAGCACTCGTAGAGTGATAAGTAACAATGCTGATATTGGAACAAGCACACCGCGTTCAACAGCTGTGGCAAACTACAGTTGAAATGAAAACCTACAGGACATTAGATCTCCAGGAACAGGCTTGGGCAGTCCTGATGTAAAGCTATGATACAATAACACATTGTCAGACCCATTTTAAAGTTCCAAAGTGAAGGGGACAATACAAACGGAAATATGAGTGGGCAATAACAGCCATTACGGTGTGCACCAGTAATCAAGAGCCAGGGGCTGAAGTGAAATAAATCTCGGTTAGTGCTACAGTAGAGGACACAGTGAGCTGAGGGAGCTATGATGCGTTGGGAAGTGATGGTATTTGGTGCCTTCGCTGAAAGATGGCCAGCAATCCTTCGGTTCCGGGAGTTGTTGGTAGCTCGTTTGACCACCAGGGGGCAGTAACTGTGAAGCGTTTCAAGCAGGATGCGCGTTCCTTGCGTTCCCAGGTGGTCGAGCCGCGAGGTCAGTGGTGCACAGACTAGGTCCTGAGGCACATTGTGCATGCTAGCGCCACTAATTGCAAGCTCTGAGTTATAATGAGCTCTTAAGTGTATATAGCCTGCATTGTGCTAAAATAAGATGAAGGAGAATGTTATGGAAGAAGCATGTTTTCTGCAATGTGAATTGACCTAGCGATTGGTTGTGAGTTAAACCAGCACATACAGGGGGCCCAAGGACCAAGTTTGAGAACCCCAGCAAGAGGTGATCACAAGCTGCAGACCTGATCATGTTGTTTTATGTAATAGTGTATAATGTTGTTACTGCATACTGCTAGTCATATCTAGGCCTCTGGTCCTTAGTATCAGAGTTGATTGCATCTGGTGTTATATCTGAGTGTTAGGGTGGTGCCTGAGCTGACCCCCGTGCCCGGGTTTCTCTCCCCAGTCTGCATCTGCCAGCAGCCTGACCACTTGGTGGTGGAGGAGGTAGAGGAGGAGGTGGAGGAGGGCGGGGAGACAGAACAGCAGGAGAAGCCCCAGGACCTGCAGGAGGAGTCGAGCGAGCTGACCCAGGTGCTGTCCACACAGCAGGAGACGCACACGGAGGCGACCACAGTAACGCTGGAGAACAGGTAAGGGAAGATAACTAACTGAGAAGTCCTCATAGAACATTATGGGCATTTTTCCCCGTTCAATAACTGAATGAATGAATTTGAGTAGAACTGGAACCCAAGCTAACTGTGGCTTTTGTTTTTTTTTTTAAATTATTTTGTTCGGTCTCTTTCTGCTGTGCCACCTTATTTTTTATTTTCTTTCATATAGCTTTATTTCTTTTGCATTTATTTACTTTGGAAAATACGCTGGTTGCTTGGTTTCTTGTAAGAGTTTTAAAGGTTTTTAATTACATGGCTAAGGTAGTAGTCTAATCTTCATTTTAGTGGGACTTGGGTTTGCGTTTTTTAACTGAAATCCCAATGGACACAGCATACACACGACATCTGTGGCACCTTCTCAGTCTGGTTTCTCTTGTGTCATGTGTTTACCATCTTTTACAATTATCTGAATAATCCATAACTATAGAGCTCAGGAAGTTTTGTCTGTTGGTACAGTATGTCAGCCAAGACTGGCTGCCATCTTTGGCGGATAGTCAGGTGTGGGCTATGCCAGGTTAATGAGAAGAGAGAGAGAGAGAAGATTTAAGATTATCAAAAAAGAGAGAGAGAGAGACTCAGTATGTAAGGGGAGCGCATGAGTAGAAGCAGGAGCAAATGTTTTTTCAAATATCAAAATATCTAGCAAAATATATGACATAGGCCTGAAGGTGCCAGTACTGGTCTCAACCCTTCATTTTGAACTTATGCCTGGATATCTATCAGTTTTTTTACAGCAAATGTATTCAATCTTAATTCATCTTTTTTTCAGTCAGGAGCAACTAGAGGCTGGAAGTGGGGAGGTTAAGCTAGACAGTCAAGCTGAGGAGAATGCTCAATCTGAGGAAGACCAGGCTGCGAAGCTGGTCGAGGAGAGCGGTCAACCTGAGGAAGACCAGGCTGCGATGCTGGTCGAGGAGAGCGGTCAACCTGAGGAAGACCAGGCTGCGATGCTGGTCGAGGAGAGCGGTCAACCTGAGGAAGACCAGGATGCGATGCTGGTCGAGGAGAGCAGTCGACCTGAGGAAGACCAGGCAGTGATGCTGGTCGAGGAGAGCGGTCAACCTGAGGAAGACCAGGCTGCGATGCTGGTCGAGGAGAGCGGTCAACCTGAGGAAGACCAGGATGCGATGCTGGTCGAGGAGAGCAGTCGACCTGAGGAAGACCAGGCAGTGATGCTGGTCGAGGAGAGCGGTCAACCTGAGGAAGACCAGGCTGCAATGCTGGTCGAGGAGAGTGGTCAACCCGAGGAAGACCAGGCTGCGATGCTGGTCGAGGAGAGCGGTCAACCTGAGGAAGACCAGGCTGCAATGCTGGTCGAGGAGAGCAGTCGACCTGAGGAAGACCAGGCAGTGATGCTGGTCGAGGAGAGCGGTCAACCTGAGGAAGACCAGGCTGCGATGCTGGTCGAGGAGAGCAGTCGACCTGAGGAAGACCAGCCCGCCCAGGTGGCCGAGGAGGCCACTCAGGCAAGTAGCGGAGAGCAGTAAGTCACTCTTTGCTACAAAGTGGCATTAAAGCTGCCTGCACATGCATGAGCTGTGATGAAAAGCGCTATGTAGAAATGTACGCTGGGGTTTTTCTGTGGCGTAAGTAAGGTGGTAAAGCAAGCCATTGTTGGAAACACAAAGGTCACAAATCCCTAGAAAACGTGCTTCAGTAATGAACTTCTCACTGTTTGTTTTGCAAAGATCGGCCAATATCCAGGAGAAAGAGATGAAAGAGGTTTCTGAGTAAGTCCTATCTTTGACCGGCCTACCTGTTACTCCCTGCCTTCTGTCTGCCTCTTTTTTAGTCTTTTATTTTTTTTTCCAAACCAGTGGTTTAGGACAAATAAACCCAGGCCAGAAACAGTGTTTCATTGTGAGCAGAATCAGACCTGACTGTGGCTCAGGGTGTCCATGATGTGAACAGCGCCATTTCCAAATTTCAATAACAATAGTGAGGTCCAAGTTCCTTCTGTGCATGCTTTTTTTTGTGTGTACTAATGTGATGAATTCAGATTTAACAGACCTTATTATGTTATTATAGTGACTATCATAGGATAAACCCGATGTTCTGATTGAGGGCCTAATTTCTGTGTCCTGTGTTCTTCTGACTTGGCTCATGCTTCCCCCTCCCTCTGTAGGTGTCTGGAGGACATGGACCCTGCAGAAGGCACCCCTCCGCTGCTGGTCTCCACGGAGACTGAACACACAGTGCCAGAGTCAAAGGAGACGGAGCCAGAGAACTCTGTGAAAAGAGACTCGCTGGTTCTGGTGTCCACGTCAGGGGATAAACCTGAGCCCAGCGTAGTGACCAAGCAGCCTGAGCCTATGAAGGAGGTGCATCCTCCCTCACCCATTGCCCAGATAACGGTGCACCTGATGCAAGGCATAATGGGAAAGCAACACGGCTTATGTGCTTTTCCTGGTACTTGGAAATCCTGTTGATTTACCCCACTAAAGCTCATTTTCTCATGGTTCTGATTCTTTTGTCTGTTGGCTTATCCAGCCATTGGTTGGCAGTTAGCTCACGTTCCTCTCTTTTGTCAGGACGATGAAACTGCCGATGAGGGGGGTGGAGGTAAGTCCACCTGCTTTTGGGAAAACGCAACATAAATGCAAAATCACCGGCAGCCGGTCTTTCTGTGAGACCTGTGATGCGAAACAATCAACCTGACAGTTCTGCTTTGCGATGAGAAACATGTTCACTTTCCTCACATTGGAACCTCAAGGTTAGCTTTGATGAGAGAAGACTCAACACTGTTGGGGGTGCACTAAGGAGTAATTCGTAGTGTGGGTTATATATACACTGGTTGTGTGTGTGTGTGTGTGTGTGTATGTGTATGTGGTGATAACAGTGTGTGCCTGTGCTCTTCTCTCTGCTGCCCCCAGTGCCCACCAGCTGCATTGCTGTGAGGAACTGGCTGATGCAAATGCCCCACACGTCAGAGTGCCTGGCCAACTTCAACCGGCTTCTGCAAGACAACACCATCACAGTCCCCAAGATGCCCTGCAAGCCTTCGCTGGGCCTCATGTGCAAGAATCTGCCCCATCTGCCTCATCACAGGAGCAAGCCTAAGACAACAGTGGCAAGGAAAAACTCCCTGTAGCAGATAGGAAGAAACCTAGTAAGGAACCAGGCTCCAGGGGGGAACCCAACTTCTGGTCGGAGAGAAGTATTTGACAGCCAGTGACTAAAACAGTGTAAATTTGGTTTTGTTTTGTGTTTCTGTCTGTATGTCATCTGTATTTGCTTTATCAAATCAAATCACAATTTATTAACATAGATTGCAATATAAAGTACTTCACATAGTGAAGATAAGACCCATAAAAAAGTTACGGAACAATACTAGAAGTAGTTAGAAAACTATAAATAATTTTTTTAATTGATGATAGCAAGAACACTAGTCATAAAAACGACAGTAAAATTAAAATGAAGTAAAATAGATTAAAAGTAATAAATGTAAATTAGGTAAATTAAAAGATAGAAGTGAGGTTAAATTAGGTAAATTAAAAGAAATAAAAGTGAGGTAAAATAAAGTAAAATAAAAGGCAATAAAAGTGCAACAAGGGAAACAATGAAAGTGAAATTATCTGTGAAAAGTAAGTTAAAAAGGCATGTCTTAAGATTTCATTTAAAAATGATCATAGATTTTGAAACTCCAAGGTCTTTGGCAGGCTATTCCAGAGGCGAGGACCATAGACCCTAATAGCAGTCTCCCCCTGGGTCTTTGTCCTGACCCGTGGGACTACTCAAAGGCCACAACCAGAGGACCAGAGGGATATAAAGGGGACATATCTTAAAATCGTGTCTGAAATGAATTCAGGTTTATACATATTTATTTTGGATTTACTGATCTTGTCTGGTGTATTGCAACCAATTAAATACTCTCAAAAAGTGCAAACCCCACCTTCTGGTCATATTGGCAGGCTCATTTACACCAGTCAAGATCAATAGAGCACAGAAAAGTATTTGAATCCAAAACAAATATGTATTTGACCCAGGTCTGCTCAAAAGTCTGCTTACGGCTGCTTTAAAGGCCCTAATGTGTGCTCTCCTCCTGGTCTTGGTCAGAACACAAGCTGCTGCATTTCCAAGTCACATAGTTGATGACCTCATTGTGGGAATTGTTTAATTAGTGCTGTCTCCAGTGTCAGACTGGGACTGAACAGGCATAAAGGAGGTGCTGACAGGGGGATGCTGACAGTCTATCCTCAGAGGGAGGATGTGAATTCAGTCTTTTTTTCCCTGCTTGAAATCAGTTCTGCTGCTGGTTCCCTCCATGGGCTGAGGGAATATGTTCTTCAGGCATCTTCACCGATCACCAGGAAACAGCAGACATGTTTGATTTTGGTGTTGTGTAAGACATTCAATGAAGTGTATGCTGGGACCCCCCCCACCCCACCCCATCCCAAACTGACAGCAATAGTACTTAGTTGCCTCTGTGGTGTTAGCATATGTTTACAGTGCTAATTGTTGAGTTTCTTTGGCTACCTTGCCCAGTCAGTGTACTTACATGATCAGGGCCGATGTTCAACGTTGAACATCTGAACTTGTGTCCTTTGTCTTGGGATAGTGTGAATGCCATTCGGGACCCTTCATACATTGATCTTGATGACTTCAACTTGAAGATATGCTTACAGTGATTGAACCCGGCCTATAACTATAAGCCAGGCCGCAGCGTCCTGTGCTGGTTTACCGGATAAACACCTGGACTGAACAGCTTAACTGAAGCGGACTGGGACAGGGGCAGTCCTCACACCTGAGATCAGTGTCCTTTAAAGTGGAATTCCATCTGCACAATGTGAGACTGGGTTGTTTTTAAAGGAAACTTTATTTAAAATTGCATCCTCCTCACAAGGAATAATTAATCACATTTGTAATTGTGTCACAAGCTATACTGTAGTTCACAACATTTCAGATGAAACAGTGCAGTCAAAATGACAAAACAAGGAATATTAAATGGTGGTAAATGTTGATTTGAACTTGAAATTTAGAGAAAGAAAAGATTAAGTCATCATTACATTTTTTTCCAACTAAAAGGACACTTAAGTGAACTTCAGGCGGAGGAGTTATATCCCGATACTTTCAGGTAATTCCTTTTGATTGAGAGGAGCAGGGTTCTTTGCGGCCTCTGAGACCAGGCCGTCCCTCACCCCGCTGCCTCCTGTTCCTGTCCTGACCCGCAGCCTTCCAGAGGGAAGGGAGGGGGACCACAGTTTAGCATCAGACAAATCAAGCAGGGACTGAAAATGAAACATTTCACGGATGCCAAGTGCGAGAGCCAACAACCGATGCGTTCAAAACACTGCTGCGCGATTCTGTGAAAACATTTGAATTGGCGCTATGTTTAAACGCATCTTAGTTCTATCCATAAATATTTTTTGGGGATATTTTAAGCTTAAAAACTTACCGATCTCATTGGGTTTGAGGGATGAGCATGGTGAGGAGAAACATCTGCAAAAAGAGGGATCATACAATGATCAAGGAGAAAATGACAGATGATCTTACATGATAACTTACCAATTTAATTGATCAAAGTAGCAATGATTATTTATGAACGTATAAGAAGAAGAGTGACACCAGAGTGGGGGACAGGATAGCTTAGAACTGGAGGGCAGACCAGATAAAAGGATGGATGGATGGAATGAAAGAGTTCCAACACAGAACTGAGAGAGTTGTTAGGGCAGGAACAGTAAAAGTAAAAGTGTGTGTGGAACAGTGTTCAGGACTCGTACAGGTTTTTGTTATCACTGCACTGGGAACCAAGGGGACCACCATGGCCCTCCAGCATTAGGGTACACCCACCGTCCCGTATGCCAGGAACCCAGCGTGTTAGCGGGATGAGCCACACAGCGGCTCCAGGACTCACCTTTTTCACGAGGGCCTGCTTGAGCTGTCTGAGGTCTCTCAGATTTCCCAGAGTATTCTGCAAGCGTTTTGTTCAGCTCCTCCAGCCTGAATAACCAATAAACACCCATTCAGACAGCCTCAGTCTCCACCCTCCAAGAAACATTAGCCCATTTAGCTTAGCAAGGAAAATACAAACAAATCCATATCCACAGTCACTGATTGGCTAATAACCAGTGTTTGTCAGTAACTTATTTAAACTGTATTCTGTGGCTACTAAACCCACTTCCTGTGCAGGTCGGCTGTTTTGTTCCTCTCCCTGTCCAGTGCTCTTTCAGAATGACGGTAAGCCACCTGGAGGCAAAAAGGCGGAGTTACATTCTGCAGAAAAGGGTGATCGATCACAAATCTGCTCTCAAGAGTGATTGCGTCCTTACCATATTCATATAAGCTTTATTCTGATGAAATGTTACCTGTAGAGAAATGGAGAGAGAGAGAGAGAGAGAGAGCGAGCGAGCGAGCGAGAGGTGACATTATGCACAAAATCTGACCACAGAAATCATTGGAGGAGTTAATTAATGCATGGGACCTGATTGGTTGAGCATAAATGAGGTCATAACCCTTGCAGATTAATATTGAAATATAAACTACTGCATTGTGTCAATACTGTGAGTAAGGTGGATGGATAATAGCATTTTTATAAGTATTGGCTAAATGAGATTACCTCATCTTTCAGAATAAGCTGGCGTACTCTTTCCGCTTGGAAGTGGCCTCTGTATCCATCTAATTGCTCTTTGTTCTGAGCTGTTGTGGCCTCGTTTTGAGCCCGTTCACTGTGACACGGAGAGCGCAAGAGACTCAGCAGCCTTCCAATGCACAGCTACTTTAGCCCCAAATTCAGCTTACGCATCTATTTTACATCCCCTGTGATCCAACATAAAATATACACTTCCTTCTATATTCTGAAACAACTAAGGATAAAGCAGTAGAACAATGTTAAAAATTAGTCTTCAATGATAAGCAGATCTAACCAAATTGGCCTTTCACAAGTTTATCGATTTTTATCAGTTGTCCATTGTATTTACCTACTGCTGTGTCATTACAGCAGAACTTATAACACCATGTTTAATGAACTGATTCATATGCCTGTAACCTCAACACACATGGTCTGTTGCTTGATACTTTACTTTTTAAGAGCGCTCTCCAACTCGTGTATCTTGTCGGCCATGCTCTCCAATTGGCATTTAAGGGATTTTATCTCATCTTGCTGTATCTGACTCCCCTTATAAGCCTTCAAAGATTCCTTAGTGAAATGAGAAAGTGTGTGAAGAGAAACTGCTGCATAGAGAACACTTGGCTTTTTAAGCTGTGAATCAACATGCTAACTTCACAATTTTCAATGTATTTCTGGACATACATGCTGCGATTTCAAAATGTTACTAAAACTTTATTGATAATGTGGGCACATGCATTTCAGCATCTCACCTTTAGTATATCTTTTTCATTTTTTGAAGAAATTTCCAAATCTGAAAAATGTTCTTCGAGTTCTTTTATCTATAATGGACGAGGAAAAGGCAATGAGATTTATTAAAGCTGTTCTCAAGATGTGCACAACAGGGAATAAAACTCCATGACACTACAGAAAACTGGCTCTGGAAGGGAGAAGTACTGCAGGTCCAAGAGCTGGACTTGCTCACCTGGGTCTTGTAGGAATCCTCATTTTCCTGCCGTTTGGTGTTCATTGCCATAAGGCTCATTTCACAGGCCTTGACCTCTGACAGTAACTGAGCCTCTCGCGCACGGTGAAGTAGTTCTTCCTGAGCCAGTTTCCTAAGATACAGAGACGCAGGGGGCATCAGCCTTCCTCTGGACAACCTGAACTTGACTTGACTCCATCCCATGACCAAATACATCCTCCACCAGCGTATTTGAGCAAATAAATTACAGTGCAATGGACACTGTATTCCCACCAGTTCCCTTTTTAAGGACATTGTGTGTGCTTCGTATTTACCTGCATCATTACAACTAAAAGTATTAGCTATTAGTTATTCTCAGGGATACATCAAAACCCTGAAAAAAAAATCTATTGCCTTCAGCTTTTCTAAGCCTGAAAAACGTACTGCTGTAGAGTCTGTTCCTTCTCCTGAAGCAGGTTGGTTATACTTTCCAGCATCTTTTCAAGGCTTCCTTTGTCAGCCTCAAATATATTTTTCTGCTGATCCAGGTTAGCCTTCAATTCTCCATTCTCCCTTTCCATTCTCTCGCTGTGTGCCATATAGAACTTACAAGATTCCTTTTTGAAAAAAATAGATTGTGTATCAGGCTGCATGGCACAAATTATATACACACATAATTATGAATGTATATCTAGTACAGGTTTTTTTGTGTTAAAAGTTGTTACCTGTGGCCACCAAGTTCATGAATGCACGACGTGACCGTTACAACATCTTACCTTAAGCTTCTTGTTTTCCGGCTTGGTGGAGGCCAGGGTTTTTTTGTCCTCCTTACACTGCTGTTTGAGATCTTTTATCTGAAATAACATGGCACATGTTTGGCACATGTTTGGTTAAAAGTTGTTCTTCAGACCCACACGTAAAGCAAAGGGGCTTCTTTAACTCACGTTTTTCTTCAGGTCTTTTATTTCATTTTGTAATGCGATTGTCGCTGTGTTCATTTGTTGAACATGATGTCTTGTCCCTTAACAAAATCAATACCAAAACCATAAATCAACTGGAAGCTAGTAAAGTACTGAAACATGTAAGGTGTTAAAAACAAATCAATTATCAATTAAAGTACTTACATTCATATACCCTGCGTTTTATCTGGAAAGACAAGAGGGAGGAAGAGAGAAAAGTATATTATACTCAAAACACTTACTGGCGACAAACTGCTTTAAAGGGCATAATGAAGAACAGCAGGACCATCTGTGTTTTTAAATGTTTTTCATGCTGAGAGTATTTAAAAACGGCAAAAATGGAGAGAGAGAAGCTTACACTGAACACTGTCCTCCAGATTATGAACAGACTAGCGATGTTCAGAAGGTGTATAGACCTGTCTTCCGTACTTGGACCTGGTCTCCATCTCTTGGGCCAATAGTCAATGAGCTGAACCAAATTCAACAAAAACAATGGGTCCAAAGCAGTGGGCTTTCATGTTGACTGAACACATCTTATGCACTAATTATGTTGCTTTGGATAAAACATGCCAAATAAACAACAACAACAACAACAACAACAATAATAATAATAATAATAATAATAACAACTACAACAACAAAAACAATAAAAGCAACGACAGCAAAAAATGAATAACACAACAATAACAACCAAAACAACAATAACAACCATAATAATAATAATAATAATAATAATAATAATACACCTAATCTGAAGTGAGTCAAATAGACAGTGTACAACAATATAGGTAAAAACACTGATACTTCTCAGTAAGGTTTATCAGGGTAGAAACCTGACAATAGCAAAGAACCTCAATATTTTTAAAGGCACACTTTTATTAATTATTTGTTGGTAATATCAATATCAGCATGCTGTTCAATTCTAAAGCCTTGAATAAATAAAATGTACCGTGTCGGGAAGCTGAAGAACATCTTGTATGGAAAATTCTTCAATGATCTGGGAATTTAGGGCTGGGGAAAAGAAAAGAATCACGTGAGTTGATTACAGATAAAATACAACTGAAATCACAACTGAACACAGTCTTTTGGGAGGATGACCAGAATATCTTCAATACAGTTAGCTAAATCTTTGGTTTCAAACAAACCAGTTATATTCATGATAAAATCTTCTATTAATAATTTGTTTATGAAGTTGTTTATTTTATCAACTCGTCCTTGTTCAGTCAACATATTTCCTTGTTTCTTCAAGCTTTCAAACATCAATTGTGTTTATACTGCAAGTGAATTGTAAAATCCTGGTTAAACTGACTTGCGAGATTTTCACTACCTGCTTAAGCTAACCTGGCCGGAGACAGTGACAAATTCACTTACCAAAGTTGGAAAATGCCCCAAAATGAAGGAAAAGGAACAACACCAGCAGCAAAATAAGCAGCCACCCTCGCAAAAATGCGATGGGTGGCATGCTTACATGCAACTGATGCTATTCTAGAGGTGATTCAGTAAATACGTTAGGAGAGTACAAGTGAAATCCAATAAATATATCGTGTTGTTTGCTCCAGAAAGAATGCCAATTATGAATAAGTGAACTTGGGTCAGCCATGTATATACTGCAGACTACTTCTTTAGAATGATGGCATAAATGAACTTCTGTGATGTCATAATACCACAGAGGGCTTCTGTGCTAGACACTCTGCAGTGTTCTGAAAGGCCAAAATCAGGAAATGGCAGTAGAACAATAAATTTATGTGTACTTATTCTCACCATGAGGGCAAAAACTAAGAAATTCAAAGCAACTGGCGCTCCGAGAACCCTCCTGAAAGAGGACACAAGTGCATTTTGCCTCCACAAGGACAGAAATTTCTCCAAGAATCACAGAGAAGAGAATTGAGAATTGCAGAAGTTGGTTGCATCTTGGGGTCACCAAGTCTCAACAAATTATATGGACAAGTAAGTACAATTAGACGCCACTTCTATGCCAACATGCCATTTAGAAGGCTTGCCAGATCAAACCATTTGCTGTCTTCATACCACAATCACAAGCACCGGGAGTTTGCTAAATGTTACTGGGATTTAGATTGGAACTGGGTGATATGGACAGATGAGAAACAAATGGAGCGTGAGTGTGGCAAAATAAGAAATATCGTTGTGCAGAAATGACCCTTATTCCCATGGTGAAGTACAGTGGCAGATCTGATGAGGCTGTTTTTCCTCCAAAGGTCCTGAGAACCTTGTTAGGACACATGGCATCGTGGACTCCATCAGATGCCCGGAGATTTTAGACCAAAGTCTGGTTGCCTCTGCCAGAAGGCTCAAAGTGGGTCATGGCTGGATCTTCCAGGACAGATCCAAAGAATACCTCTAAATCTCTACAAAAATGGTTCACTGACCACAGAATCAAGTTTTTGTCTAGTCCCCTTAGCTAAGAATCAAGTCCCCTGACCTGAGTCCCATTGAAACCTGTGGGCTGAGCTGAAGAGGAGAGTCTACAAGCAAGGACTCTGAAAGGTCTGGAGAGATTCTCCAAGTAGGATTGGTGCTAGGTCCCTTGCCATGTGTTCTTCCGCCTCATCGAGCATTACTGGAGAAGACTCAGTGCTGTTACCTTGGCAATGGGAAGCGCACAAAGTGCTAAATGAAGGGGTGCAGATGATTGTGATGCACATCTTCCTCAAAATAAATTTTTTATTTTTTTCTCTCTCTAATGAATGTGTTAACAATTAAATTATTGAATTTTCTTGGAGCACAGAATAAATGTGATTTAAAAAAAATAAACAGAATGTAGAGGCCTAGAATTTTAATTAATGGTTTAAAGACAGTGTTTTGTAGGCTATGTGTGAGTAACGTTTTTGCATCAGATCAGATGCAATATTTGCTCGGGTTTCCCAATATACTTCAATATTGTGTGTAATTTTATGGAACGGTCCAGCACGTCATAATTTAGCCACAAGAGGCTGCATTATGTTATCTACATTATAAAATTAGCTTAGCAAAGTGTCAAAAACAAATGTTAAAATACACAAAGTTTATATTTGTTCAACAGTAGGCCTAAGGCATGTTTTGACATGCATTTTAGTGTATGTTTGGTTCTTTTATTTTATTTTTTACTGCACGCATCCTCGGATGCTCTGCTCTGGTAAAGAAGTGTCAGTTAAAGACCAAGCTGTCCACGTAAACTAATCCAATAATAAACTACACTAATAATTGACGTTCAGGGGGTATGACGTTACCTTTCACGTTATCTCTGAACTTGCTTAAATTAATAATGTGAATTTCAGTT
This sequence comes from Anguilla pacifica, assembly GCA_039654925.1. NCBI lineage: Eukaryota > Metazoa > Chordata > Actinopteri > Anguilliformes > Anguillidae > Anguilla > Anguilla pacifica. Next base: position 11,761,324 of record CM077299.1, read on the forward strand.
AGCGTTCAGCTGCCGCTTCTAATACATCGGCCTACATAAACTATTCTGCTTTTCAAAAATAGTGTGGTAACACACAGCCTTAATACAACTGAACCTTTGCTTTTGGTGTTTTGACTGGCTTACATAATTGTGTTTTAATACACGTTCTTCATAGAGTGAACCCATAAAACTTCCTAAGAGAGTTGACCGGCCGCCCACGACTTATCAACCGCATAGCCTATTAGCAGGGTAGCAATCCCCTTTAAATGGCAATATTGGACGGGCACTTTTTGACATGCAAACGTCTGTGGGACGAAGTTGATTTCTGTCAATAGCGGAATCTGCGGATAGCTAGCCTACGGAGCACGGCAACAGTAAAACCAGTCCCTTAGAAAAGGCTACGATGAATCAAGTAAGGGACAATGCGAAAGATGAAACTATTATAGAGATGAAAGTTTCGGAGTGTTCCCGGAGTGGAGGTAAATTACTTGCCAAGTTTTTGATTCATATATTGAAACACAAGCAAAAACTGACTGTTGCTACGTTTGGTGCTAAAAGCTATAACTTATGATCACCCTTATGATCACGCCTTCAAATATTTCTATATGAATTAAGCTATTAACACAAACAATTCTGATCAGTCGACTGTGTGCTTTTGTCATTGCGACTGAACATTCTGTAATATTAGGCTGCCGTTTAACATCTTTAAAGTTAAAATATTTAACCTAGAAATTACGAACAGTGTATGGGGGAAACAAATAGTGTATTTGTCTCAAATTTTAAAAGGGGAAACGTGACAGTAACCTGTGTACATTATAAATGTATTTGTAAATACTGAGATCTGGAAGTTTCACCCAGTGGCTGTTAAGTGTGCGGCTTACTCACCTCCCCTTTAAATTAAATGTCATGCCTACTGCGTGGTCCGGATGCCTTAATTTCTAAACATAGCAACGTGGCTGTCATGGATTGACTCGCCTTTCAGGACTCCCCACAACCAGCAGTGCCATGGACACAGCCACGTGTTGGGTTGTGTTTGTTTGCATTGAGCTTGGTTTCTATGTTTGCTTTGTGTGGGTTTGGGTTGTGTTTGTTTGCATTTTGGTGTTTGGTTTTGTGTTAACATTTTGCATTTGGGTCGTGTGTGTTTGTTTACTATTTGTTTTTTGGGTTGTAGATGTCTGTGTATATTTTGGTTGTGTGTATTTGTGTGTTAATGTACTTGTGTGTTTGCAGGGGCTTCAATATTTGTAGAGATTAGGCCAAAGTACAGTGAATCACAATAAATGTCTAGCAGCATACGGATACATTTTACAAATGTTTCAAACATTTGTAAGAAAAATTATTACTCCCTGAAGGGGAGTCATATAAAAAATTATGAAGGTGTTATTATAAATCAGTTTCACCTCTATTTAATTTCATATTTTACCAACTCATGATCATCAGTCATAATCTAGAAGGAACTTGTTTTTTATTTTAACTAAGGAATGTGTTTCCTACACGTACCCTATGTCCATATTCACATGCAGCCAACTGTGCCACCTGGCTTTCACCAATCTCTGAGCCAATAGTACAGTATGCTGTAGGCTAATCTTTGACAGAGGGAGACTCAACTCAGTCACATGAAGGGAAGAATTACTAGGCAAACGTAGGCCTGCCTGTGATCATACGTATCGTAGTCCAGGGGTGTCCAGTCTCATCCGAATAGGACTGGTGTGGGAGCAGGTTTTTGTTTTAGCCCAGCTCTTAAGACACCTGATTCGGCTTGATTGGAGTAAATTAGTTGAATCGGGCGTCATAATGCTGGGCAACAGCAAAAACCTGCATTCACGCTGGCCCTTTTTGGGTAAGATTGGACACACCATCCATAATTTATCCCTATTCAACAACAATCACAACACACTAGACACCCCACTTCACCCCACTGCAATGGATTTTTATTTTGAAATTCACACTGGCAAAATGCTTGGAAAAGCAACATATCGTCCAATTTTGTGGATAGTAATTCAGCAGGCTGCTTCTTATTAAATTGTTCATGTTAAAAAACCTGTTCCTGTTTAAAATATTTCAGATTTGCCATGGTTGACCAATCCCTAAGAAGCAACTGTAGTTTTTAAAAGCCCAAAACCCTGTGACATGTGACTATTGATTCTTCCAAGTGAATGCAAAAACAACAAAAAACAAAACCCTTAGGCTAAGTGGCTTATTTATCCTTGCCAACACTGCTGTCATATCACAGTGATCCTGGTGACTGTCAGCTTTATACATTGTCCATATGTGGATGATTAATGTCGATGCTACAGGGTTTAGCTTGTATTGTAAAGCAGTATTTTCAGGTGAAATCAGCCAATCATTATCCCCCTTACTCTTCAATATGACATTTTTCAACACCAAATATCACAGAATTTTCCAGAAACTGCACAATGCCACAGCCTGTATAGTAAAAGGATTAACTCATTTAAATTTCTAAGAACCAATCCATCCCAGCTCCCCTCAATCCATTTCTCTATGTTGTTGTGTGACTCTAAAACTCATAGAACAAATCAATTTTATCTGTATAGCGCTTTTTACAGAGAACTGTTACCCTGGCATTTTACAGAGTAGGAGATATAATCCTAGTTCTTTAAAGCAGTCACTCATCTCGTGTCCATTTGTCCAGGAGAATGCAGCGATGACTCCGGTTTAACCTCAATATGTGACACAGCAACCCAGCTCCCTGGAAACCACGATGTAAGATTCACTGTGCCTGGCTTATGTTGTGTTTTGTATTAATAATGTCTGTGAGTATCTTGGGCGAAGATTAAAGTTGCGTGAAGAAAAATGTAAGAATTCTTTATCAGTTTTAATCGTTTATTGATTGGAATCATGTGCTTACATTATGGTAGTTTTTTTATTTAAAGGCCACTCTAACTTTGTAGCTATAATCCGTACCTTAATTATGACTTAATAACTGAAACTAAAGCCAGCAATAATCCGAATCACATAGGACATCCTTTTTTTCCCTATGTGTGCATTAAGAGCAGTGCATCTCTTTTTCACTGACTCACCATCTTTGTCCTCTTATGAATCTAGCTCCCTGAATCTGTCCTCCCGTCTTTACATCAAACAGTGTTGGCTTCCCCAATCATATTATTTTAAGCAGTATTTTTTAATCAATGGAAGGTGTGACATATTTTAGTTTAAAGGTTAAATTTCTTTTTTGCATGTGTCACAATAAGGAGCTTGATTAAGTGTAATTATGCATGCTGTTTCTATTTAAACACCCATTCAGTCACTGGTCAGTCAGTCCATCAGTCCAGTCACCAAAAATACATTTATGACAGATCATTTATGATTTTGTAGAGTGTAAAGCATCCTTATATTATTATTATTATTATTATTATTATTATTATTATTATTATTATTATTATTATTATTATTATTATTGTTTTTGTTGTTGTTGTTGTTGTTGTTGTTAATGTTATTATTGTTATTGTTATTATTATTATTATTATTATTGTTGTTGTTGTTGTTGTTGTTGTTATTGTTATTATTATTTTTATTCTGTGCTGAATTAGCTGCCACTTCTTCACTGTCTGTTCTGCTGCTCCCCAGGTCTGGAGGAAGCGACAGCTCTTCCTGAAGTTTCGCTCCAGGGTACGTCAGAGTTCAAAGACTTCCTGCACTGGTGTCCCTGGGCTGTGATTTCTGTCGAGAGGAATGCTGTGAAATGGCTCTGTGTTTTATTTTGTGTCCCACAATTAGCCTGCTATCTAGCTAGAGATGAGGGACTGCAGTTAATATATGGGCTGAACCATATTTAAATTCTAGTGCAGGCGAATTTTACTGCATGGGGTGGCTGGTTAGTGAGATTCCACACTACACCGCGGCAATAGAGATACTCAAGTGTGACCCTCGAGGCCAGTAGTACTGTTGGCTTTCATTCTTCCCCTCTAATCAGGGCTGGAACACCAGGTGAGTTAAATCTCAGGCCAGTCACTGGCAATAGGCTATCAATGAACTATCAGGTGGATGAGAAAACCGACAGTACTACTGGCCTCGATGGCCAGATTTGAGTATTCCCAATGTAGGCTCTCCACTCATTATTAAGGTGGTTTCAGATGGTTGACTCCTGTAGTCGGTGTTGATTGTATCAAAATACTCAGCTCTACCTTGACAGATCAGCACACTCAGTGATTCATAGACCAGCTATCTTTATCTCAAGAGATCATAACGCAAGCAGTGATCCTATTACTGTGAATACTTCAGTCTGGCTCGTAGTGAATATATTGTTAGTATTATATTACCGGATCCAAATATTTATATGCAACTGCAAATCTGTGCAGCGATCTTGTGTGACCTTGTGTTCAACCTCTCGTTGCAACCCAGCAACACTGAGCATACACTGTGCATAGTGTCATCATATTTTGCTTTCACTTCAGCTGTCTGCTTACCCATTTAGGTGATACTGTGGAAGATCATAAAATGAGACCCAGACCTATGTAAAAATAGTAATTTTAATGCTAAAGATTTTCTTGACCTTAAACAAAGCAAACCTAGATTAAGATAAATAATAAATAAATCTGAGTGTTCTCATTTTTTAGTGCTGTTTTTCATACCAGAATATTTTACTACAACAGTGTGGGCTTATCTGAAATGGTCTTACCAATGTTTTAATTTTAAATTACTAATAGAAAAAATACTTTATCTTCTCAGTGAATCAGCAAAAGTGTTTCTTGTGGTGTCCCTCATGACCCAGTTATTGGCCCCTTTATTGTTCTAATTGTACATGCCCCCAGTTAGTGACATCATTTGTAATTATGTCTCTAATTATGTCTCTAATTTGCATTCACTGTATATGGGTCTGTGATACTGATCCTGATTCAGTGCATGAATGTGTGTGTTCACATTCTTTCTGGTTATCTTTTCACAGATTGACAAACATCAACAGAGCAAAGACTCAATCTTCTTTCGGGATGGGGTACGAAGGATTGATTTTGTATTGTCCTACGTGGATGACCGGCATGATGCAAGGAAGCGGGTAAGCTCCATATAGAGATGGATCACAAGCACAGTTTAACACAGCTGTGCACACTTGAACCTAGTTTATAAGCACTGAACAAATTAGAGCAGTTTTTACATATAGCCCCCCCTCCCCATTTCAGGGCACCATAATGTTTGGGACATAAATGTTATATAAATGAAAGTAGACGTTTTATTATTTCTTATTTATTTATTTTTTGCATGCAATGACTGCTTGAAGTCTGTGACCCACAGACATCACCAGGTACAGAGAATCTTCTCTGGTGTTGCTCTGCCAAGCCTGTACTGCAGCCCATTTTTAGCTCCTACTTGTTTTGGAGGCTTTTTTTTGTTTTGAAGTTTTCTCTTCAGCATATGAAATTAGGGGTGACATAGCTCAGGAGGTAAGACCAATTGTCTGGCAGACGGAGGGTTGCTGGTTCAAAGCCCGCTCTGGGCGTGTCGAAGTGTCCTTGAGCAAGACACCTAACCCCTAACTGCTCTGGCGAATGAGAGGCATCTATTGTAAAGCACTTTGGATAAAAGCGCTATATAAATGCAGTCCATTTTACCATTTGAAATGCATGTTCAGTTGGATTCAGATCAGGTGAATGACTTGGCCAGTCAAGAATTTTTCAGTTTTTGGCTTTGATAAACTCCTTTGTTGCTTTAGCAGTATCAGCAATTCAACCACATATGAATTGTTTGATTTCAACTCCAAAATTGTGGAGTGCAGAGCCAAATCTAAGCATAGTCAGAGGCTAAGCCATGTAGAAAATTAAGAGTGATCATCTTAAAATAAAATATTACTGAATACCAGTGCATGGACGCCAAGAGAAGATGTGTTGGAACTATTTTTAGTTCCAGTTGAAAGTCTAAGTGCTGAATTTGGACTTGGAGTCAAGTCAAACTCTGACAATTGACACCTGAATACGGAGCATTGCGATAGTTTTGGCCTTCTCTTTTCCCTAACAGTTTCAAAAATATTGTCTACTGCTCAGTGCCACTGAACACAACCTTACTGTCAGTACTGACAGTACTGTCAATCTGTAGAAGATGTGTATGCTTGATAGCAGTATTGTCATTCTTCTGTATATCATTTTTCTATGATATAGACATGTGGAGATCCTGGCATGGAAATTGTGAACTAAAAACTTGGTAATAAAAACCAATTCTTTGGTAATAGTCCTATTAAATACATTGGATTAAGTAAAACATGTACGTTTTAGTGTTTTTACTTTACCTTTCAGTAGATGCCAGACACCATCTGTGTTCAAGAATGACTTTCTTTGCTTTCCAAACCAACCAACAATTTGGCTCAGAATCAAGTTTACTGTGACCAATGCTGTGGCACAAATGACTTAATATATAGTATATTTTGAAAAACACATTGTTATCTGACAAATACATTTTTTACTAATGTGATTTTGGGTTTCAATCAAGAATCAGACTCTAAATAGAGTCTAAAACCTGAAACCTAGAAAAATAATCATTGTGTAGTTTTTTTTTTTTTTTTTGTCCTCTGGATATTTAATTTTTTTATTGAAGCACTGTATTGAAGAATTGTTCCCAAATGCTCTCAACAAAAGCTGTTCCATTTGCACCCGGCAGATCACTCACAGGGGGTATTTTCATCTCTGGCTATTGGTGAGCCCAATTAAAACAGACGGGCTTGGAGCTAATTAGACCCTATCAGATACAATCAGGATGTCCTACTGAGATGCCAATGAGAGTCTGGCAAACGCAGAACCAAACTGTATTTTCTATGTGGAAAAATATTTTCTACAACCATTTGCAGGGTTGCTATTAATGGCTAAAGATGGCTTCATGTAATCTGTCCATGAGTACAGCTGGTGCAATCTGACTTCTTGTGCAAGTATTTGTTTTGTCGTATTTTGCATTTGCAGGAGCGGAGGAAACAGTATGAGGCCAACCTGTTGAAGGAAGGGCTGGAGCTTGAGACAGAAGACAAATCTGTGAGAAGCAACACTGCCTCATGCAGAATCTTATATTTCTCAATGAGCAGCAGTAATTGGATCAAAGTACAAAATGCACAGATATTTATTTATTTGACATGCCAGATTTATTTCTCTTTGGTGTAATAAAGCTGGTGTACTTGACCAAATGTTTTTATTTTAATATTATGAAGTGAAAAAAGAACAGCAATGTAGTCATTATTGCCATTATCAACCAGTATTGGTTGTTGGGTCAGCTTAGGCTTAAAATTTTATTTCTATTACTTTTTTTTGCTAAATAAGACTAAAATATTGCCCACAAGGTGAGACAATTTGATTCATTTCAAGATTTGCAGAGAAAATAATGTATGAAAATTTCACTTGTCAAGCAAACAGTAACCTTAAACAAGGCAATGTTTTTACTTGAGAGAAAAACAATACAATTTTAAATGTCTTTACACGACTACAACGCTTGTTAAGACAGTCTTTTTTTGTAATGAAATGGAGAACACTGTATCGAGCACCATTTCTGTAAACGCTCGATTGGGCTCGGGTGCGGTGACTGAGACAGCTGTGACACGTGTAAAGCCCCACTATAATGGCACTTCAAACGCGGCGTTGTAATCTTTAAGAACACCCTTCCATCTCGCTACAGGAGTCCGATGACGGCAGGACCTTTTTCTTAAAGATCCACGCCCCGTGGGAGGTGCTAGCCACCTACGCTCATCTGCTGAAGATCAAGGCTCCCTTCAAGGCGAATGACATCCCCGACAACAGGGACACGCCCATGGAGTGGCTCTTCAAGCCCTTGCGCCTGCCCAGTGACATCATGCATCCTGAGCCTGACTATTTCACCTCCCACTTCGACAAGGAGAAGATCGACTTCTTCCTCCTTGACGACAAGGAGACCTTTTTCTCCCCTTCCAAGCGCAACAGAATCGTAAGAGACTCTCCTCCCCTCACATTCAAACACCCGTGAGCTAGTTCCTAAAGAAAACCATGCAAAATATGATAATGTTACCAGTTGGACTTGCCAGTTGGACTTGCTAATTATTATTATCAGGACTGCCTGCCGCCGTGGGCTATGCGTGGCAAATTGTGGTCACTCACTCACTCACTCACTCATGGATGACCTGAGAGGGACATTTGGTAGGACGCGTGCGCTGGTGGTGCTTCATTTAGTACGATGCATGCACAGGTGCATCTCCCAAAATCACCACTTCGAACGGCACAAGATTTTTAAGCACAGCTTTATCGCCTAACCTTACTTTAGCTAACCCTACATGTTAGCGTTTCGCCTACTTTAGTTAACCTAGTTAGCGCGTACTACCGATACAGATCTATGGACACACGGAGGACAACAAATAACGTTACAGAGGTGAGGACATGCCATAGCTAGCTAGCTATAGTTAGTTAGCTAGTTGGCCAAGTTTTACTCATGACACTTTGTACAGGTCCGCCGTGAGTCTGGACGGTTTCGTGCTTGTTTTAAGTGCCAATACTGGCAATTGTATTATGAACATGGATGTTGCTAATGAAGTTGATACAGACACACATGTACCCGGGAGCAGCAGTGCATTTATATAAATGCTATTCAGTTTTGAGCTGCATGCATTGTATGATTGTGTACATTATGTGAATGATTCTTCAATGACACATGCACTTGTGATGAGGCAGTGATACACAGTTAGCTATGCGCTGGGAGCATAACTGAGCGCTATTCTTTCTGTTCAGCTCATAACAACCTCTGATTCCCAACAAGATAAAAAAATACTCTCCTCAGCCACTGGAAAACATGGCCCTGTCTCTTCCGTTGGAATTCCGTTGGCTGTGTCCACCCTGATGCGATTGGCTGTGCTTCCGCAGGTGTACTATATCCTGGCTCGCTGCCCCTACTTTACGGAGGACTGCAAGGCCAAAGACAAGACCGGGATCAAGCGGTTACTGAACAATGGCACCTACACCGCTGCTTTCCCACTGCATGATGTAAGTCTCAGCCGTACCACTGGATCGCACTAGACCATAACAGCAGTAGATAAAACCCACCCCCAGTTCATCCATAATACACCTTCAAGAACATGGATGAACATCCTGTTCACTTTTTTGTACAGTTTATGGTTTAACCGTGTTGTTGCAAAAACTCATGTATTCAAGAAATGTAACACTGAGGAATAGTTGAGTGCTTCTTTTTTCTGTTCATCATTGTGACTTTGGTCTTGCCACATGGAATTCTGATTTAACTTTGTTGGCTGTTCAGTTCCTGAAACATGGATACGCCGTAGAGCTTGATGGCAACTTTCAATATGTGCTTTAAAAAATCCAAAATGACAAAAAGGCAGTTGACATCAGCCAAACGCCATCTGTTTAAGAATTTTTGCATTTCTAATCTTTGCTTTCCACATACCAAAAAAACAGGCGAAGAATCAGGTTTACTGTGTCCAATGATGTAACCAAAATTATTTCATTTATGATATATAATATATTCTGTATTAAATGTATTTGTATATCAATAATATATTAAAATATCTTATGCTAAATGCTTTGTCATAAATGTAATTTTGGGTTTAAAACAGGAACCAGGCTCCTGATTCTGATTCCTGCAACCAGGAGCAGGAATCGTAATGTAGTTGGTATCCTCTGGGTTTTCAGTGCCGCACAGCATTTCAGTGAGCGCATTAATGCAGACGCTGAGTAGCTGATTACCTCTGAGACATGCAATGTGGAATGTGGAATTCTCCGATTAGCACTCAGTTCATCATCTAGCCAAAGTTGTTTTTTAAGGGTTCTGAAATTGCCACAGGGTTTAAAATTGCCTTTTGAATTTAGGTGACGGAGAGGTTATGTTGAGATGGGTGGTCAGAAAGTTATGTTCAGGACTGTCCTGCATTATAGCCACCCCCCTTCTCTGGACTTCTGTGAAGCCGCTGTATTGTATTCATCATTGGGGGATTCATCATTAAAAAGCAAATGATGACGATTTGTAACTTGCTCATATGAGTATAAATATGTAGTAATATTTTATATGGTCTTATTTCTATCGATGAGGCCAGACCATTCAGCCCACCTAGGCTGGCCAGTATCCTAAATGCCTAAATGCTTAGCCTCGAGTTAAAAACAGAAAGGCGAGATTGTGTGGTGCATGCCGCCAAGCCACAGGCTTTTGAAGCCCTATGCGATCCCCTTCACACGTTTGGAGGGTTGGTCCCCTGCCATGGCACTTCCGGTGTTGAAGTCTTTTCTCTGTTTGTCATTATTCTGTCTGTTTTCACCCGTCTGAATACAGTAAAAGCAATATGAAAGGAAGGTAAACGTTCTGCTCTCCTAGTAACAGTCACCTTAGTCACCTTAATGCAATGTGGCAATTTACTGTACCAATTGTAAAAGTCTCGCTTGGTCTAAGCTACAGCAGTCTAATGCAGCACCCACTGCTGTTTCCAACAGTCTAAGGTTTCTTCAAGTGTATTATCTTCATTCAAGATAGTAGACGTAAGGGCATGAGTGTAAAGGAAAACGGTGCTCTCCTCTCTTCATGCAGTGCCAGTACTGGAAGAGGGCCAGAGACCCCAACTGCGAGAGCGAGAGGTACCTGTTGTTCAATAACTGGGCTCGACTGCTGTGCTTCTACAAGGAGCAGCCTCTCAACCTGATTCGGTGAGGAAAGCCAGCGGGCCACCGCATGTACAATTACATACACTCCTGGGCAAAAAAAATGGGCCAATAACATGGAAAAATAACATCTGATCGTTCCTCTTTAGAAAACAACTTTTCACAGTGAAGCAGCTCACCAGTACCAGCAGCTGAAAAGGCTCCCCACACCATGACACCTCTTCCTCCATGCTTAACTTTGGTAAAGATGCATTCACTATTGTATTTCTCACCAGATCTTCGAAGACACCTCTCTGGAGCATCACCATGCAACTCAAATCGTGATTTCTCACTCCACACAACTCTGCTGAACCACTCTGAATCAAACTTTCCATATTCTGCCAAAAACTTCATTCTGTCTTTGATGTTTTTCTGAGACAGCAATGGCTTTTTAACACATCTTCTAGACACAAAATCTGCGTTAGATAACCTTCTGGTTATTGTTCTTCTCAAAAGAGTCTTGTTTTCTGAGGTCTTCAATTCTGCTGACAGTTTTTGTAGGCTTTTTTTCCTGTCTTTGAGAACTGTAAACTTCAGCAGGTGGTCATCCCTGCATGATGAGGCTTTGGGCCTTCCAGATCCTTTCTTTCTGGCAACATTACCTGCTGTTTCAAAGCGTTGACCTATTCTCTAAGTAGCTGATAGAGAAATAGGGATTTCCTCTGCCTGTAGGGTCTTGTAAATTTCAGAATAGCTACAGTTGGCCTGACGAAGGCCAGCTATGCAGTTTCTGACAGCAACCCCTGCATGATATTTTGCTTTTGTTGGAGCAGATTTTCTCGCTCCTTTACTGTGGGACTCACAACACTGCATACTGTAGATCTCTCCCTGCTCTATCAATCCTGGTTCCATTTATGAGCTTGTTATCAGGCCCTTGATGGGCTGCATCAGGTGTGGCAGATAACCAAATAATGACTAATCTTTTAAGAAAAAAAACATTCCAGAAGATATTTTTGGAAAATTTTGTACACCAAGACATGTTAGTTTGAATTTTACATCAAACATTTTAATCATTATCATGATTTTACCTTTGTGTACAAGAACACTATATAAGTGAATTTCCCTGTTTCTAGCTTTTCCCCAAACAGTTCACTGCAGCAAAAGTAAACGAGCAAATGGTGGCACAGGAGGTCTCTGGTTAATTTTTGTTAATTTTCTGACCAATGATTTGTTGACCATTAAAAGCTTAATATTTTGCCATTTTGGGCTTGGTCAATTTTTTTTGCCCAGGAGTGTACATACCTTTATGGTGAGGTTCTGATAAGGAGGACCAAAATCTCAGGATGTGTTTTATGTTCTGGCCTGTGAACCGAGAGGTTTCCGTTTCAGCTCAGTCACAACTTTTATTATTATTTATTTTATTTTATTTCATTTTATTTTATTTTTTCTGTGCTAAAATAACTATTTCCTGTCTGTTCTACTACTCACTAGGTATATTGCTGTTGTTATTGTAATAATGATAATAATAATAATACGGTACCTGTTGCTGTTGCTGTTTGAACAAACCAGAGATGTTATCATTTTAAATGAATGATGGGATGTTCTGCTATTTGTGATACAATATTCATTATACCCAGCGCTGCACAACGAGTTCCCTTATGGGTAAAGTTAAGCATTTATGATCAAATCTCATCTATGGAGGCTGGAGTGTTATTTATTCTTTCTGTCTGCTGTTTGCTGGTATCAGGAAGTACTATGGGGAGAAGATTGGGATTTACTTTGCTTGGCTGGGCTTTTACACGGAGATGCTGTTCTTCGCTGCCGTAGTGGGCTTGATCTGCTTCATCTACGGCGTCCTGACCTACCATGAAAACACCTGGAGGTGGGTACAGGACCGTGATAACAGAACTCTAATGTGACTGTTCCATAATGGAACCCAGTAAGCCATTGTTTGGAATTAACCCAAGTTTTCCTCAGATCATAGACCAGAAATGGTGTATTTCCAGTCCAGTCTCAGTGCCATTAGGGAACTGGCAGACTGAAGCCCAGAACTGACAGAACACACAGGATGGTGTTTCCTGATCCTGAGGGCCGACGCAGAGATTGTTGTTTTGAGGTCCTGCTGTACCTCTCTCCCACCGTTTCTTGCAGTAAAGAGATCTGCGACCCTGAGATCGGTGGAAACATCGTGATGTGCCCGCTCTGTGACAGGAAGTGCGGGTACTGGAAGCTGAGCTCGGCGTGCACTTCCACCTGGGTGAGTGACATGCCGCGCTCCTACAGACCCTTAACTGTGGAGTTGGGCCCAGACCAACTGCCGTTTCCTGTTGACGTTCCTTCTTTTAATCTATTTTGTCATAGACATGGTCATTATAAAGATGCACATCATTTTAGATTTTCTTTGAATAACCGCCCCCCCCCATCATGTTTTACTCATCAATTTTTTGTTTGTGCATTGTCTTTTTTTTACCTTCAGCTGTTTATATCATGTCTTGTACTTTTTAATGACTTTTGAATTCTGTCAGCTGTTTTTTATTTTTATTTTTATTTTTTTAAACTTTTTTGGAAAGCGCTTCCTGGTCAATGAAATTTCAACCACAAGTGTGCCAAATTGTTTTTCCTTATGAAAATTTTTTTTTTTTTTCGCTATTTCAAAAAATAAATCCGGTCCTTTGTTTTTTCAGCAATCACATCTGTTCGACAACATGGGGACAGTTGTCTTTGCCCTATTCATGGGTATTTGGGGTGAGTAGCTGTCTATTAGCAAATCTATTTGTCTATTTAGAAATGGATTCTAGCTCTCATGCATCCCCTGCTCCCCTGGTGGACTAATAAGACATTGCATCAACTTTTATTTTCAGTTTCCCATAATAATCAATAATCAACATAAGTCTCATCTGTTGAAACTGTAAGAACCTGAACATGTCAATACAGTTCATTGTTTGTATTCATATGGTTCAGAGTTTCCAAGTGGAACAATAAGGGCCGCACAGCATTGCTTCTCTTGCGATGGCTGTGCAGTATAACAGCTAAGGAACTGACCTTGTAGGTTCGATTCCCATGTTGGTCACTGGTGTTGTATCAACGAAAAATCAATGAATCACTGCTGTTGTACCCTTAATGCTTAACCTGCATTGCTTCAGTACATGTGCAGCTGTGTAAGAGGATGCTTTATAAGAACTCAAAAGCTGTCTAAAGCTGTCCTATAGGGCAGAATACATTTTGCAGGGGGAAGTGGAGTAATATCATTATTTCTGGGGTGTCTTCGTTATTTTGGTTCTGTCCGAATCTGCCATGTCAGTAACTTTTACGGACTGCCCGCTCCCAGACCAGTAAAGATTCCAGCGGCTTTTACCTACTGTTAAATGTCCTGCAAGACTAAGGTTATAGAAATCCCATGCAAATTGACATGTTGGTACATATTTTGTTATTTACTGTGGGAAAGGAGTTTCCTTTTCTCCTTTGTTGTGCTTAAAACAATCACTATATTTTTGTTTGAGTTATATGTTCTATGTGTTCTTGACATTCAGTTCAGTCCCCAAACACCTCCTTGACTAAGGGATATTTCCAATACACTACCTCAGTTATTGCCTCTGAAACTGAAAGACTCAGTTTCAGCCCTGCTCCTGTGCAACTTTTCTTTTTTGTTTTGGCACCATCCTTTCTTGTTGTTCTGCCCCATTGACTGTATAAATGCACATCAGTTACAGAGAGCACTTTTGACACATGGGACATTTCTAGTGTGACGACAGTGCATTATGAAGTAGACACTCCCATCTCTGCATTTATAGAGACTGATTACAGAGACTTTATCCCGTTCAAATTCATCATTAACATTACAGATGTCCTGTGACGATAGTTACTTTACAGATATTGTCCGGAAAAATTATCCTATCTGAACAGGGATTCCAATAATTCTCTCTGGACATTATCTGCTAAATGCCAATAATGTAGTTTCTTCTGGCATTTGTATACACAATGCCCAACTGTTCTCTACCCTATTGAGTTGAGTTAAATATGAGCTCTTTCTTTACTGGGTTAAACCATGGGATGGTTCAGCCTTTTCTCTAGATGAATTTAGAGAAAACTGAAGGTTTGTGACCATGTACCATGCAACAATCCGATTTTGTTCATGTAAGTTTCTAGGAATTAATTCCCATTGTAGACTGAGGTAAAGGGTTTTGCTGTCATGTTAGACTCACAGTTGAGTTTTTGGGAAACATATTAACACATCAGTGTCATGACTGTGCTGCTGAAGTATCTTATTGGTTGTGGAGTGTGTAACCAAAAGCATGAAGATGTGCCTCTTTTGTCCCCTCAGTGACCCTGTTTCTGGAGTTCTGGAAGAGGCGACAGGCCCGTCTGGAGCATGAGTGGGATCTGGTGGACTTTGAGGAGAAGCAGCTGCAGCTTCAGCTCCGGCCAGAGTATGAGAATAAGTGCACTGGCTACCGACTCAACCAGGTCACACAGGTGCAGTAACCCAGGACGCGACCTAAGGCCTAATCTGGGATGGATCCACAGCTTTGTGTATAGGCCTAGTCGGGGATTGCTCCAGATTAAACTTACTTGGCCCCGGTTGGGGATTGATCCAGGTTAAAGCTTACTTTGGCCAACTGGGGATTGATCCAGGTTAAAACTTACTTAGGCCCAAAAGGGGATTGATCCAGGTTTAAGGCTTACGTGGGCCTAATCAGCGATTGAGCCAGGTCTAATGCTTACTTTTGGGATTGATCGTGTTTCAATACTTACTTAGGACTAATCAGCAATTGATCCAGGTTAATTTTACCTGATCCTAATCATGGATGGAGCCAGGTTTTTTTAAGGGGAAGGTTAATGCTGACTGGTTCTGCATTAGCAGGTAAAGCTCAATACAGCATTGGGGACTTTATCAGCCTCAACAATTTTCCTGAGAAAATTTGTACTGCTCACTGACTCCTTCATTTTTATTTTCAATCACACTGTGGAGAACTGAAGACTTTCCTCCTGGGCTCTCCTGTCTTCGAGATACACTCATGTCATGTTTTTATTTTCTGCTGTTCTGAAGTAGCAAAAGTAAAACTGAACTTGCCTCACTCTTGCATCAGAGAGAATTCAGGTACAAATACACCCTAGTGTCAGGTTCTGCTTCCTATTTTGAACTATTTTGACCGCTGACTGCTGGGCAACCAATTGCTATCCCCATTTCTTTCCATTTCTATGCTCTTTGGAATGCAAAATCATTCATTGTCCCACCTAATTACTACAGGGAACCCCGTCAGTTTGGGCGAGCGTAGATTAGCACACACACTCCTCTGAAGCATGCTGTCAGCCGTTGCTTCTTTTTTTCCTCTGCAGTGGAGCTGAACAGCACAAGTTGGGTTCTAGCGTTATTTATGCAGACAGGTTCTAGCATTATTGATGTAGACAGGCTCTAGCATTATTGATGCTGGCAGGTTCTAGCATTATTGATGTAGGCAGGTTCTATCATTATTGATGTAGGAAGGTTCTAGCATTATTGATGCAGGTAAGTTCTAGCATCATTGATGTAGGAAGGTTCTAGCATTATTGATGCAGGTAAGTTCTAGCATTATTGATGTAGACAGGTTCTAGCATCATTGATGTAGGCAGGTTCTAGCATTATTGATGCAGACAGGTTCTAGCATTATTGATGCACACCGGTTCTAGCATTATTGATGCAGGCAGGTTCTAGTGTTATTGATGAAGGCAGGTTCTAGCATTATTGATGTTGGAAGGTTCTAGTGTTATTGATGTAGTCAGGTTCTAGCGTTATTGATGTAGGAAGGTTCTAGCATTATTGATGTTGGCAGGTTCTAGCGTTATTGATACAGACAGGTTCTAGCATTATTGATGTAGACAGGTTCTATCATTATTGATGCTGGCAGGTTCTAGCATTATTGATGTAGGCAGTTTCTAGCATTATTGATGAAGGCAGTTTCTTGCATTATTGATGTAGGCAGTTTCTAGCCTTATTGATGAATGCAGGTTCTAGCATTATTGATGCAGGCAGGTTCTAGCATTATTGATGCTGGCAGGATGCAGGTGCCCGATCAAACAGAGGAATCCTGCACAAGGTAAGCAACCCCACCCTCTGTGGGCAGTGCTATGGCCAATTATGCAAAGACAAGTACATTCATTTGCATCTGCCTGCTTGTATTCATGTCTGTGGGAATATCTTAGTGCAGAGCAGCAATTGCTAAAACCACACTACTTAGCATCTGAGAAAAATTACCACCCCCTAAGAAAGAGAGAGTTTAGAGGTAGAGAACCAGCAATCCAATGGTGCACTACCCATAGTGTACATCTCAGCCTTTGCTTACAAATAAAGAATGAAAATATAATTGAAACTATTAATTTAGCCCATTCAAGGGCTAAGAATAAAAACCTTCCCTCTTGGAGATCTCTCTCTGGGTTCTCATCCCTCTTGCAGGAAATGGAGTGGGTTTTGAACAGGACCACGGCAGACTTCATCGGGAAACTCTTCTTGTGCTGGACCACCGTGGTGCTGTGGGTGAGACTGGCGAGGGGGGAGATTGTAGGGGATTGTGGGTAAATCTGAAAAGGCATAAGTGTGTGGTAATGCTAATGACATCCCATAAGACCGTTCTTCACCCGTTGACTTGAGGTGAGAATGTTTTAAATTATGAGTACTCCATATTTAAAGTCATATTCATTTTGCCAATGCTTTATCTGACTATATAAATAACTTAAAAATTTAAAAGCACAGTAGGAATAGCTTGTGTCTTGAAGAGCTGTTCTCATCAACAGCAGTCACGTGGGGTTCGGAGGGGGAGGGTGGGGGGGCGGGGGGGGCGGGTGACTGGTTCTGTTTGGGTGTCGGATTCAGTTGCATGGTGGCCCCAAGTCAATGGGCTATTTATAACCTTGGCCATTAATGAATATCCCTGCGTCGTTGCCATATAGAATGTAGAAAATCGCATGCCCCTAACAAGCAAATGTATTTCCTTCTGTTTGTAAGATTTTTCCCCTCTTACCGTTGGCCCCTGCTGTACCCCCCCCCCCCTTACCCCAACCCACATCTCCATCTCCATCTTATGCTTTCCTGTCACATTCAGTATTTCTCTGTGTGCAACCAGGGCTTTGCTTAAGGGGGCATGTGGACATGGAGGCTGTGCTTTGATGTCTTGTATTACCAACAACAACGGTAACAGCATGCCTTAAGGAGACCGGGCGTGGAGCCAATGCATGAGTGGACTGAGCCATTCCAGAGTCCAGGTAATGCCTGGATGTTAAACAGTGGCCCCCTGATCTTAGCGTCAGCTGCACGTTTGATAGGCCTGACAGGGTGTCAATCATCTGATTTCTCACATTAAGACTGCACTTAGCGAATGCAACAAGTATCAGTGGTTTGTCAAGAAATCAGATGGGTGTTGCATAAAAGAAGTCAACACAGGGGCCTCAATCAGGGGCCTTGAAACAGGGACCACTGTATGGAACAATGATAAAAGGTTATTGTTGGCATGAATAGATCAGCTGTTACTAATGATGCAAGATTTGATGTAGCCTTTGTGAATGTAGTGAATGTGTCCATGTGTGTCTATAGCCTATGACGTGACAGCATGCTTGTGTGCCACTGTGACATCAGCATGCTCTTGTCTGGCTAGCCCATGAGCTCGGCATGCTTGTGCTTGTGTGCCACTGTGACATCATCATGCTCTCATCTGTAGCACATGCACTCGTTCCCCCCCAGTTGGCGCTCATTATCGCCTGCATCATTGGGGTTATCGCCTACCGGCTGGCGGTCTATGCAGCGTTCGCCAGCATCATGAAGGACAACCCCCCCAGCAGGCTCCACCTGGTGGGCTCTCTCATCACTCCCCAGCTGGCCACCTCCGTCACCGCCTCCTTCATCAACTTCATCATTATCATGATCCTCAACTTCACCTACGAGCGCGTGGCCATCTGGATTACCGACATGGGTGAGAGGCTGCAACAGACGTCAATAAAGAAAATGGCTGCAGATTGCAATGTTCAGTGTTGAATCATCTGTGACTGAGTACATTATACTCTAAACAACATGCAGTTCAATTTGAACTCTGTTCTCTGACTCATGTATACTGTTCTGGAGTTGAATTAACACTGAACCTTTTTGTGTGTACACATGCCAAACTGCAACAATCACAGCTACAAAATAAACTTGCTTTTGAACTTTAGTTGGATATTGACTTTCGCAGGAGTGGGCAGTTTGTTGATTGTTGGAGTCCATTCTGTGGCTCTGTTGACAACCAGTCACTACAGTCGCAGTATAGGAGAAACTGATGACTTTGGATCCTCTTGCTGGAAAAAACGTTGTATTGTAAATAAGCCATCCAATATTTAATATGTATGAGAAAGAAAACATTTAATTTATTAATATTTATTAATATTTATTAATTATATAATAGTGCCAGAAACCAAGGATAAGTTTTAATTTCTTTTAAAATTTTTGTAATGTTTTATTATATAAGCTTCACAAAATAGGAATGAGGGCTATTGTCCGCTAACTGCAAATGATCTCTGTTCCTGTCCAAAATGGAGTGTATTATTCTATTGTCGTTGCTTGAGAACAGATGCTGACTGGTCATTCCACAGAAATTCCCAAGACCCACCTGGAGTATGAGAACAGGCTGACCAGGAAGATGTTCCTCTTCCAATTCGTCAACTACTACTCCTCCTGCTTCTACGTGGCCTTCTTCAAGGGCAAGTTTGTGGGTTACCCAGGCAACTACACCTACATGTTCAGCCAGCTGAGGAATGAGGAAGTAAGTTACGCTATTATTATTGTTACTATTGTTATGCTATTGTTACTATTCCCACCCTGCTCTTCTTCATGGTTACCAGGGCAGCGGATTCAGAGGAAGTGACTACAGTGTTAGCAATTGCCTGATGCACATGACTTTCTTAAGTTGTAATATATATAAAGAATCAAAGAAAACAAATGTTGTGATTTGTAAGCTTGTTTTATTTAGGTGAGATTTTAGTTTTTTATCCTGAAACCCACAAAGTTCTTACACTGAGCACTGAAAGAGGATTTGGGATTGGTCATTTGGAGACTGTGTATAATGTAAACATTTCTCAGTCCATATTGCATAACCAACATGGAATTTCACATTTTAACCAATCAGCAGTGTGCCTGTTTAGTTGGCTGCCAATCATAGTTTCCAAAAACAATGGACGCCCTGTGTCAGACCTCCAGCTTATATTTTGAAATGACATACTTTACATGAAGGGGAAACTGGAAGTTTCTTCATGTCTTATACAATTCTCTGGGTGACGCATGAGGTGCACATTTGCCACCTCAAAAAAGCCTCCTTGGGCACACAATGATACTAACAGAAGAAGACCTGCAATTAGGCAGTTGCGTATTTTCATATTTGCTTGATGTAAGCCTTTAAGTATTGTTTTATTATTTAGTCTCTTTTTATTATTCAAATTTGTAGAAGTAAAACTTCTTTATAGATTGTCAGAATTAGTCATTCTCTGTGTGCTCAGGTGCATTTGGGAAAACATAGCCAAAACAGAGCCTTTAAGTTTAAAAAATATGATTTCATAGGACTTTCGGAGTAGTAGGGAAACTGTGTGATCTCTAGTTTAAAAAGTAGGAACTGATAACAAAGCTGTATTCTTATGTCAGTGTTTAAAAGCCAGATGTGTCCACGATCTGAAGAGTGCAGTGATACCATAAGACAGTCACACAGCCACCGGCTATACACATCTGTCTCTGTCTCTCCCTTCCACCTAATCTGCAGTGTGACCCTGGAGGCTGTCTGATTGAGCTGACCACCCAGCTGGTCATCATCATGTCTGGCAAACAGTTATGGGGCAACATCCAAGAAGCACTGGTGCCGTAAGTATTAGGCCTACGCCAACTTCACAATACGTCCAAGACTGCTGTAATCTACGGATGTTGGAATTCCAGTTGTGTGACCTTAAAAAGTTTGCGCCTAACCTATAAAGATGACCCAGCTGTGTCCCACTCTTGCCTGAGTTTAGGTAAATGGTAAATGGACTGCATTTATATAGCGCTTTTATCCAAAGCGCTTTACAATTGATGCCTCTCATTCGCCAGAGCAGTTAGGGGTTAGGGGTTAGGTGTCTTGCTCAAGGACACTTCGACATGCCCAGGGCGGGGTTTAAACCGGCAACCCTCCGACTGCCAGACAATCGGTCTTACCTCCTGAGCTATGTCGCCCCAACAGGTGAACAGTAGAGCATGCAGACACATCTACATGGAGCACTGAGAAACGGCTTTTATCTTTTTTAGATTTTTTCTGTTACTGTCTGTTTGAAATTCGGAATTGGTGCTATGTATCTGTGTGAGATTGCTCTGGTTTTATCTATTGAAGATGCTAAAAAATATTTGCTCTAGCGATATCTCTCTGGAATGTTGAGCACTTGTCGCTATCTGCGTAAGTTTGTTCTGCTGTTATTATCTATTTGAAAGGCTGAACTAGTTCGTCTTTTTGAGATGGCCTTGGTTTTATCTATTCAAGATGCTACGAAACATTTGTTAACAGTTGAGAAGTGCTCAGGTGATGTTTGTTTGAGATTCTGACATTGTGTTGCATGTTAAAGACGGTTATAATGTTGCGTGTTTGAGACAGCTTTAGTGCTGGGAGTTTGAGAGAGCTCTGGTTTTCTGTGTTAGAGTCGGTTTTAGTGTTGTGTGTTTCAGACAGCTTTGGTGCTGTGGGTTTGAGAGAGCTTTGCTGTCCTGTGGTTAGGTGGCTGAGGAACTGGTGGGGCAAATGGAAGGCACTCAGTCACCCAGAGAGTCTGTACAGCCGCTGGGAGCAGGACCATGATCTGCGAGAATTCGGCCAGCTGGGCCTCTTCTCAGAGTACCTCGAGATGGGTGAGAACCTGCAAACACCCCAGTGTGCAGTGTGTACGCAGTGCAAACACTGCATGTGTGTGAACACCAGCGTGCAGTGTGTACACAGTGCAGACACTGCAATGCTATTAAATTCAGTCTGCCATGTGTACGCATGTGAACACTGCATGTGTTGTAAACACCAGTCTGCGGTGTGTACGCAATGCACACACGATTTACATGAAAAGCATTTACAGCATGTTCACTGTGTACTGTGTAGTCTTCCCCAGTGATCCTCAGCTGTGTCTTTCTCTCTTCCTCAGTGATCCTCAGCTGTGTCAATCTCTCTGCCTCAGTGATCCTCAGCTGTGTCTCTCTCTCTTCCTCAGTGATCCAGTTTGGCTTCATCACGCTGTTTGTGGCGTCCTTTCCACTGGCCCCCTTGCTGGCACTCTGCAATAACATCCTGGAGGTCCGGGTCGATGCCTGGAAGTTCACCACCCAGTTCCGCCGGCCCGTGGCAGCCAAGGCCCACAGCATCGGAGCCTGGCAGGAGATCCTCAACGGAGTGGCCATCTTCTCTGTCGTCACCAACGTGAGCGCACCATTTCCTCTGTCGTTGTTAATGTCTGAGGATGTTTTTGTGCCTTTGTGCGCACGCTCGTGCCTCTGTGTGCTGCCGCCTGCCTTGAGTGCACGAACTTCGGTTGAGCCGGGACTGTCTTGACCGTCCCAACCCCTCAGGCGTTCATCGTGGCCTTCACTTCCGACATGATCCCCCGCCTGGTCTACTTCTACGCCTATCACTCCGGCTCTGAGCCCTCGATGGAGGGCTACATCAACAACAGCCTGTCCGTGTACAACATCTCCCACTTCCCCGTGCGAAACCAGCCCGAGGAAGGAGAGAGTCCCGCCTGGTTCAACAGCTCCGCCATGACGACCTGCAGGTCAGAGCCTATGCGCAGGCGGGAGCATGACTGGAGTAGGACGCGCTCGACTGGCTGTTCTCGGGGTGTGGGGACGAGCTGTCAGGGTAGGCGAGGCAGGCACAGGGCAAGACGGCCTTCGCGCTGTCACCTGATCTTGCTCATTTTAGCGCGCAGCACATGCTGATGCTGATGGGCTCTGGAGAAATGAAATCCAGAGGGAAAGCTGATGAAAAGGCTCAGAACTTCCTGAGTGCCTTTAGGGGCGTGTCCTACTTTGTGCATCTCAAGCCACATACCTCACTACGTGCTCCTGGTTTTATACGATTTATACGACTTAAAATGGCTGAAAATAAAGGTTAAGTGTCGATCCTGCACAGTCATTTGACATTTTCAGACAGACAGTGCCGGTGGTGCAGTGGGTGGCACAGCAAGAAACCCCCCCCGCAACTGACCAGGAATAAGGGGGTTCAGATGATGGATGGATGGACAGTGCCCACCTTATCTACACTGTCTGGATGTCCCTACTTTTTTTATTATTCCATTATTATTCCATGGAATTTATTATTCCATTCCAGTGAGCGTCAAACTGCATGTGCTTTGAAGCCACAGTTATTGTGATGAACTATCATGACAGCGCTTGTTGTCCTAGGTACCGGGACTACCGTTATCCCCCGGACCACGAGTGGCAGTACTCCCACACCACGCGGTTCTGGCACATTCTGGCGGCAAAGCTGGCCTTCATTATCATAATGGAGGTACAGTACCCTGCACCGGGACCCAGGACCGTTCCCTTCTAAACCGGGAAACAGAAAAGGCCTGACCGGTGTCCAGGCATAGTTCCTTTGCGCAATGATAGGTGTGCTGGATGAGGGTATTCAGGTAAAACTCCATATGTGCTGAGGTGCCAAATCGAGGTAACAAAATATCCTGCTGGTGGGTGAAAGTTAAATCAATGAAACAATGTTGTAGCAGCACAATCCCAGTGACTTGGTGATCAACTGCAGCACCTGTTCGTAGTTGGTGATTATTTGTGTTTAGTGTCCAGTCGTGTACGAGGAGGGTCTTTAGTATGAGAAATGCAAAAAAAAGAAAAGAAAAAGGAAATAGCCCCTGCGCTCGTCTTCTCTTCCCCAGCATGTGGTGTTTGTGGTGAAGTTCTTCGTGGCCTGGATGATTCCAGACGTGCCCTCTGACGTGAAGGCCCGTATCAAGCGGGAGCGCTACCTGATCCAGGAGTACCTGCACCACTACGAGGTGGAGAAGCTCAAGGTCCAGCTGAGTCACAACGGCCACTGCAGAGCGGAGCCTGACGCCCCGGAAACCGTTACCGTGGAAACGCACAACATTTATTCCGAGTGCCTGTGACGACAGGCTTCCCCGGGCCCGGCGCTCTCGTGTCCGAGATGAGGGTGCCAGACTGTGTCCGGGATGCGCCAGGGTGCAGTTTGCTTCTTAGGGAGGCTTCAGTTTTCAGCCCTCTCCCACCCCCCCACTGACCACCCCCCGCCCCCCCCCCCCACCTCGTTCTGTGTCGCAGAATCTGCCTCCCTGCTTATAACCTTCACCTCCAGACAGGGAAGGAAGGGGTCTTTGCAGTGACATTTGCGAATGAAATTGCACTCCACAGATACAGTTGGCTGTACTAATGCGTTTTTGTATCAAAGCAATGCAGAACTTATTAAGAGATGGGATGGGCTAGTATAATCTTAGGCCATATCCTCATAGCTCGCGCTGTTGCTTAGGCAGTTTATTATTCAATAAGCTGCCCTGTGCCAAAGAAGGCAGGTAGAAATGTTTTTTTTTTTAAACTTGAAAGTGTCACAGACAGAAGTTTGTCTGCCACTTTGTTTATTAAATGTTATTACATGTTGTTAATTTCTTCTGTATGACTGCAGTTTACATCGTCCCACTACAAATTAGACATGCCATTATGTCAAGTCAAACAAGTAAAATATAGTTTACAAAACAAATAAATGGAGAAGCTTTGTTGAAAAGGATCAAACTGCAATTCCTTGTCATTTTCAGTTTTGTTTGATTAGTTTTTGATGTGATGCTTGTCCATGTCATTTTTTCTTGAGTATTTTTAAACCAGATCCACCAAAACTACCAGTGAGATCATTGCTGATAGAGCAGCACCATTCCTGTAGCTTTTTTGATTTTTTTTTTTTTTTGGATTTTTCTGCATTTGAAATTTAAGAGCAATTTAAAGGTATACTATGCAGGATTTTTACCTTGATACTATTCTAAATAAACATGCTCAGTCATCTATTATGCACTGGCAATCTCTGTATTTACGCACATTTTGCAAATCTGTCTTCCTCTGCCTGTATTTCTTCTAAAATGTGTCCGGGATGTTTCTGGGTGTGACACACTTTTCTATGGGTAGGAGTGGGTGTGGCTACAGAGGCTATGGGTGGGATCAGGTTTCAGTGGAGCGCTTGTAGTTTGCTAGCTACTGCAAGGGTGGAGGTAAAGAAGTAAAATGACAAGCTGACAGGGCTCATTGAAAAACCAGAGTCAGCCTCAGAATAGCTTTTCCTCAACAACGACAGCTCATGTTTACCAAGGGGATTAAAAGCGGCACAGAGTTGGCCTGTTTCCTGTTGGACTTGAAAGTAACGTTTCCTCTAGCCATCCAACTAGCGATGCTTGCTGCACTCAAGGTTGTTTGTTGCCATCAATGGAGGTGAGTGACCAGGGTTGAGGATAGAGGAGGAGACTTCTTTGATTGTAAACACAGGACTGAATAGTGTGCCTTTAAATTACTATATAGTTTGTGGATTTGGCACAAATTAAACAATTAAAAAGTAGCAGCAGTAGCTCAAGGCCAAATCTACATAAATTACAATTGCATCAAGTGTCTTTGAAACCAATGTCAACCAGAATTACTTCACAGGTACTACCCAAAGTAAGGAGCCCTGGAGTACTCAAATCTCAGAAACACTGTAAACTTTATTTAAACAGGGTTGGAGCCTATCCCAGCATGCACTGGGTGAGAGGCAGGAATACACAGTGGACAGTCCATCACAGGGCCCACACACTATTCACTCATGCATTCATAAATATAGGCTAATATTTAAACTCTTATTTGCATATCTTTTGAGAGTGGGAAACTGGAGTATCTGGGGGAAAGCTACGTGGAGTCATGGACACAGGGAGAATATGCAAACTCCAGACAGAAAGGCCCAGCTGGGATTAGCACTCAGTACCTTCTTGCTGTGAGGTGACAGCGCTATTCACTGCATAATCATGCTGCCCAGGAATGAGTTTGAAAGCCTCTGGTCTACTGTGCACAAACGTATTCGATGAGAAGCTGAGCGCTTTTATTTTAATATCTTGAGCCGTGGCCGACACCGGAAGTTGATCCATCAACTTTCAGTTCGTCAGCTTCACAGTAGCTCCACGTACTGTCTAGTTCGAGCAACGCTGCACGTTGAATGGCTTGATTGGTAACTTTACAATTACAAGAGTACAGTGAAGTAGATGTTAAGAAGGAAACCTGGCTTGAGACCGGAGGCCACAATTTTACGGGTCGAAACGGTGTAAGAAAATATGGCGGTAAGGTGTGCTAAAAATTGAAGCTGTCACAGATTGAGTTGCAATCAAGCTAGCATGGATGCTAATGTGGTCATCATGGCCATTATTGCTAGCTAACGGGCTATATTAGCTGGAAAGTAACTATGTCCAGATTTCCGCCTTTAAAACGTTTCAGCTCTTTAGTTTCAGCTGTAGACATCTACCGACATATGTCGGTTAACGGATAATATTGAAATAATATTCGCTCATGCATGCCATTAGGCTAAATTTCTGGCTAGCAGCAAGTACTTTCTACGTTACCCTTTAACTACTGTTACTATCTCTTGCTATCAAACACTGGGTATTTTGTACTAGCTAGCCTGTTAAGTAATCACTACTGTTAGCAAGATACCTAACTAGGTGTTGGTTGTTTGTTAACTGTCACTGTAATACAAATATTAACTAAGTCTAAAGCTGCCATTGTTTTAATCGTCTTTAACGTTGCCTAGCTAACTAACTAGGGAATCCACTTGTTTCCTGAGTGTACGGTTTTTGAGGTAGGTGTAGTGTAGGAGGGTTGCTCTCCGGTCACACTGTACACAAATAACAATTATTCGTTGAATATTTCTCAGCCCAAAGGTAAGGTTGGCACCAAAGGCAAGAAACAGATATACGAAGAGAACACTGCAACGTTAAAGTTCTACACTCGAGTCATCCTGGGAGCAAACGTAAGCACATCGCCAATGTAGACGTGGTCCACGTCACGACTGTGTTACAACATACACTGCTTTTATGCTGAAAGCTCTGTTCATAATTGTAGATACTAACATGCCCTCTTTTTTGAAGGCCATATTCACTGCTGTAAACCTCCTCTTCTACAGTTCATCCACAGTCGGGACATGGGTAAGGCTCAATGCAGTTTTACGTGGGCTCATGACAAGAGTCTCTGTCTTGACTCGTTTCAGTTGGTTTTTAACAACAACAAAAAATAATTCTTGGTTATTCAGATGTCGGGTGTATGTTGTATATTCCTGCAGCTGTTGCTGCTGTTTGCGCTGGCAGTGTATGTGGGCAGTTACCGCTCCATGTCTGCGATGGCTAAGCCCGTGTTTGCGGAGGATGGCAGCCTGCTGGACGGGGGAATTGACCTGAACATGGAGCAAGGCATGGCAGAGTGAGTGTTGAGTCCAGTAAAATGGGAACTGGAAAAACTTGCTTCAAGGAGAATATGATTGGTTCAAAAGCAATGCTGGTTTGTGCTGGAGCGGACCACATTTTCTCTGTGTTCATAACCATTGTTCTCTCTTACTTCAGGCACTTGAAAGACGTAATCTTGCTCACTGCCATTGTTCAGGTCCTCAGCACAATATCGTCTTATTTCTGGTACCTGTGGCTGCTGGTGAGACTTTTCCTAACTCTTTGCTTACCTTTAGTACTGCATGGGTACTCTCAGTACTGCAATTCAGCTTTGTATGGACTGACCGGGCACCTGATTGGGCTATGAAACCTGTAGCAAGTAGCATATGTAATTCACGTAATTGCACTATATGACCAAAAGTGTCTGGACACCCCTTGGTCTGGGCCTGTTTTTCATGGTTTCAGCTTGGCCTCTTAGTTCGAGGGAAGGCATGTTTTAATGCCATCATAGAATCACATTCTTGACGATTCTGTTTCAGCTTGACAATGCCCCCAGGCACACAGCGAGGTCCATATTGAAATGGTTTTATCGATAACGGTGTAGAAGAACTTGATTAGCCCGCACAGAGCCCAGACCTCAACCCCATCCAACACCTTTGAGGTCAGTTGGAAAGCCAACTGCAAGCCAGGTCTAATTGCCCAATTAGTTCCTGACCTCACTAATGCTCTTCTGGCTGAATGCAAGCAAAACCCTACAACAGCGCTTCAACATCTACTATAAAGCCTTCCCAGAAGAGTGGAGGTTATTATAGCAGCAAAGGGTGGACCAACTCAATATTAATGGCCATAATTTTGGATGAGGTGTTGAATGTCAGGTATCGACATACTTTTGGCCATGTAGTGTATGTAATGTAATAATTATGTAAAATAATTATGTCAGTTCAAGCTCCTAACCACTGTTGTGAAAAAGGTGAGCATTACCTGTGGGGAAAGCCAAGTGTTTAACATACAGAAAACGAAATCAAACGGCTCTCAGATAACTGGGCTTGGAAAATGAGATTCATAGTTTCGAAAGCTACCATGGAAAAGAAATTGAGTGTTGCTTTTTGGTTACTTCTGAGGTTGTAGCTACAAAATTAGAGCGGCCTATTTGAAGAATAAGGCTTGTGTAGTGTAAGTGTACAATTACGATTAAACTAGTTTAGATTCAGAAAATTGGTGTATTTTGACAACATTTTCAAACATTTACTAGTGACCTCTATTCCTGATGCAATTGCGTCCAGTCTGAGTCTCTGCTGTGATTGTCTTTTTTTTATACTTTATGTTTTCTGTTAACTCATTCATGATAGGCTCCAGCACGGGCGCTGTACCTGCTTTGGCTCAACTTCTTGGGCCCCTGGTTTGCAGCTGAGGCCCCGTCGGCCCCAGAGGAGCTGAATGAGAAGAAGCAGAGACGACAGGAGCGAAGACAGATGAAGAGATTCTGACCCGCTTTTAGGCATCGGCGTGCATCCGGAACGTTCTCATGTCTCCACTGGGTGGATCGAGAGCTACGAAATCGCGCCAGCTTAAAAACAGGAGTTGTGGTTTCTCACAATCTGTCCAGCTATATACTCTGTGATTTAAAAAAGGATATTTTTGGAAGGACAAGAAACAAGGAGAGACACATATTCAGTTCAGAGAAGTATCCGTATCGAGTAAAACCGAGTGCTGTGTTTCTCAGCACTACGTGTAACGGTTTCTCATTCAACTGTTTGACTGTGTTCACAAGTATGAGCGCTAATTCTGTTTTCATTCAATTCCACTGCCTTGTTTTCTTTGCTACCTGGCAAACGTGTATGCTTCGAGGAAGAATTCTTGTTTTTAATGCGTCAAGACCTTGCACAGATTTATATGAAAAAAAAAAAAGATCATAGCCATGATTTATTGGACCTGTTCATACCCATGTATTGAAGTAAAATAAGATTAAGATAAGATTTACCCAGATTTATTTAAATGTTGCATGATGAGACACTTTCTGAGTGGCACATGATAGTCTGTAGCCTTTTTTCTTCTTAAAAAAGGGCAGCGAGCTTCATTATATATCGGCGTCATTCAGAAAGCAACGGCACACGTTTAACACAACGAATACATCCACAGGAAAACTGTGTAACAGGCAATGTAACAATGTGCCTTAATGCACATTTCACCAATAAACCTGCTCCTTCTGTGGATATTTCTCTTTTATTTAGTCTGTTTTGACTTGGGGGTGGGGGGAGGGGCATTATATTCTCTGTAACCCCTGTATTGTGGCCACAGTGTGGTACGGTGCAAAATAACTTATTTATAAACCTATTTCAGGCACATGTACTTACTAAATGCTTACTAAAACTACAGGGGGAATATTTATCAATGAGATGTGATCTGGATTTGAGAGCATTTTAGTTGCTGTAGTGTAACCATGGTAACACCACCCGTAAGATGGCTGCCATGAAATTCTATTTGTGTAAAATGCTATCATTTAGCCATGTGACACTGGTCACTTGTCTCTCCTTCAGTTTTTCTTGGCACAGTGTTAGATAACCTCCACATTTTTTGGAACCTATGTACATACACAGTGGGGGGGGGGGGGGGGTGGACTCAGGAAAGGGGGCAGTTGCCTCATTGGTGGGAGCAGAAAACGAGGGTTAGGGAAGAGCTATGGGTAGAAAACAAGGATTTTATTTTACTTTGTCTACAGTATTACAGAAATATTGGGTTATGCTTATTCTGTTCTGTCAGATTGGAGAAATACTGTATAGCGATGTAGCTGATGTGAGGGACAGCTTGTTCTAAAGGAGACTTTCCATGCAAGGTGAAATAACAAATTTGGACGAGTGCCACTTTTGCTTGTTTTCTTGTTGACTACTTGAAGGGTGCAGTCATTGTACCAAGAAACAAGATTTTTCTGTCTTTATTTTAAGGGGCAATTTCATCAAGAGTACAATTTACGTGGTTAGCCAGTCGTTCCAATGGTAGATCCCTCAGTATTGTCTTCAAGGACTTCCTCGAGCTTATTTCCTCTAGGAGCGGTAGAAGGCATTAGCGACTGGCTATAATGTCTAGGTTCTAGTATACACCGGGTGGTTGCCTGAATTTCAAACAATAAGGAAATTACCTGTTAGCAAATGATTATGGGGACGAATGGTAAGGTTGACTACATGAATGCCACAGCACAGCAGTAGGTCTAAGGTATGACTGAGGCAGCGAGTAGGCCCAGAAACATTCTGTATTAGACCAACAGAGTCAATGGTAGATGAAAAGGCAGTTGCTAAGGAACTGTTGTCCTTGTCCACACGTATGCTGAAGTCACCAACAATCACAGCGAGATATGATAGGAAAATTCTGACAGAAAAACTGAATAAGGTCCTGTTGGCATGTATACAGACAGTAAGACAAAATGATGTGTGGCTATTGGTTACTTGGGCTGGTAAAACTTTACAATAAGGTCACATGAATTGGCATTAACTAATGTAGTTGTTAACATGAATTAATGATGTACAAATACATTCAATTAAGCAGGAAATGTAGTTAGTAGTTGACAAATACATTAACAAATATATTAGTTACATGAGTTATACATAGTTATGCAAAACATTGGATAAATTTATAATTAGTTAACTATATTAACAAATACAAAAACAGTTTTTTCAATCCCAATATGAAGTGGCATTAACTAATATAGTAGTTAACATGAATTAATAGTTAGTAGTTAACCACTATATTAGTTAATGCCATTTCATGTGACCTTATTGTAAAGTGTTACCCTTGAGCTAAATCAGGCTGTACACAGTTCATAGTAAGAAATTTTAATGAGGAGAACTTGACATTTTAGGGATTAAGCTCATTCAATAAACCCAATTGAAGGAGGGACTCTTCACAGAATGCGTCAGGAATATGGTGAAATTTAACCGTGATAGGTTTGTCAGTGTTAATACCACAACAAAGTTTACGTTTAAAAATCATACATGGGGCAGAGGCAGTCTCAACGCCTGCTCTAGACTATCAGTGGCAGCTTCAATGGTGTGGTGTTTGCTGTTGCCACTAGGTGACAGTGCTTTTCTGGTGGAAAAGTGCACTTCTGCTTTCTATGGCTGTTCCAAACTGTATACTTGTGTTCCTTCTAGAGCAGTGCTGTTCGGTCTATTACACCCTAGATAGAACACAAGTATAGTTCGGAACACAGCCTATGTCCTATTAGTTTTGGGGTGGAATGAAGGGCACTGTGTTAGAGGTGTGCAGGTTGACCTGAACCCAATGGGGCCTGAAGGTATACTGCGATTGGAATGGGTATTAGGTCTGTTTTTAGCTCTGTTTTGTCTGGGCAGATCAGGCATGGGCTGCGAACCCAGAAGTTTACAAATAGTAGCCTACCAGCATTTCTGCCAGCTGTTAACGATCGACAACAATCAACATAATGTACTTCTGTACTGGCATCTCATATTCTATTGAAGGAACACAAGTATTAACCCTAGAATAGGCTGTTTGGTATATTTTTTTCAAAATTCCAAGTAAGTCAGTGTTCTAGAACTCCGTTGCTTTCAATTACCAGTAGTGATTGTGACATCAGCATTAGAATGTTCCATTAAGAATGTTCTGTTCACGTAATTGTAATCTTACACCTTAAAGGGTTAATGGCCTGCCAATGTGAGTGACAGTCTTTCAGCTGCATATTTCTGTGGTTGAAGGAAACAGCCATCAAGCTGGCTGATACGAGGAGCAGAACACAAGGTCTCCGTGTAGCAGGAGTGAGACACTGTTCCGGCAGAAGTGCTTCTGCTGTGTCCAGCGTCTTGTTCATCATCACGTGGAAGTCGTCTGTTCAAGTAGGACTGATAAGACCTGGGGCTGCCAGTTAAGAGATGTCTTTCAGTCTCTGGTCATCATATTAACTTTTTTTTTCAGCAGAGGAACCCACACCTACCTTGTGTATCCCCAAGAACATTTTCATCTCTGTTAGTTTTCATGGAGTTAAATTAATTCAAATGAGATGGGCGGTGGGAGGAGGTGATCACTCCCATGTCCCTTCACTACTCTACGGCACAAACCCGCCCTGCTGCTATTTTCATGAACTGACGTGAATTTATTAGATTGTCCATTGGTTGCAGAAGTTCACGTGGTCATGACATCACCAGCAACAGCTTGCTAACGGCAACATCCTTTGTGTGGCCTTACTCGGTGGAACTGGCTATGTGTAAATGGTGGCTCGCCATATTTTCCATTTTTGGAGTTGGATAGCATATTCTGCTTTGAAGATTGATTATACTGAAAATGCTCCGTTGGCAAAAAGCTCATGCAGTTGTGCAATGAATTCAAAATGGTTCCAAAGGGGGTGGCAGACTTTCTGGTGTCTGAGCCAATAGACACAGGCTCTGTGCATGCGTGCGTGTGAAATCCGTGCAGCTTAACCTGTGGGAGTCGTGTTACATTCCATAGCGGGAAGACAGGATCACTGTGATGCTCCTCTCCATCTTAAAAATGCTGTAGGCCTCCTCACAGCCCTGGTCTAATTGCATACTTAGTTTTCGCACCCTGGTAACCATCATAATGCTTTGGAAGTGCCTTTTTCAAAAGGGCATTTAACTCTGAGTCAGTCATTGCCATTGCAAGGGTTGTCTACAAACGATTTCTGCATGAACTGAAAGCCAGTATAATTGCATTGTAAATCACTTGGGATTACAGTAAATTAGAATGAGTGAACAACTGCTCTGAAGACTCTGTTTTGGCCACTGTTTTGACTTATTTTTTGTCATGAGACTTGAATGTATCGTTTTAACTTTTTCGTTCACGTGCCCATTTATAACATCATTGTTTCAAAATTGCAGTCTCGGGTGAAACCAGTGTAGCAGAGTATAGGATGAACAATTAGACTGAAACAGTGTTGCAATGGAACTGTAGGTTACAGTGGTGTGACATACACAGTAGAACGGACTGAATAGATCTGCTTCCATTTTGCATTAGTAATTAAACGATGTGGAAGGCTTGTGGACAAGACTATTGCTTAGAATCAAACATATTTATCAAATAAATGCATGAAATTAAGAGCCAGCCATTTCTTTATAATTTGAAAGTTTGAAATTACCCCTGAGTGTAAAACGCCTGTAGAAACCAAAACAGAATTTTCAGTTGCAAGCTGAAGACGATTTATTTATTTATTGGTTGGTTGGTTGGTATGATAATGTATCATTTCAGAATATCTAGAGCTGTTATCGGGACAGGCTTGGACAAATTGTTTTTTACTGACGTTTTGCCGGCTCCCTTCCCCCGCCCCTGAGCCCCTGGTAAAAGGTACACATTATTTTTGTCCATCTATAACGAGATGTGTTTTGAAAATCTGCTACCGGTGCAGTAGGTAGCCTAGTAGTCTCTGAGAACTCTGGTAGAACTGGGCGGGATTTTCTGGGCTACTAAGTGTCCGTCAAGTCCAGCAAACGAAGTCCACAATGCCGCATTAGTTGCACATCCTCCTTTGGTATTGAGTTCAGGATCAGAAACAACGCAACGGTAAGGCATAAAAATTAATTAAGTGACATTTAATAAATTGGGCACCACAATGATTTGAAAGGGGGAAATAGCAGGCATGTCCATCTACTAAACTCCAATCTCTGGAAATTGTGGTGAAGTCTGGGTATATATCTTGTTCATATGCTAAGAAATGTGAGCTAATAAATCAGGTGTTGTTTTTTTTTTAAGGATAGGCCTACAGAGCACGCATTCTGCCTAATTGTAGCCTACTTAAAATCCGAAAGTCTTTTATTGCATAGACGTGCAGATGTTAAATTATGTTCCAAGAATCACAACCGTTTTTTCTGACAACTTTAGAAACTTGTCTTGCGTTCCTAAGACACTAATAGGCCTAACACGAAAAAATAAAATAACTTCCACTTATTTTTAAAATATTTTGAAAAGCAAATTTAGGCACGTATCACTAATTTACCGTGGATTTAAAAGGGATCTTTTAAATCCACTGACATATGCAATTTGAACCATTTTCAATGTAGAATTTTGGCATAACAGTAGCATTCTAGTAGATTAACTTTTTTTTCTTTGTGGATACAAACGGAATAAAAACTTTGACACTAGCCTTGCTCTCACTCGGTGCTTTTCTTTTCATTCTGAACAATTAAAAATAAAATCTAGAAAATAAATCAGTTCAATTTATTCAATTAATCTGATTTTACACAAGACCTCTAAATCGCTGTTAGCGTTGAAAGTTTTGACGTTTCAAACAAATATATGACTGCCTATTACTTTGAACGGATAAGTGATAATATGCATTAATTAAAACGTGACATTTTCGTGTAGCCTACAATTCTCTTTATTAAATACGATTTAGAAAAGATACAGCATCCAGTCATTCGAGGGACAAGGGGAACAACAGAGAAAAATAACAAATATAACACTGGTGTTAGTTTTAATTCGAAAACAGGGCTTAATTACAGATTGTGAGCAGGGGAGGCAAGGTAACCTTGCAGTTGCCGGCTAAAATATCATGCTAAAATAGCCTACAAATACAGTTCACGTACTGTAGCCTATTTTGTGTATGTTTTCAATTGGCCCAAATTGTTTTTGTATGCAATGAAAGATATTTCAGATGAAACTTGTACACCTGTGTTTAGTTTATTTTTATTTTTTAAATCAGTCTTTTTCTTAAAGGAGTACCATGGTGGTTGAACGTGACACTTCCCAGTTGTCTTTAGGCAACAACAAAACAAATGTGCATATTTTTTTTATTATTCAGTCATTTCAATGTACTTTAAAACGTATTTTTCTAAGCCTAAATTTCCCACTATAAAAATTCACCCGAACCGTCTGGGCGGGGTAATGAGAACTGTCAGTTAGCTATGATTGACAGACCGTGCCCCGTTACCACAGCTACCCCCATGATACGCGCTCTTCTTGGGAGACTGAATTTTCACAAGCTAGCTAGCTTAGTAGTATATCAAGTATCGATAGATAGCTAAGGTAAGGACGTTGACTTATATCCAATTATAATTTTTGCTATCTAGCTAGCCAAGTTAAGATAAAAGCACAACTATAACGTCCTCATAAAAGCAAACTAGCAAGCTAACGTTATCGATAACATTGCCTTATGAAAGCAAACCTCCTAGCTAGCTAACGTTAGCTAGCTAGCTAAATGAATATAACCAGAAATAATCTAAAGGCACTCTAATTTAAGTGAACCTAACGTTAGTCAAATATTTGCATTGTCTTGCCTGTAAGCCATCGGCGCAAACCATGGGTCTCGAGTTATCCATGGATCCCCAAACGATTTAGAATTGGATTTCTTTACAGGGCGTGGAAATGGGAGTGGTTACTGTATTCGTGACGTAGCAAAATGACAACTTTCTCAACCGGTTGAAAATAGGACGATGAATTTAAAACGCATATTTCTCCAAAAAAACAGAACGGAAATATTTAATACTTTGCTCATTGTGTTTCTCCAATGCCTCTTGTGCAAATAGCACATAAAACCGAGAAAGTGTGAAAATCACCATGGTACTCCTTTAAATCAGTCTTCTCTCGCTTTGCATAGGCCTACTCAGTCTTATCCTGGAGCGGGAGTGAAGTCTGTGAGAATGACGGAGGATAATGTAGAGGGAAAGGCCGTTTGCACTGACCGGTCTCCACAGCAGGAGCAGTGCATGAAGCTGAAGAAGGAAATCTCCCTGCTGAACGGCGTCAGTCTGATCGTGGGGAACATGATCGGGTCCGGCATCTTTGTCTCCCCCAAGGGCGTGCTGATACATAGCGCCTCCTATGGGCTGTCGCTGGTCATATGGGCCATCGGGGGCTTCTTCTCCGTGATCGGAGCCCTGTGTTACGCCGAGCTGGGCACCACCATCACGAAGTCCGGCGCCAGCTACGCTTACATCCTGGAGTCGTTTGGTGGCTTCGTCGCCTTCATCCGGCTGTGGACGTCTCTGTTGATCATCGAGCCCACCAGCCAGGCGGTCATCGCCATCACCTTCGCTAACTACTTGGTGCAGCCCCTCTTTCCTACTTGCGAGCCGCCCTACTCCGCGTGCCGCCTAATCGCTGCTGCCTGCATCTGTGAGTAAACTCCAACCCTGGTTTGCTGTTAAATCCGCAAAACGGAGCCCTTCCTCGGGGCTCTGGTAGGTTTATAACGCGCTGTACAGCGCAAGTTTTACAGAATTTACGGTCATAATGCTACACTTTGCACTTTGTAAAATTACCCAATTAAGAGGAATAAAGTTTTTGCATCATATGTCAGACTATTTCTAAAGTCCGTGGCCTATCTGCAGTTTGTGTGTGTGTGTGTGTGTGTGTCTGTGCGTGTATGTAGCCTGTGTGTGTGTGTTCGTGTGCGCGTGCGTGTGTGTTCATGTATATATGTATGTGTGTATGTGTTTGTGTGTGCGCGTGTGGGCGCATGCATGTGTGTGTATGTGGGTGTGTGTGTCTGTGCTAATTCCTAGTTCTTGTTGCTGCAGGTCTTCTTACGTTCATTAATTCAGCTTATGTGAAGTGGGGCACCCGAGTCCAGGACGTCTTTACCTACGCCAAGGTCCTTGCCCTGATCATGATCATCATCACAGGCATAGTGAAGCTGGGTCAAGGTGAGCATACGACTTTCACATCCAACCCCAGGTTTTACTCATAAACATGTCTCCTACTCCTTTTACCCCGTCTTTACTCCTTGGTAGCTTCCTGGTCTAATAAACTTTATATTATTTCTGGTTTAGTATTTTTGTTCCCTGTGGTATGGAGACCACCCAGTGTCCTCCAAAAGTATGGCAACAGTTGAGTGAAACTAGTTATTTTTGCTGTAACCTTATGGAATTAGGATTTGAGGATCAAAACATGAATATGCGAAAAGAGTACAGACAATGAGTTTGTATTTAATGGTATTTACATATGTATATGTTTGATCATTTTACAGAAACAGCTGTTTTTGTGTTGCGTGCCCTCATTTTCAGCTGTGAAAAATGAAGTTAACGGATGACTGACAGGTGCTCAGGCATTTCCTGCTCACGTACACAGGGAATGTATTCTCATGTGTGTTTGTGCTCAGGGTACACAGAAAATTTTGAGGAATCATTCCAGGGCTCCACACGTAACCCTGGCAACATCGCTCTGGCTCTTTATTCCGCTCTCTTCTCCTACTCTGGCTGGGACACCCTCAACTTTGTGACCGAAGAAATCAAAAACCCTGAGAGGTAGCTGTGTTTCCCTCAGTCAGCAAATTTCCCAAACAGGGAGGAGGGCTACTTTCCCAATATGAAACATTCTTATTCTCATTTGTTTCCAAAAATGTGGTTTTGTGTCACGGGTACAACATTAAATCTCTGTGAACTGATTTTATTTCAGATTTTTTTTTATTGTTTAAGCCAAATGCTCTGTTCCTACAGGAACCTTCCGCTGTCCATCGCAATCTCCATGCCAATCGTCACTGTCATCTACATCCTGACCAACGTGGCCTATTACACAGTGCTGGACATGAGCTCCATCCTCGCCAGCGATGCCGTCGCAGTGGTGAGTTAGAGGTTGAAAAGGTCAGCCATTGGACCTCATAAACTGGCTCAACTGGCTCTTTAGGGTTTTTTTCTGCTTGCGAAAGAAACTGCCTTTTTAGGTGATTTTTTTAAATATGCAGACTTGATTCTACATACACGGGCTCTTTCATGTAGCACGTTTCTCACGTTGGCATTCAGTAATACGTATCTGCACAGGTCTACATTAGCTTTTCAGAAGACTCGCTAGCGGTGGGTTGGGGGCATAGGCGGAGTTTGACTTGTAAACATCTGGACAGGTCATCAGATTGCGATTGTGGCCCTATGGGTGAGTGAGAGGTAGAGTTCTGGGGCATGTCGAAAGCTTCATCCCACAATTAATTATTTGTAAAGTTTGTGCTGCTGATTGCTCCACGTGAATTTCTTTTTATTTCAAAGAT
Organism: Anguilla pacifica; assembly: GCA_039654925.1. Lineage (NCBI taxonomy): Eukaryota > Metazoa > Chordata > Actinopteri > Anguilliformes > Anguillidae > Anguilla > Anguilla pacifica. Next base: position 11,799,172 of record CM077299.1, read on the forward strand.
TTCTGTTCCACTGGTTAGCGAACTAATTGAAGATGTTTCAGGAAATATAGTTTTGTATAAATTTTGATCATTACTTGTTTTAAACCAAATGCTAATCATTTTTGTTTTATGTTGATATTATATTTATTACATATTACAGTTATTGTGCCAAAAAAGGAATGGTTGCAAAATATTACATTAATTGTCAAAATTATTTTTTTTGAACTCAGTATTTCCGTAATTTATGGCAGTACTGTAATTCCATGGTCTCAAAAAGTGTTCACAGTGCCCGCCAACACTTTCCCAGTCCGCGCTGACAGCTTGTGTGTGAGCTAGTCGTGGCGTATTTTTGTCTGCCGGTCCAGACGTTTGCAGACCACACCCTTGGCGTGATGAGCTGGACCATCCCCATTGCCGTGGCTCTCTCCTGCTACGGGGGCCTCAACGCGTCTGTTATCGCTGCCTCTAGGTGAGTTTCATCTCCTTTCTCCTAGCAACCGTGTTAAGCCTGTTAACAACCATGCCTTCAACTCCTGGGATACACATAAAATAATTGTATACTCTGCCCGCGTTCTCTATGTTGTGTGATGGTCTCTTTAAGTGATGGCGTCTTTTTTTCCCTGGCCCACTCCCCATTGGATGGGCCACTGACATCTCTGATACTATTATTTAATCATTATAATTTAAATAAAAAATGAAGAAGGGTACAAAATATATTAATTATATTATTATGTCTGCTGTGATCTCTATCCCGATATTCCTGCCCCCTAGTATGAGTCATCCGAGTCCACATCCAATATCTCCTGTGCTCCCATCTTCTCTTTTCACCAGATTGCGTTGGTGGATGAGTGTAGGACAGAGGGTCCAAAAGAAAACAGACTGAGTGATCAGACATTTAGCGATAAATCAGAGAAAAATAAGTGTACCAGTGATGAAAGTATATTAGTTACAAGAAGAGAATGAAAAAACAAAAAATACCCAGAACAGTTATGATGAAAGGTGTTAATTGGCACTGCTCCTGGATAAGTTATAATAAGGGGATCCAGATCTGGTCAGTTTTGCTTTTGACCTGATGGTGTTTTGAAAGATCACATTTCACTGATAGAATAAAAACATGGTTCTGGTCAGAATGAGGCTTGTAAGGCTAATGGTAGAATTTTCTAGAATGCTCTGGCCCCCATTTCTGGTACTTTTTCTCTCCCCTTCTGCGATTGGCAGGCTTACTTGGTATCTCCTCTCTCCCCTGTCTCTAATTGGCAAGTTTTTATTGGTATGCCTTCTGTCCCTGATCTCTGATAGGCAAGTTCAACTCGTACTTCCGCTCCCCCATCTCTGATTGGCTGATTTAACTGAACTGGTATTTCCGTTTTTCTCTTGGTCTGATTGGTAGGTTGTTCTTTGTGGGTTCCCGTGAAGGACAACTGCCAGACGCCCTATCCATGATTCACGTGGAGCGATTCACTCCAATTCCTGCTCTCCTCTTCAACGTATAATTCACCTAATTACCCTAATGTTAAAGAATGTTAAATGTTGTTTATCTGTATCGATCTGATGGATCCATAGTCTGGTTACTACTGGATGATGTAATGCTATAGGCACCCCGTGCAATGGTATCATCAGTTAATATTTGCACTCTGCTTGACAAAGGCCTATCTGGATGAAATGTTGTATTTGTCATACAGCCAATATTTAGTACTTAAAAGCATTTAACTCTTTATGGGATATCCTTTTGTGATTGACCTCTTGCCCAGCACCAGTGGTGATTTTGGGGTGTCTGAAAAGACTTGAGCAGTACCCGTTTTGACAGACTGTTTTTTTGTTGCCATGGCATCAGTCAACCTTACTGTGCTTATCCTGTTTTCTTTACAGTGTGCCATGACATTAGTCTACCTGACTGTGGAGGATGTTTTCCAGCTGATAAACTACTACAGTTTCAGCTACTGGTGTTTTGTTGGGCTGTCTATCGCGGGACAGATCTACTTACGGTGGAAGGAACCGGATCGTCCCAGGCCTCTCAAAGTGAGACCAAATTTTACTCTTGGTAATCTCTTATAACTCGAAGGGCCGGTTTCAGGGACACAGATTAAGCTAAATTGAGTTTTGTATGGGGAATTTCCTTTCTAAACTGAATTTAGTCTAGGACTTGGCTTAATCTGTGTCTGAAAAACTGGCCCAAAGTGTATAATTTCCTCAACTTTCACTGTCTGTACAGATCATTCATAACAGTGTATTATGGTACACTTTACCTGAGTTTAGATGACCAAGATGTGTAAAAGTTCTCCTAAGTTTACTTTGCAAGGAAAGGTGAATTTCTCCATCATAGAGCAGAGTGGGAGGAGACAGGGAAGGGAGGGTGGAGTCTAGGCAGGGTGGGTGCAGTTTGGGCATTATTTACTCTGATTTTGTTCTGATTGGTTACATGGGAAAAATGTTTTTTACACTTCTTCCAGCTTGTCAAGGGTGCCACACCGTGCGTTTTATTGACCTGTCCCCTTTGATAAAGAGAGCCACTTCACTAGGCTCTGTTTATACAGAGCTTATCTAATCAAATCATAAATTAGAGATTATAGCCTGTGGAGACACTTTAGATATGAGAATGTGAAGAATAGAATAGTAAATTCAATATGTCTGTCATGTCCGCTTAAAATACTAAATATTTATTCTGTGTTGTTAAATGATAAGAATATGTTTGTTTTCCCTTTCTCTCCCATTCATGTGCAGCTGACTCTGCTGTACCCCATTGTGTTCTGTCTCTGCACCGTGTTCCTGGTGGCCGTGCCCCTCTACAGTGACACCATCAGCTCCGTCATAGGCATCAGCATTGCCCTCTCTGGGGTCCCTGTCTACTTCCTGGGGATCCACCTTCCAGTATCCAAGCGACCGCCAATTATCAGCAAGCTGCTGTGTAAGGACCTCAACGTGACTAAAGTCTGACCTCTAACTCTAAGTGTGACCTCCGCATGACTTAAACACAATCTAACTCTGACCTAAGTATGACCTCAGCATGGGTTTAACAAAGTCTAACTCTGACCTAAGTATGATCTCAGCATGGGTTTAACACAGTCTAACTCTGACCTGAGTGTGACATAAGCCACTCCTCATTCACTCTCCCTTTCTTAGAAAGCAGCTGGGAGGCAGGGTGGTTTATTTCTTCCCTGATGGCAGCTTTACCGAGTGGGGGCTGCTGAGGGACTTGTGCTGTTAAAACACTGGGTTTCGGTGTGTGATGTGTTCCACAGTCTGGTATTAAAACCTATGGAAGTGCTGGCTGTGTCTGGCCGCCTGCAGGGTAGTTAGTGATTGATCCGGCTGCTCTGTCCTTACCACCTTCGGCATTTCCGGTTAATTGCTGCACTGTGGGTTTAACTACACCTTCTTCCCCTTAGTTTCTTACCTGACATTTTTATTGTCATATATAAATGTTTATGCATTTAAAATCTGATTGAAATGTATTTGCAAGTAATGAGTATTGCTACTAGTGATTTACCTCAGGGCGGTGTTGCTGATAGTTATTTCTCTCAGGGTGGTATTGTTGGCTGTTATTTACTGCAGGCTGAAACTGGAACGTGTAATCTTGTTCATACAATGCAAAGAAAAGAATTATGGGTAGAAACTGATGCTGAGACGCACTGATCTGAGCCAAATGGCTGTTTTTCTCTCGAAATTGTGCCTTTCAGCAATGTGTCTGAATTTGTCCTTAAAAATGGAGTTGGTGGAGGTAGTTTGTGGCTCATGAGCTTCAAATGATATAAATTTGAAAAAAAAAAAACTTTACTGAACCCCAATCAAAATATTATCACATGATTGAAACTATGTAAGTCATGTCCCAGATTCTGTAGGCTTGATGTTAAGTTTGGTGTTCATGAAGGATCATGACCAAGGACGCTGATGTTGCTATAGTGGAGCTGGTGTTTGGTAGTGCAACCAGAAACTTCTGTTGCAAGCCATTATCCCCTGTTGTTAAGGGGCAGAGAGGTGAGAAGGAAAACAGAAGTTGAGCATCTTGTCAGTCTAAAGAAAATGTGTTTGAAAGTGAAGTGGAAACCCGCTGTGACAATGACCCTTGACCTTTGTCTCTGGACAGGTTGGGTCAATCGGATCACCCAGTTCACCTGCTTCTGCGTGTTGACTGAAATGGACACTGGTGACTAGCCCCGCCCCCCTGGAATGTCTTCATCTGAGTTACCCAGGAGCCTTTATGCTTCACAGTCTCTTCAAGACACTACACATTTATTTCCTACTGACTTTCACTGCCTTCTAAAAACTGCTGTTCACATACAAAGTATACTACAGGTAGGATGCAAAAACACACCTGGGAAAAGGATGGACAAACATATATGCAAATCAGAGGCTACAACACAGGTGTGGCTCACCATTAATTAAGCATTCATTCATTCTGAAGAGTCCTGGCTACCTGGTTGTGGTTAATGTTTGGTGAGAGGTTCATTGACCAAGACAACTGAACTTACTGATGGTTCAAAAGCAATGGTGTCTAAAGTGATGTCATCATGGAGCTCCAAGGAAAGGGCATTGTCAGCAACAGGCAACACTGGGCAGAAGCACATATTCCAGGACAATGATGTCTGTGCATTACCTGGAAGTGCAAGGCAAAACAGATAAGTGCCTGACTGTGAATTTCAGCCTAGCTAAGAACAGCCAGCTTCATCTAAATCAGTGGTATTTCAACACTCTTTTTAATGACTTCACATTGGTGAATGTGAAGTCATTAAAAACCATTCCTTTTTGGTTCACTACCTGCATATACTTCAGGGCTTTACATTGGCACAAAACCTGTGTTTCCAGAACCTTTTTCTAGTATTTCTGTTTATTTGTTAACCTGCTGATTCGGGATACAGGGCCAGTAAATGCAGGATTTGACCATCTCCAACAGCTGTCTGTGCTCTGCTTCCTGTGACTTGCGAAGGCTTGTGCCAGAACACATTTTACCGTGAGAATTATGAGCCTCTTCTGTGAAACCAGGCTGGACAAGGAGCTAAGATCTCAAGTCTGCTGTTCAAAATTTTGGTGGTTGTTTTTCCTGTACAAACATTATTACGGAGATACAACGCTGCTGATATCTGTTTAACGAAATAATTTGATATCATTATCATAAAATGAGCCTGGTTTAGTGTTTGTGTATACACAAAATGTTTTCATATTGGCAAAATATTTTTTTATTTAAACAAAGTAATTTTTAACTTATTGACCCCATTTATAACGTGTTACTTGGATGGAGTCCCTGAAAACCCATGTCTGTTCAATGCTTAGAATAGGGAGCACAAATAAAAAATAAAACATCTGTGTAAAAGAATGTATGCTGTTTAATAGTAGACATGCCATTATTATTGTTTCAGTAACTTAAACTGTAAACAGCATTTACAGATGTACAGAGTATGTAGTTTGTATGTGTTGGTATGTGTGTGAAACTTTAACGTTGAAAACAGTGTTTAGACGTTAACACAAAGTGGTCTGTATAAGGACCATAGGACCCTCGCAAAGTTACACTAGTAAGTGCATCAAACAAACATCAATTTAACGTGTTTCAAATGCACTTACGCCTCCAAAACGCAAGGGGGACCATGCGAGTTAAAAAATGTCCCAAAAGGAAGTAGCTCCGCATCCATACTCGGCCGAAACATGGTCAGTCTCTTAAGAACGACAATCTTTTAAAACTACGACGGGACATGATTACGAATTTGCAAAATATGTTAAGTTGTTAGCTAAACGTTTGTAGAGGCAACCGAAGAACCGAAATGTCAGGAGCCCTTGCACGGCTGTTATTTTATCCTACCTTGGCGTACAATGTTCTTATGGAGAAAGTGTCGTCCAGACGGTGGTTTGACCGTGTGGACCAGACTGTCATTATAGGAGCACTGCCTTTTAAATCAATGACCGACGAGGTAAGGAGCCGCTAGTTTACGTTATTTCTGATTTTGCAGACGTTGGTTAACGTTACTTTCAATATCGTCCGAGTTAACGCGAGTTTGTAGGTTTCCGTTACACTTACAGGTAGTGATTAAGCAGTTGTCATTTGGGTACGAATGTTTTTCGTATGCAAATGCCAAAAATGGCATTTATTGAGAAAAAAGTTCACAAATGATCGCTGATTCTCACATTCCCTTGCAGGACAAAACATCCCGCACCTACTCGTGTACCCGGTTACACACGCGCAACATGTGTCTGTACTGGCTACATCATGATTGGCTAGTGCTATCCACCACATCTTCCCGATACCAAATTTAAATGACGTCCAATAATAACCAGCTCCCACTTGCTTTGGCACCGTGAATCAATTCATCATATATTGTCCACTTGTTACCCCCTAACATAACAAACAGCACAAAACCTAGTGTCAATGCATTATGTGGTAGGTAGCCGAACATGGGTATTGTTTGTTAGTTGCAGCTCTATGGAAAGCCAAATATGGCTAAATACCTCCTACGTCTGGATTTAGCACGACCTCTTCTGTGCAGGCACCAATTTCGTGCTTGCAAAGAAAGTCTGCAGGTTCCCTAATTAATCCTGAAAAATATCATCCGTAATTGTATATGTTCATTAATTCACCTTTGTTGACGCCATAGTGTTGCATTTTCAGGTGATATTAATACAGAGTGTGTGGTTAATCACTGACATTGTAAGAAATATACCTGTCTTGTACAGTTCACTTTGCATGAACACAAACAAGACACGGTAAACCTAATTTCGTTACATTAAGAACTTGAACTGAGACAGAGGCAACTATATTGACCTCAAAGTGAACTGTAAAACCCTGTTTTCTTTGATGTAATGTGTTCACTGCATGCTACTTTATCATATTTTCATTCTATTTCTGCCAGAATTTACGGTACCCCAGTTGTTAAGTAAAAATTATATGGCAAGGTAGAATAAGCTGGGGAAAATAACAAAAATTGAGAAAGGGTTTCAAAATGTGTTCATAAGTTAGCCATGTAGAATTTTGTAACGTTTACAGTTACTATTAACAGCACTTTCGACTTGCTTCCACAGACCTAATTGGAGGTCTAGGTTTAAGTCTTGCATTTATGCCAGTCTGTTTGAATGTTGATTTTAAAAAACCAGCACCCTCTGGTGTCCAGACAGCAGGTCTATATTTTGTACTGCCTCTCTTAGAAAGTTCTGAGGTAGTCTTGTTCATTCTGACAATGCTAGCCATGGCAGAACCTTAAACTTAATCTTAAACTTAACCTATAAAATACACTTGGTTGCGCCCATTTTATTTAGCCAGCTGGATGGCTCTGGGTGCAGTGTGCATACATTTGTTTTTCACTGAAAATCAATCACACACGATTGCTCCGCTGGGGAAAAACAGCAACAATCATAGCGTTCCACACACCCGAACTGAAGGAACACTGTGCAAGCTCAAGTGTACCCGTTTAACTTCAGATTTGCTGGCACCCAGTTACCCACCCAGTGGCCCGAGAGCACAAATGACTGCAATGTTACATAAGTGTGTTTTTTTTTCCCCCCCCTCAGTTGGTGCAGAGAGAAAATGTGAGAGGAGTGATCACTATGAACGAGGAGTATGAAACCAAGTACTTCTGCAACTCTGCTGAGGTGAGCGACACTCCAGCAGCAGCAGCAGTGTCCTTGTTTAATATTCTGTGGTTGGGGACGGACTGTTTGGGTCCTGGTTTCAGTCTCCGCACCCTGCCCTCTGTGGGCTCTCCCCCTCTGTGTGATCCGTGTAAATCTGCTGAGGGTTGCCAGGTGCGCGTGACTGCGCTCATACAAGGGGATCTAAACCGCGTGGCTCCAGGCCTGAAAAATGGTGTTTGGGAAAACCTGTGCTGTTTATTGTCAAATTGTGGTATGAGAATGTGTTCTGTAGTGTGCTTGATAATTTTTTGTTGCTGTTATTGTTGTTCTGTGTGTGTGTGTGTCTGCGCATGTGTATGTCTGCATATGTCTGTGTGTGTATGTTTATTTGTGTGTGCGTGTGTGTGTGTATGTCTATTTGTGTGTGCATGTCTATGTGTGTGTGTGTGTGTGTGTGCGTGCGCGTGTATGTCTGCGTGTGTATGTCTGCATATGTCTTTGTGTGTGCGCATGCATGTATGTCTGCATGTGTGTGTGCGCGTGTGTGGGGTGCGCGTGTGTGGCGTGTGTGTGTGTGCGCGGTGTGCGCGCGTGTGTGTGGCATGCATGCGTGTGGTGCGTGTGTGTGTGTGTGTGCGCGCGTGTGTGTGCAGGAGTGGAAGGCTGCGGGGGTGGAGCAGCTGCGCCTCAGCACGGTGGACCTGACGGGAGTGCCCCGCATGGAGGACCTGCACCGGGGGGTGGAGTTTGCCCTGGGGGTGAAGGAGCGGGGCGCCAGCGTCTACGTCCACTGCAAAGCCGGCCGCTCCCGCAGCGCCACGGTGGTCGCGGCCTACCTCATCAAGGTCGGTCCCAAAAACACTCGCCCACCCCAACCAACCCAGCCCCAAGGCCAGGTTATGAAGGCCGACCCTTCAGAAACAAAGGGTCGACCTTAGTTTCTGAAGCTCACTTCCTGGTCTTGGTGAGAAATGTTGTTCTCTAGCGCCAGCGCGGTTGGCTCTAGTATCGGTATTTCGACCAACCGATGCATTAGACGTCAATGGTACCAGTGAGGTCAAAATACATCAGTAAGTCAATATTTTTTTTCCCCACAATGCCTTAACCAGATAGGTCTCTAGTAAAACAGGCGCGTTTAAGATGTTTACGCATTTACGCATTTTTTGACATAATACAAGTGTCTTCAGTGACTGAAACGTGTTGCAGCATGTTGAAAAGATTTTATTTTTGTTGAATGTCCCTTGTAGTGTAGGTTTCAGCATTGTAGAATATACGGTTCCATGTCCCTTACAAAAATGAATTGCTGGGTCTTAAGAGGTTAACCCAAAATGCAGCTAAGACGAAGTGGAAAGTCTGGCTGTATTTATAGACTGCAGAAAGCTTACTGCTTGACAGGTGAGGAATACAAAGCAGTTAGTGCTAACATGGGGCACGAATGCAAACTTCTAAAGCAGCAGTTCCGTTTTTTCCATACCTTAAATGGTGAAATGATTCTTTTGAAATGAGGAGACACACACACACACGCCTCAAACTACAGGATGACGTAATGGCATGTCACAAAAAAACTGACTGTCAAAGGCAAGTTCCTGCAGAATGCAGATTATATGAATCTTAAAACCGGGATCTGTTGGATTAATCATACATGCGTCACCTTACATACACGTGGTTGCATTAGCTTTTATACTAAAGTTTCTCTTTAAATCTCATCAGGATATGTGCGTGCATGTGTGTGTATGTGTGGTTGTGTATGTGTGCATGTGTGTGTGTGTGTGCATGCGTGTGTATGTGTGCGGTTGTGTATGTGTGTGTATGCATGTGCGTGTATGCGTGTGTATGTGTGTGTGCGTGTGTGTGGTTGTGTATGTGTGTGTGTGTGTGTATGCGTGCGTGTGTGTATGTGTGTGCGTGTGTATGCGCGTGTGTGTGTGTGAGTGTGTGTGTGTGCGTGCGTGCGTGCGTGCGTATGTGTATGTGCGTGTGTGTATGCGTGTGTGTGTGTGCGTGTGAATGCGTGTGTGCGTGTGCGTGTGTGTCTGTTACAGTTACACTGCTGGAGTCCAGAGGAAGCGTGCCAGACGCTGAGGTCCATACGCCCGCACGTGCTGGTCCGCAAGGCACAGATGGAGTTGCTGCGCAGTTATTACCAACAGGTGTGCAACAGCCAGCCCACATAGGGCCAGCGATGCCCACCCTGTAGCACAATAAACATATGGCATCCCCAGTTCGAGCCCACTTACTCTTCTTTAACAGAGGAGGATGCACCAATCACAGCCACACATTTATCACAAAATACATTTAACCCTAAGCCTTGTTGCAAATATAATATGGCACACTTTTCAATGCAAATTTTCGTACAAATTTGAACGAGAGTTTTTCTTTTACAATGTAATATACGTTTCCTGAATATGGAAATGGTAAAAAAAAACCGCATAAATCCACAGGAAGTGATGTGGGCAAGATGATGCAGAGAAGGATGTCCTGTCGGCTGCCTGTAAATAGTGTTCAGCTGTATCACCCTCACGTGTATATTCAAAAAGAAAATGGTGTGTGTGTGTTGTTCAGAGTGAGCCAACAATGAGGAAGACCACTGAAGGCTGCTGCTTCACATTGGTAGCGTTCCGTTTGCGTAAAAAAATCCACCCACCACCCTTAATAGCATGGTAAATATTGCCATAACTCGTCACTTATTTGTATTTCTCAAATACATTATTCTAGCATGTTGTTGGGTATGGTTAAAACAAACCAAAAAATACTCGCTTTGAGTGAGTGAGCTTTCAGCGTTTGTAGAATTCGCAGTACAAGCAGGTAACGCTACCAGGCGATCTCAGCCACGCTTGGTGTTTATTTTGGATTGCCCTCCCTTGGCTAGGCTGTTCAACATTTTTCTTTTATTTCGCATTTTTTATTGTTCGTTTAAGAAACAAACATGCTGATGGCAAATTGTTAAGGTCACACAGTTTGTTTGCATTTCTTCCATTTTAGACAACTGCTTCCCAATTTAGCATTACATAAATAGAGCAAAGGTGCTTTAATAAATATATGCAATAATGTATACGCAAAGTCTGTTATTCAAGATCTAGTACGGTAGTGATGAGATGCCTGGTCTAAATGCATATCAAGTCAAATCTTAACTACCATTTGCAAATTTAGAAAATCAGGAAGCAGTTTTCAAAAGTAAAGATAGCAGTGGACTAGACTGAGTTCTGGAGCTTCAATCGTGGAGGTATTTCAGAAAACGTCTATGGCAAAATCTAACTGCTGATATAAACCATAAAATCCAGTGTCATTTTGTCATAATCACAGTCTCCCACCTTGCATAGCAATGCATAAACAGGTTTGCCCTTTCTCGTCCTTTTGAAAGAACCCTACTCCGCCTTTGGCTTAACTTTCCTCTGGTTTGCCAGGCCTTTGAGTTTGGTGTCCAGTCTCCTCTGCAGGTGGGCCTTCTTGTTTGGGTCCAGAGCCTTCTTTCCACCGCCTGCGTGAAGTGCTGCGTCCCGGCTTCGTCCGATGCGAGCGTGGGCTTTGGCCTGGTCCCCACAACCGTGCACCTGCAGGGAGCACGCGGTGTAAAGCGCTCAATGTAAACGAGAGTCTGATGCTCAATAGGAATGACACGGCGTGAAGATCTCAATAGAAAAGAGTGCAAAATTCTCAGTAAGAATGATGCAGTGTGAAGATCTCAATAGAAATGAGTGTAAAATTCCCAGTAGGAATGACGCAGTGTAAAGATCTCAATAGAAATGAGTGTAAAATTCCCAGTAGGAATGACGCAGCGTAAAGATCTCAATAGAAATGGGTGTAAAATTCCCAGTAGGAATGACACAGTGTAAAGATCTCAGTAGAAATTAATGTAAAATTCTCAGTAGGAATGATGCAGTGTAAAGGTCTCAATAGAAATAAGTGTAAAATTCTCAATAGGATTGAGATGTTTTAAAGATCTCAATAGAACGATTGGGAAACTCAGTAGAAGTGACACAATGTAACCTCTCAATAAGAAGTGTAAAGCTGACAACATAAATGAGAATGTAAAGCTCTCAATAGGAATAACATGGTGTAAAACACCCAACAGGTGTGTCAGAGTTTCAGAAGCTGGTATTACCTCAGGGATATGGTGGCTGAGGCAGTATTTCCTATTGCAGAAGGGGCAGAGCTGTCCCAGGGTCAAAACGCTGGCTTTACACTTCGGCGAAGCGCAAACGCTGTCCACTTTCACAACAGAGTCGATGAGCGCGTCAAAGTCATCATCCACCAGTGCTGACTCTATGGAGCTTGGCTTGGAGTGGCCCTTTCCTGGAAAGGAAATGGATTGTGCTCTCTTAACACTTACAATCTTAGAAACACAGTATTACAGCTTATATTAACCATGAAGTTTGGAACCTCTGTGTTATCGCTGATCCGGACCTTAAAAAAAGAGCTTAAAGTTTACCTTTGGCTGAACGTTTGGAGTTTTTGGAGGACTGAGCCGGTGCTGGGCTGCACTGGAACTTCAGGTCCCTTTTGGCCTGCTCCCTCTGCATGCGCTCCAGGTGCAAATTCTTCAGATCCACCTGAGCCAGGCCAGATGCCCCACTCTCAGACACTTTGGGCCCCGTGGAGGAAGCCGATTGGTCAGGGAGCTCCGTGGAGGAAGCCGATTGGTCAGGGTTCTCTTCGGATGCTCTGGAGGAAAGTGGTTTGTCAGGGTGCTCCTTGGAGTCCTCTGTGTATGAAGCTCGTTGGTCAGGGCGCTCTGTGGGACCTGCGGGGGAAGCCGATTGGTCGGGCCGATCTGGCTTGGAGACGGTGATGCGCCTGCTCTTCCCCTCCCCCACGCTCTCGTGCGTCAGCCCCAGCTCCTCGGAGATCCGGTGCACGAGCATGCGGGCGTGCGAGTTCAGCGTGGACGGGAAGCTCAGCACGGTGCGTTCCGGATCCTTCCGGAAGTTGACCAGCTCTTCCCTCAGCTCCTCCTCCTTGCCCTTCCCCTCTCCCTCTGCCCCGTCCGCGGGGGGTTCGGGAGCACCCCCTTTGGTAACGGCACTCCGGGCAGGACCGGGTCTGCCCTGAGGGGTTTTCCTGGGTCCCGTCTCCTGCCTTTCCTTCTCCTTGGGTTTGGGTTTGGGATTGGGCTTGGGCCCGTGCTGGCTGTGTTGCTGTGAGGGCTCGTGGGTGTAGTTCATGGGAACGGCGTCCTCCAGGTACTGGAAGGCGGTGCGCACTTCGCCCCGCTCCGTCATGTGGTCCAGCAGGGACTTGAGGAATGCGTGCTGCCGGATGGTCTGAGTGTCGCACACCACAGCTAGGTGGCGCCGAGCACGCGTCACCGCCACGTTCAGCCTCCGGTCCTCCGCCAGGAACCCCACCTCCCCTGAAAGCGCATTTTAGAACGATGGGCTGGTCAGGGAAAAGGAGGTGGGATTACTGGTCCAACAAGACCAGGTCAAAACCTAGTATATGGCTGGACCTCTCCGGCCAACCAATGGTGTAACTTCATAACTCGGCCGACCAATGATCTAACTTCATCACTCAATGACTCAGTCACAGACATTCGTGTTTGTAGGGCTGTCCCCGCTGATGCGGTCCAGCCGAAAACAATATTACTCATCATGGCCATCTTTGCAATTTGATACATCCAGTGTAGATTTTACTCTAAGATGCTTATTTTCATTATATATACACCCAAAAATGTCCCACAATTGCTTGCCCCACAGTACGAAAATGCAAACTGCAAACCCAACTTTATCTTTGGTGCATAAATATAGTGCCATGGTGATCCCATTCTTTAATCACCCTTTATTCTTGATCTGACCAACAAGAGCATGATAACTCACCCTTCCTGTGGGATTAGACGAACAAGAGCATGATGACACACCTTTCTTGTTTGATCTGACCAATGAGAGCATGATGACTCACCCTTCCTGTTTGATCTGACCAATGACAGCACCACTGCCTCTTTCTCTCTCCCTTGGAACCCGTCCACAGATCTGATCTCTAGCTCAGGGTGCTTTTGGGAAAGCAGCTGCCTGAGGAGGTCCACCTTCACAAAAAAACATCACCAGAAAACCAGAAAATCACAACTTCAATACACTCATCAGAAAAACGCCGAAAGACACTTCTGGAAAACACAAAATCAACACATTCTGCTCGAGCTTCAGGAAAAAAAACACATTACCTCACTCCACCTTCAGAAAAACATAAACCTGCTCTGCCTTCAGAATAACACAAACACACATTAATCTTCTACCTTCAGAGAAACGCATAAACGCACACCTTAAACACAGTCCGCACTCGTCAGGAAAACGCATAAACACATCGCATTATCAGCCTGCCATTTATACTCAGTGGAACAAATGAAGCAGAAAATCTGTCACTTTTTATGTGAACCTAAGAAAACACGATGAGGAGATTGAGCCAGTCAGCCCATTTGGGCACAGTTAACCTACAGGCTAGAATCTCTGCCTCTGCTATATCACCTGGCAGGCTGTCCCACACAGCGACAACTCTGTGTGAAATAAAAACAGAAAATTCTTGAATTTACCTCGACCTAAAACACTTCTGTGCCCACCTATGAACATCTGTCCTGCTAAGAGAAGTAAACCGAGTATTTTCATTTCGACCTGCAGGCTGTCTCGCTTGCTTGTTGTAAGGTGTAATGACAATTCTCACCTGCAGGTTGTAAGGTGCAATAACGGCAATGTCTCTGGCTTTGACGCCAGCCTCAGTCAGAGCTTCTATGTGCAGAGCCACTATGTCTGCTTCACCTGTTGGTTAAAATGAAAGCAAAATGGAGCATCGCTTTTACAACAGCATTTCGGTTAACGGCAAGGCGTGTGACACGCTCCTTAGGGCAGCCAACTGTCGAGCTGTTTATAAATCCCCTTTGATAGTTGGGGGTTAGACGCCATGATACCTTCTGCGATTCCTTCTCTATCCATTACCCTCTGTGTTCCCCACATTTGAATAAAATAAAAACATAAAGGATGGGGGACTTTCCGCTATACTTCAAGTAAAAAAAAAGGAATAATTACACTGAACAATATTTACAATTTACCATATTTACATTACAAAATAGGTGCATTTTTGATTATTTTCAGATTTTCACTGAATTGGGGGAGTCTACAGTACATGGCAAACGTTATTTTCTGGAACAGTAAGAGCAAATAAAAATATATATTAGGGATTTCACTTGTCATTATGGACAACCTGCCGTAAACTTGCAAGGGCATTTAAAATCCACAGGGTGGTGAAAATGGTAATGTTTATAGCAATGGTCCATGGTCTGCTGGTTGTCATAGTGACTCTGCACTTCATGAATCAATTAGAGCAGTTGATTACACAGTTAACTCAACTCACCTGGTGTCTCGGGTTTCAATTGGGTGCTGATTTTAAGGTGAAAACAAAAACCAGCAGACCCTGTAGTTCTCCAGGACCAGGGTTGGAGACCACTGGTGTATAGCATATACTCGGCAGGTTTTAACTCACGATGTGAATGGGGCTGAGGGGGAACGTGTTGGGGGGGGGGGGGGCCAGGTGTGCAAGGTACCTTGGTTTCCCTTGGACTGCTCATCGCTGGTCTCCATCTCAGACAGGCCGCAGCCGGCCGTGTCAATCAGCAGTAGAGGCGTTTCCGTCTCCTCAGTGCTGGCCACTCCTGGCAGGTCCCTGGAACAGCGAGGGAGGGAGGGAGGGAGGGAGGGAGGGAGGGAGGGAGAGAGAGAGAGAGAGAGAGAGAGAGAGAGAGAGAGAGAGAGAGAGAGGCGTCAAACTCATGTCCCAGAGGGCCGCTGCGCTTTGGGTATTATTTGCGGGAAAAAGCGTTGAACGCCTTCATTAACAGTCTCTCCACTCCTGCCTTCAAACACGGAAATTCAGTGAAGCCAGTCATTTTTTAAATTAGAACCTTCCGTCTGTGAAGAACCAAACGGGGTGAGTCCGGGTCGCAAGAATAAACTGACAAACAATTTGAAACCGATTAGATCAGCAATGGCTCTGATTAACAGAACATTCCTCTACTGTGATTTCAGGAGCAGAGGAGTTAATCATTTAAACAATGTTCAAATCTCAGTTACTCCACCCCCCCACCACCCTCCCAACTCATTACTATATGCTGTGTCCCAAAATTTGGGACTGTTGGCTTCAAACTCTGAGGTGTTAATAGCCTTGTTGAAGCAGATTTATTATCATCAGACCTGTTGTATTCGGTAACACCGCAGTCCTACAGCAATGGACTGAAATAGAGCAGCGGGTCATTTGTACAGCTTTCTTGCTTACAGCAGAAAACACGTCATTATTCTTTGGAGAAAAATTTAAGGCATGGGTAACAAACAGTATGTTTTGCTTGGTAACATACCGTAACGTAACGTGACAATGGCGAGAACAGGCCATTCAGCACAACAATGGTCGCAACTTTCCCAACTAAATTGTACTAATACTAATAGTACTCTGATGAACTTTTTGATGAGTTGTAGGCTCCCTTTTTAATAATAATTTAAAAATATGTTCACTGCAGATATTTGCTTGGCTGTTTTGAAGCTTTTTTCGCCAATCAATCTGACATTAAATATGGCTAATATATTACATGTACTTTCTGACCTACACTGTTAATCTAAAACAGATCTGAAAAATGAGTCAAAGTGTGGCAGGGAAAAAATTTTAAACTGGAAATCTATGGACACTTCTCAATTCAAATTTAAAAATCTGAATATTTAGGGGGGCAAAGAAGAAAAAAATATTCTCTGACCCCACCAAAACGCTCCTTGAAACTAAAGCCAATCTGACAGAATTTAGAAAAAATTGATATCGGCAAGTTTCTGGCAGGGCTTGCCCGCCAAATAAACAGCGTTCACATTCGACAAGGCGTGCCGTCCGTGACCCGCCCGGGGGCCACCGCTGGACGCCTACCTCAGCAGGTGCTTCTCCACAGAGGCGTGGGCGATGAGTTTCCCGCCGTACATCTCCTGGGAGGCCCACTGCATGATGGCGGCGTTCATGCGGTACTGCGCGGTTAGCATCCTGACCACCGAGCCGCCGTGCTTCTGGATCAGCCGCTCCATCAGGCTCAGGGCCAGGCCTTTCGCCGCGGCTCTGCGGGGGGAACGGGGGCGGGTGAGGGCGTGTGCTAAACGCGTCAAGCGCGCTTAAAAAAAAGGGGTAATCGACTCAACGCGCCCAACGGGACAAATGTTCTAAATGCGTGCTACATGCTAAATTAGCACAACGTGCTAAATGTGCTCGGCATATTCCATTAATGTGACTTGAAAGCAATTCGCATCGCGTGTTTACACCCACGTGAATCGCGCTTCAAAAGCGCTCACTGTTTATTTGCACTGCTTAAACTAAGTGCAGTGGGTCAGGCTGCTGAAAAATGAATGGACTTCTCAACGATGTGCAAATATTCTGGGGTGAGGTTGCCTTTGCTCACTGACGCATTTCACAAACACAGAGACTGACAAACAGACAGATTTTAGTGAGGCTGGGAAGGTTCCCACAAGGGAAAAAAGTGTAAACAGCCTATTAAATTTGAGACTTTAGGATGGGAAGACGCTGTGGAGAAAATGGCATGTGAAATTCCATGGTGAAGAGTACATTGTGAGACTTTAGGATGAAGAGTAAACAACGTGAGACTTTATGATGAGGAACACATTACGTGGGACACTTTATGATGAAGACAAAACTACGTGTGAGACTTTATGGAGAACGGTAAATTACGTGTGAGACTTCATGGTGAACAGATGATTACGCGTGAGACTTTATGGAGAACAGTTAATTATGCGTGAGACTTCATGGTGAACAGTTAATTATGCGTGAGACTTTATGGAGAACAGTAAGTTACTTGTGAGACTTCATGGTGAACAGATAATTAGCGTGAGACTTCATGGTGAACAGATGATTACGTGTGAGACTTTATGGTGATCAGTTAATTATGCACGAGACTTCATGGTGAACAGTTAATTACGCGTGAGACTTTATGGTGATCAGTTAATTATGCGCGAGACTTTATGGTGAACAGTTAATTACGCGTGAGACTTTATGGTGATCAGTTAATTATGCGCGAGACTTCATGGTGAACAGATGATTACGTGTGAGACTTTATGGTGATCAGTTAATTATGCACGAGACTTCATGGTGAACAGTTAATTACGCGTGAGACTTTATGGTGATCAGTTAATTATGCGCGAGACTTTATGGTGAACAGTTAATTACGCGTGAGACTTTATGGTGATCAGTTAATTATGCGCGAGACTTCATGGTGAACAGTTAATTACATGTGAGACTTTATGGTGAACAGTTAATTACGCGTGAGACTTTATGGAGAATAGTAAGTTATGTGTGAGACTTCATGGTGAACAGTAAGTTACGTGTGAGACTTCATGGTGAACAGTAAGTTACGTGTGAGACTTCATGGTGAACAGATGATTACGTGTGAGACTTTACGGAGAACGGTTAATTACGCGTGAGACTTTATGGTCGGCGGGAGCTGCTTGTGGTCTCCGGCCAGGACACACTTGCGGGCCTTGAGCAGAGAGATCCAGCAGCTGCTCTCCAGTGCCTGGGCACACTCGTCTATCACCACCACGTCAAAGTGATCTTTGGGCAGGAACTTGAGGGGCCCGTCACCGTGAGCCCCTGAAGAAAACACAATCAGAATATCCAACACACGCACTGAGACTGAGGATGAGCACAAAATGATCAAATATGTCCTCATGCATTATGTCTGGGACTGCTGAGGATGATGTTTGTTGTCATCGTCCACTGGTCGGTTGTTCGTTCAAAGAAATGCGGATTTATACTGCTTTTATTAACGGATGCATTTCAGAGAAGTGCAGATTTACGCTGGGGTTATGACTGGACTTGGTACAGAGCAGCGTAGATGTTCCTCACCGGTGTTGGTTGCCAGGACAATGTCGACCCCTTTGAGAATCTGGGCGATGGCGCTCTCCTCCCTCTTCCGTAGCTCCTTCCTTAGCTCCTTCACCTCGGCCTTGAGGTGACTCCGCCCACCCTTGTCACGTGACTTTTTCATCTTTTCCTTCAAGCCGAACACACGGGCAAAATATGCGCAAAAACAGTGATACATTATCAAGGTGTGCATGCGTGTACATTCGTATGTGCAGGCGTGTGTGGCTGTGTGCATGCAAACTTGCTATGTGGGTGGGGTGATGGGGGGGCAGGCGGGTGTACACTCTAATTGCACCGCTCTCCAAAAAAATTGGGATATGCCCCTACAGTAACTAAGTTTTCTTTTCTAAAGCAGTGAATTTGGCTGAAGCTATGCAAAGGTACGTACACTGCCTGAGACCTGACGACAGAAGGTCCTGGCCCTTTCTGCAGAAAAGCATCACCCTAATTCCCAGCCATTTCGTGTGTACATGTCAAATGGAGGTGTTTGACTTTCCCCTCACTCTTGCCTGAATGTCTGGACTGTCCTGGTGTTGTCAGGACGACCTCTGAATGGTGCGAGAACTCCAAATACCTTCCCTGAGCAACATGAAAATCCGCTGCATCACTCCAAAAAAAAAAAGGTGAGGCGCTTGCAGGACTTGATTCGTCCCCTTGCCTCTTTTTCGCAGACTGCAATGCATTGTTGTTGCATTGTTGCAAGCAAAAAATAAACGCATTATGGGAGGCTGAACAGAAAGTTGCAGAATTTTTTTTGGGTTTATTTAACTTGAATTTATCTCATACGTATCTGTATAAACACATCATTGTATTCGTCAGGGCAGCCTTCAAAAAAATTGAACACGGGGAGGCTTCTACTTTATATACGCTAAATTCAGCTGGAAATCACTTCGGTTTATAGTTCACAGCAACCGCTTCTCAAGTATAGTTGAGTGTTTTTTGCATACATGAATTAAAACGGCTTTAGTTGTAGTCGGACAGATAAGACTGAAGTGAAATGTTTGCGCAGACATCATCTCTCACATGCCCGTGTTTATATGTGTGCGAGCACACGTATGTAAATATGTGAATATGCTGCAGCTGCGCGGAGGCCTTGCTCCAGAATCGTGGAAGCGCCGCGTTGCATTGATGATGCTGGACTCACAAAGGCCCGGTCGATGTCCCGGCGGATGTCGGCGATGATGTCGGTGCTGTCGCTCCGGGCCAGGAGGGCGTCCAGCGAGTGCTTCTGTATGGACTCCTGCAGGCGGGCGGGGTGTCCCAGGCGCAGCAGCCTGGCCTTGTTTCGTGCCAGAGCCTCCACCAAGTTATCCACGGCCACGTTGGAAGGGGCACAGCAGAGCACCTGCAGCAACACCAGGTTAAACCTAGTATATGGCTGGACCTAACACACGTGATCCGGCCGACCAATGGTGTAACTTCATCACTCAGTCACTCAGTCACTCAGTCAGTCACAGACATTCGCGCTTGTAGGACTGGCCCCGCTGTTGCGATCCAGCCGAAAATATTAGTTACTGCATTTAAACTACAGTTAACCCATGTGCTATGGCATTTCTAAACAAATCTTGACAAATACTGACACAAACATACACAAAAGCTGTAAAAATATTAGCAACTGCATTTAAACTACAATCAAAACATATACTACAATATTTCAATTTATTAAATAATGATACAAACACACACACACAGGGGTGTGATTTTTCCTCACTGAAAATAATGCAGATTTTTAGACTTCAAATATCTTGAACATATCTTGAAATATGAACACTCTCTCCTGCAATCAGGTGCCTGATAGTGCAGAAGCTCTTGATGTGTGATGATGTTTGGGGCATTCCCTGTCTCCACCTCGGGCTCAGAAATTTGAGTTCTGATTAATCGGGGGGTGGGGGGGGGGATTCATATCCCTGCAACTCTCCATCGAAGAGCATGGCCCGGACTTCCAGTTATCCACAACGTGTCGTGTAATGCGCACCTTTAACCCTTGCTTCACTGCCTGCAGAACCACCTCCACCACAGTGGTGGTTTTTCCCGTCCCTGGAGGGCCGTGTATGATTGCCAGTTCCCTCTGAGCCAAGGCAAAGGTAACAGCCTCTCTCTGGAACTCATCCAGACCAGTGTTGAAAAAATCTACAGGTTCTGCAAAACCAAATGACAGCTTTTAAAACCTAGCAACGATCAAAAAGTCATACAAAGGAAAGCTCTTTCCATGTGTGTCTATTTCGTAAGTGTAGTGAAAGGACAAGTAACACATGACTAATATTATTGCTATAATTATAAAATAATTTATAAGAGGCCTCTTACTTGATTGTGACAGAGTCCCTGGTTCTGAGTAGCCAAACAGAACACTTATCAGACTGGAGGCTGGACCAGTGCTGTAGCCATTCAGGCAGTTTAAGGCACTGCACACAAATAACATGTAAGAGTTTAAATTACATCTGTGGAAGAACGGCATTTTAGTCACTGCATTTTCATTTCAACATGCGTCACACATTCCTGATTTTAACTTTTATTCCTGATTTACTTCACTGCTTATTTCAGTGATCTTAGCTTGGTGAGTTGCTAACAGCAGGATTGCCGTGGGGACTGGACTAGTTAAATCCACAAAAACCAGAAGATGGTCTTGTTTCCTTCGGCACCCTTCAAATTTTGTTTGTTTGGAGGGGTTTTCCATACCAAATCCTCTATTTCTTCTTAATGAATTTCCATACAGTTGGTTTTTGTTAAGCAAAGGTTTGATCTATGTCTCCGTTTTATTCTTATTTCTCAGCCTCATAATGGCTTCCTTGACTTGTCATTGGCACAACTCTGGTCATCATGTTGACAAATGTCAATAGCAGACTCCAAAGGCAATCAAAAGGCTAGAATCAAAACTAGATCCTGAATGCTCTCATACATGCATTAAGGAAGCAACTGAACACTAATCAGAAACACCTGTGATACCATTTGTCCCAAACCTTGTGATGGCCTGAAATAGGGGAACTATTTCTAAAAAAAACTGGTAATTTCTACATGTTGAAACCATGCATAAATAAATAAGCTTAAATAAAAGCTGAGAATGTGCACTTTAACAACATGTTTACCATTTCTGTCGCTCATAGGTGACGTTGTTTGCCAGTTTCATGAGGTTGTAGAGCACATCCCCCTCCAGGCTGAAACCATCTTGGGCCTCGAAGGCCACTGAAATGGCCGTTTGTGACACTTGTGTCACCACACCTGAGCCAAGCTGGGATGAGGAAGCACATCCCTCCACATCATATAAGCCCACAATATCTCCTGCCAAAAGAGAGGTTCATTCATAGTTGTACATACGCAAACATAACACAGTACAAAACAAGAGAGAAACCCAACAATCCATTTTTTCAGTCCTCCTGCGTTTGTCTTTGAGATTCCCACATACCCTCAGTAAACAATATAAGGATCTGTTTTATTACAGTATGTATGGCCCACAAAATAAACATGCAGTTTTCAACAATTAAATTACAAAACATGTTGAGTTACAGACAAAAATGATGGGCTTTCTGCATTGTGACATAGGACTAAACAAGTTCACCTGTACTAAAATGCTAGCAAAATGTACTTCCCAATTTCTCACCTGGTCCAAAGCTGTTGCTAGGCAGAATTTTAGTAGCCAAGTGTTTTCTTGGAACAAATAGCCCAAGCAAACGGCCGTAGAGACTTGTCCGCTGACTCTCCAATTGAAGCTTCAGGAGACAAACTCCTTTGCGTTGAAGATCTTTGAGAGACACATTCTCTTGCCAAGACCTTCAATTTAAAGACACATTATTTCATTTCAAGCTAATTGGATTCCTTGATCATTTAACTTCACTGGTCTTAAATGATACTGGAAAAGAGCAAAATCAGTGAGTTCTCACATCTAGAGTTCTCACTAAATTTGAACAAGAACATGAATTATGTTTTTGATTGAAATAATATGAAAAATTCATTAGAGAATGTAGAGTGTATAATTTTTGTGACGTGGTTGTACATGTCTCACTGGTTTAATATGTGTATAAGGTTCTTTGTGCACTAATATAAAATCGACGAATACACAAAATTAATTTTCCTCTTGAACGGAATTTTGCAGTTTCTTCCCTACTGATGGTTTCAAAAGGGTGGCCGACTCGCAAGCCTTAAGCCTCAAGCCTGACTTTTCAAGTAGTAACATTATAATCAGATATCATGTCAATATTTGTAAGTACTGTAACGACACTTAATTTGATCAAAACATTAGGTAAAATCTGTTAAGAATATATTTCATAATTAGAGGATGGTGGCTGTCCCCAGTCCTCTCAAAATGTGACTGTCACCATGATAGTAGTTGAGGACGCCTGATAACCTTTAAAGTGTTTGACACTGAATGAATTTTTTAAATCAGCAAGCAGGTAGGAACTTTAATAGTCCCGATGTCCAGTCACAAGTAGTCAGAATACAAATTTAGCTGGAATAGCTTCTCGCTACCGAGATACCTGCCTTGTTTCTTCTATCTCTGCTTCTCTCTCCTCTCGAAGAAGCTCGAGTGTCCGAGAAACAAAGCTCTCCACTTCCATGATTTTGAGAAAAAAACAAAACAGAAAACAAGCTATTTTCAATATATCATCACAAATGTACCTTAAGACGTACTTTCGTGGCGGTTCGGTTTAACTGGATAATACATACAGCTGCCCATGCTTACTAGTTAGCAGGCGACCAACCTAACCTAGGGGAAGTGGATGCAAGTATTTTTATTCCAGAGATTGCACTGTTAACATTGTAGTTGTTCAAGAGAAATTTCTTTCCCATAACAAACATCTAGCATCATTCCTTCACACTGACATAACTTTTGTAATTTTGTAATCGGGTAACGTTACAGTGTAATCCATAGAACAGTATTTTTTATGATTATGTACGATTGAATAACTTCCCGACTTGAACTCAACTTCAAGTCGGTAGAGTTCCGGTCGAATAAATAATAAGAGCAATATTGTCGTGTGATGAATATTCGGGACAATATTAGATTTGAATACACAAATTACGTTTGCTAAAAACTCTTCCTAAATTATTTGTCCGATTGTTTTCTGTTTTATGTAATTATGGTATTTATATTTCGGAAGATAATATAGGCTACTGCTTTGTTTCACTTCCGGAACCAAGTGTTGCAGTTTCCTTTTCTCTCCAACGGCGGATCCAGGATCAGTGTATTCATCCTTATTCCCATCCACAACTGCATTGAATGAAAGGTAGACACTGATTTAGCATCAGGACTGGTTCGCAGTCGCTTATAATGTACATAGGCATACAGGAGGTCAGCACCAAATTCGATGTTTGAAAATGGCGGTGACTTTGAGGAACGCACTCAGAGAAGCTCTACAATGTGGTTGGAGATTGCGTGGAAACAAATTTCCATCGCCACTGCAAGCGCATACCGGTATGTCTTTTTTTTTTGAACAGCGACAGAGGCTTTCTCAGGACACGTGCAGTTAGCAGTAACCGACCAGCTATGTACTCGTGTTATTACCTTGGCAGCTGGCAGGGCATTTTCTACATTAACCACCGCAAACTACTATGATTTATAATTTAGGGTGATGAACGTGGGTGGCTTAGGCTAATTTTCTAACAGCGTTCACCGAACGCATTGTAGTGTAGCACAGATATGTACTCACACACAATATATACCTACAGAAGGTGGAAAGGGTGGGTACACAGTCACTCTTACACACATACCCGTGTGTTTGTAATTGAATCTTTTCTCATCCTTTTCATCTTCTGTTCACACCTTAAAATTGTTCTGTTGGATTGAGTTTCCCATTTCTCTGTTGTTGTAGCTGTAAAATGGTGTTAACATCATCTTCTGATTGGATGAGCACTTGCAATCTCCTCTCACACAAGGCCAAGGACAGCAATGCAAATGTGTATGTTTTTCAGGGTTCCTATTACCAGCTGTGGCAGGTCAAAGCTCTCAAAGCATCACAAATCTCCCAAGGTAACTAGTTTATATTGCCATATAGCATTTTTGACAGTTCACCAAAATCATTGTGAATGATGTCCAATTTGTTACAAAAAAGTATGGTGTAAACATCTCAAAGTTGGTCAAACTAGTAGTATTAATCCCCCAGTTATGTTGCAATATACTAGGAAAATATTTTAAAACAATTTTACAGTGTCAGACCTTTTCTGATGAAATTAATGAACAAGTCGATAGAAAATGACAAAATAACTTGATAGGTTTGCAACCCCTGCATGTTTATATTGGGATGGCAGGTAAACCATATGCCAAGTTATGGCTTGGTGGGGTATGCACCATATCTTTACAGCACTGAGAGTTTGGCACTTTTCAGGGTTTCCTACAGAAATGACCACAGACTCTCAGCCCTGAAGGACAATAACTTCTGTACCTTCTGACCGCATACAAACACAGAATTCAGATATGACTTCACGCATCCACACAAGAAAGCCCAAAACTTGCAATTTAGCATTTTTCTATTCTTCCTGCTGATTTTGGCATCACAAATGCTCCAGTCCCTCAATCAGTAATTCTCCCCATTGGACATTGCGTACTATTACCCCCCTTTGAGAAAGTGGTGTTGTGCATATGAGAGAAACATTGTATTTCACAAGAGGAAAACTTCACTCTGAGGTGGACGGACAAACAATATATAAAACGGGTTCCTGCTTAGGGGTTCCTACTAATGTTATACTCTGCAGCAACATTTTCTCACTTCCAGAGACAATTCCAGAGCAAATTAGAAATATGCATAGAAGGCTGAACACACAGGGGGATTTGGGGCAAATCCTTGATCAGGGCAGTGAATTAGGAGGAAGTACCCAAAAATGAGGACATCAGTTCTTATCGTGATGATGAAATTGTCAGATAAGGAGGAAACTGGTGTTGCCTCACAGCCAACAACTCCCAAGAGAAACAGTCGTGTCAAAAATGGCCAAACAGAATGGTCCTCATCCCCAGATGTGTGCCAGGCAACATCAGCTGCACATAATAAAGAAGTGCCAGTTCCTGCTAGGAGGGCAGCGATGCGCATTGCATATATAAAGCCCGCTTTTCAGCTGGTCGTTTGTGATTACATAGAGAAAATAGCTCTAGAAATGACTACCCTTAGTGGGAGGCCAAATACACAGAGACCACGTTTACGTGCACATCACACAATGTGTGTGTGTATATATATATATATATATATATATATATTTTTTTTTTTTTTTTTTTTTTTAAAAACATTTAATGAAGAAGAAAAAGCTGCATTTGTCAACATGACCCCATGAC
Source organism: Anguilla pacifica (assembly GCA_039654925.1). Taxonomy (NCBI): domain Eukaryota; kingdom Metazoa; phylum Chordata; class Actinopteri; order Anguilliformes; family Anguillidae; genus Anguilla; species Anguilla pacifica. The sequence goes on from CM077299.1 coordinate 11,824,841, forward strand.
AGAAAAATTTCAAGAGAATGTAATGTATGTCTACATTTTACCGTTTTACTTCTTGAAAATGTTCTTTGAATGCAAAAACAAGTCAATAAGCGTTAGGGAACCATGATCTGTGATCGATCAAATACATAAGTACTGATTATATTATCAGTAATTGAGGTAACCATGTTTATGGAGAAAGTGATTGTTTTTAAACTAGTTTTGGATGATTAAACATCCACTGGCTCATATGGACCCATAACATGGTTGCTGTTCCTGATCATTGAGCATAACTGGAGGGTTTAAATAAGGTGACACTTTTTTTCTTTTATTTTCATGAATAACCCTTGCATCATGAGGAAAATCCTGTTGGGATTTGTCTCAACTAGCTATATGAGAAATGCGTGATGTGACTTTGATCATTCTTTATCGTTCCTTTTTGTCGAAAAGCCGTGTCCCAGAAACGTCTTTATCCAGACCGCCCTGGCCAGAGCTTCCCATCATTGACCGCTTGGAAGAGGCAAAGCGACATCAAGGTTATTTTTGTGTTTCCTTTGGGGAATTGTTTTTGGGCATTCGCTATACTCTCTAGTCCAAAAATCTGTTATGGTTTAGCAACCTGTCTCAAGCAGACTTTTCAGTTGGCCTGCTGCATACTCAGTTCATCCTGTTGTGCAGGTGTTTATTCCAGCTTTATGATTCTTTTTGTTTTCAAATAAGTTTCAAAGCCCAAAATGCAAGATGGTGTTGTTATGTATCATTAAACACCACTGCCATCGTGCAGACGTTTAAATCATTTGCCCAACAAACTGAAAGCTTTCCAGTGATGTTCGGCTGCAAAAAAAAAAAAAAAAAATCCCAGACTCTGATACCACCTTGTGTTTGACAGCTGTTTACATTGCCGAAATGGTGGTCCATTTTGCTCATGTGAATACCTTACCATTAGGAATCTGCTACGGTACGTTCGTTATCTTGATGCTTGTTTGCTTCTCCCCCTTCTTTTTTCAGCGGTGGTACAGAAAGTAAGCAACATTCTCACATCACGGGATTACGGGAGGCTTTTCGCAGTCGTCCATTTTGCGAGTCGACAGTGGAAAGTAACAAATGAAGACTTGATCATCATTGAAAACCACATAGATGTCGAGTGTGGCGAACGAATAAGACTTGAAAAGGTGTCTTGCCTATTCTTATTGTTTATTTGTGTTAACATAATGGGTGTTCAACTCCAGTTGATAGGTGGTTTGACCATGGTAAAAATCCTGGGGCTCACTTGGTACAGACTGGTCAGAGTAAGCTTATAAATGCAGGTGATGTCATTAGCCAGCTATGACCATGCCTACAGCTGTATGGCACAATTGGCTTCACAGCACCGGGATACAGAGGGCTTAAATTTGAGCTAATGTCTTGGTAGCATACCCGCAACTTGCTGCCTTCAGGATATTTAACCTCTTTTCCACATTGATTAAACACCCCCTTATTACTCAGTAATAAATATGTTTTTTATTTCCAGGTACTGCTGGTTGGTGGAGAGGATTTCACGCTAATAGGAAGGCCTCTTCTAAGGTTTGTTCATTGTTTGTTAAATCTCATTTATTAAATGTGATCCAGGAGTCATCATCTGGGCCCAGAGGCATCCAGGGTTATATATTACAAAAGAAGAAAGGTTTTATATTTAGAATTTAGACACTTCCTAAATCTATGTGTAGTCATTGCATATCAAGTCTGGCGAGGTACCCAGACAGTGCCTTCAAGGACCCTCAGGGGTCTGCGGGACCCTCTGTTGAAAACCTAGGAGGTATAGGGCTGTATTTGCACCGCCAGTGTTACCCAAATTAGTTTTTTTCTGAAACACACCATGAATCAGAATGTCTGAAGAGCTGCATGTGTGTACAGTATTTTGTCAGCTCACTGGTATTGTGTAGGATTTTTTAACGAGTAAATTAGCTTGTAGAAAGTTTTAAACCAATGACTTAAACTAAGTTCTTAAAGCCAGAAAGCCACAGCTGTCTTAAAGGAGAATTTTATCATTTATAATATCTGTGTGTTGTCCTTTGTTCTTAGTGTAGCACTGACACCTGCCACGAAACCCTGCTATTTTCACTGCTGTGCATTAACCCCATTTACACCCCCGTATGTAGCCGAGATCTGGTCAGAGTGGAAGCCACGGTTATTGAGAAGACCGAATCCTGGCCCAGAGTCCACCTGCGCTTTCTGAGAAGGCACAGATACCAAAGAAAAAGAAGTACGCTCATACCACCATCTTTGTTTTGCCTGCTGTGTGTATTTAATGGAAATGTAAACTTAAATTTAATTTGTGAAATTATGAATAATTATAATGATTATATTATAATAATAACAATGCGTACATTTATGTAGCGTCTTTCATACATTAATGTGGCCGAAAGTGCTTTACAAAAAAGTTATTAAAATAGAAAAGGAAGGTAAGACAAGAAAATCTCCCAAACAGAATAGAAAATGGATTCAGTCAAATACATTTTCACTTAGGCTTAAGTGCATCTCATCTACATTTTGGCCACCAGAAGATGGTCACAATTTCCCGGCAGGATTCTTCTCAAAGAAATCTACCATGCACATGCTGTATGTCGCTTGGGATAAAAGCGTCTGCCAAATTGATATGACAGCCAGCTACAGTTAGAAATGAAATGTACAACTTAAGTGTGATCCACAATTTCTTCCAAAGGAGGATCACAGAAATGAGAGAAACACATTTATAAGATTTTTGTTTAACATTAATTTGCTCCATTAACACAAGTTCGGGATTTTGTAATATTGTTTACATGGCAATGCAACCATAACTGAATTGTCAATTTGTGTCTCTGTGAAACTGATTTTTTTCTCTTTCCTTCTCTTTGGCAGTTATTATTCAGCCTCAGACAGTACTTCGGATTAACACGGTTGAAATTGCCCCCAACTTGTCCTGATTTCTCATTCTACTAATACAATGTACATTTGCACAGGGTTGTGTATGATTAATATTAAAGTTGGAATTTCAAAGCTCGTCTTAACTGTTGTCTTTTCATAAATGGGCCTCAGATTCCTTAACAAATCAAAAGTAGTATACAGGAGAGTGTCATGTCTGCACTTTTCTAGCTTGACAAACAATGCATTTATATAGCCTACCATTATATTATTAGATTTATTTTGCAGATTCTCTTATCAATCAATCAATCAATCAATCAAATTTTATTTGTATAGCGTATTTTACAGCAGTTGTCACAATACGCTTTACAGACAACCCTGGCCTAAACCCCCACAGGAGCAAGCCTAAGGCAACAGTGGCAAGGAAAAACTCCCTGTGGCAGATGGGGAGAAACCTTGGAAGGAACCAGGCTCAAGGGGGAAACCCATCCTCCTCTGGTCGGCTCAGGGTGCCGACTGGTGACCAGCTTGTCAGCCAGTTTTATAAGATATGTGATGTGGCTCAGATGATGGGTGGGGCCGAGTGGCAGTGATGGGGAACAGCAGGTGGCGGCAGATGTGGGCAGGGTGGAGGCAATGACGAAGGGGGGGCTGGACAGCAGAGGTGGAGGAGACCAGACGACTCTCGAACAGTCTCGAGGGTTGGGGCAAGAGCCCCGCCGGCAGCGTGGGGAAGAGCGTAGAAAGGCAATTAGGGAATTTGCAATATAGCAGACAGTGAGTAAGGTGGCAGTGGTATGTATTGGGGGGACCCCGCCAGGAGTAGAATATGGCTACATATCTACTAGGACAGGGATGGAGAACCCATGCGGTCATGAGGGGTAGACAACCATACCCGCCTATCAAGAGCCAGCCCATGTAAAGTCGGGTCACAGCTGATTGACAGGTGACAGTAAGGAAAGGATTGCCACCTACAAAGCTCTATGACTACAGGCTTCTTGCACCCTGTCTCCAGACTACAACTGATTGTTATCCAGAATAACTTAGGAAAGAGAACATACAATACAGAGGAAAATTATTTTTGATACTGTCTGATTTTCAGCATGTTTGCCTATTTTTCCACATTGAATTTTTTCATACCTTTTGTGGGTTGCATAAAAAGGGAGCCTACAAGAAAAATTCTGTATGTTTTCAGCTGGGCCCCGCCTGGCAATTGATCCCACTTGGGTATTGGGGTCTGGCAAGGGAATTTTGATTGGATGGGAGCTGAAGGTTGGTGAGCACCCCAGGATTTTATTCAGGTTTGTTTGTTAAATAAACCCCCACTCCTACTTGTGTTTTTGGATTGGAATACATAAAGAAAGGGCATTTATAATGGGGCAGTTATAAAGAGTAGTTTAGCCCAGGGTTGTCTGTGAAGTGTATTGTGACATAAAGTAAGCTTGCTTACTTAGTGTGTTTAACTATCTGAAATATATTTTAATGTGTTTATAACAAAACTATGTATGTCATTTAAGGTGAACAATGGAAAGGTACTGGAGAGGAATGACCTGAGAAAAGGAAGAAAACAATGTGGGCAAAGCGGAACTTGCCACAGGCGTTTAAGAATGTCATGAATGAGTAAATGTGACTTGAGAGATATACTTTGTAAAAGAAGTAAATTGTAGTTAAAAGTAACTTGTCATGTCTTGATCGATAGCGTTTGAAAAGTGCATATACCAGTGGTCTCCAACCTTGGTCCTGGAGAGCTACAGGGTCTGCTGGTTTTCATAGTGTCTCTGCACTTCATGAATCAATTAGAGCAGTTGATTACACAGTTAACTCACCTGGTGTCTTGGGTCTCAATTGGGTACTGATTTTAAGGTGAAAACAAAAACCAGCAGACCCTGTAACTCTCCAGGACCAGGGTTGGAGACCACTGGCGTCTGTGAATAATACCAAAAGAGAACAAGCTGTTCTGATAAGAAGCAACACCTACCCCCACATACATACCAAGGCCTGTCTAAGGGCCGTTGGAAAGATATAAAGGAGAGAGGTGTAAACAGAAGTTTGAGACTTTCTTCTCGAACTCTGAAAATTAGTGCTTGAACGGTTTCTCCTATTTGGCCAAGTTGTAAAAGTTGTGTTGCTGAATTATTCTGTGACCCGACTATATCATTTTCCTCCGGTGAAGGTAAAATCCACGACAGTATTGTGACAATTGTTTGTGAAACGTGCTATATAAATCAAGTTTGCCTGACTGATATTGATATGCTACCATCGTTGTGAATTGTTTCTTGGTAGAACCCAACGATACCTATATCGGACTCCGTGTCTTTAATCATAATTGAATTAGGCTAATTGTTAGTGGCACAGGTAGGCCTAGGGCTATATTCACCGACCCTGGCTTGATTAATTTACTCCTGTAACGGCTGGAAACAACCCCACAAATCCCGACTCGACTGACTGCGTGCTTTCAAGAGCATAAGAAGAGCAGTCGTGTCAACAACGTGTGTGGAACGATCCAGGTAAGATTGTCCTACACAACACCTACAGGTTAGCTTAGTCTTCACTGTGACATGATTATTTTAGTTTTGGGCCTTCGTGTCCTTTAAATAAGTTATGTTCGCTACGTAACGCTCGCTCGCGTGTCTACCTCAGCTTCTCCCACTGTCACATGTGCATTGGGTAAATAAAATTTACGAATCATAGGTTATCCCCTGTGAATTTAAGTTACGGCTACTTTTCTGTGCTCTTCGAGGCGATACTCACTTGTAACTGAAGTAGGCTACCTTATTCAGCGATTTTTGTCCACATTTCATACAGAAGTGATGCTGTGAGTTGTGTAAACTACGATTTCTACTCAACCCCGCTCAGTCTGTTAAATTGGACTGTCTTAAGGCAGTCTTGATTTGAATTAACAGTAGCCATGATCAAAGTTGGTCTTATAAACAATGCCTATGGATATGCCAAATAAAGGTTGCTTCGATTACGAGTTGGCTACAACATTGAAGCTTTGTAAAGTCCATTTTAAAACGTGTTCCTTTTTGCCTATACTTTTCGCTTTTTGTAAAAAATTAAGCAGTTTTTTCCCCCCTTCAGACCACCTTTTGATTCGTTAAGCAGACCTGCCAATCTGCACGCATTTTGTGTACCAACCACGCAATTATTGGTCATAATACGCAGGTACGAAATGCCAGCTGAAACTACGCAAAAAATATACTATTGTAATTTAATTACGGAAAAAAACAATTAATACAAAACAATACCGTACATTTATTCGATATTTAAACTACATCCCTCGGATTGAACCAGATGCTACGACCTTGTGTTTGTGGTTCTGTAACCCCTCCCCGACCCACTCAACATCCACTGATAGGCAGCGGTACTTTATCTAACGAGGCGTAACGCTGCATTGCTGAGGTAAAATGGGAAGTGGGGAGTAATCAAGCACAAACATGTGACCGTAATGTTAACATAAAACGGTAAAACATGTTCGGCAACTTTATCAGATGATGCATTTCAAGGGGTATATCCTAATGAGAGAAAGTGTGTATATAGTTAGCCGTAGTAGTAGCTCGCATGCGAATTAGCCTCGTTACGAGACGTGTGAATAACTGTTGGAGTAATTAAGCTGCAGTAACTCCAACGCTACGGAGACTCCCTGTTCAAACTTTGAATCGCGCACGCTGTGCTGGAGCAAAGTGACCATTGCAAAGGTGTTTGACTATATACTGCTAACGTAGCATATAATTCCTGTTATTGCAGCCAGTTACCCGACCAGCCTTGCAGTTAGAAAATAATCATGACGTCAGATGACGAGGATACTAACAAGGAGAGTGAGAGCAGCAGACCTACTAATGAGAAGCGAGTCCATGGCCCCCGAGAAGTTCCTCGCAAAAGATCAGGAGCAATGGCCGTACCTCCGCCCCTCAAAACTACCGCACCATGCATTTTGCACATGGTGCCTAATGTCAAAATCATAATTGCACAAAGGAGCTTCAGGTAATAATTTGGCTAAACCTCTAGTTACAAAAGCCTACTTTCCTAGATAATTTTTCAATTGAATACTATTTTTTTCATTAGGCCTATATGATGTATGCCATAAGCTGATTCAATTATTTAATTAAATAAAAATGGAAGTCATGAACAGAAACTTGGTTTTATTCATAATTGACAGTTTATTTACATCGCAACATAAGCTTTTTTTTACGTTACAACAAGTTTCTGTAAATACTTGAAAATGAAAACGTCACAATATACAAAAACTTATTTCCAATTTTATTAAATAAATGAATGCAATTAACTTATGGTTATCAGTTTGTATAAGCACACATCATATAATGAAATATTAATCATGAACAAATTGTTTTAAGTAGGTGTACTCAAACTTTTGACTTGAAAGTATATCATAATATAGCCCAGTGCAGTGCAAGTGATATTTTAGAATCAGGTCAAATTATACAATTTTACCTGATCACTTTAACAGTCAAAACTAGAATTATGAAGAAAGGCTTGTGTGCGTGCCAAGCGAAGTGGTGCGAAAGCATGTGAAGCGTTACACGGACTATTGTGGTATTCAGAATATTTTCCTAAGGTTGGCAGGTCTGGTTGAGCATGATATGACCACATTCTCATTTTTGTTCAGTGGCCTATTGAATTTTAGAACTAATTGGATTTCTGTAATTGCTGCCACACAATCCATTCCAATTAAAACAGATTGTGATGATGTGATGCAGAATTGCACCAAAAGCATATGTGGTCAGTTGCAGAATGATTCAGCATGTCTATTTATGGGGTAAGGAACCAAATCATATGGAGAGTAAAATGTATAATTATACAATTTCTATATACAGCACTTCATGTAGGCCTGCATGTCTTGTAGCCCAAGAATGTGAAAATATGCTTTCAAATAAAACACTTTATATAAAAATGCATTTTAATACACACACACACACACACACACACACACACACACACACACACACACACACACACACTGACAAACATGCGGTAGCTGCTGTTAAAGCTTTGTTTGAATATAATCTTCCCCCTCACTGAAAAGCAGTGACCTGGCTGAAGTATTAATGTGGCGTGTTGATGTGTGGGCTAAAAAAATGTTTGCAGGAGGGTAACCTCCACCTTCTCCGTTCAGAGGTGTGCCATGGTTGTGTTGGAGCTTGTGGCCCAGATCCCCCTGCCCTTGATGCTTTTTGGGGTGGCATCTCTACTGTATGTGCTCTACCTGTTCTCTTCCACCCCTGGGTGTGCAAAATGCCCACCAGGACCCAGACCACTGCCCCTCCTTGGGAACCTGCTCCATCTGGACCTCAAAAGGTTCAACATCTGTACCCATGAAGTAAGGACCGAAATAATATGGAGTGTTAAATATTTGTACAATATACGGCACTCTTCATGTAGTTTTTCAGCCCAAAAATGCGTGAAAGTAAGGTCTAAAATAATACAAATGGCTAAAATGCATTTTTAAATAAGAGATGGAAGGAACACACAGGCTTCATTACTCCATATCCTCTGGGGTGAAAAGAGACCAACAGAATGAAATAACAGATGAAGATCCTTGTCGGTTGCAAGTTTTGCTTGTCTGAATAATTTGGAGCCTTAGAACTTGCTCATGTTCTCTTGCCTCCATATTTTTTAACCTTTTACCACCCACCCCCCTTTTTGTTCTCTCGACAGTATCTTGATTTGGATTAGGCTAGGTTTCTAATAAAACAAAGTGACTATTTGTTTGTTAGACCCTTGTGGTGAATAAGGATATAAAGTTTTCAAGGGTTTATTACATTTTTGGACCATACATACCAGGCTGCTTTGAAGGTCGGGAAACACCATATTCTAAGATTTTACTTTGAAAACTCTGCCGTAAATAGTACCTGGATTGTATTTGACAGGCTTTTTTTTAAATTTATTTATTTATTTTTTAATGACCATGACCGAAAAGACGAGTCTAATCTTTCAATACATATATTACATATTCATTCAGCTTTTCATAGCGCTAGGATCCTGTGCTAATTACAAAACGCTAGCGTCCCGCCAGCAGGACAGTGGGTGGGAAAAGGTTTTAATCCCCCTCACACTCGCACACACATGCGCACACACACACACACACACACTCGCACACACACACAGACACAAAACAAAAATATGTGGAATGTTGGCTAGGTTGTTTTTACAGCTTGCTGTTCAGCCCTAATAATAATTTTGGTCTCTCCAGCTGTCTAAGAAATACGGATCTGTGTTCACTCTACACCTCGGCCCAAAGAAAGTGGTCATCGTGACGGGCTACAAGGCAGTCAAACAGGTCCTCTTGAGCCCCTCAGAGTTCGAGGAAAAGGACATGCTTGCCATCTTTAGAGAAATGTTCCATGGACACGGTATACGATTGACATGTTTAACTACTTGTGTGCTCTGCAAACATAGTGCTCAGGAAAATATTTTCTTACTTCAAGCTTTGATTTTTGAAGTGAGTACAATTGTACTTTATTATTTTTTTAAAGCAAGTTTGGGCAGCTAACTTGTAAAAATGTGCACGAGAGTGAAACAACATGCATTATAAAGCGACCATCTATAAAACAATACGTGAATAAAATCTATACATAGATGTAGTGTAGATGGTCACACCGACTGAATACTACTTTTCCTAACTATGACCAGTAGGTCAAGAGTCCCTGTACTGTGTTATGCATTTGGCCTCAGGTGAATAGCCCTTACTCTGTACCCATTGATGGCCTGCCATCAGCTCAGAATTGCAGCCGTCCAATAGCGGCCAGTCTCTGCAAGGCTGTCCAGATGACGATGAGCCGTTAAACGAATGTAGCATAGTTGGGAACGGTTCTGCAGCTAGCCGCCTGCCATAGTGGTGATTGGGGAAAAACAGTGTTCGCCAGTTAGCTTAACAGTGGTCCAACACTGCTTCCTAGCTGGGTCGGCTTGTTTGCTTCTTTCTGTCTAATTCTTACACATTTACTGCATTTATAACAGGGTTGTCCAGGCTTCACCGAAAAGGGTCGGTGTGGGTGCAGGGTTTTGTTTTAGCCCAGCACCAATACATGGTCTTACAGTGTACTTGAAGACCAGGATTTGTTGATCAGTTGAATCAGGGACTGGAGTGCTTTGCTAAAACTAACCTGTGCCCACATCGGCCCTTTTCAGATAAGACTGGCCACCCCTGGCATAGAAGGCTCAGAGCTACAATTGTCAAGACTGCCGTTCTTTTGCACGGTATAAAAGTACGCACGCATTCGTTTCTGTGCCTCATGTTCCTCCGCTCTCCCAGGTGTTCTGTTTGCCAATGGAAAATCCTGGAAGGCGATGAAGCATTTCTGTCTTGGCAGCCTGCGCAACTTTGGAATGGGCAAGGCGGTAGGGGAAGAGGTGATAATGAAGGAATGCAACCACTTCATCGAGGTACTGGAGCAGTTTAAGGGTGAGAGAAATGAGCCTGGATTCAGTTATCATTTGTCCTTAATTTCAATCAAAGGTAAATGAAGGTCTTGTGTTTCTAACCAAAAAAAAAAACCCACACTGAGTAAACATACATTATTGTGCAATATTGGGAACAGTTGTATTAAAAGGTAACATGTAGCTGATCAAATTTGACTGTTGTGAATCAATTAAATTGACCGAGGTCAGGAACCACTGTGACAACTGAGTATTTCAAATTGGGGTGGTAAAAAAAAAAAAAAAAAAAAAGGAGTGGTAATGCAAGAAAAAGTGTCTTGACTTCTTGAGGGGCAATAATGGGACTATTATAGGGGGGGAAAAAACTCAAGTTTTGGCTTGTTCTCTCTTCAGGCGAGCCTTTCGACATCCAGCTTCTGGATACCTCCGTCTCCAACATAATCTGCACCATCCTGTTTGGCGACCGCTTTGACTACACTGACCCCACCTTACGGGAAATGCTTGGCTATTTAAAGCGAACTATAGACTTGATTAGTTCTGCTGAAATTCAGGTACTCGCCTTAATCATCCTAGTGTTAAAAAAATAAATAAATAAATAAAATGTTGGCTTTGTAATGTTAGGACACTCAAGTGGCAAAGTTGTTTCCTCAGGGACGGTTCCTCGGTTTGCCGCTAAATTGGTTCCTTTCGATTATACGCCAGGCATCCACAGTCCCCCCCCAGTTGTCTTTACTGAGATACATCATGAAAGAAGAAATCTGTTCAGAATATTTTGAAAAAGTGGGTGTTTGCAAACACTATTGCAGAGCTCTGGGAATTATAAAATGAAACTTGCTTCTAACCAGTACATTACGTTCATTTAGTGGATGTCTAGTTGAGAATTTAAACAATATTATTCTTAATATTCATATAAAGAAGGGAGTTAACTACAAAAATGCTTTTTTTTTGTATTTTTTTTATTTTTTAATTTTGGCTTTTGGATGGTTACTGCAGCTGCACAGCATATTCCCGTGGCTGTCCTGGTGTGGTGGTCTGCTACTGAGAAATCGGTCCCAGGCACTGAAGAACTACCGATTCTGCACTGAGAAGATGAAGGAGCTGGTGGGGCAGTTTAAGGACACTTTCTGCGCCCAGGCCTGCAGGGGAATTGTGGACGACTTCCTTGTGCAGCAGCTCAAGGTAAGGGGCCGAGAGAAATGGGGCCGCGACTCGGGTGAACCTAGCCGTGTTTCATCCTTGGCCTCGAATCTTAATTACATTACACTCATTCACAGACGGGCATCATGTGGGGCATTATCAGTAGGGAAAAGTCATGCAAATTCAAACGCATGCACACACATCTACGTAAATCATGCAAATTCAAACGCATGCACACATCTCTATGTAAATCATGCAAATTCAAACGCATGCACACATCGTGACCTTGTCCAGTTTAATCGGGCGCTGTGAGTGGAAGAGAGACCTTGCACCGGCACCCGCGCTTCTTGGATAAAATTACGGCCGTCGTTCTGCGGTGAACACACGGCGCATTTGCCACGCATTGAATAATGCGCCTTTCGATTAATGAGCAATGCAGAGCAAACCGGTTTCACGCATGCCCTCGACCTAAAGCGCTTTGGATGAAAGCGCTATATAAATGCAGTCCCTTCTACCTGTTCCCTTCCAGGAGTCAGACCAGCCAAGCTCCTACTTCTCTAACAGCAACCTCCTTGGTATCGTCAGCGACCTGTTTGTAGCAGGGACGGAGACCACTTACATCACCCTGGTCTGGGGTTTGATCCTGATGGCCAAGTACCCCGATATACAGGGTGGGGACACGCAAACACAAATGCATACATGCATGCACACGTGCAAGTATACCAGTTCCCTCTTGCAAGTTGGGAACACGGATTAGAACAGGTGATTTCAGCAATGGCTCTCTCTCGCTCTCTCGCGCTCTCGCTCTCTTGTGCTCTCGCTCCCTCTGCCCCTGTGTATAGACCGGGTTCAGGAGGAGCTGAGCCAAGTTATTGGGTACCGGGAACCTCAGCTCAAGGACCAGAAGAACCTACCCTACACCAACGCTGTGATCCATGAGATCCAGAGGTTTGCCAGCCCCGTGTCCATGATCACTCGCACCACCTCCTTTGATGTCACCTTCCAGGGATACTTTATTGAGAAGGTTCGTTCCCTTCCCCTCATGTCTGTTTCCCTGTCCTCCCTTTCTCTCTTCCTCTCTTTTGCTTTAGTCTGGTTTAAAGAGATATTATGGAGCAAGGCTCCACACAGCCTTTCTTTATGCAGTGCATTTTTATGATGTTTGGCACAGTAAGCTTTGTTTTTTTTTTTTTTTTTTTTTTTTTTTTTTTTTTCCTTCCCCTCCTTCCATTTTTAAAAATGCTTGGATGTGTGTGTGCACCACAGGGAATGAAAACGCTCCTGTCCCTGGAATCAGTGTTGCGGGATGAAGATGAATGGGAGACCCCCCACAGTTTCAACCCAGGCCACTTCCTGGATGAAAAGGGCTGCTTCACCAGGAGAGATGCCTTACTGAACTTCTCTGTGGGTACGGCACATGCACAGCAGAGCGCATGGCAAATCTCTGTAGTCATCAGCCAATGCAAGAATCTAGACTCCTGACCACAGGTTTTGATTCTTGGGACAGACACACTATTCAGCATGTGCCAAGGTCTGTAGGCTTACGGTTTCACCAGGAGGTCAGTGGTGAATGTAGAGAGAACATGAAGGCCTAGAGTATGTACCTATAGTTACATGTACTCTTTACATGTACCTGTATTTCCATTCTCTTTCTGCAACTGCATCTGTAATGCTGTTTTATGAAGGGACTGATTGTCTCCCCTGTAGTTTTACAGTAGATGCTTGGATTATGTATAATTGAAAGGGACTGCGATACTCTTTGTCCTTTGTAGTTGTGTAAAGGTGCTTAAATTCCCTCCTCCGTAACTATAGAAAAGGCCCATCTGCGATTCTCTCTCCTGAAAAGACATCAGGATTATCCCTTTTAGTTGTAGTTGTTTTCTGGGCTGTATTAAATTTTGGCCCTGTATGTGGTCAGGTTCTGCTTTGTATCTCTGAACCGATACTCTTCAGTTTTGGTTTTCAATGCTTTAAATTGCAGTGGGTCTAGAATATGTAGCACTTTTCCCCAGTATACACAGGGGGTCAGAATGTGTGAGTCTCCGAGCAAAGCTTCTATACTCTACCGAATGCTTGTCCCATCTAATGTAGTCATTATGACTGAGTGGGCCCCCATACGTCACTTCACCCCATACGACGATTTCTTGGATTACGCAAGGATTTTGTCAAAGTTCCTTCTAATTGCATAAAGAGTCTCTGCAGTAGTGTTAACCAACCCTGTCCCTGGAGATCTACTGTCCTAGGCATTAATTTCAACCCTAATTTGGCACACCTCACTCAAATAGGACCTCAGCAAGCTTGAGCTGTTGAATGAGGTGTGATTTGAGTTCAGGTGAAAACCTTCTAGGGATGGGCATTTGGATGATTTTCTGTGCTCGATTACCCAGGCTCATTGATATTCACATTATCAGAATGTCCAATACTTGTGTTTAGGAAAAGTCACAAAGAGGGAGGCATATTGATTTTTATGACTGCTGGTTTATCAAATTTCTGGAAGTGACAACTGTTAGATTGACCGCTGTGGAACGTCTGTTAACTGCTTTTTAACTAGGCTACTGTAGCTACCTTGTAAATTCCAGGTTTCTGAATTAATGTTAGGTAGGCCTAAAGATCCTCTACTGACATACAATTATTAGATTTATTATTAGATTTATTGTGTATATCTCATTAAAAACACATCTATATAAAAATAGGGAAGAGAAAATTACTGAGTCCATGCCTATGTGTTTCTTTGAGCCGGAATATGTTTGGATGCATGTATCTCATACATTTTATATGCGTTATCAGTTACTCATAACACACGGTGTAAAAATAACTTTTTTTTAAAAAAAAAACATTTTTCAGAGTCAAGTTACTCACGCATACAAAGCACTGTCTGTAAATCATTAATTCAAACTAATTGCAAAATCTAGGCCTGCAATTAAAAGTATTGATATTAAAATAAAGCCAAGTTACAAGAAACAATATACACACTCTTAGCTCACACAAAGTAAATGAGCTGTATTCCAAAGCAATGCTACCCAATATGTCCTAAATTATTTCAAGTAAATTGGCCCCATGGTTTTACATCTTAGCATCTGAAGAGAATGTGGTCATTCAACAGGAGCTGAGGAATTCTATTCAGACAGGGCAGCAGATGCTGTCTTATGAGGCACAGTGGCCTTGAAAGCGTTTTAGTATATCAAAATCTAGCTCTTCTAATTTGGTTTCTGGTCCCTGAACCATTGCAGTGATTTTTAATTGTAGAAATTGATGTTAAATTTAGGTACAGAGTCTGCATATAGCCGCAAAATTGATGTGTTCGGCAGTCGTTTTCGGTAGAACTGAGAGCAGAATGCTAGGCCTCTGGGCAGTGTGTCTCCGTCTCCCTTGCTGTCTCTTTTCCACCATGGTTGTGTGACGTGTTGTGACCCTCATAGGGCACCGGGCGTGTCCAGGAGAGAGCCTGGCCAAGATGGAGCTCTTCCTCTTCTTCACCTTCCTTCTGCAGAGGTTCCGCTTCTCGCCACCGCCAGGCATGTCTCAGGATGCGCTGGACCTGAACCCAGTCGCGTGCTTCATCAAAAAGCCCTCCACACATCGGCTCTGTGCCCGGACCTTGGCCTGAACCTCTGGTATTCTGTGCCTAACCTAATAAAATCTTTCACGTTTGTGAAAGTTTGGAAGACAATAACAATCTCGTCATGAGCATCTGCTTGATTTAATAAATGCATACCCTCCACAGCTGAGTTCTTTTCTTTTCTTCTTATTGCAGGATTCTTCACTTTCTCGTACATGGTGGTCATCAGATTATTTTCTAGGCCGCTGTAGCTACCTTGAATGCCTCTGGATTCTCCCCCCCCCCCCCCCAAGCAATTTGCAAACAGGCGTATAAAATATGTACACAGAGCCGGACCTTCTACGAGGCACTGTGCCTAGGGCCCCCAAAAGTCTAGGAACTGTTCTGTATGTAAGGCTATTATTGACTATTGCGCAGACCTGTCCTAGCAGGGTTGGGGTTATTTCCTTTTTAGTTCTGTAAAGTCAGGCCAGTAGCTCCATAGAGCCATGCACAATTGGCAGTGGTTAATATCTGAAGCAGATTTTGTCCTCTGACAAGCATATTTGGAAATTATGAAATTTGATTAACTTCCCCCGTATTTTAGCCTGACAGGGTAAATGTTGTGTTTGACGACATCTAACTAACAACGTATTATGATGAAAATTAGGTGGTTTGAAGTGTAGATACTAAGTTAACAGCTGTTAGAGAAAGAACTGGCCAGCTGTGAAGTCATTGCAGAAAAGGGGTCTTCTTAACTGGGCAGATACCACAATATGACATGGTGGACAGCAACTTTAAGGACAGTAGCTCTACACAAAAATTGATGATATAAATATGAAACGTATGAAAACTCTTGAATTGAGAATTATAACAAAATTAAGAAATGTATACATTGTGGCATTTCACAATTGCTTTCTTCAATCATCTATTTAATTTAGTCAGAATAATCCCTCCATGTTAACCAGGATGACGCCTTTAAGTTTTAGTGCTGTATATTCATAATTAGGAAAATCTTGGACTCACGTCTAAATATCGACGTCACTGTTCTGATGTTTTGCTTGAGACTTTCCAGAAAGTGAAAACGTGCTCTTCAAGGTTTACAATATCTGTATTTTGCTAATCTCATTAGGTTTTAGGGTCTGTTTTGAGACCGTCAGTCATCATACTACAATGCCCGGCCACATTATCCTTGTTTTTGGAAGGTTCATTCGTGTTAATTGAACACATATTACATGCTAAAGCTTAGTTACAAGTCGTCCAGCCCCCCTCAACTGCTTCTTCCGCGAAACGGTTCCGTTAACTCGAGGAGATTCAGAACTTCAGACCATATGCCATTTGTGGTAGCAAAGAACGGCGCACTCTCGTGATGTTAGTTCACTCTATCCATACACCAGCAGGGGAACAAACTGTTCATTTTTTTGGATTAAAAGCCAAGATCGCTCCGAAAGCCTCATAATAAAAATGAATAATGATGACTACAAACTTCACATTGCCAAGAACTTTGAGAAGAGCCGGGAGTTTGGCCTCCCCAAAAACGGTCCGTATAGTGATTTTGGGACAAGCAGCCGTCGGTAAGACAGGTAAATAAAATGAAATATAGGGTAATTAGAAAAAGGAGCGAGTTAGTGCATCATTACAATATTTACACCTTCATACCTTAAAATGCTTATAATTCTGAATAACGCTAAGAATGTGGTTTGTAGACTATTACTACGAAATTAATACGTGGTTATGATCATAGCTATTGCATTTCATTAGCCTATATTGAAGCTGATTTCCTACAAATTTTGCAGTTATATTTTCCGGTTATGCTGTAGCCTACTTTTCACGTATAATTTACTCGGTTCCTACTGCAGCATTGACTGTCCGATTCATTACCAAGAGATTCATTGGCGAGTACGACCCGACCCTCGGTACGTGTTTTACAATTCATCTTAAAATGTTAGTGTTGTTTAAAGTGTGGATGTGGCATTTTTAACTGTAATCGGAGTAATCGTTAAATTGGGTTCAATGGAAACTTCTGGTTTAATTTGTTGGTAAATGTATTCATTTGCAGAAACAATTTACAGACATGAACTGTCTGTAGGTGGAGACATGGTTCGTTTTGAAATCCTCGATACAGCCGGGCAGGTGAGAACAACACGTCGTTTGCTTCTTTCAACCAGTTCCGCCCTTACAAATATGTCCTCAATCATGAATGCAGCACAGTTTTATATACTAATGAAAGGACTTTGTGCCTGTTGGAATTTTTGGGCCACCTCCTAGCTTATGGTAGGCTTGAAAAATAGGGTAATTGTTAAATTACATGTTTTCTATGTGGTGAGTCTAGTTCAAAGAGTCATTCAGATGATATTTTTCATTGTAACCTTGTTATATACAGGGTTTCCACATTTCTTGAAAATTCGTAAAATTATAAATAAAATTTCATTATAATAATAAGCCTGCATTGAAGTTTGCATTGGACTGTGATACTATATCTCCCCTTCAATGCAGTTTGCCAATCAATTTGCCATGCTTTGTTTATATCTGATATATTAAATTATATACAGTCCTTCCCTACAATTTTGCCACTCTGAAATACCGAAGTCTGGTCCATTTAATAAAAAGGAAACCTTGTGTTGACAACACCCACATCGCTGTTGCTGCCTCTTCATTTCGAGGGATAAGCTGTGAGCTGTCCGTCATTTCCCAGGCATTCAGTTCAGTTCAGCACTGTCCTTTTGTTGCTACCATTGAGAATTACAAGGACTGGGGTCAGCCTCAGCTTACTGGTTCCGTGGATTCCTGTGGGATCTGCTCATGAGCGCAAGAAGCCAGTTCATGGAGCCTACCATGTTTGACTATGGGGCTTTTATTTGGTATCAGAGTGTGAACACTGGGTACCTAAAGAGTGAAAAAAATCTTACTCAGAAAAAATATTGGTCCCTGGAGAGTAATTAGTTCAGCGTGAATAAATTTTAGAATTTAAAAGTATTGTCCAAAATGGTGTAATTCGGCTGGGTAAATTCATAGTTTTGAATGGACTTTAATGGGGAAATTTGCTTTTTGGCACCAGAGCCTAAATAAACTGCAGTACCTCCAGCAGTAACCACTGGCATCTGCCAGCTGCAGGGTTAATGTCAATGCCTGGTCCCCTGGTGATTACAGGCGTGCAAGGACACAGACACAGCTGCTGCCACAGTGGCATCCTTTAGGTGGTGCTCTCTCTTTTATTCGCTAGTAAATTCGAGGCACCATAGAAGAGGACACGGATCTTGCAATATCACTTTGCTCCCCAGACTTCAAAACTGCTGGCTGGGTATTTGGGGGTATAACTAGGCCCCCAGGCCCTTGTTGATATGTGATCACAGTGACTGCAGTGTTTGTGTGCACATTTTGTCTCAACCCGACCCCTGTGTACATGGGTAGCGCACCTAGATGGAATGATGCACCTTTGATGCCTGTAGATGCCCCAGGTGGAGGAGTCAAAGTTGGAAAACTGCCAGATGTATAAATCTGGGAACAATGCCATGTGCATACAGTTCATGTTCACTTGTCTGCATATTCGGTGCATCGTAAATATGTTTTCTGAGTCCTCAGAAAGCCACCCGACTGACCTGCCAAACAGTGAGCACGTTATGTCATCACGTGCGGCACCATTTTCAAAAGCAGTGTGTTGGGAAAGCTTTGTAATAGCATGGGCCAAGTAAGGACTGGCCAGGAATTTGAATTCCCCTGTTCTTTCAGCCTTCTTACTATCACTTGAAAGAGTTTTTTTTCTCACGATTATACTGTAAACGGATATGTTAAAAGGATTCCTACAATTTAATCATTTTTAAAAAGTCACAATCTTAATATTTTCCTCCTCTCACCTTGTAAGAACATGGTTTGTTTGTGGTGTTATTCTTCCAGGAGGAGGATGCTCTGCTGATTGAGGAGAAGATTAAGTGGGGTGATGGCTTCGTCATTGTGTACTCGGTGACAGACAGGTGTAGCTTTGACGAGGTTATGCGGCTGTGTTTCCTGGTCAACCACGTTCACTCCACAGCCAGAAAGGGCAATGCGGAGCCTGTTGCCAACAAGAAGGACCTGGAGTTTGACCGCATGGTGACCACAGAAGATGGGGAGAACCTATCCAAAGGTCTGAAACTGCGGTTCCACGAGGTTTCTGCTCGGGAAGGCTGTGACGAGACAGCGGCAGTGTTCCACGCACTCTGCAGGGACATGGTCCACCTGCTCAGCTCCTCTCCCACCTCCTTCAGGAGGCGGGCCGTCTCCAAGCTGATGGAAAAAATCCCCCGGATCCATTCCAGTACCACGCTGGGCTCCACCACCACTTTGGGCCCCACCTCCATGTTGGGCCCTACCGCTGTGCTGAGCTCCACCTCCATGTTGGGCCCCACCTCTGTGCTAAACTCCACCTCCATGTTGGGCCCTACCGCTGTGCTGAGCTCCAGCTCCATGCTGGGCCCTACCTCTGTGCTGAGCTCCACCTCCATGTTGGGCCCTACCGCTGTGCTGAGCTCCAGCTCCATGCTGGGCCCTACCTCTGTGCTGAGCTCAAGCTCTGTGCTGGGCCCCTCTGGCCACAGGTTCAGCTTCAGCTCCTTCAGAGACTTCCCACAGGATTGAAAGCAAAGGCCATGCATTTGGAATATAGGAGCACTCAATGACAGTAAGAGACCATTGAGTTATATAAGCTGCTCATCGAAAGCTTTGCTCTTCACTCTCAGGCCTGACACTGCTAAAGAAAGAAATTTCTTTGTGTCGGGAAAATGAACTCATTTGCAGTGCAGTTCACTCCTATATGAACTGTTTTCTATAGTGAGTTAATTCAAGAATATGTCAAATCAAATCACATCTCTATCATCCCCCATCGAATATTGCAATGGATATGGTTACAACGGCAGAATAAGGCACTGAAGGACTCGCTTTTTTAAAATGCCATTTAATTTTATCGTTCTTTTGTCACAGAGATTTTAAAGTGGAACCTTTGCTGCATCTTCCTCGATCATAGATTTCCATTTCAAATGAAGCCTTGTTGAACTTGTCTGATGGACTAATCAAATTTGCAAAAAGACGTGTGTTTGTAGAACCAAAACACGTTTCATGGTAAGCAAATGAAAGAAAAATATTTTAGAGTGATCTATCACTATCTCCTCACTGCCACCCAAGATAATTTCAATCTGACAGAGAAAAATTTGCAAACTGTTTGCAGAGCAAGAGATATACAAGGGAATTTGTTTGCATTTAGAGGATGTAAAGGTGCAACATGAGCAGTCTGTGGCTCCTGATTCTACACGTGTTCATTTTAAGGTGACGGTTGTATTTTAAAAATAATTATCTCGGGTTGTAATGTACTGATCCATTTGAATGACATTTACATTAGTGTATTATGGATCCCCTTGAAGTGACATGCATAAAAAATGTTTGGACAGTCCTCTGAGCAAGATATTTTGAGCTGTACCATGAGCATGAGATTACTTGAACAGGGTTACTCATTTCCTGTTTGTAAGATGCACGCATCTTAACATCAAATTACAGCTTGCATAGCTATTGAGCAATTTATAAAATTTTATGTCTTATTTTTTAGTCCTCATGCCTCGGATATGTTAAAATGAATGGCATTTCAAGTGGGTTTTTAAAATCAAGAAAACCATTTCACTAAAAAAGATTAGTAAACGTGACTTTACATATGAAGTGTATCTGCAGTGCAGCATCTGTTAGTGATCAGTTATTCTGGAAGACAGACTGCACTCTGTATTATGGCTAACATTAGCTGTCCTAGCTTGATTGGTTAGTACATAAATAATGATCTTAAAACCCTAGCTAGCTAAATACAAAAAATGATTCATTTTATTTATAACTCAACCAAGAATTTGTTACTGTAGTTGTAGCTCAGCTATCTCTGTGGTATATTCTTATTAGCTGGATATTGTGGCTAAGTTCTTGATGGAACAATGCTTGTCTGGTTGCCTAGGCAAATAAGCTGATGTAGCATTCTCAGCTGAAAAGCTGAAAACATGCATTGGCTAATATGTTTTCCTTGTATGCAAAACCCAAAATATGTACAGGCCCTTTTGTATGTATGCCCTTCATAAGCATGCTTGCAAATTTCTAACGCTCTTCACACAAACATTAGTTAGCAGACGTGCTATGCAGACTTGGGTGTGACCCTCCTCCTGTCAAGTATGTGTGACTTTGGACAAACCCTGCGTTTGTGACCCAGTAATAATGGAGAGAATTTCGGGTTTGTGCAGGAGTGTGCTTTTTGGATGCACAGTGCTCTTTATATGTTTAGATTTGAGCTGCTTGGCGTTGTCGGCCCCAGATATTTCCTGTGCGATATTTCCTATAGTCCTGTGCGATTTACGGTGGCTGTTTTGTTAAAGTTAAATTGAGATTTAACCACAAGGTTATTTAGTTTTTTAATGCGTCACTAAAACTGTATATTTATTAGCCTCATCATGGTGGCCACCACAGGCCATAATGACACTCTGTCTTAGAGAAAGTAAATATGAGTCTTTGTGTAATGTGATCCCAACTAACATGCAAGTTTAATTTAAGTAATTTGTGCAGTTTTGTGTGCAGTACATATTTCACAGACGGTTAAGTTAATGTGGGTCTTTGATGATACAAAGAGAGCCTTTAATGAGTCCCACAGGAACGATTCATAGTTATTGAAACCAGATATCCCACCACACAGGTAGGTATCCTTTGTATAGAAGAGGCTTTGTGTAAAATTGCTTTGATGTAAGGAGCGTAACCTTCAATATATCTTCTTTAGTTGTTTCAGACCAGTTCACTTACTGCTTGTGTATACTTATTTCTCCTTTATCTACCAACTGCTTTCACTGAAATGACTAATATATTTTAAAAAGCAACTGGAAGATATTCTATGAGATATAAGCTCAATATTAAATAATACTTCTAATATTGTTCAACTCTCTTATGCCATGGTTCCAGACTTCCTCTCTCCTTGTGTAAAACAGGAAGAAGCAGATTATCATTATTTATGCTTTTTTCCTTGTTTTGAGTGAGCTTTTCCTGTAAGTGCTTGGGCTGTCTCACAAGCCGAAGGAGGTGTTTGTACAATCTTCAGATTGTGCGTCCTAGTGGAGGCCTGGGAGGAGCCAGGGGAGAAATACCACGGGCAGTGACCCAGGGGCAACTCCAAACAGGAAGCAGGAGTGCAGTTCCGGACTATTTTTATATGAGCTCGGGAGAAGACCGCTACCACTCAGCTTCAGAGTTCTGAATCATCTCAAAGATAGCATGAGTTAGAGGGTGTTTTTATACCAAGTCTGTAAACTGATAAAAATTGAATCCTGTTACTGCAGTTGGTCTGGATGGCATTGGTCGATATTGCAGTGATTTGTTTTTGTTTGTTTTTTTTACATGTTAGGTTGCTATCGGCAATTATGCTTTTATTGCATTTTATTTATTCATTTTTTTATCTGATGACGTGAGAAAATTAAACTTGTTCACCAGCTGCATTTAGTATCTCTTGTAATCTCTCCTTCCCTTTCGGTGCCTGCTGGGGTGGAAGATAGATAGAACACTGAAACAACCAGGGCACAGAGGCCCCTTTAATGAGCTATGGGAAAGAATGAGAGGGGGAGAGCTGGGAGAAGGAAAGGCATTGCTATAGTACTGCAAAAAGTCAAATTTGGGCTATTAGGTAGCAATCAGGTGTAGTACATTAGTAAAGTATGTGATAAATGATTGACAAACTGAATATGTAATAGTGTGTGTGCGCATGCCTGTGTGCGTGCGCATGCGTCCGTGTGTGTGTGTGTGTGTGTGTGGAAGATGGTTAACTTTAGTCTCTCCTTTGCCTCCACCAGTGTGTGAAGAAAAGTATAGACTGTGTTGTTGACTGACACCATCTGCTGTTGTTGACTGATATCGCACTGCTGCAACTCCAACACAACATTCTAAAATGGTTTAGTTGCGTCACAGATCTTTGATCTGAACTGGGCTTTACACTATTGTCCAGCACCTCTCCTGCCGGGCGGCCAGCTGGAGTGGACAGTTAAACACCATGAATTGCACGTTCAAGTTTAAGCATACATTATTTCATGCACCTCTGCAAATTGCTTAATAGTGTCAGTACTGATGAGAGGTTAATATGTGCCATTCACATAGACATGCATACCATGAGACGCAAACACAAGTGGTGGATAGATAGAAAACGCAATGATTAGTATGAGCATACGCTGGGAGATTTTGCTTTTTTTTCCCACAGAGAAAATCGTGCCCCTATAATAGCACAGTGTGCATGAAAGGCAGGATTGGAATCTGTATATCAAAATGTAAAATAAAAAAATTAATAAAAAAATGAATTTTCTGCTTTTCTGTGTTTTATATCATAAGATCCACTGCCTTGGGTATTTTACCGAAACTACAGCAGATAAGATACACTATATGACCAAAAGTGTCTGGACACCCCTTGGCCTGGGCTGTTTTTTAAATTTTTTTAATTTTCATTTTAATGAAAGCAAATCTTAATGCTACCGCATACAATCACATTCTAGACTATTCTGTGCTTCCCCAACAGTTTGGGGAAGGCCCCTACCTGTTTCAGCATGGTATTCCTCCTGGGCACACCGTGAGGTCCATATAGAAATGGTTTTGCCAAGAACGGTGTGGAAGAATTTGACTGGCCTGCACCGAGCCCTGACCTGAACCCCATACCTCTGGGATGAATTGGAAAGCCAACTGTGAGCCAGGCCTTGTCGCCCAATCAGTTCCCATCCTCACTAATGCTCTTCTGGATGAATGGATGCAAATCCCTGCAGCAGTGCTTCAACATCTCGTATAAAGCCTTCCCAGCAGAGCGGAGGTTGTTATAACAGCAAAGTGTGGACCAACTCCATATTAATGTCCATCATTTTTGGATGACGCTTTGGCATCTGCCAAATAAATGTAATGTAAATGTCCTGGGCAGGGTCGTGGGGGGGTACTGGAGCCTGTCCCAGCGTGTATTGGGCGAGAGGCAGGAATACATCCTGGACAGGTCGCCAATCTATCACAGGGCACACACCATTCACTCACACACTCATACCTACGGGCAATTTAGAGTCTCCAATTAGCCTACCTGCATGTCTTTGAACTGTGGGAGGAAAATGGGGTACCCAGAGGAAACCCACACTGACACGGGGAGAACATGCAAACTCCACACAGAAAGGCCCAGGCCAGATTCTGACCCAGGACCTTCTTGCTACCCTCTGACTTCATTCATATTCAAAACCTGTAAGCTGACTGTTCTGGGCACTGATTCAGCTATCCTGAAGTAGATGCACATCCAGCCATTGAAACTATTAATATGCTCAGTGAGTAACCTGCTAGTTGTCTTAAATAACATCCCAAGAACATCTCCCACCTTCCACACTACCTTACATTTGACCATATAAGGTCTGACCTGACCAGAACTTCAGTACCCACCTCCACACCCCCTCCTACAAAGGTGCTGGATGGTAATTATATTTATTATGCTATATATATTTTTTAAAACATAAAATTCCCTAAGTTTTGAGCTTTATTGTGTGGACGTGTGAAGTTGTTTATGAATACTGTCTGTTTACATGAGGTCAGAAGACAGAAGTTGTTGTTTTTAAGGGCTGAGAGTACGTGGTCATTGTGGTTATTTTTGTAGAAAACCCTTAAAAGTGCCACACTCTCGGTGCTTAATAGGTATGGGGCATGCCGCCCCACCAAGCTTGGCAGGACAGTATATTTGTCATCCCTATTCCACAAGTACAGTCATGTCAATAACTATATGATGCTTTTATTTTGAAACTCGCTCTGGGGAACTCAACCGGAAGTTGGAAGTAGTTCACCACCGAACTGTTCATGATGTTTAAGAAAGTAATAATTCATTCTTAATTCATTGTATCGTCGAAGCAAGCTGCATCACAAACAGTTTTCTAGATTTTAGTGTAACTTGTATTTGTATACCTACGTATTATTGTAGCGTTTCCTATAGCTGTCTGACGTTGCCGGTGCATCCTTGCTTGGTGGTTCGCACAGTGCTTCGGTCTGTTTCCTGACGTTCGTAGTTAGCTTAGTAAGTTAACGTTATCTTGCTGACAAGACATCAGTGAAATGTCGTCGAAACCAACTTGTCTAATTGTGGCAAGTGCGGCTGCACAAGGTACGTTTCAGCTGGTTATAACTGTATGGCTCATTCGTTTAACTAAATGGAATGTAGCGTAGTTATATTTACGTAGCTTGCAGTTTGTACAAATGAACTTCCTATGTTTTCTCTTTTCAGGAGTGTTTGCTCAGTCATTTTTCCAGTCATTCACTCTCTGCAACCCTGTCTTCAACGTGCAGACTGCCACACCAGGGGTGAGAGTCTACCTGTGCATGAGCATAATGAAGACCAAATAGCTAATGGACATTTAATCAATTTACAGAAACCCTGTTCCAGATTGCCATATGGATTTCAGTTGAGCGGTAGCTTTATGACATGTTCCTGTTTACTGTCCTTTTTTTTGCTCGGGTTACTGCATTCAGAAAGTGGCTGTGAACAATTTTTTTTCGCTACTACAGTGTTGCTAACTGTTGTGAGGACAAGCAGGCTCTTCAAGTCAAGCTCTAAGTTGTTCTGACCTTGAAGATGTTTTCCCTTCCGATCCTTTACCCGTGTTGACGGTATAATGAAGGTATTTTGTAGTGCAATTCCTAAACTGATACTAAAGTTAGTTTTTGTGTGTGTGTTTATTTGTGTTCACGTTACAGGGGAAGCCCATTGATTTTGCTGGAGTGGACGACAGCACAGCCCGCTGGGTGCAGGATTTCAGTGTGAAGCCATATGCCAGCCCTGCGAAGCTGGAGTCCATCGATGGTGAGGCGCAAAGTGGCTTTAAAGTGTACGGCCACGAGCAAGAAACGGAACAGCCGGATAACATGTGGCGTCAGACACAAATCGGGTTTCTATTCAAAAGTGTAGCCCACGAGCACAAAACGGAACCAGAGAAAGTTTTGTATTACAAACATGGAGATCTGGCAATAAAGCCTTTAATCTGGCAATGGTCCTCAAGCCTTTCAGTTTAAATATGGACCGCAAATTGTTAAGTGATTGCTTTTTACTTTATTGAATCAAGTGCTATAGTCTAAGTGGAGTTGAAAGGTGTCTGGCTCTGTTCTGGAATGTTCTGTTTTTGTGAAGTCTGTACAGTGTCTAATCATAACTTCAGATTTATGATCAGAACAATAATTGACTACCCTGTTTATTAAAATTAATTTTACTAGTATTATTTTCAGGTATGTCCTGTTTTGAGGACATTTTAACATTTGAAAAAGCCCATAGTTATAATCAGTTTTCATCAAAGTCATATTACATATTCTTATGAAAACTGGGGGGGAAAAGTGCATGTTCAGGGCCATTGTCTTGGGCTGCCACTGTTCTAGAATACTTCATCCCAGCGGCATCTGTGATTTGCTGTATTTTATTTAAACAACCATGGCATCCTCAGTGATTGGCTGTGTTTACACAGACACCCCAGCCAGGCCTTGGCTGAATATTTTCAACTTATGCCATTTATGCCTTTGTCGTTTAATTTTTAAGTTATTTATCTTTTGTACTTCACTGCTAGAGTCGCATATAATTTGACATGACCAATCCCATCGGCTATATTTGAAGGGGTAGTTTGCTTTCTGGGTTTAGAAATATATATATACAACTTCAGTTTTGATTGGCCCTGACAGTTTTTGTGTGCAATGAAGGATATTTTGAAATTTACCTGCTGCCTTTGCAAAGGTTGGTATAGGAGCATTCAAAGCTTTGTGGTGCAATGCATGAAAAAAGCAGCCTGCTCAGCGACCTTATGTCTCCAGAGTTTATACGAGCATGTACGACACAATTATCTTTCAAAAATGACATTTAATCTTGTTTTCTGTTGGAATTGTTTCCTACGGCATGGAAAGATGTACTGGCACAACATAGAAATGGATATTTAGGTTTATAATTGCGAATAAATGCTGTAAAATTGATATACAGCCTATAAATTGCTCTAATGTAAATTCTGCAATCACATCTGCAGCCTCTGGCAACATATAATCGCGGTGAAAGCTGCTTTGGAATTGCCCACGGTGTATTCTAGCTGGAGTAGCGGAAAAAGAGTAGAATGAACATTTGCGGAATATTTTTGTTGCTTGTTAAAACCGTGTAGTTGAGATGTACCGAACAAGCAGGCGTGTCTTCTCTGGAATGGAAGGTTTCAGTTCGGTTTTTTCTGTTTTAGGAGGTCGCTACCACGCCCTTCTGATCCCAGACTGCCCTGGTGCTCTCAGCGACCTCGCCCACAGCGGTTCCTTAGCTCGCATCTTAGCGCACTTCATATCTCAGCAGAGTGAGTCTCACATCTCCACACACTTCATATCTCAGCACTGAGTCTCACATCTCCACACACTTCATATCTCAGCAGAGTGAGTCTCACATCTCCACACACTTCATATCTCAGCACTGAGTCTCACATCTCCACACACTTCATATCTCAGCAGACAGAGTCTCACATCTCCACACACTTCATGTCTCAGCACTGAGTCTCACATCTCCACACACTTCATATCTCAGCACTGAGTCTCACATCTCCACACACTTCATATCTCAGCGCTGAGTCTCACATCTCCACACACTTCATGTCTCAGCACTGAGTCTCACATCTCCACACACTTCATGTCTCAGCACTGAGTCTCACATCTCCACACACTTTATATCTCAGCAGACAGTCTCACATCTCCACACACTTCATATCTCAGCAGACAGTCTCACATCTCCACACACTTCATATCTCAGCAGACAGTCTCACATCTCCACACACTTCATATCTCAGCAGACAGTCTCACATCTCCACACACTTCATATCTCAGCAGACAGTCTCACATCTCCACACACTTCATATCTCAGCAGAGTGAGTCTCACATCTCCACACACTTCATATCTCAGCACTGAGTCTCACATCTCCACACACTTCATGTCTCAGCAGAGTGAGTCTCGCATCTGCACACACTTCATATCTCAGCAGAGTGAGTCTCACATCTCCACACACTTCATATCTCAGCACTGAGTCTCACATCTCCACACACTTCATATCTCAGCAGACAGAGTCTCACATCTCCACACACTTCATATCTCAGCAGAGTGAGTCTCACATCTCCACACACTTCATGTCTCAGCAGAGTGAGTCTCACATCTCCACACACTTCATGTCTCAGCAGAGTGAGTCTCACATCTCCACACACTTCATGTCTCAGCAGAGTGAGTCTCACATCTCCACACACTTCATATCTCAGCACTGAGTCTCACATCTCCACACACTTCATGTCTCAGCACTGAGTCTCACATCTCCACACACTTCATATCTCAGCAGACAGTCTCACATCTCCACACACTTCATATCTCAGCAGAGTGTGTACATGCATCTGTGTGTGTAACAGTCTCTCTGTGCTGTAGAGCCTGTGTGTGTGTGTGTGTGTGTGTGTGCGTGTAACACTCTCTCTATGCTGTAGAGCCTGTGTGTGTGTGTGTGTGTAACACTCTCTCTGTGCTGTTGAGCCTGCGCGCGCGCGCGCGCGTGTGTGTGTGTGTGTGTGCGCGCGCGCGTGTAACACTCTCTCTGTGCTGTAGAGACTGTGTGTGTGTGCGTGTAACACTCTCTCTGTGCTGTAGAGCTGTGTGTGTGCGTGTAACACTCTCTCTGTGCTGTAGAGCCTGTGTGTGCGTGTGTGTGTGTGTGTAACACTCTCTCTGTGCTGTAGAGCCTGTGTGTGCCGTGGGCCATGGTGTGTCTGCTCTGTGCTGTGCTACGGAGGGGCAGAGGTGGATCTTCAGTGGCTACAGTCTGACTGGGGTAAATATCACTAACCTTTTCTCTGGATGCCTTCCTGCTGCCTCACTGTTCGTTGCACTACCAGTGCAAGGCATGCGCCGCCTCCAGACAATAAAACAACGACTGTTCAGCTGTGCTTGTAACACTTTGCTTTATTAAGTGGAAATGAAGTCCAGTGAAGAACCAGTTCTTTAATTCTCACTGTGTTGTACAATCCATTTTGTAAGAGAACACCGAAATACATTTGTCCTGTCGTCTTTTGTGACTTGGCGCACGGGTAGCCTTTTCTCACAGCCTTCCATTTAAGATTCGCTCAGCTTTGGTAATGGCGGCATCCGTTTAAAAGCGCAGTAAGCACTCCTGAACTAGCAGACGGTTGACACCGATTTAGGAATGCATGAACGAGTGCCAAATACGATTGGTTGAAAAGGATTTTTTTTTTTTTTTGGCGTAGCCGTCAGGTGGGGCTTTTGTTCTTAGCGGGGCGAGGCGGTCTTGATTCTGGGCGGAGACGGCGAATGGTGGGGCCACGGCGTTTCTCAGGAGCGGAGAGTTTGGCACTCGCCTCCCTGTGAAAGACTGCCCCCTTCAGCACAGTTTGCCAACTGCATTGCACCTCTGCCGGCTGCGTTTTAGTATTAGGGCATAGGTGCCAGAATAAGGGCGGATTTTATGCTGGCTTTTATTCTCTTTTTTTATTTCATCAGCCCAGTTCTTTGTTTGATCTGACTAATCAGTGCACGTGCGCTCTTGGTAAAAATGTTTTACCTGAGTCTGATACAGGACTGAATCTGCATTGGTGTGTACAACTCTTTAGAAAGTTAAACTGTAATTTAGTAGCTTGTTCAAACAAAAACTCTAGCAGAGTGCACGTTAAGCCTCCAAGACCAAGACTTCTGCACAGTTGCATTGTATAAGCTTGACATATATACGTACGTAGCTTTGTACATACATAAATGCATGTGTACGTGCATACTTGCATGCAGAAAAATTTAGCCAATAGTGGTGGCTTGCTGAAGCGTTTTAATATAGTTAGCCTCAGCGAATGCACGGCCAGTGTGGCCTCAGGAAGCGGTTTGCCTCCGTTTCCCAAAATGCATCTGCATACTTTCCCTCAGCCTTCCGTGTTTGAGCTGGTGCGCCGCCCTGACTTTGCCAACCTGCCTCTGATCGTGGAAGACTTCGTGAAGGACAGCGGAGGATCCTACACCGGTCAGTGTCGCTGCCTCAGTCACTCACTTCTCACTCCACGCTTTACAGTTTTCACCAAGGGAAACACAGAACGGCGGTGCGACAGGTAGGGCTGGGTTCGAATCCCGGACGGGGCCCTTACACATGGCGATTGCGCGCTCCCTCTGCGTCCATGTGTGTTTCCTCCGGGAACTCCGGTTTCCTCCCACAGACTGAGGGGCAATGTGGGTTAGGCTAATCGTAGAGTCAAAATTGCCCGTAGGCATGAGTGTGTGATGGTGCCCTGTGATGGACTGGCGATTTACCCAGGGCGTATTCCTGCCTCTCGCCCAATGCATGCTGGGACTGTCTCCTGCCCCACCACGACCCTCACCAGGAATAAGCGAGTTAGATAACAGATGGATGGATGGATGGATTTTCATGAGGGATGTCTCGCCTGCTTCTTCTCTATTTCACAGCCAGCCAGGAGGACGCGGTTCACGTGGTCCTGGACCGGCACCTGATAACGGGCCAGAACCTTCAGTCCACCTCAGCGGCTGTCAACAACCTGATCCTGCTCTGTAACGGCAGGTAATACGCACCCTGGCCCATTTCAGGGGACGTCCCAGCACTGGGCCTGCCCGTTTAGCATTCGCAGGCTAATCTCAACCCTTAAAACCACCGGCGTGCAACCTCCTGTGAGACGGGTACCCTGTGTTTGATGGGCCAGTGTTGGGGTCATTCCTGCCTCATTTTGCGTAATCAGTAAAAATCTCCATTTAGCCCAAAATGACTCTGCGCTATGCCGTAACCCTGAAGAACGTACGTGTTTAATGGATAACCTGTTTCATTGCTCATCGGTCAACTGGTTTCTTTGTGTATTCAGCTAGGTTGCGAGAGGATGGGACACAAGATGGACGGAGAAATCTGTCTAATTAAGAAGCATGGACATGCAAGGGTTTCCATTATCCGTTTGTTGTCCGAAATGTGTAATGTTGGGAGCAACAAAATGCCACAAACGCACGCACGCACACACACACACACACACACACAAACATGTATATGACAGACATATATATCCTGTTTGGGAGCAACATTGCTTTCTCTCCACATAAATGCAACCGAGTGTTACATTCCCAAACTTTTTTGCTTCCAAAAATACTTGCTGCTCCGGGCTTGCAGTGGTAAGAGTTCACATTCCCATTCACATCTTTTTGACCCATCAAAGTAATATCATGTTAGGGTTATTGAGTTGAAAAGCACAAGATTTTGGTTGTTGGTTTTGTGATTCCCACAGCAGCTGTTACTTGCTCACACTGTCATGTGACAATAAAATGTGATTGTGTGCTGCTTTTTTTATTTATTAGTCAGTACAATGAAAACAATACTGAATGACTCCATGGTAATATTCAGACAACACCACCTAAACACTCTTTACTGTGTGATGTCATTTGTGCTACTGATTTGTCCTTGTATTTAAACAGGGTGCTATGCTAAAACAATGAGGCACAGTGGTCCTGATGTATTCACAAATATCAGTATGGCCTTTTTAGTACACACTTAAGCATAGCTGAGTCATCTGTGACCGTGTTCCAAACACATACTTGCATACTGCTGGACCTAGATAGCATAGAATCACAGGGCATCGTGAGTAACATAAAAAGCACTGTTACGGAATCAAGACCTTGAAAGCGAGCATGTGTAAACATTCCCCAGATATCTTCTTAAGCACCGGAGCGGATCAGATGCGATGGCACGGGGCCGCTGCTTCATCCCAATAAGGGAGCTCTTCGGGTGCCGGCAAGCCTGAGCAGCGAGAAAGGCATAGTTCCAACTCATGAGCCGTGACGCGAGGAGAAGCGGCGGCTGACAGTGCGTGCTTCCCCGCGCTCTCCTGAGTTTACAACGGCGGTTGCAGTTTCGCGTGCTGATTAAGTACGGGTGGGCATTTCAAATTGGGGAAAAAAGGACGGAAAATAATAATTTTAAAGAACGATCGCATACGTTGCCTTTAGCCGCCCACGTGCTGTCCTTGCCATTTAAAGCTGCTCGATGAATAAAAATGAGTTCAATTGGGTGAAAAATTATTTAAGTTTTTTTTTTAAGAACGATTGATGAGTAATACTAACAGAAATATGATGTACTCGTGAAATTCACCAGGAAGTTTAAATATGCTCAGTATATTTAAACTTCATAAGCACATAGTATGCAAGTAATCATAGATCATAAGCACATGGTATGCAAGTAAGTGTTATGGAACACAACTAGGACAGGGGTATATCAATACAGCATTTGAAAATTTTTGTCTGTGAGTCAAATAGAACACTTTTTTTGTAATTCCGTTTTTGAAGCAATATATTTGAATGGGATCATACGATTGTTTTTAAGATGACAGTTGCCGGTTAATTTTTCTTGGAAAAGTACAGGAAAACTGCAGGAGAATAGGCTACAGTTCACCTCAACTGAAAAGCGGAGGCAAACCAATATCCTGTACATTAGTAAGACATTCCTAATGGCCTGTAATGCACAGCGAGTGTTCTTATCTCAATATCAAATGGATGTTCCATCATGTTGTAACTTTTTGAGTAAAATTGCTTGATTTGGCACAAGGATGTGCTTTTTGTTATTGCCTATTGTCATAATAATGATTTTCAGCAGGACCAGATTGTGTGGAGTCATTGAAAATAAATGCTGTAAACCACATATTCTGAAAATGTTGATCTTCTCAAATAAAACCTGCAAAGGAGAAATTTCTGGTAGCTGGTCTTTTTTCCCCTCGTATTTGCGTCTTTATTAACCCTGTTGCTTTTAGCGTTCCGTTTGAAACATCCTTCTCTTCCAGTTACTGGGCAGCAGGCTGTCTATTGAGGTAGACTGATGTCCACCTCTTCAGTCCAGACTGCATCTTGTCTCTCTTCCTGTTCTCACTCCCTCGCAATCCTACCTTTAGTACTAATTCCGATTAATGGTATTTTTAAAGTTGAAGGTTTTTCGGGCTTGTTGTGGATATCTGTATGTATTTTTATTTGTATTTTGGTTCTTGATTAGCATAGTTAATGATATGCTTTAGTGGGAATTCTTTCTATCGGATGTGTCAGTTGAGCATTTTGGCATACTTCTAACTTCCTGTCTATTAGGAATGCAGGAATATTTGAAAGAGATGTGATTCCAGCTGTCTGCAATACAATGTTACAAAGCTACTGACAACTAGCCAGAGCTAAATATGTAGTATTTTTTTTGTTGTTGGTGTGTGAACTTCATCATCGTAGAGTTGTGGGCTGGGTTGAGAAGGATGTGCAACATGCTGTTTATGCCTCATAGACTTTGATCAACTAATTCTCCTAAGTCTTTTGAGCAGATTTTAATTTAACAAAATTAAACAAATTAAAATAATGAACCATTTTGTGATAACTATTCTTATGCTCAAGAAAAAGCAGAGGTCCTAACACTGATCCTTGTGGGACCCGACTTTCCACACCAAGTTACCCAGATATGTCATATCAACAATGAGTCTCATGTTGTACTTTGCAAAAGTCCTCATAAAGCATATCGCAAGCCTGGGTTTAGTGTAAACATTTTGCAGATTCCTCAGAGACACACAGTGGGTTTGTTAGACCTCCCTATGCAAAAATCCTGGTTAGCTATCAAACCATTTGACAGAAGCAGAGATGGATTAAATCACCAGAAGACGAATGGGAGCTTTTTATATCTGTAGGCATGTCTAACAGTTGCATTGCCCTTTCCTTCTCCCATCCATTCCTGGAACAAGGCAGTGTGGCTGTGAACATTACTGAAGAAGAGTTTGTAAAAGCATACGGACACCTCCCACTGCCACACCCATGACCAGGAAACAGTCTTCTGGAGTTTATGCACTTACCTACATGTGCTCCACAAACACACCTACACAATAAATACCTATACAACAAACACACACCAACACAAACATCCACGCAATGAACACACCCACACAACAAACACACCTGCACAACAAATACTCCGATCTGCACCACAACAACACACCTACACAATAAACACACATATACAGCAAACACCTACATCCGCTTCACAAATGGACACCTACAAACAGACACACTGACAGTATACAGACACGTTTACACAACTGTCTTCTGGAGTTAATACACACACCTACATCTGCTACACACTCACACACCTATACAACAAACACACTCCTACACAACAAATACACACCAACACAATGAACACCCACACAATAAACACACCTACACAATGAAAACATGTCTACACAACAAACACACCTATACAGCAAACAAATATCCAGTGAATATTTACTGAAGCTATTTAGGTAATAGGTTGAGTACCTTGGCTCGAAGGTAGGGTCCTGCTGGGAATCAAATTCACAATCTTAGCATTAAAAGTCCCATCCGTTATAACACACTATACAAACACGTCTGCTCAACAAAAACAGATCTGCACAACAGACCCATTTGTACAACAAAGCTATAACGGCAGGGCCGGCCCGTGGCATAAACGCTCTATGCGGTTGTTCAGGGCCACAACCGGGGCGGGGCCACACCATGCAATGTTTATCTAAGATAAATAACGTCATTTTCGTAATTATGTTGTTCATCCCCTATCGCGGAACTAGCGGTATAAATTGAAAATGGAACTGCAACAGAACATTTCATAGCAATGTAATGTCAGAAGGATTTCACCCCCCCCCCCCCCCCCCCCCCCTCAGAATCCTAGGGCCGGCCCTGTACAACAGCGCTACACATTTCACTCTGATTAGGTACATTTATGAATATTCTAGGGGAAATTAGATGTTGTGCCTCAATCTAAGTGAAATGGAACAATTACACGAAGTATCTCACTGTGAAGAATCCTAATCACGCATGTTACTGCTCGACCGCCTAAAATATGGTAGTTGTCTAATACCTGGCGAAGTGGAACTACCGGGTAAAACGGGGTCCCCGCATTAATTATTTGCCTGGGCGAGCAAAATGGCCTCCGAACGGTAGGCGGCAGTACGCAAATAAATCACTTTTGAAACAACTGGCGGTATCTGCGTAGACATTCAGTTATTTGTCTGTCGATGGTTCACCATACTCAAGGCGGAATATAATTTTGTTCGCAGGTGTTCGTGTTTTCTTTCTGAACGCCATGTCTTATAATTACGTGGTCACCGCACAGAAGCCGACGGCCGTCAATGCCTGCATTACTGGTAGCTCAGCTCAAATATTTTATTATTTTTCAACGAGGTGCAGGCAGGGGCGCGTTTTGAGTAGCGACATCAAGCTATACACCAGCGCGCGTAGCTCAAGCAATCGCCAGGTTCAGACAGAGGCCTGTTGTTTTTGTGTTGTCCCACCGTCTTGCGTCTTTGCATCGTTTAAGCTTAAAGATGTCCTTAGTTATCTCATACACGCTCTGATTTGTGGTTGGGTGAACGGATACGGATAGGTGTCTTGGAGTCTCTTCATTTGTGTGTGGTGAATGCTTAGTTAGCGGGTATCAGACTTGCTGGAAATGTGCATAGCCATAATCGTAACTGTTCGTCTGTTAGATAGCTTCCGTTTTTCGCAAACCAGAAGGATCGTATTTTTGGGGGCTGACTTATGTAATTAGTTTGCTTCGAATGTAATTTGGTTGACGCTATTTGACAACACAACTTGGTTAACGTTTGCTAACAAGTTCGCTAGCTTGCCAACTGAGCCCTGCTTAGGAACTAGGTAGTGTTACGCTGTTGGCGAACGAAGTGTGAGTTAGGCTACTTCTAATGAATTTGAACCGGTATTTTGACATATGGTATAATGCTACTTTATAATTACAGCTACATCGGTGTTACATGAACGCGTAGACCAAGCTGCTGGCAAATTGGGGAGTAACGTAATTCTTATGGTCTTGGATATAAGCCAGACCTGACCTATGTCTGAGTGAATGCGCGTTTTGAGCAGAAAAAAGTGCAACCATACAGCAATACAGCTGTTGGGGCAAAACGGCACTGCTCTGTGAAATTTGTAATTGATTATTTGTGTGTGTATATTGTGCCTATTTGTGCTGTAATCCAAAATTATTACTTGATGTAGAAATTTGACTGCTTGACTACTGTCTGCAGTCATCGTTCCATACTCAGCTGGAGCACCTGCAGAACAATTTCCATTAGTCACTTGAAGTATTAAAGCCCAGCTCATTAACTGGTGCTAGGACAATTTTATTGCTATAAAAAATGATTGTTTCTTCTCAGTGCTTCCTCATGTGCGACTCCTTTACTTGCACTAGTACCCACACCGGCTTTCAAAATGTTCTTCTGGCTTGGCAGTTCCTTGCTTGTATGTTATTGGCCTAGCCCCTGCCTTCCTGCTTCAGGATTCCCGCCTCTGAATCGTTCTGCCGCATCGTTTCCCTCTAATGCATCATGTCAACACCCTGGCAAAGCCCACCTTCTCATTAACATAAGTGCTCTGCGCCTCAGTAGTGTATTTGTGTCAGTGGGCATGGCATGGTGGTTCCCCATAATACCAGTACTTCTAAATCAGTGGTAGCCAACCCTGTAACTGGAGATCTACCATCCTGTGGGTTTTCACTCCAGCCATAACAAAGCATACCCCGTTCAACAGCTAGAGATCTCATTGACCTGCTAGTTAGCAGAATCGGGGATTAGAGTGATAACCTACAGGACAGTAGATCTCCAGGAACAGGGTTGTTTGCCACTGCTCTAAGTTATCAATGGGCAAATGAACCTTAATGTTGAAAGTACAAAAGTTGGTTGTGTGTGTGTAGAGAAGAAGGTGGAATGGGCAGCAGTGGCTAAGGTGATGATTGAGAATGTATTTGTCTGACTGTGAAAGTCATAGTTGCAGTTGTGGAGTTAGTGGGGTTTTGTCTCTCTGCTCTCAGAGTGGAAATATTAGTTGTGGTTGGGTAAATGATCATGGTCTACACTCTGTGTGAAAGTGACAGTTAAAGTAGAGTGTGGCTTTGTGATGCTCTGTGTGTGGAAGTAGTTGGTATTTGTTGGTATTAGCGCAGCTTTGATTCGATGCTCTCTAACTGTGTAGCAGCTGTTAGCGTTAGCATAGCTTTGACTTCGTCTCTGTCTGTGTAGTAGCTATTAGCATAGCTTTGACTCGCTCTCTTTGCCTGTGTAGTAGCTGTTAGCATTAGCATAGCTTTGACTCACTCTCTCTGCCTGTAGAGTAGCTGTTAGCATTAACATTGCTTTGACTTGCTCTCTCTGCCTATGTAGTAGCTGTTAGCATTAGCATAGCTTTGAATCGCTCTCTTTGCCTGTAGAGTAGCTGTTAGCATTAACATTGCTTTGACTTGCTCTCTCTGCCTGTGTAGTAGCTGTTCGCATTAGCATAGCTTTGACTCACTCTCTCGACCTGTGTAGTAGCTGTTAGCATTAGCATAGCTTTGACTGGTTCTCTGCTTGCGGCAGTAGCCGTTAGCATTTGCATAGCTTTGACTCATTCTCTCTGCCTGTAGAGTAGCTGTTAGCGTTAGCATAGCTTTGTCTCACTCTTTCTGCTTGTGTAGTAGCTGTTAGCATAGCTTTGTCTTGCTCTCTCTGCCTGTGTAGCAGCTGTTAGCATTAGCATAGCTTTGTCTCGCTCTCTCTGCCTGAGTAGTAGCTGTTAGCGTTAGCATTGCTCTGACTGCGTCGGCGGTGCCCACGGTATCTCCACGGCTTTGACTCAATGCTCTCCTTCGCCACAGGGCACTTCACCTCCGCGGAGGACCTCAACCTCCTCATCGCCAAGAACACCCGGCTGGAGATCTATGTGGTGACGGCCGAGGGGCTTCGGCCGGTCAAGGAGGTGGGGATGTACGGCAAGATCGCCGTCATGGAACTCTTCCGGCCGAAGGTGAGGCCCCCGGCGCTGGCCGAGGAGCGGGGGGGTTGGGGTCCCGTTAGGGCAATGCTGACAGATATTCATGAAAAAAATGCATAATGATAGATACAAGATAGCTAGCTATAGCCTTACTTGAGTTAGAAGTTAGCCTGACTCACAGGATATAGACTGTGGGTATAAGCCTGCCATTGGCCGACTATTTCCTCCCTTCCGCTGTCTGTGTGTTACCGTTTTCAAGGGCACCGTCGCTGCATCCTGGGCTTAGCGCCACCCAAGACGATTGTGATTGGTTTAAAGAAATACAAACAAGCCAGAGCGTTTTTTCCCCCTATACCGGAATGATAATGGGTTGAGCCAGACCTTTCTCCAGCGCAGGCACCGCGCTGAAACGAAGTGTGGAGATAGGTCTGGCTATGCGAGACAAGAAGTTAAACTACATTTCACATGCAGACTTCTGATTTTTTTTTCATCTGGAGCATGGTTTGCCCATACATCTAGAGCAATGACATTTTATTTTGACTAGAATTGAAGGGTGTGGTCCTATTAGGGAAATGCTGGTGGCGCAAATACATTGTGATCAGGTACGCACAGCAATATCGGGGTCCCATTGAAGTCTGCCCTCCGTTGCATTAAACAGACTTTTTGGTATTGGCTGAACAGTTGAGGCTGACATAAGGCGGCTCGACATGTGCTGCCGGTGCTTTAAGTAAAAATGTCCTTTCCAAAAATAGCCTAATCGCAGTTCTCTTTATCATTATCATTATATATGATATTTGCCAGCCAATCTCTCAAGCAAAGCTATTTAGACTGTGTAGCTCTCTAGATCCATGTGCCCCGTTTTAATAATGAAGTAGTCACATTCAAATATTTTTTCATACACACAGAACTTAAGATTTTTTTCTTCATCTGTGAATGCAGAAACGTTGCGGTTTCCAGTTGGCCTATGAAGTAAAACAGGGAGCTTTGGTTATATAAGTTATATCACCCGTAAAATTTTGGTTTTGATAATCATCCGCAGAATTTCCATGTTGTATTATCTCAGGCGTTTTTTAATCGTGTGTTTGGCTGACTTTGTTGTGGCTTCGGTCTGTTTGTGCCGGTGGCCTGCGCCCTTCAGGATCGTGCTGGCTTTGTTTCCCCAGGGCGAGAGCAAAGACCTGCTGTTCATCCTGACGGCCAAGTACAACGCCTGCATCCTGGAGTACAAGCAGAACGGGGAGAACATCGACATCATCACCCGCGCCCACGGCAACGTGCAGGTGCACATTTTCACTCTGCTCCGCACTTCTCCACCGCTGATCACACACCAGCCCGTACCGCACCTGTATTCCCTATGGATCCACGGCTTCTCCGACGCATTGTTAATTATTCATCATCCTAACTGCAGGAGTAGAGGAAGCGTGAAATAGTTTTTAAATATCCTGAGTTTGGGGCTGGCAGAGATGAACGTGACTTATGGATTTAATTGATTGCAAAAAGCTTCAAGTTTTGACACGGCGATTAATCATTATCATAATAATTAATTCCTAATCATTTGCCCCAAAGCAACAGCCAATGAAGGAAGCTTCTGCAATGATTTGAATAGCGCAGCTGTTGCGGATGAATGTTTCTCTCTCTGAACGTAATTGCTTTTATTATGTTTTCGGGGCTGGGTGCACTTGTGATAGAATTTACGTAATAACGAAAGCCAATCTAAGAAGTTATGAGACCTGGAATGGCTTTCAAGACTATTTCAGGGCTCATCTTTATAAAGCTTCTCGCTTAAGTGAGCAAGCATTCTAAGCGCTGTGGAAATTCACTCCTGCAAGAATGGATAGAAGCGATGTATAAATATTCTTTTTTCTTTAAAATTACTCGTCTTGCCACATTGAAGACTCCAGACAAGGACTCTTTGCCACGTAAAAGAAGCTAGAAATGGCTGCATTACCAGGGTAGAATTTGTGTGGTGTACCTTTTAAGGTATGCTGTTGTTAGAGGAAGATGTCGAGTTTATTGAAAATAAAACAAACTTAAAATAAGAACTACAGTAACAACACATTTCATACTACGTAGCTTATGCTATCAGCCCTCACAGAGTCTGTGAAGAGTTGCCAGAGCCACGATGCCTGTGTTTCTGGCTACTGGAAAAAAAAGTGTGAAAGTGTTTTTTTCTGAGATTCAATGCCCGCGCCCTGTTTACGGTTTCGTTTTTTTTCACAATGTTAAATTTGGAAAATAAATGGCAATTATACGTTAGATATTGCCAAAATATGGCACGTTTAAGTTTGCACCCTGCAGGGGTTGTTAACTTATTTTCTTGTGGCGATTCAGCAAGTTATGTAGGCTAGTTTGACCAGAGGTGCTCTAACTTTTTCATACCACCGTACAACCTAGATCCTCCATTGTGTCAAGTTGGTCAGTTCTTCCAACTGATTATTCATTTATTCATGAAAAAATTTCTTCATGATATTTTCAAAATAATAAATGGCTACAGTCTTACTTTCATTAGAAATTAAACCTAATTTCACATGCAGATTATGTAATGTGTGTTATTGCTGTGTCTGTGCCTGTTGTGTGGTTTGTAATGCGTGTTATTGCTGTGTCTGTGCTTAATGTGTGATTATTTGTTATTGCTGTCTCTGTGCCTGTTGTGTGGTTTGTAATGTGTGTTATTGCTGTGTCTGTGCCTGTGTGATTTGTAATGTGTGTTATTGCTGTGTCTGTGCCTGCTGTGTGGTTTGTAATGTGTGTTATTGCTGTGTCTGTGCCTGTTGTGTGGTTTGTAATGCGTGTTATTACTGTGTCTGTGCCCGCTGTGTGGCAGGATCGGATTGGCCGGCCCTCAGAGACGGGGATCATTGGCATCGTGGACCCGGAGTGCCGCATGATTGGCCTACGGCTGTACGACGGTCTTTTTAAGGTCATCCCCCTGGACCGAGAGAATCGCGAGCTCAAGGCCTTCAATATCCGGCTAGAGGAGCTTCAGGTCATCGACGTCCACTTCCTCTATGGCTGCCAGGTCCCCACAGTGTGCTTCATTTACCAGGTACTGTGTGTGTGTGTGTGCGTGCATGTGTGCAAATGAAAAATATTGTGTATTTCCTTCTTATTCCTGATTAAGATGGAAACCATGGTTAGATAACCCAAAATACTCATCTACATGGAAAAAACTAACTGGCTAGATGGCAACAATCACTTGAGAGAAAATGAATGTTGAACTTCCTCCTCTATACAGCTAGCAAGCTAATGAAATGGTTTATTTTTTGAAGTTTAGCATCACTTACACCTGTATGCATGACTGCATTGTGTGACAGCATTGCATAGCTAGTCGGCTCGCTAAAATGTACAAAAAACGATACCTAATGTTCAAGTAGCTAGTCACCTAGCTTTAATGTACAAAAAATGATAGCTAATGTTCAACTAGCTAGTCAGATAGCTCAAATGTACAAAAAATGATAGCTAATGTTCAACTAGCTAGTCAGATAGCTCAAATGTACAAATAAAGGATAGCTAATGTTCAAGTAGGTAGTCAGCTTGATACAGTGTACAGCAAAAGGATAGCTAATATTCTGGTAGCTAGTCTGCTAGCTACAGTGTACAAAAAAGTGTACATTTCACTCTGTCGGAAGTGTTTTGGGTAATGGTTTCAGCTAATATTCCCGTTGCTAAAATGTACAAATAAATGATAGCTAGCTAACGCTGAGGTAATTTCGGCATGCGTTTAGGAGTAACTGCGAGTTTGCTGCAG
Source organism: Anguilla pacifica (assembly GCA_039654925.1). Taxonomy (NCBI): domain Eukaryota; kingdom Metazoa; phylum Chordata; class Actinopteri; order Anguilliformes; family Anguillidae; genus Anguilla; species Anguilla pacifica. Next base: position 11,866,325 of record CM077299.1, read on the forward strand.
ATATCACCCTCTTTGCGCTGGCTGTGTCTCTGTGTTTGAGTCGTTATGTGCGTTGTGGTTTGGGTCGCAGGATCCCCAGGGCAGGCACGTGAAGACGTACGAAGTGTCGCTCCGCGAGAAAGAGTTCAACAAGGGCCCCTGGAAGCAGGAGAACGTGGAGGCCGAGGCGTCCATGGTCATCCCAGGTTAGCCCCGGGTGGCCGGTCGCTGCGTGCAACACGTCGACCATTCTCCCTTCATGCAGTACTGCGTGTGTGTTGGATAGGTGCCGGACCCAGTGTCTGTCTGTCTGTCTGTTCTAGTGCCAGAGCCATTTGGGGGAGCCATAATCATCGGGCAAGAGTCCATCACCTACCACAACGGAGACAAATATTTGGCCATAGCGCCCCCCACCATCAAGGTAATTACAAGAGCGCAGTTTGTAAAACGGGTTAATTCCTGTCTGATGCACCTGTATATTTTGCCTTGAGTTTTTACAGAATAATAATGCAGTTTCTGTTGGGAAGTTTCCTTTTTCTGTCCGCATCATTATGGTATTTCATGGTTAAGGGATAATAAGTCATTAAGTGCTGTAAAGATCAGTGATATTACATGATTAATGGATATTGAGTACTTAAGTGTGCTTAGGATCAACGATATGTTTAAGCGATGTTAAGGTAAGCAATATTAAGTATTTAAGGGATTTTGCATAATTTAACAGTGTTGAATGATATTTAGATACCTAATGGTAATGCTACTTGTTCACTGTTGTATGTATTCACTGATATTACGTGGTTAAGGGATATTTGTGGTTTTGTAATTATATTAGTTGCATAGTTATGTGATGATGAGATCAGTGATAAGAAGCAATGACTCTTGGGTAAGTGAGTTTTCTTTAGCGTTATTTATGTGACTGAGTGTCTCCACACAGCAAAGCACTATTGTGTGCCATAACCGCGTGGACCCTAACGGCTCGCGCTACCTGCTGGGGGACATGGAGGGCCGGCTCTTCATGCTGCTCCTGGAGAAGGAGGAGCTGATGGACGGAGCCGTGGTGCTCAAGGACCTGAGGGTGGAGCTACTGGGGGAGGTGAGCGGGAGAGGGGGTGGGGCTACTGGGGGAGGTGAGCAGGGGAGGTGGGTGGGAGAGGGGGTGGGGCTACTGGGGGAGGTGAGCAGGGGAGGTGGGCAGGAGAGGGGGGTGGAGTTACTGGGGGAGGTGAGTGGGAGAGGGGGTGGGGCTACTGGGGGAGGTGAGCAGGGGAGGTGGGCAGGAGAGGGGGGTGGAGCTACTGGGGGAGGTGAGCGGGAGGGGGGTGGAGCTACGATGGGAGGTGTGCGGGAGAGGGGAGTGGGGCTACTGGGGGAGGTGAGTGGGAGAGGGGGGTGGGGCTACTGAGGGAGGTGAGCGGGAGAGGGGGGTGGGGCTACTGGGGGAGATGAGCGGGAGATGGGGTGGGGCTACTGGGGGAGGTGAGCGGGAGAGGGGGTGGGGCTACTGGGGGAGGTGAGTGGGAGAGGGGGTGGGGCTACTGGGGGAGGTGAGCAGGAGGGGGGGTGGAGCTACTGGGGGAGATGAGCAGGAGAGGGGGGTGGGGCTACTGGGGGAGGTGAGCAAGGGGGGGGTGGAGCTACTGGGGGAGGTGAGGAAAGAAGGGTGGAAGCACTAGGAAAAATGGTGTGGAGGGGGTAGAGCTAATGGGGAAAGTGGTGAGGAGGGGGGTGGAGCTGCTGCAATAGGTATACAGAGGGGGGTTGAGCTATTGTTGCTATTGAGGAATGCTCTTAAGAAGCCCTGTTGCACTAATGGGTCTCCAGGCTAAGGAGTGACCCTGGATGTTTTAGGATGTAGCAGTCATTGTGCTCTCTCCCCTGTAGACCTCCATTGCTGAGTGTCTCACATACCTGGACAATGGCGTGGTTTTCGTGGGTTCCCGACTCGGAGACTCCCAGCTGGTCAAGGTCAGTATGAGTAAAAGAGCAGCCAGTTTAAACCAATTTATCTTCTTTCAACACAATGTAGGTATTCCAGAGTTTTTAAAAAATGGCTTGTCTAATCGTCACACACCAGTGGAAATTGGACTATTACTCGATGCGATTTTACACTGAACTGAATGAATAGAGTCCAAAATGGCAGAAACCTTCATTATTTAACTGCAACTATTTATTTTTATTTTAAGTCATTGCATCAGTGAAGAAATGCACTCCTACTTTTTCTATTTTGTAGTTCAGCAGGCTTTAGTACTTGGTTGACAAAACAAGCCTACATTTTCTGAAGAAAATGAAGCAAATTAACTGAGCCTGCTCCTTACTGAAACTTCAGTTGGATGTCTGTGACATGTGACCAAATGGGCTACTTTTCCTATTAGTTGCCTTTAGTATTTGGTAACTACAGACGATTTGGTTGTAGTCCAGGTCCTCCCATTGGTCAATTTGATGTTTTCTGATCTCTGATTGGTCATTTTGTGGCATTCTGGTTACTCCCAGGATGAGAGAACTCTGTTGTTCAGTTGAGACCTCCTTTGATGTGTTTCCGGTGTGGGCTCTGACTCGGAGTGTTTGTGTGTTGCAGCTGAATGTGGACAGCAATGATCAGGGTTCGTACGTTGCCGTGATGGAGACCTTCACTAACCTGGGGCCCATTGTGGACATGTGTGTGGTGGACCTGGAGAGACAGGGCCAGGGACAGGTAACGCATGAGCTTGGACATGGGCCCTCTCCTTTACACAGCGCTAATACAAACCCTCTGCTAGCACAGCGCTAACACAAACCCTCTGCTAGCACAGCGCTAACACTAACCCTCTTCTAGCACAGCGCTAATAAACAACCCTCTGCTAGCACAGCGCTAATACAACCCCTCTGCTAGCACAGTGCTAATAAACAACCCTCTCCTAGCACAGCGCTAATACAAACCCTCTGCTACACAGCGCTAATACAACCCCTCTGCTAGCACAGTGCTAATAAACAACCCTCTGCTAGCACAGCGCTAATACAACCCCTCTGCTAGCACAGTGCTAATAAACAACCCTCTCCTAGCACAGCGCTAATACAAACCCTCTGCTACACAGCGCTAATACAACCCCTCTGCTAGCACAGCGCTAATACAAACCCTCTCCTAGCACAGTACTAACACAAACCCTCTGCTAGCATTGCGCTAATACAAACCCTCTGCTAGCATAGCGCTATTACAGGCCCTCTGCTAGCACAGTGCTAATACAACCCCTCTGCTAGCACAGCGCTAACACAGACCCTCTGCTAGCACAGTACTAACACAGACCCTCTGCTAGCATTGCGCTAACACAAATCCTCTGCTAGCACAGCGCTAATACAAACCCTCTGCTAGCACAGCGCTAATACAACCCCTCTGCTAGCACAGCGCTAACACAAACCCTCTGCTAGCACAGTACTAACACAAACCCTCTGCTAGCATTGCGCTAACACAAACCCTCTGCTAGCACAGCGCTAATACGAACCCTCTGCTAGCACAGCGCTAATACGAACCCTCTGCTAGCACAGTACTAACACAAACCGTCTGCTGGCGTAGTGCTAATTCAAGCTTTACCTAGTGCAGTACTAACACAAACCGTCTGCTGGCACAGTGCACTACACTAGGTAAAGCTTATTAGCAAACGCAGGCCCTCTGTTAGCACATGCTAATTCAAGCTTTACCTACTGTAGTGCGCAAACAAGCCCTCTGCTAGGACATGCTAATTCAAGCTTTACCCAGTGTAGTGCGCAAACAAGCCCTCTGCTAGCACATGCTAATTCTAGCTTCACGTAGTGAAGTGCAGGCCCAGGCCCTCCGCTAGCACATGCTAATTCAAGCACAGGGCTAGCACAGACCCATGCAGATCCCTGTAGCTACCGCAGGGCTAATCGTTCTTCTCTCTTGTCCCTCTCCTGTAGCTGGTCACCTGCTCGGGCGCTTTTAAGGAGGGGTCGCTGAGAATCATCCGCAACGGCATCGGGATCCACGAGCACGCCAGCATCGACCTGCCGGGGATCAAAGGTCAGGCTTCAGTTCTGCGTTCCTCCCTTCGTCTGTCGCAACGCACACCTGTAAGCCTTAGCATTTGGAAGGTTGCATACGCATTGTGCTACAGTACGTATCCGCAGATCAGGAACATCAAACCACACACAGTCTGATGCCATGGGAAAATGCCCACCGGTATTGCTGTCACCGGCCGCTGTGCAGACGTGTGTTCATGCTCACCTCAGTCCGTGCTGTTCCGCGCTTTTATTTTATTTGACCAGGAAGTCCCTCGAGATAAAATGTCATTTTTCTGAGAAAGGCCTGGCCAAGATAGCAGTAAGAAAATGCAATATGCAACAATATGACGAACCAGGGATTTAAAGCCCTGGTATATTAGGGCCTTCCATTCAAACTCTTTTTCGGGTTATTCCGTGTCCGAGAAAGCGAAAAGGCAGTTTATCTGGCGGTCTGGGGCATCAGGACCGCTGAAAAGTGGTCGCTTAGCGGTCGTTGCTCACGGACCTCTGTTTCTCTCTCCATCTCTCCCTCAGGACTGTGGCCCCTGCGCTCGGAGGCCGGACGGGAGACCGACGACATGCTGGTGCTTTCCTTCGTCGGCCAGACAAGGTGGGGGGTTGTGGGTAGGGCTGCCAGTTTGCCACGCGACCCGCAGCGCTATAAACTTACATTTCAGCCGTTGTCCAGGGTGCCCTGGAGGCATTGAAACGGCACAGTCGTGTAATCAATTGCTGAGTGGCTAATTGTAATGTTTCACAAAAAAACGATTAGTTGACAGGGCCCGATTTGCCTTTAGCATGTGTAAAGCCTTTCAGCACACGCAAAACTAGTAACACAACCAGTGATTGGTGCAAAACCAGTACCGTGACCAATCGTTGTTCGTGTTATTGGTCTTGTGTGTGCCAATAGGTTTTGCACTTGCTGAAAGTCTTTAGTAAATCAGGCCCTGCGGGGGAGAGTGAACGGAAGGGAAGTGAACATGGATGAGGCGTCAGATACGAGCGCTGCGGAAAGCCTGTCTTTGAGAGAACGGTTGCCACGGTATCCGCCTGGTACGCTTCAGAGCGAGAGAGGGATTACACAGATTTTGCACAGCTCTCAATTGAACAGTAAATCATCCGAAGATATTACCAGCGGACTGGCGATTTGAAATAAGCCAGCGGTTAAAAGTTAGATTGGCAGGGGCCTCAGATCAACACAGGGGTGAATTGACTGTTAGCAAGGGGAAAGAACTGCCTTGAGCAGCTGCTTGATGCCATTCAAAATTTAACAAATGTGTTCCTGAGTGCAAATATTCCACATTGCATGAATGTTTAATCAATCATGCGATAAACTTCAGGGCAGTTCCATAAATCCCGTCTTGACAGCTTCCATAGTGTGTGTGTGCCACAGACCGCTGCTTTGCAGAAAATAAAAAAAAGAACTGAACAGTTGGCAATATGTGTGTGGTCATAGACAAATGAGCGGAGGGGACACAAACTGTTATGTTTAACTTTTTTAAAATATCGCTTCAAAGAAAATCCATCACAACTGATATGAAAGTTTTCCTTGACGGAGCACTGTTTACTGCTGTGGATGAATCGTTTGTTGTGGATCAAGAAAGGTGCTGAGGATTTTAAGTTTGATTTTAAAAACGCGACTGCATTTGTGTTTTAAAAAAATGTGTGTTAAATGTTGAAAGACTTCCTTTTGCACTGAATCTGGCTAATTTTGTTGCTGAATTCAGTGCATTTAACTTGTAATGGCCACAATGTGGCACTGGCAAGTCCTATTTGGGCACTACCAAATTTCATTAAAGTTGACATTAGATTTACAATCACTTGGAAGGCACTCTTACCAGAACGCCATGCATAATAGCTTGTAGACCCAGGTGTACACTGTTCTTAGTCAGTTTTAATCTGGGTCTTGGAGTCAGTTTTAATCTAGGTCTTGGAGTCCATTTTAAACTGGGTCTTGGAGTCAGGTGTAAACTGGGTCTTAGTGTCAGTTCTAAACTGGGTCTTAGTGTCAGTTCTAAACTGGGTCTTGGTGTCAGTTCTAAACTTGGTCTTAGTGTCAGTTCTAAACTGGGTCTTAGTGTCAGTTCTAAACTGGGTCTTGGTGTCAGTTCTAAACTGGGTCTTAGTGTCAGTTCTAAACTGGGTCTTAGTGTCAGTTCTAAACTGGGTCTTAGTGTCAGTTCTAAACTGGGTCTTAGTGTAAGCTCGAGTTAGATTTCAGGAAGGGTCCAGATTATTTTTCTTCATGCGTTTGCTGGCCTCTGCTTGTTCTCAGGGTGCTGATGCTCAGTGGTGAGGAAGTGGAGGAGACGGAGCTGCCTGGGTTTGTGGACAACCAGCAGACCTTCTACTGCGGCAACGTGACTCACCAGCAGCTCATCCAGGTAAGGAGCCCATTCACACACAGGTGCACCGCTAGGTCAACCACATTCATCAGGAGGAATGTTCAGGGACATTTCCCTGGTCAGGTTTTGATTGTCGACATGTTAATGGTATTAAAGGACAAATTCCAAGTCAAACACCCGACGGTATTGTTGAGCGCCGAGTTGTGGTAACCGTGTGTTTGCACTTTAAATCAGTGCCTCAGGTAAACAGAAGGGCAGAAAGGCCAGTGACGAATTCACCCAGAACTGTGGAGTACAGTGGTAGCTGTTCCCCTCGATTATTCTTGTGAACGTTTGTGTGTGGATAAGAAGCTCGTAAGATTGGGAAAGGTAGCTCGGTGGTAAAGATAACTGGGTAAAATGGCTAAATGACATTTGGGGGAAGGGTGTTTTCCTGCGATATGATCGCAGTACTGTGGCTGTGTGGTGTAATGGTGGAGAATAGTGGGTGACGACAGTGTTCATCGTTGATCACTCTGTGTGCTGAAGCAGTCCCTGCTTAAAGGTGTGGTTTTTAAAGATGGTCCCGAGGTGGTGTTAAAGGGGCGGTCCTGCTTAAAGGGGCGGCCCTGGTTAAAGGGTGGTCCTGGTTAAAGGGGCGATCCTGGTTAAAGGGGGTGGTCCTGGTTAAAGGGGCGGTCCTGGTTAAAGGGGTGGTCCTGGTTAAAGGGGCGGCCCTGGTGAAAGGGTCACTAAATTGTGTTAAAGGGCCAGTTAGAGGGCTGGCAAGTGGAGATCGCCTTGTTTAAAGGGCCGGTTTTTCGTCTGCGCAGATCACCTCCGGCTCGGTGCGGCTGGTGATGCAGGAGACCAAAGCGCTGGTGAGCGAGTGGAAGGAGCCGCAGGGGAGGAACATCAGCGTCGCCGCCTGCAACTCCACACAGGTGGTCCTGGCTGTGGGCCGAGTGCTGTACTACCTGGAGATCCACCGAGGAGAGCTCAAACAGATCAGGTACTTACACACCTAACATACATGCAGTATACTCACAAACACACTCAAAGGATACATAGAGGAGACCTCAAACAGATCAGGTACTTACACACCTAACATACATGCAGTATACTCACAAACACACTCAAAGGATACATAGAGGAGAGCTCAAACAGATCAGGTACTTACACACCTAACATACATGCAGTATACTCACAAACACACTCAAAGGATACATAGAGGAGACCTCAAACAGATCAGGTACTTACACACCTAACATACATGCAGTATACTCACAAACACACTCAAAGGATACGTAGAAGAGAGCTCAAACAGATCAGGTACTTACACACCTAACGTACATGCAGTATACTCACAAACACACTAACAGGTTACACAGAGGAGAGCTCAAACAGATCAGGTACTTACACACCTAACATACATGCAGCATGCTCACAAACACACTCACAGGATACACAGAGGAGAGCTCAAACAGATCAGGTACTTACACATACTAGGGATGTATCCGAACACTGTAATGCGATGGAACAGATATTTCTTCTACCTGTTGCTCATTATTTGGATTCGGGAAAAAAAATGATTGGATGCCGTGCCCCCCGAGCCCCGATTGGCCCATGAAGAGCGAGCAGCTGAGGTCTGATCGGTCACTGTCCCGTTTCAGCTTCACGGAGATGGAGCACGAGGTGGCCTGCCTGGACATCACGCCCCTCGGGGAGGGCGGGGAGTCGCCCCTGTGCGCCGTGGGCCTGTGGACGGACATCTCCGCCCGCATCCTCAAACTGCCCTCCTTCTCCGCCCTGCACAAGGAGATGCTGGGAGGAGGTGAGCGGAGGAGGGGAGGGGAGGGAGGGGAATGACAGACCAGGGGTGGAAGGCCAAATGTGAATGATCCTGAATGTGCCATTTTCTCTAATGCCTGTCTGTTCAACTGCACTGTAAGGACATTTCAGGTCTGCATTGGTCTATTTGTACAGTATCAGACCTGGGTCAAATACGTATTTGTTTTGGATTCAAATACTTTCCTGCGCTTTACTGATCTTGTCTGGTGTATTGCAACCAATGAAATACTCTCAAAAGTGTAAACCCTGCCTTCTGGTCATATTGGCAGGCTCAGTTACACCAGGCAAGATCAGTAGAGCACAGAAGAGTATTTGAATCCAAAACAAATACGTATTGGACCCAGGTCTGTATTGCATATAACTTTTCATTTGGATTTGATTATGAAGGTTGGTGGGCGAAGGGAAAAAGATGGATTTGAGTGAGAGGGAATGTGAACAGGGCAGTGGTTCCCAACCCTGTTCCCGAGATCTACCATCCATCCTGTAGGTTTTAATTTAAGCCCTAATTTGGCACACCTGATTGTACTTAGCAGCTCAATGAAATCTCTGGGTGTTTCATCAGGTGTGGCTCTGTTAGTTGGCATGACCACCTACAGGAGGGTAGATCTCCAGGAACAGGGTTGGGAGCCACTAGAATAGGCAATGAGGGGCATTCATATTGTTGAATGGAGGCAGGGAAATGGGTAGAAGAGAGGCAGGTGTATCTGTATTCTGAAGACCGCTGGAGAAGTTGAGAGGTAATTCACACGGCTGCTGGCTGGGCAGAGAACAGATTACTGACACTGTAATACTTTAATGGCTAATGGATCTTGCCTTAAAGACTGAAAATGGCTGAAAGAAGCAGAGCATCATTTCCTCCCTCTTCTTCTGTGCTTCAGAAATCATCCCCCGCTCCATCCTGATGACCACGTTCGAGGGAAGCCACTATCTGCTCTGCGCCCTGGGAGATGGAGCGCTCTTCTACTTTGGCCTAGACCTTCAGACAGGTCAGTGATACAGCTTCAGGCAGGTCAGTCATGGACCTTCAGACAGGTCAGTGATACAGCTTCAGGCAGGTCAGTGATTGAGCTTCAGACAGGTCAGTGATAGAGCTTCAGACGGGTCAGTGTTGGACCTTCAGACAGGTCAGTGATCATGGTTCAGACAGGTCAGTGATAGAGCTTCAGACAGGTCAGTGATAGAGCTTCAGACAGGTCAGTGATACAGCTTCAGGCAGGTCAGTGATAGAGCTTCAGACAGGTCAGTGATACAGCTTCAGGCAGGTCAGTGTTGGACCTTCAGACAGGTCTGTGATCACGCTTCAGACAGGTCAGTGATCACGCTTCACACAGGTCAGTGATAGAGCTTCAGACAGGTCAGTGATAGACCTTCAGACAGGTCAGTCATCATGCTTCAGACAGGTCAGTGATTGAGCTTCAGACAGGTCAGTGATTGAGCTTCAGACAGGTCAGTAATAGAGCTTCAGACAGGTCAATAATAGAGCTTCAGACAGGTCAGTGATAGAGCTTCAGACAGGTCAGTGATAGACCTTCAGACAGGTCAGTGATAGAGTTTCAGACAGGTCAGTGATAGAGCTACAGACAGGTCAGTGATGGCGCTTCAGACAGGTTGGTGATCACGCTTCAGACAGGTCGGTGATTGTGGTTCAGGTCACTGTTCCTCACATAACTTGGTGAACATGCATATATTACACTGAAAGCTTCTCTGAAAAAGAGCACCTACTAAACATACAATAATTTCATGCATGGTGCCGGCTGTGTCAGATAACTCTGCTGTAATGGGATGTTGTTAAGATATTATCGAGTGCTGTGTGAGGTAATCCAGGGTAATCACAGGATGTTACGTTATCAGCGATTGGTGCGTTCTAATACTGAGGTTGGGTACGGTGCCAGGTGTCCTTAGCGAGCGCAAGAAGGTCACCCTGGGGACGCAGCCCACGGTCCTGCGCACGTTCCGCTCCCTGTCCACCTCCAACGTCTTCGCCTGCTCCGACCGGCCCACTGTCATATACTCCAGCAACCACAAGCTGGTCTTCTCCAACGTCAACCTCAAGGAGGTCAACTACATGTGCCCCCTCAACTCCGAGGGGTACCCCGACAGGTGAGTGTGTCCGAGAACATGAATGCAAGCTTGGGGACTCGATGCATCATTTGGTATTGCGCCAGGTTAAATGGTGCTTTTATCTCATTGTAGCATAAGGTGGGTTTTTTTTGAAAACATTACTGGAGAAGTTTGAGGCTTAATGGAATGGTCATCTGGGTGCCGGCAGTTCTCTTTAGTTTTCTGTGTGTTGTGTCCAGGGTGTGGAGCTAATTTTTTCCATCTACTGGCCGCAGTGCCTGGTGCATCTCAGAATTTACCAGCCAATTTCGGTTTTACCAGACAGCTAGATATTTGGAATGGAATAGGAACTCCCAGTGATGGGTGGTTACCTGCCAAATTGGCTGGTAGACTAGACAGACTTACCAGCCACAGATTAAATTTACCAGTCTTTGGGTGGTGGCAGGTGCTAATTTCCAACCACGTGTTTGTCTGTCTGTCTGTCTTTTAATTCTGGTGTCTCCTTGTTCATAGTCTGGCCCTGGCCAATAACAGCACACTGACCATTGGAACCATCGATGAAATCCAGAAATTGCACATTCGCACTGTCCCTCTGTACGAATCTCCCAGGTGAGTATCACTGCTATAAGAGAAGCTCCACTTGGAAATAAACACGCAGGGGGGAATCCACAAAAGGGTTGGACTGCATTTCCCACAAGTCACTATGCACTTGCAACACAGTGTACTGACTTGGTCAGGCATTTTTAAATTGTGCTTTCTACATTTTTTTATGTGAAAAGGACTCGACACAATGTATGTCCGATTCAAAGATGATTACAAATTACCAAACAAATTAAGCATGAATTTGCTAAGATGAGCTGATACCTGTCAGTAATGTGGTGCAGTCAATTTAAAAGCCATGCAGTGTGTAAATGTGAGTTACCATGGCAGCTGTTACAGTTTCAAAAGGAAGGCACCACTGATATTTTGGGTATTCAAGGCTGCCCAAATAATTTGTCATCACAGGCATGCTAGAATTTCTCAAGAACAAAAATGACATTGAATTGCCCCCCTTTAATTTGCTTCCTGCTAGAATATTAGCTGGATATTGTATCGAGAGAAATATTTCTACAATTCTAATGACTGTGACTAAAAATCATTCATTTGTAACTGTTAGAATTCTGTGAACCGAGTTAAGTTGTTCTAAGAAATATTGAAGTCTGTCGGCCGTTCATTTATCCAGTCTTGTCCATGGGTCGATGATACTTATAATTACGCCATTCTTTGGTGGGCATATTAAAATGAATCCCTTGTATAAAAAATAAAAAAAAATTTTTAAAAGAAAGAACAGCAGGCGACTTTTAAATTAATACGAGTGAAATCGACGCTCGCTCGATCGCGAAGAGAGCCGTGAGAAGAGCGAGGCTTTTTGCTCCGCGCGCGTTCGGAGATAAAACGTCCAGCAGGATCTGAAGCGAACGTGCCCAGACAGCCGAGACGAGTTGCAGCCTCGAATGCCGACTAACGCTGGATAGACCCTGGAACTTGGCCGTGTAAGCTCTCGACAACAAAGAGAAACGACGTGATGACGGCTGGTCCGATGACCGAACTGTCGTTGTTTCGCAGCTGAGAACGTGACTCGTTTTTGCCGTCGCGAACTGTTTGGGCGTGGTTGCGCGGCTAGTTGATTTGCATCAGGTCATTAATATGGAGCAAACGGCGTTTGCTTCCAACAGATCAACCACATTAAAACCCCTCTGCTCGGGATACAAAGAGCTGCTCTGCTTTGTTCTCTTTCTTTATATGAAGAACATTTGACTTTGCCACTTTGGGTTTATTTCTTTGTTTATTTTTTGTTACAGTAAACGTGCCTCGTTTTCTAATTTTGGCAGTATTTGTAGTTTTTTTTTCTCCTTAAAAAATGTGGTGTATCCACCCATGCATACACGTTTATATGTTGTTTTGTTTTTTTTAAATGCTAATTTTGATTTAAATTTTTTTTCCTATTTTTCTTTTTTTTTTTTTTTTTTTTTTTTTTTTTGGAGAATTGCTTCTGTACTGATGGGTCAAACTGACGGCGATGTCCCCCTTCTTCTCTGTCAGGAGAATCTGCTATCAGGAGATGTCTCAGTGTTTCGGGGTGCTGTCCAGCCGGGTGGAGATGCAGGACGCCAGCGGAGCCACCGCTGCCGTCCGTCCCAGTGCGAGCACACAGGTACTGTCCGTCTGTCTGTCTGTCCCAGTGCGAGCACACAGGTACTGTGTCTGTCTGTCTGTCTGTCCCAGTGCGAGCACACAGGTACTGTCCGTCTGTCTGTCTGTCCCAGTGCGAGCACACAGGTACTGTCCGTCTGTCTGTCTGTCCCAGTGCGAGCACACAGGTACTGTCCGTCTGTCTGTCTGTCCCAGTGCGAGCACACAGGTACTGTCCGTCTGTCTGTCTGTCCCAGTGCGAGCACGCAGGTACTGTCCGTCTGTCCATCCATCCATCCCAACAGTAGCACGCAGGTACTGTCCGTCTGTCTGTGTCTGTCTGTTCCAGCAATAGCACACAGGTTCTGTCTGTCCGTCTGTCCGTCCATCCTTCCCTCCCTCCCTCCCTCCCTGCAATAGCTGAATCTCTACAGTCAGGCTGACAAGCTGAATTTCTACAGTCAGGCTGAGGGGCTGAATCTCTGCAGTCAGGCTGAGAAGCTGAATTTTTACAGTCAGGCTGAGAAGCTGAATCTCTACAGTCAGGCTGAGAAGCTGAATTTCTACAGTCAGGCTGAGAAGCTGAATTTCTACAGTCAGGCTGAAAAGCTGAATTTCTACAGTCAGGCTGAGAAGCTGAATCTCTACAGTCAGGCTGAGCGGCTGAATCTCTACGGTCAGGCTGAGAAGCTGAATTTCTACGGGGGGGTGGGGGGGTTGGGGGGGACAAATCAAAAATAGTATTATTTTATTTTATTAGAGTGAACCGATGATGTGTTTTTCATTGGTTAGGAACTGTCTTTTGTTTAGCGGCGATGCGCAAGTCTCCACAGTTAAGATCGAAACAGTATGGATTTTTCAAGGCCAATGTTTATCCAAGCAGGGAGGCTGGTATCTGCTGATTGTGTTCCCCCCCCCCCTCCCCCGGTCCCCCCTTAATTGTTATGGTACATGAATGGGTACACTGAGCACTGATGACAGCATTAAGCTAATCTGGCCTTTGCACCTTTAACTTATATGAAATATATTATTTTTGCTGCACATCCGAGTCTGTACTTTTATGCACTTACGACACTTCTCTAATACCGAGATTTTTGACTGTACGCACTTACAGCAACGTCTGTTGACTGAGCGCAACAATTTTACCTTCTGCCTGAACAGGTAGAAATAAAATGGCGAGAATAAAAGGTGAAATGAATCTATTTCTATATAAAAATATATATATATATATGTATATGTTTTAATGGCCCATAACAAAATTGGACTATCCCAATTTGTCATGCTTACAGGGATTTATATGCTATGAAAACCAGCCAATAACTGGATTACCCTACAAAACACTTTATCAAAAGCCAACAATGCATTTAAAATGCAAACAAGTGATAAGTAACTGTGCTGCCCTAAAACGACCTGGGTAGTTGTCCAGCTAAACTGGTGAACTGAGTGGTCCGTTCGTCTAGATTTGGGTTCTACATGAAGTTCTGTGTGGGAATGAAGTGGTCTCTGTGGAGGAAATAAAAATGGTACTGAAACAGCTCTCTCTCTCTCTCTCTCTCTCTCTCTCTCTCTCTCTCTCTCTCTCTCTCTCTCTCTCTCTCCCCCCCTCCCTCCCTCCCTCCCTCTCTCCCTCTCCTCCAGGCTCTCTCCAGCAGCGTCAGCTCCAGTAAGCTCTTCCCCAGCAGCACCTCCCCCCACGAGACCTCCTTTGGGGAGGAGGTGGAGGTCCACAGCCTGCTCGTGGTGGACCAGCACACCTTCGAAGGTAATGGCCCGGCCCCCCTCAGTATCAGGGCGGGGGGGAGGTAGAGTTAAATTGACGGTGCCCATAATTACATGTCCTGTTGCTTGTGTAATTCTTATTTAGGTGACCAGTCACATTCTTAACTCTGAGGATCTTGTGTAGCATTGCTAAGAAGTTACACGTTACTGTCACTGACTCAGATCTGAGCTATATTCCTCTGTCGTCCGTCTTTCTCACGAAGATCTGTTCTCTCATTCTCTCTGGTTCTGTGCCCCTCCTTCCCTCTTTTGCTCTCTGTCTCTCCCTGCGTCTCCCTCTCCGTTTCTGTTTCCGTCTGACGTGTTCTTTCACCTTCTCTTTCTCTCTGATGTATTCTGTCTCTGTCCGTCTTTAATTTTTCTGCTTTTCCTCTCCGTTTTTGTGTTTTCCTTTGGTACCTGACCTCTACTCTTCCACCAGTGTTCTCTCTCTCTCTCTAATTTTGCTGTTTTCTCTGTTTCAGTTTTCGTGTTTTCCTTCTGTACGTGTGGCCTCTACTCTTGCTCCGGTGCTCTCTCTCTCTCTCTCTCTGTTTGATGCGTTTGTCTCTCGCCCTCAGTGCTCCACGCTCACCAGTTCCTGCAGAGCGAGTACGCTCTCAGCATGGTGTCCTGTCGTCTGGGCCGGGACCCCTCTGTGTACTTCATTGTTGGCACGGCGATGGTGTACCCCGAGGAGGCGGAGCCGAAGCAGGGCCGCATCATCGTCTTCCACTACACTGATGGTGGGGGTGGGGAGGGGGGGTGGTGACCATTTTAAATTGATGTTGTGTGGCACTGATGTGTAATTGTTGGGCTCTAATGTGGTGTTACACATGTACTCTCCCTGTTGGGATTATATTTTTCCCCGTTCTGGGGAATTAGTGCTCATCGATCCCTGATTTTTGCACTGGTGTTTGCATTGTAAGTTGCTCTGGATCAGAGCATCTGCTGAACAGTGAAGGTGTTGGATTTTTATGGGGTGTAATTGCTGGGGTCTATTTTTGGGTTCTAATTTGGGTGTTAGTTGGGTGTTTATGGCAGTTTTTGGGCTCTGGTGTTGGGCTGTTTTTAGGTACTGACTGTCTGTGAAATGGCACTCTAAACAGGGAAGCTGCAGACAGTGGCTGAGAAGGAGGTTAAGGGAGCGGTGTACTCCATGGTGGAGTTCAATGGCAAGCTGCTGGCTAGCATCAACAGTACTGTGAGTACCAACCTGTGTCTGTTCATTTGTGTGTTTGTAAGTTGCAAGAAGTTTACTCTTTTAGGAGTGCAGTTGTGTGTATTGTTTCAGGTACACCTGTATGAGTGCAGTCTGTGCGTTTCAGGTTGTTAGGATATTTTGCCCTTATTCGTGGAGTCAAATGCAGGACGATGAAGAACACGCTGACAGAGGATTTGATGTTTAATTCAGTGCGCAAGGGAGAGACAGACCCAGCACATTCGGGCGCTGCGCTGAGAGAATCTCTGCCGATCACGCTGTGTGGTGTCTGGATATACAGTTTGCAGTCATACATATCAAAAGGTTGAGTTAAGTGGCGGGCCGGAGACAAATGGTCTTGTCCCTTCCTGGGAACCCTCGCAGCCATTTAGCATAGGAATGTGACATCCTTGCCGCAGACACTAGAGGTGTTTTACTGAGACACACTACAGAGGGGCTAGACACAGAGGCATGCAAACTACAGACACAGTAATGGCAGAAACGGAAACACAATACACTACATATAATATATATATATGTATACTAAATAAAACTGGGAACCTATCAAGGTACACCTGTATGAGTGCAGTGTGTTTGTTTCAGGTACACCTGTATGAGTGCAGTGTGTGTGTTTGAGCTACACTTGTATGAGTTGAGCGTGCATTTGAGCTACACTTGTATGAGTGTAGTGTGTGTGTTTGAGCTACACTTGTACGAGTTGAGCGTGCGTTTGAGCTACACTTGTATGAGCTGAGCGTGTGTGTTTTGGGTACACCTGTATGAGTGTAGTGTGTGTGTTTGAGCTACACTTGTATGAGTGTAGCGTGTGTGTTTGAGCTACACTTGTATGAGTTGAGCGTGTGTGTTTGAGCTACACTTGTATGAGTTGAGCGTGTGTGTTTTGGGTACACCTGTATGAGTGCAGTGTGTTTGTTTCAGGTACAGCTGTATGAGTGCAGTGTGTTTGTTTCAGGTACACCTGTATGAGTGCAGTGTGTGTGTTTGAGCTACACTTGTATGAGTTGAGCGTGCGTTTGAGCTACACTTGTATGAGTGTAGTGTGTGTGTTTGAGCTACACTTGTACGAGTTGAGCGTGCGTTTGAGCTACACTTGTATGAGCTGAGCGTGTGTGTTTTGGGTACACCTGTATGAGTGTAGTGTGTGTGTTTGAGCTACACTTGTATGAGTGTAGTGTGTGTGTTTGAGCTACACTTGTATGAGTTGAGCGTGTGTGTTTGAGCTACACTTGTATGAGTTGAGCGTGTGTGTTTTGGGTACACCTGTATGAGTGCAGTGTGTTTGTTTCAGGTACAGCTGTATGAGTGCAGTGTGTGTGTTTGAGCTACACTTGTATGAGTTGAGCGTGCGTTTGAGCTACACTTGTATGAGTGTAGTGTGTGTGTTTGAGCTACACTTGTACGAGTTGAGCGTGCGTTTGAGCTACACTTGTATGAGCTGAGCATGTGTGTTTTGGGTACACCTGTATGAGTGTAGTGTGTGTGTTTGAGCTACACTTGTATGAGTGTTGTGTGTGTGTTTGAGCTACACTTGTATGAGTTGAGCGTGTGTGTTTGAGCTACACTTGTATGAGTTGAGCGTGTGTGTTTTGGGTACACCTGTATGAGTGCAGTGTGTGTGTTTGAGCTACACTTGTATGAGTTGAGCGTGCGTTTGAGCTACACTTGTATGAGTGTAGTGTGTGTGTTTGAGCTACACTTGTACGAGTTGAGCGTGCGTTTGAGCTACACTTGTATGAGCTGAGCGTGTGTGTTTTGGGTACACCTGTATGAGTGTAGTGTGTGTGTTTGAGCTACACTTGTATGAGTGTTGTGTGTGTGTTTGAGCTACACTTGTATGAGTTGAGCGTGTGTGTTTGAGCTACACTTGTATGAGTTGAGCGTGTGTGTTTTGGGTACACCTGTATGAGTGCAGTGTGTTTGTTTCAGGTACAGCTGTATGAGTGCAGTGTGTTTGTTTCAGGTGCGCCTGTATGAGTGCAGTGTGTGCGTTTGAGCTACACTTGTATGAGTTGAGCGTGTGTGTTTCAGCTACACTTGTACGAGTTGATTGTGTGCGTTTCAGGTGCGCCTGTATGAGTGGACGGCCGAGAAGGAGCTGAGGACGGAGTGCAACCACTACAACAACATCATGGCGCTCTACCTGAAGACGAAGGGAGACTTCATCCTGGTGGGGGACCTGATGAGGTCTGTGCTGCTGCTGGCCTACAAGCCCATGGAGGGAAACTTTGAGGAGGTGAGGGACAGGCGGGCACACGGGAGAGTGCGGGGAGGGGAAGGAGGGAGCTGTTAGTTAGCATTTAGCCTAGTTAAGGAGAATGATGTAGCGCAGAATGAAAGCTATCGATTGCCCTTGAGTACCGATTGCAGCCACTTACCTGAAGCGGAAGTCGGCATCCAAGAAGAGTGAAATGCTTGCGGAGAGAAGAAATCACTCCTATTCAATGAATGAATGTTGATAAGACCGCCAGTCAGCAACAAGGCATTGCAGCTTCCGAGTGATTGGAGGGGGGGGAAAAAAATCACAGCTGTATGACCTTGCTGCTGAGTGGCTGTCTTATCAACACCCAATAGATGACAGTGATGTTTTTTTCCCGATAGCATTTCACATTGCTTCTGACGTTAGTTTGCATCAGGTATAATTGGGGGGGGGGTGCGGAAGACAAAAGATTGCGGATGCAGTAATGCCCCATGGCGACAATTATTTTTATCGCACTTGAAAAAATGAAGGGCCGTCTGGGTAGTGTAGAGGTAAAAGCGCTCGCCTACCACTGCAGGGACGCCGGTTCAGTCCTCAGCAGCGGTACCTCCGGCTTGGTCAGGCGTTCCTACGAACACAGTTGGCAGTGTTCACGGGTGGGAGGCCGGTGAGGGTTTGAGTCCTGATCGTTGCATTAGCGACTCCTACTGGTTGGTGGGGGCACCTGTCCAGCGGGGAGGGGATCTGGGGGAGATAGCGTGAACCTCCGCACTCGTTACGCTCTCCCAGTGAAACTCCTCTCTGTCAGGTGAAAAGAAGCACATGTATCAGAGGCTGGCATGTGGTAGTCTACACCCTCCCCAGACCGACAGAGGATAGCACATCGACCAGGACCGTGATACACACGGGGAATTGGTGTAACAACTAAAATTGGGAGGAAAATGGCAACAAAATAAATAAATAAATGAAGCTCAATTCGATATATCCTGCAGCCCCACGTCCACTGATTAGCATAAAAGAGAGAAACTTCCCTCTGAAGATGGTTGGTGCTGGACTGCAGGGAATTCATGCGTTGGCATTGATTTAGTTACCTGGATTACAACCTGCATCAGTAAATACCTGTAGGAGAAATTACCTGCGGGTAATGATTGGTTTCAGTAATTATCTGTATGAGTAAGGACCTGTCAGTAATTATTGGTGTCCTATTTATATGTATGAGTAATGACCATTGGCAGTAATTGTCTGTGAGTTCCGACAAGTTGGTAGTGATTGGTGTTAGTAATCATGCGCGATGATCTTTCAGGAACGATCGAGGTCAGTAATTATGTGTAATCACTTGCCAGTGATATCTGTCGGAGTAGTAATGTGTCAGTAATCATGCGTCTGTGAGAAATGACCCGTCGGTGACGGTCCGTCGTAACCCTTCAGATCGCACGCGACTTCAACCCCAACTGGATGAGCGCCGTGGAGATACTGGACGACGACAACTTCCTCGGCGCGGAGAACGCCTTCAACCTGTTCGTGTGCCAGAAAGACAGGTCTGTGCCTCTCGTCTCCCGCCTCGCGTCTGTCGCCAGGTCGGCACGCGTTCGGACTGTGACGCGCGTCGTTCGCCGTACGGCCAAAAGTATGTGGACACCCTGACGTCCAGCGTCTCAGTCAGAATCATGGGCGTTCATTTGGCTTTGGTTCTCCCTTTGCTGCTGTAACAACCTCCACTCTTTTGGGAAGGCTTTGTGGTAGATGTTGGAGCACTGCTGCAGGGATTTTCTTCCATTCGGCCAGAGGAGCATTAGTGAGGTCAGGCACTGATTGGGCGATTTAGGCCTGGCTCGCAGCTGGCCTAAATGTCGGATGGGGTTGAGGTCAGAGCTCTGTGCAGGCCAGTCAAGTTTTTCCACACCCTTCTCGACAGAACCATTTCTATATGGACCTCGCTGTGTGCCTGGGGCAATGTCATGCTGAAACAGTGAAAGGGCCTTCCCCAAACTGTTGGGGAAGCACAGAACCGTCTAGAATGTGATTGTATGCTGTAGCATTAAGATTTGCCTTCACTGGAACTAAGGGGCCTAGCCCAAACCATGAAGAGCAACCCTAGACCAAGGGGTGTATAGATACGTTCGGTCATATAATGACTTCTTGAAGTCCGGTTGCCAAATCGCTTGCCTGAAACCTGTACCCCCCCCCGTACCCCCCCCCCCCACAGCGCGGCGACCACGGACGAGGAGCGGCAGCACCTGCAGGAGGTGGGCGTGTTCCACCTGGGGGAGTTCGTCAACGTGTTCTCCCACGGGTCCCTCGTCCTCCAGAACCTGGGGGAGAGCTCCACCCCCACCCAGGGCTCCGTGCTGTTTGGGACCGTCAACGGCATGATCGGTGAGGGGACGCGGGGTGGGACGAGAGGGAGGACTCGGGGGGTGGGGGGGTGGGGGGGGGGGGGGGGGGACAAGCACTCGGGACGAATCCGCACGTTCTGCACGCGATAACAGCGCACGCTTATCTATAAAAGGATTAGGAAACGTGACGGGGCTAAGCTTATCCTTATAATGATGAATTATAGAGGAGTTATGTAATTATGAATGGTTTATTAAATATGGATTTGCTTATTTATAAAACATGATGAAAAGGCTATGTCTATTTATATAATGATCGTCAGAGGATCTTCTGATTGGATTATTATAATGACGGATTCATAATGAAATTAGGAAACATGGAATGCGCTCATATGAAATGTATATAAATTATGGGTTTTCTTTTTTGTGAAATGATTAGGAAGTATAAGGGATAGTGCTATCCTTGCGAGTGTGGAGATGGTCTGTGGCCTATCTGCGATTAGCAGTCCCGTTGCGTTGCAGAGTGGTTCACGGTACCAGGTCGGGTTTTTGCTAGGGCAGGTTTATTCCCAGGTGCACCTCGAGGCTATGCTGGACTTCACAGCGGTAGCTCCGTCCCCTTGCAGTGACCTGTCTCTCTTCCCCCCCCCCCCCCCCCCCCCCCCCCCCAGGTCTGGTGACTTCGCTGTCAGAGGGCTGGTACAGCCTGCTGATGGACCTGCAGAACAGACTCAATAAAGTTATCAAGAGCGTGGGCAAGATCGAGCACAGCTTATATCCTTCCCAGTACCACAGTGGGTCTGTGCCGTTGGTCAGTCAATGCACTCCGTGTGGCCTCTGCTTTCCTCAGTTCCTGTGGCCAGTATTTTAATTGCTAAGACATTTGCGTATGATTTGGGAGTATGGATTTTAAATGGGTTAAGTAGCCTTTGCCGATTGGTTTGGGAATGTGGGGTTTAACCCGGGAGTAGCCTACATTGGCGCGGTTCGGGAGCGCCCGCCGTGGCCCTGCGGTTGGTTCCTTGACCCTCTGCCCACCTGGAGGTCCTTCCACACGGAGCGGAAGACCGAGCAGGCGACGGGCTTCATCGACGGGGACCTGATCGAGAGCTTCCTGGACCTGGGCCGGGCCAAGATGCAGGAGGTGGTGAGCAGTCTGCAGGTGAGACGTCCCCCCCCCCCCTGTCAGCCACGGCCCCCCACAGCCAATGGGAGACGAGGGGGCGGGGCGGGGGGCGTGGTCTAACTGTTAAAAAAAAAACCCCGTTTCAGATCGACGACGGCAGCGGGATGAAGAGGGAGGCCACCGTGGACGAGGTGATCAAGATCGTGGAGGAGCTGACCCGGATCCACTAGCCACGCCCTCCGCCCCCTTGTCAAGAGGAGACGAGCTGGAGGAGAAGGGGCTTGGGCGGCCATGTTCTGTAAATAACTATAAATAAACAATGTGACGGGAATCTGCTGTACACCCACCCCGTCCTAGCGCCCTCCTATACTCACACAGACAAAATGTTGCGCCCCCCACACCCGCCCCCACGCCGAACAGATCTTAAAAGAGCAGCTACAGGGGCTTGTAGAGCCCATAGAACCAGTTATTTAACGCCAAACTCACCGGGGTTCCGTCTTAGATTTGAGGGCCGCAGGGCGTCCCTGCTGGTTGTGACAAACTGGGTGGAAGGTCCACAAGGTGGCTGAGGAACACTTTCGGGTTTGAAAGGGGTTCCTGGCTTTAGACTTGTGTCTGCGGTTCTGGTTCCCCTGGGAACGAGGTGACCCTAGGCTGGCGGTCAACTCTGGGAGGGGGGTGGACCGTGTGGGGGAAAGGATTCCTTGTGTTTTGTGTTTGTGTGACATTTCCATTTGTTTGTTTTAATAAAGTTTGGTAGCCGTTTGCCTCTTTCTCTCCGTGTCTGCAAAGAAATCTTGAAGCATAAAGGGCTTTTGAAACTTTTTGTTTGCCAGAGCTTGAAATTATTGTATTCCTGTCTTTGTTTTCGCCTTTAGGGTCCTATTTTTTAAAAAAGCTGTTAAAGCAAGGCGGACATATTGGTTGCAAGTTCTGACTGATGGTTAAAATTTTACTGTTCCTTCAATGGCAGTTTCCCTGTCCGACAGAAGCTGTGGGAGGGTGCGTTCATGGAAATCACATGAAATCATGTGGTAGCTTCACCTGACACAAACTAGTTTTCTTTGCATCCACCAGGAGCACCTCTTGGCGTCAATGGGGCTTTAAACCACCTGTCTATGTGCTGTAACAGTGCTTTACATGATTTCATAAAAATAAAAAATGGATACACCTTTGTAAGGTCCTTCAAGTCAGGTGATGTATTCATGGAGTCAGGAGTAAACCATGAGTAATTCTGTCAGGCCATTATGTATTAATGCCCATGATTCATTTGTGGTAGGGCTATGCAAAATCAAAATTTTCTTACCATCGATATGGCTCTGAAATACCCAGATAGTCAGTGTTTTTGTTCCTGTGGTGAGCTGCCTGGTGGACCTGAGCTAAACTAACAAAACCTGAGCTAAACCAAGTGAAACTGCCATCGCGTAGTCATCAGACATGGAGTCCTAATCTTGTGGTCGTGGTCTTGGGACTTCTGCAGGTTAAGTGGTCTCTTGGTATGGATCTTGGTATTTTTTTGCCCTAAAAGTCTCTGTCTGGGTTTCGGTCCTGGCATATTGTCCTCGGGGCAAGACCGCGGTCTATGACAAGACCCAAGTTCTCTCTCCAGCATGCTCAAGATAATATTCACAGACATGGAATATTATCTTGAGTATGTTGCTAGTCTGTAACAGTGGAGAATTACAGTAGTACGTTTGTGGGAAATATTGGAGCCGTCGACCCCATGGCTGTGTAGTAATGTGATAAAAGACAACTTTTCACCTAATGGCCCCCAAACTGCAAGTAATTAAATTAATATCAGTCTACTTACCCAAAATTTAGCACAATGCTCGTGAATATCCGTATGATGGCTAGTTAATCATAGATAAGGATTTTACCAAAGCTGACATCAAAGCAAGATAAAAAGTGAGCAATATTCTAAAATTTATTTATATCAATAATGGCTCTTTCCGTTCTCGGCATTCTTACTGATGATGGTGCATGTTAGCTTTCTAAATATTACGTCCTGTACTGTGTATTTACTGTGGTAAATGTACACAAGTTTTAAAAACGGGCTTGCTTGAACAACTCAATTATATAATGCAAGCCAACGGGGAAACTGCTGGGCGCTGTACGTGACTAGCCGCCTGCTATAAACATTATTGTTTACATTAATTAGATTTTGTTCTCATTTCGCTGTTGACATTTCGGAGCCTGCCGTTGTGATATTTTGCGTTGGCGAACTTTGAAGAGCACTGCTGATGGGAAACGGAGGGCAACCTGAGGTGCTGCTCAGTGAAATGTTCTTTTGAGTTACGACCTGGGATTAAATCGAGCCGGGGCTGTCCTGGACTGGGCTCCACCACGTTGGCTCTTAACGTCATCTGGGGGGGGGGGGGGGGAGCGGGGCAAGCGAGCGAGCACCTGTCCGTCATCCGTCAACAGTTTGTTTATTGGTTCTTTACTCTGCCTTTTTTGAAGAAGAAGAATGCATCCATTACATACTGACTGTTCAAATAAGTCATACTTCATTTTTACTTTATTCCAAAGTTTAAAATGACGATGTCACTTTCGTGGGTTCAACGCACGAACCAGTCTCAGTGGAGCGGTGTAGCGTGCTTGCACTGGGAGCCGTTAGATAAAGTAGGACTAGGAGAGAGAATACCTGCGAGTATGTCTGCTGGTTAGATTTAAACAATGTCTTCTCTCTATATTAAGATTCTAGCTAATTCTAGTCGGTTAGTTTTAAATCATGGCAGGCTTGTCACAGCACACGGCCTCAAAGTTTATTTTATACTACATTTTCCTAAGTACAGCACTTGCTGAATTATTCCACTAGTCTGCAGCCAGTGACTTTTTGTTATGCCTAACTGTGACTGAATTTATGCAATCCATCCTGTTATCCAAGTTAGGCTAGCAAATAGGTTTAATGCATTGATCCCACTCAGGAAATATGGAAAATGACTTTTCCCCAAAGTCGCAGAGGATGACGTGCATAGAAAACATATATATATATTTTTTTTTACACAGTACATGATGGAGATTAGACAGGGTGGAATTAAAGAGGAGGTAAGGTTGAATATGGGCTGAACTGAATAGGCCGACCCAGGAGCATCGTAGTGGGGAGAATAGGGGGACTGATTACAACCCCTCCCCCGCCCCAACCCCCCCGGGCGCCTTGGGGCCCCTCGGTAGTCATTTCCACTCTTCTCCCCACTACGATGCCCCTGGCTTAGCCTATTCAGTTCAGCCCATGTTCAGTCTGATGTCAGCTACGTCCTCATGTCTTTAGTGCTCCCAGAGTTCAGTGTTCCAGTTCGCGATTCTCCTTTTTGAAACACAGCAGCACCTCCTCCATGAGCCAGTGCTGCCGTAGAATTGAGAGTTTCATGTTCTCTGGGACTGAGCCGCCCGACTGCAGTAAAGAGTCTTTCAGCACCAGTGGGGCATTTCACCAAGCAGGATTACTGAGTAAGCCGGACACCTGCGTTGTTTAAAACCCGGAACGGCTCTTTTCACTTTAGTCCACGCTCCCGGATTTGGGAGCGCTCCGGGTTTTACTCGGTGCCGTTACCCAGCTATAACTCGGTAATTGGGTTGCCCAGGTGGAACAGCACAGCACAATATCGAAGAAAGCGGGAGCAGCGCGGCGGGGAGCGGTGGGACACAAACGAGCCTCGCAGTCCTGTGGAGCCGGGCGCACACCGCGGGGGGGGGGGGCTGCCGAGCGGAGTGTGACGCGGCATTCCGAATCGGCGTCGAGCGCGGCGGGACAACAGAGAGGTTCAGCGGGACTGCTGACTCGCAATCTGCGTTGTTCAAAGGAACATGTCCATTCACCGTAGTTAACGACAGAAAGAACTCCCGTGTAGTGTGTGTCGATGCAGTCGCATAGAACAGCACGGAGCTAAAGCTGAGCTATTCGATCACTCGCGAGTGGCAGAATTGTAGACTTGGCCCAAATTGGTAACGTCAGAGGAAAGCAAATAAAACCTATGAGAAAGGAAGTACAAGAACACCGTGTCACATAGTCGTGAATTAGCGGAAGAAATGGTTCAAAAACAGGACGAATAAGCTTTAGAGCCACGTTTTCTTAAAACTCAAGAGCTTGTTAGACACAGTGTCTTCAGAACAGCATATTATGTCGCTAAAAATATGGCTGATCGTCCTGGACTAATAGAATTACAGAGGACAAAATTTTGTGAATGTGGGTCGAGTATTTCACATAAATGCCTTGTACAGAAATTGTACAGCCATTACTGAAATGTGTTAGGTCTGCTTGGCCCATGCTCACAGTTTTAATGGATGAAAGCACCTCTTTAAGTAAAAAATATAGCCCGATTGACTCCCTAAAAACCTGCGTTAAAGGCTCAGAACCATTGAACTTAAAAATGTTTTTTTTATTTTTTATTTTAAAGATCTTATTGAGCTCGGAAATACCACTGCTCAGGGAATCACTGGTGAGCTGTCTGTTGAGACACAGCCTTGATGATGCCTTTGGTAAGTATATGGTCTGGCTGGATTCTCGTAGCCTGGTATTACCTTAACCACATATTGCAGCTTTCTGTTGGGGGTGCACTGAAGTGCTGCAGAGAGAGCAACCACTTCACTAGCTTTTTAGACCAGTTGCGTCACCTGTACAATCAGTTAACAATGAACCTGAGGGAGGTTGATCTTGCAGCCTCAGAAATAGGTGTCTACTTGAGATGGATTGGATGAGCGTTTGGGATAAGGTGAGCTGCTTCATCCTATAGAACAGTAAATGCTGTCTGGAGAATTTATGGTGCACTATACCATCACTGCACTGCTGCAAGTAAAGTTGTGACAAGAAATTCAAGTGAAAGATGTATGAATGAAGGTCTAGCAAAATTGAGCTCAGTTACCTTTATTAAAAAACTCTTAATGATGGATACTCTCTGCAGTCCAGAGACACCAGACTGTCAATCAATTTGATGAAGAGGCAGGTAAATGTATTCACTGCCATGAGAGATGTTCCAGATAGTGGTTCATGCTACAAAGCTTAATGTGAGACTGCACAGAATGGTTCCGTTAATGGAGTAGGGATGGTGCCAAATACAAACGTCATAGTCGACAGCACTCCGATAATGCGTTCTCCCCAAATGTTTTCTCCTCCCGAATTTGACCAATATTCAGATTCGGATTTGGATCAATTTTCCTATCTCTTTGATGCGATTCGCTCAGCAGTCAGCACCAAGTTTCTCAATTAGAAACAATGGCAGAGAGACAGTGAGTGAGAGTTTCTTTTAACACTAGATAGGCGAGTGAGGCCATTGACTCTGTAAAGAAATACTGGCAGTCTGTGCCGTTTTCTTCACAAAAATAAAATAGCTACACAACTACTGCATGAAATATAGCATATTTTTATGCATGCATTTCCAGCAAACCAGCAAAGCTCTGTGGAATTGAGAGCGACGGTGCATATTTTGTATTTATTTGTATTTATTTAACTACTTTTCCATTTTGGATTTTGTCATGCAAATTTTAGGGCTTTTCCCAGTATTCCTGTAATATGCCTCGATACAATTTCAAGGGGCCTATATAACAAAAACGGCTATAATTTATAAATACGAACATTGAAATCAGTTTCGTAATCTTTATTACATTAGGTCATGCTTCTGCAGAAATCAATGCTATAATGCTGGATACGCCAAAAGCCACTGTATTACACACTACATAGGGAATTGTACCTACTACTTAGCATGTACGACATGGCACATAATACTTAGTACATACAGTCAGTGTTTACTTGGCAGTGTATACTAGGTGCAGTAGTATGTGCTCGGTAGTATGCACTAGGTAGTAGGTATTAAGTAGTTAGTAACTAGTGGGCAGAAGTGGGGGAAACAAATTCTTTTTTTAAGGTTTTATCTTATGCATAAACTTTCAGTTTTGTAGGGTTGGGCTTAAGACTCTGTTGTCCTGGTAACCAATCTGGCTAAATTGTGAACTTGATTTGTGAAAATCCTGAGTTTATCCCAAAATGTCAACAATAGGGTTAACTGTGTTAGCCACATAAGTGAAACAGCAATGGGGCCCAGTTACAATTAACAATGTTGGTTATCTTAGCTCACACAAAGTAATATGTACCAACTAAAGTAGTATGTCCATACTTATTGTCTAGTATGAACTTAAAAGTTCATACTTCAAATTACATACTTAAAAGTATGTACTTAAAAGTCCATACATAAAAGTATGCACTTAATAGTACCTACTCATTAGTACATACTTAAAAGTATCTGCTTAATAGTGCATACTTATGTACAAAATAAAGTAGTATGTACAATGTTAATTAGTTTGTATAAAGAAAACCAGTAGACAGTATGTAGTATATACAAAGTAGTATGTACAAAGTAAAGTAGTACTTACAAAGTATGTAGTATGTACAAACGCGTATGGACAAAGTGTAGTAGTATGTATAAAGTCAAGTAATATAGTAGTACATACAACATATGTAGTATGTCCAAACTAGTATGTACAAAGTGTAGTAGTATGTACAAAGTAGTATGTATGTAGAAAGTAAATTAGTATGAACAATGTATGTTATATGAACTAATTATGTAGCATATACCTAGTCATATGTACAAAGAAGTATGCACAAAGTAGTATCCACAAAGTGTGTAGTATGTACCATATAAAGTAGTATATACAAAGTAAGTAGTATGTACAAAGTAAAGTAATATATCAGGTAAAGTATGTCAGGTAACTTGGCCCTGTGCTTTTTCATCTTACCATCTGAAAAGGATTTCGTAATTTAAAGCTCGTTTCTTTTTTGTACTTTGTTGTAGGACATACTAATTAGTACATACTGCATAGTGCATATTACTCAGTACATACTAATTAATGTGCATACTACTTAGTACATACTATCTAGTGCATACTTATTAGTATACTACATAGTTCATACTTCTTGGTGTATACTATTTAGTATATACTTCTTAGTACATATCTTTTTTCAGTGCATACTACTTAGTCCATACTATTTAGTGCATGCTATTTAGTGCATACTTTGTAGCGCATACTATTCATAACTTACAGGCAATTGTGATGGAATTTACTTTGCTTTAGTGTGTGCTTGTGTGTGTGCTCATGTATGTGTGTGTGTGCATGTGTGTGTGTTTGTGTGTGTTTCTGTGTATGTGCATGGTACGTGTGGTAGTGGTGTTTGGGATTGTCAAGCAGTTTCCCAAGTGCCAGTTGTCAGCTAAATAGCTGACTACAGACCTCAGGCCCTCTTTTCGATAGAATTTTATTATTATTATTTTTAAATCGTCAAACTTTTTCTTGTGTGTGATGGAAAAGAAGTCTACCTAGGCTACTGCCAGAACATGTTAGCCTGCATGATAGCCACCCTGGTCACTTTTTTTATTTCCACATTAAGCCATTAAAATGTCATCAGAGAAAGATTTGTCATCATGCCACCAGCGCCTCAAGCTGGCTGCATTTCTCACTTGGCTGGCTGGCTGCTGAAGAATTTGAGAACTCCGTGGAGAGGGCCACAGTGTTGAATGGCTGAGATGTGTTCATGAGCCAACTACATGCCTGTCAGTTCCCCACAACTAGCCAGCCAGTATGGGGGCATGTACCAGAAGTAAGTCTTTGTGTTTTGACTAGGAATGGGAAGAGTAACAGTAAAAATTATTTACTGCTACAGTTATCCCAAAACAAATTCATTGGAATTTGACAATGGCTCGTTTGAAAGAATTTGATTTCAAAAGGAAATGATCTGTGGCAATGATGTAATTCCACAATCGTAGGAAGACCGACACAAAGTCCAAGTCAGAACAAAGCCTGGCCACATTGCATACGGTACTGATTCAACAATGCACAACCACACAGTGACATTACAGCACAGTCTTAAGAAAGAGCTTTTTATTTCTTCATTTTATATGTACTTCTATATATCTTTGTTTCCATGTGCACATTTCTTAATATTCAGTTTACAGTGTGAATAATGTACAGAGCCGGCATTGAAGTTAATACAGCACAAAGACTTGACCGTGTTCTAACAAGGACTTTCATGGTTACATAACACTTGTTCGGCCAACACTGCCTATGTGTTGTATTTCATTTTCATTATTAATATGTAGAATATACACATTTTGAACAATTTTTAATATAATATTTGATAACCTTGGAAATCCATATTTGACAAAACTCCAAGTCCAAACTGTTTCTGCCATATGAAGGGCAAAACAGCTGGGATTCTATTCCAAACATGCCCAGCATCTTAAAATGCGATCTTTGTTTATAGGCTGAAGAAGTAAATGTCATTGGGGATTTAAAGTGTGTGGCCAATATGCACACGCTTGTGCCACCACAGATTCATTTTGTCCTAAACGTACTGTAGCCATATGCATTCCGCAATTTATTATGACTTTTCTCGGAATCTGTGTCCACTGGTTGCTCTGTGGCAATGCGCTATCACTGAATGTGCGGCCCATTCGAAACAATGCGACATGACCTAAGCAATGACAAACGCCTGTAATGCAACACTGAAAAGTGATGGGTCACAAATAAACCGCATGAATCACACTTTGTACAGCGGATGCACCAGCCCCGGACAGCTCCGTAAAGGAAAGAACACAAGAACCTGTATGGCTGGTACTGTGGTCATATTCTTATGCTAGCAAAATGTCCAAGCAAAAAGGATTTCAGCTGATGTTAACATTCTAGGCCCTGGAGATAACTCAGTAAATGCCTTGGAGTGGTTTGCAAAGTTTCTATTTATTTACTTTTTATTTATTTATTTATTTATGTATTTATTTATTTAAAGAACTTCAATGTGTGTGTATTTTCACAGCCCCCCTCCCCCCTCCCTCCCCTCTCCCCCACTATTGTTGGAAGGTAAAAAACAAAAAAAAAGAAGATATTAAAGTTGCTCTCTAGATGTAATACTTTCTGCACCTGAAGCAGTTCTTAGCTGTGCGTTGCTACTACATACTACGTGTCTTAGATCTTTGCAGGATGGGACACTGGTATCTTGAAGATCGGTGTGTTGAGCCAATGGACCTTTTAACCATGTTCTCTGCGGATGAATACATTTGCCATAGGAAATTGATTTTAGGCTGACATTCCCCTTTAATGTGAACTTTGTGTTGACTAGCTGAATGGAACTGCAGTGCATGCACATAAAAAGTTGTTGGGTTGGTTTAAATGCTAGAGGTGCTAGGTATATTCAAAGTGGTATCTGAAAACACGTCTCAGCAGCACCCCCTCCATAATAAAAAAATCTAAAATGGCCCGATGGTAGAAAGTAATAACATATTTATAGACCTCTTATAACAAAAATAAATGGCATTGACTTATATATTATAGGAATATTTTCTCGGGTTCATGAGTAACGTAAAGATCAGAATCAATGAAAAGGAATTTATGGCTATACACAATACACTCACATATGTAAAATGGGAGTTTTTATAATCGAACTATTATATGAGTTTATAGGTCATATTACCGTTTGCATTGCTCCGTATTGATAGTAAAATGCACTGCCACTATGACCATAGCGCTTCAAGCCGGCTTCGTTATGCAATTTGTACCATTGAACTTCTCAGATTCCTGGCCCATTCTTGAAAGACATACACTTTTTAACATAAACGTAGATTTACATACATTTCATTACCCTTCCACCAAAGATGCCCTGTCTGACCTCAGTGAGCCAATACACATCAAGATGATGGCATGCCGATATTTTACAATTATACATGAGACTGCATCCCTGGGCTGTGGGTCCGCAATCTGATATTGCACTCATTACGCATATTTGCGCGTGCGATATTTGTTTTATTTTTCACTTTTTTGCTTGGGTAGATGCGATACTACTCTACATTTGAAATGTGTTTTATTGAGAGCTCTGCTGCGGAAGAAACGGCCTTGGCAGGGTACAGTATCAGCTGAAAAATATGTGTGAAAATTTCAGAATACCGCTAACGTTACATTCCGGTATTGTTTACAAACAAACGCTGTTCCCCATGTTAATGTTAATTTTGCTCCAGAAGAACTCTAAGTTCATGTTCTTCACCGTCACACCGATGTTATGGAAATGTACAGAGCGTATTGTTATGCAGCAGGGGTCTGGGACTGTGTTCCAAGAGAGCCACGGGGTCTCTGCAGCTGCTGGGTAAATTAAAACAGTCGGTTACACCAGTTAACTGACCTCACCTGGTTTTTCTGGGGTCTGAATCGGTCGCTGGTTTTAAGGTGAAAACAGAATCCAGCAGACCCCGGCCGCATCTGTCCTGGACCAGGGTTGCAGACCCCTGCTGTTTTTGCTACAGCATCGCACTACGAGGCTACAGGGCAGGGAGTGAACCTGTTACCGGGAAAGATCTGAGGAGGACTACAGAGGAAAAGAGGAATGGGCGATGAAAGGAGGAAAGGGAGCCTGCAGGAAGTGTTCAGTTCCTGGCATCCTGATAAATCTTCCCTCTGGTCCCCAAGCGGCGGTGTGTCAGGGTGATCTAAGCGTAGAAGGTTTCCGGTTTGGCAGTCTGGCAGAACATCGTCATGGAGAAGACCAGCCCCAGAATCTATACACACAACAAATACATTCAAAGTAATATCCCTACACACAACAAATACATTCAAAACAATATCCCAACACACACACACATACACATACACATACACATACACACAAATACATTCAAATCAACATCCCTACCCACCACAAATAAATTCAAAGCAATATCCCTACACACAACAAATACATTCAAAACAATATCCCAACACACGCACACATACACATGCACACAAATACATTCAAATCAACATCCCTACCCACCACAAATAAATTCAAATCAATATCCCTACACACACAAATACATTCAAATCAATATTACTAAACACACCACACCTGTCCATCCATTATCTATACCCGCTTATCCTGGACAGGGTCACAGGAGGGGGTGGAGCCTATCCCAGCGTGCATTGGGCGAGAGGCAGGAATACACCCTGGACAGGCCGCCAATCTATCGCAGGGATCACTCACCATTGACTCTCACACTTATACCTATGGGCAATTTGGAGTCTCCAATTAGCCTACCTGCATGTCTTTGGACTGTGGGAGGAAACCAGAGTACCCGGAGGAAACCCACGCAGACATGAGGAGAACATGCAAACTCCACACAGAAAGGCCCCATGCCAAGATTCAAAGCCACAACATTCTTGCTGTCAGGCAAGTGCTACCCATTGCACCACCATGCCAAACACACCACAAATACATTCAAATAAACATCCCTACACACAAATACATTCAAATAAATATTCCTACACACAAACACGCAAATACATTCAAATCAATATTCCTACACACAAACACGCAAATACATTCAAATCAATATTCCTACACACATGCACACAAATACATTCAAATCAACATCCCTAAACACACCACAAATACATTCAAATCAATATCCCTACACAAAAACCCACAAATACATCCAAAATTTATTTTAAAAAAACCCTTTAATAAAAGCTGAGATTGCGCACTTTAACTACATGAGTGAGTGTGGTATATACAGTAAGTGAGTATATGTACCTGAGTGAGTGTGGTATATATTGTAGGTGAGTATATGTACCTGAGTGAGTGTGGTATATGCAGTAGGTGAGTATATATACCTGAGTAAGTGTGGTATATGTACCTGAGTGTGGTATATATAGTAAGTAAGTATATGTACCTGAGTGAGTGTGGTATATACAGTAGGTGAGTATATGTACCTGAGTGAGTGTGGTATATATTGTAGGTGAGTATATGTACCTGAGTGAGTGTGGTATATACAGTAGGTAAGTATATGTACCTGAGTGAGTGTGGTATATAGAGTAGGTTATTATATGTACCTGAGTGAATGTGGTATATGCAGTAGGTGAGTATATGTACCTGAGTGAGTGTGGTATATACAGTAGGTGAGTATATATACCTGTGTGAGTGTGGTGTATACAGTAGGTGAGGATATGTACCTGAGTGAGTGTGGTATATACAGCAGGTGAGTCTATGTACCTGAGTGAGTGTGGTATATAGAGTAGGTAAGTATATGTACCTGAGTGAGTGCTGTACACAGGGCGAAGATCCACAGAGCTACCAGGTTCTCCTGCAGCCATCCCTTTACTCGCTCATAGCAGGGCTATAGAAAACACACACACACACACACGCACACACAATGTCAGCATGAGGCAGATAGAAGCCTCTCTCAAATGAGAGCCTCTTGCTGGGCTACTCTCCCGCTACAGTTGGTACAGCCAAGCAAGACAAAGTATTCATCAAGACAAATAAGCATTGCTTAGAGCACTTAAAGTGTAGCAATCATACTAAATTGTATTCCAAATCTGAAGTATCTAATCATAATGTGCACTTTTTGCTTTCATCAGAAGATTTGTTTACCCCTGAAGTTACAGTGGATTTAAGGTTCATGAAAAACTCAGAAAGGACATTGCTGTAAAAGCATTTTATTTAAGGTAATTTTACAATATGGCTTGTTTGTGCGCAAAAAAAGATTAACTGCACTCAGTTTAATGAAAACATGTTTTAAAGCACACAACACATTTTAGGGTACAGCAACAGGACATTTGCTTATGTGGCCTTGAGTGAGTATGGTAACGTAAGTTCCCTTAATTGAGTGCGGTAATGTAAGTGCCCTTAATTTTCATTTTTTTGCCATTTTTCCCCCATTTTCTCTCCAATTTTAGTCGTTATACCAATTCCCTGTGTGTATGTAAGTGCCCTTAATTGAGTGTGTTACTGTCCTGGTCGATGCACTATCCTCTGTCGGTCTGGGGAGGGTGTAGACTACCACATGCCTCCGATGCATGTGAAGTCGCCAGTCTCTTCTTTTCACCTGACAGCGAGGAGTTTCACTGGGAGAGCGGAACGCATGTTGAGGGTCACGCTATCTCCCCAGACCCCCTCCCTGCTGAACAGGCATCCTGACCAACCAGTAGGAGTCCCTAATGCAACGATCAGGACTCATACCCTCACCGACTTTCCACCCGCAAACACTGCCAATTGTGTTCGTAGGAATGTCTGGCCGGAAGTACCGCTGCTGAGGATTGAACCCCGGTCTCTGCGGTGGTAGGTGAGTGCTTTTACCTCTACACTACCCAGACGGCCCTAAATGCCCTTAATTGAGTGTGTTACTGTAAGAGCCCTTCTTTGAGTATAGCAATGTAAGTGCCCTTGATCGAGTCTGGTATTGTAGCTGCCCTTGATTAAGTATGGTAATGTAAATGCCCTTGGTTAAGTGTGGTAGAACAAGAGTGGAGATTTAGTTTGGTAACAGAGGTACATCAGGTGGGGTTTCTCACCGCAGTCCACCAGGTCCCAGGGTTCTCCAGGCCACAGTTATCGCTGTACTCCAGGCAACAGGAGTCCGGCACGCGGGTGGCGTTGTACACCTCAAACCAGTCCGTGTGATTGGTCACCCCGCAGCATCGGAACTGCAAGGAACAGCAAACCCCAGTGAGGATGACCCCTGACCACCGGCACAAACTAACTGGCTAACGATAGTAAAAACACAGAAACGTTTTTTGATCGACTAGCATTTTTGAAAGGTTATTTATAGACAAAATTTTTCTGATATTTGCACCCTTATGTGCACATATTCTTGCAAGCGCATATGCACACGTTTTGTAACGTATGCACACTTGCAGGCACAAACACACATATACACACAATTCCTCCACACATATACACAAACACACACACATTGTGAGGTATAAGCATGAAATTCAAAAAATGATAATCCTTCAAAAGGTAGCTCAGTCAGGACTACTGTCATCAAACTTCTTTATTAACAATCTTAAAAGGCAAAACAGTTATGTTTGGCAATATGGTTCTTTTCCAGAAGCCCTTCCACCCATCCACGCAGACATGCATGGATAAGACAGGGAGGGCAGCAGCAAAACCCCACCCACCAGAGGGGTACCAGCAGAACAGCTCCAACAGCAAACACATGAGGAATGGAGCTGGGGTGGAGGAGGGGGTTTTAAATGGCAGTGTGCAGCAAGCATGCATGCAGAAGGAAGCAGGTTTAGACTGGCAGTGTTCAGCAAGCATGCATGCAGGAGGAAGCAGGTTTAGACTGGCAGTGTGCAGCAAGCATGCATGCAGGAGGAAGCAGGTTTAGAGTGGCAGTGTTCAGCAAGCATGCATGCAGGAGGAAGCAGGTTTACACTGGCAGTGTGCAGCAAGCAGGCATGCAGGAAGAAGCATGTATTTAGACTGGCTGTGTGCAACAAGCATGCATGCAGGAGGAAGCAGGTTTAGACTGGCAGCGTGCAGCCACATGAGTAGGGGTAGGCCGTTTAAATAGACCGCCCTGTTATGTGAATGGACTGTGATAGGTGAACATCACTACGCAGCCGAGCCATCAGCTGATTCAGCTGGAGCCAGGTTTGCCGTGCATAGCCTGCCTTATCTAATGCAATGCTTGATCTTTCCAAGATTTTGTACACTGGGGATAAGTTACAATAATGGGGGCCAAATCCTCACAAGGAAATAGGTGCAAGTAAATATTGGATTTCTGTAACATTTACAATTGCAAAGACAACAAACAAACATTGAGAATGTGATCACATTGAATTCCTTGAGTGCCATTGCCAGTTCTGGGTATATCTCTGAAAGTCGAGGTTGTAGGCGAAGTAATTATTTAAAATAGTATCAAAGGCTTTCAGGAACAAGCTCAGTTTGTCTATGGAATTAATCAATGCAGTAGTATTTGCATAAATCTTCATGCTTAATTTGAAGATCTATTTATATTCAAGGATTGTATTTGCATGAATACACAGGCTTTGTTAGGTACTTTATGTCCAATGTAGCCCTATTATTTCCTGTTGTGTTTTTTTTCATGTCTGCCCAATGATATTGTGATACTTTTGTCAATCTCAGGCTTGCTTTTCCATAACATGGAAAAGCCCTACTGAGCTTGTTTCCTGGGGGACTTACATCGGTTTGCACAATACTCCAGGCATTGGTCAGTCCCACGTTGCCTTCGGTACCAAACAGCTGAAGGCCCTTCTTCAGATCGGCCTGGGCGTAGCGATCTATCTACAGAGGTGAGAGGCGCACAGTTAATGGAAGACAGAGAAGACATATGCATTATTTAAATATTCTTGGCTCTGAGAAAAGTTTGCTTTCTTGGTTTTCGCTACCTGCAGGGCTTGAGCACTTTTCCTTAATTTGTATACATACCTGAGATTCATGCCCATATATCTAAATTACATAAAATTATTTTATGCGTGGATTTTTAACAATTCCTTATAAAATTACTGCAGTAGCAATAGACTCTTACATGCTCGACTCGTACCAGCAATGAATAATGTATTCTCTGACCTCATCCGAACCTCACAGCCATACAATAAAGCCCTGACCTTTTGGTTATTATGTTCATTTCTTTTTTCTTCATTTTGTCCTTCTTCTACACTTCTCCTTTGTTCTTGCAAATTTCATCATCATAAATCCGCACCACAATTATTAATTCTCCCTTACGGCAACCAATAATAACACCTCTTCAGAATAGGCAGGCTTATATTATTATGGTATTTTTAACATTTAAGAATGTGCATATGTGATGGGATTTCAATAGAACATCTTTAAAAACTGATGGCTTCCATCTTTTTTCTGTGTGGCCTCTTGCTAAATAATCACTAAAAGGGCAATACTTTGGCTTTTAGATGTGTACAATTTCAGTGAAAATGTATTTCCACAATGCATATCCTTTCACATGTAAATTATGTTGATTTGTAGCTGATGTACCTCGAAAGGCTGCAGCCTTTTGTCATAGAACCCCAGAATAATCTCATACACTTATCCAATAATAATTTGGTGGAGCCAACAAGAAAACCACATGTTTCATTCATACAGCTGCCGGGCTGCCTAGCTAGCTAATCTTTAGGTGTTTCGTTAAAATAGCTGGCTGGCCACCTAGGATGCAGTTAACTTAAATATGAATGTGTAGCTAGCTAACCTTTGATATGTGCCATAATTCATGTACATGCTTTCTAGATGTATAGGCCTAAATAGTATAGTATATATAGGAGTAATTAGCCTTTTAAACGACAAAATCTATTTTTGTTGGGAGATAAACACTGGTTTTGGAAACCACCGTGAGTCACTACACAAAGAAATTAGCTGTCCAAGATGGTAGGCTGCCAAGGTAGATGCACAGTGAGAAATTATCTCAATGTGTTGTTGGGTGCAACTTGGAGATAAAAATAGAGGAGACCCACACTCTTGTTTAGATAAGAAGTCTGATTTTGGCTCAACTTTAACAATTTTTGGCTAATAAGTGGCTCACCACAGAACTTCACACTTAATAGCACACATTTTCAGGACTGCATGCAATTCATACTAATATATAAATGAGATATTTTGTGAATAGCAACATGGATACTGAAAAACATGATGGTAGCAGACTGCCAGAGAAGTGGAAAAAAAACAGACACTCCAGGGGGAGGAAGGAAAAGAGACTCCTTTCAAAATCGAAATGAATCACACATTACTTTTGAAAGTCAACACAAAACTGATCTCTTGATCTCCTAAAGGGTACGAGAGAGATTTTAAAAAACTAGCTTAGAATTCTCCCCGCGATCATTTCGGCCCTGAGAAAAGAAGTACAGGAAGTGATAAGTATTGTTACCGCTTTGCAACCAAAATGTACAGCTGTGGAGCGAGAAAATAAAGTTTACAAACGGATGTACAAACACGTTCGTATGAGAGAAACCAGGATTTTCTCCAGTATCCTTGAAAATAACTCGAAAATCACTGAATCTGTGGTTTGTGACTTTCTGATAAAGAGACTGAAGTTGATTCCTGAGAGAGTTTTAAAAATAGGCCTTTCTTGTTTCTGGGATGCAATTTCTACCTTTTGGCTACTCGGTGCATTGCCAGTTTTGCACCCATCATGCTAGGGAAATTAAACAGTTCATCAGTCAAACCCCATATGGGGTTCCATGTCTGAAGGGTATGTATCTACAATAATCTACAGAGATAACCTAAGACTGCCTTTTGAAAGGCTTCACCTCGTGTTCTTTCATAGGGACCATATACAACACCCAGATGGTAAAATGGTACACTGACTGCTGAGGGGATGGGTGTGGTCAGCAACAACATCCCATCCCTTTCTATATATTCTCTTCTGACAGGCATCTTTGATGGTGTGCTGCTCAGGTATTCTATAAAGCACGGGTAGAAAGCTAGCAAAACAGATGAGTTAGTGTAAAGTTTCCTTAGGAAATGAAGGCTCAAATGGCATTTTATGGTGGTAGCGTCACAGTTCTCTTCAAAAGAGAGCTTGCAGTCAACGATGACGCCCAGGTATTTGTCACTCTCCCCTGCATCACTGTTGATGATTATGGGTTTTGGTCTGCATGATGTTCTTCTGAACCCTGATTTCTTTAGTTTTTCAGATGTCCAGAAAGTGGTCTTTGCACTGTAGGCTGAAACAGGCTGTTAGTTATAGGCTATAGGCTGTCAGTGGTGGACCGGAGCTTTCCCTCTCACATGGACATGACTGCAATGACTATGTCATCAGAGTCTTTCAGGAAGAGCATATCTGGGTCAGCGCTCCTCTAGTCATCTGTGCACAATGTGAAAAGAACAGGGGAGATGACTGAGCCTTCGAGAGGCAGCAACTGCGCTTTTATTGCGCTACATTGATTTTGAATGTGACACATTGACGTCTGTTTGTTTAAAAAAGGAGATAACCCTCAGAATCGTGCGGATTTAGTTCCATGTTAAAGGGCTGTCTTATGTCCATTAATCATACGTCCACATAAGTGCACTAAGCAAGCCTAGCATATGGCTTGGGCTTCTTCGGATGAGAGTTAATATTACTACGGCACATCAGAGTCAAGGCAGGACCATTGCTTTTGTGCTGAGTTGGTGTGGGTTCATCAGACTCCGGAGCAAAAGGCTCTCGAAGCACTTCATCAGCGCCGAGTCGAGAGCCACAGGGCGGTAATCATCGTCGGTGGCGGACCGACTTGTCTTTGGCACGGAGCGGGTGATGGAGGACTTCCAGAGTAGGAGGAGTGGGAATTCTCTCAGAGACCTAATTCAGCGGGTCACAGAAGACAGATGCCAGCTCTTTATGGCAGCTTTTCAGATGAATACCGATGTCATCTGGGCTGGAGGCCTCGAAAATCTCGGCCTGCCCGAACACCTTTCTCCACCCTGGCTGCCCCACACCGCTCTTATCTGCGGCACCTCATTTGTCACCTCTATCATGTCTTGCTTTAGATCTGGTCCATCAAATAGACAGAAGAAGAAGTTTGGTTCCTCTGCAGTTGCAATGCAGACCTCTCTTTGCGGAGTGTGCCGTGCGGAGTCTGATCAGCTGCAATGCCAGAGAGGGTTTTCGGACCCACGCAGACATCCCTCATCTTTTCCACCATCAAACAGACTTTCGAACTTTGCTTCGCAGACTGTCTTTGCCTCCTTCATTTTCACGCTGAGCTTCTTTAGGAAATGTTTTGATTCTGCCTTGTCATCAGCCATCCAAGACCTGTTGTCAGACAACACTTCTACATCCTTTGAGGGAATTATCACCTCCGCACAGAGCATGATGTAACCTGTCACCACCTCAACGGCTTTGCCTCAGCGTCGAGTTGGCAGAGAACCCAGACCAATCCGTGAAGTCGGTTCCGGAATGTTTCTTTCGTGGAGCTGTACTGTTTTTTTCCCCCCTTGCTTTGAAGTTGGGCGCGGTATGAGATGTTCAGACCTGTGGACAGCTGTGCATAATGGAGGTTTCCCGCTAGCTGCTCCCAATGACCTGGTTGGCGCCTTGCATGGCTGTCTATCTCTATTGGAGTGTGTGTGTGTGTGTGTGTGTGTGGTAGCAGCAGTGTAGTATAATGGGTCAGAATTTGGTCTTTTAACAATATATCCAGCTGTATAATTGCATACAATGCAAAACGCAATGTAAAAAAGTTGTGTAAGTCGCTCTGTTAGACGTAAGAGTGTCTAAATGCCTGTAATGTAATGATATATGTGTGTGTGTGTGTGTGTGTGTGAATGGGCAAATGAGAGGCATTAATTGTATTGTAAAAGCCCTTTGCGGAGTCATAGTTGCCTGAAAATTGCTCTATATAATTGCACTCAGTTTATCGTTGACATTTTTATGTCTCCATAGCAAAGATCAATAGTTTTTGTACCACTAGTCGGGCAGTCTATTCGCTGCCGATATGAGGACAGAACTGTTCATAGTACAGCTGTAAAAGTTACACATAATTAATTCAGTGGAGATCTGAGGGGTTCTGCTTTAAAGCAG
Source organism: Anguilla pacifica (assembly GCA_039654925.1). NCBI lineage: Eukaryota > Metazoa > Chordata > Actinopteri > Anguilliformes > Anguillidae > Anguilla > Anguilla pacifica. The sequence goes on from CM077299.1 coordinate 11,906,603, forward strand.
GCTGTGATGACATCAGCAAACCTGTCTTAGGTTTGAAGAAGGAGGAATGTAAACCACAGTAAGGATTAATTCATCAAAACCCGAGGGACAGATATTTTCGGTCGGAAAACCAGGAATAGTCATTTTAAACCCGATGAGGCATGTGACTCAAAGATTTTACACACCCGGTGCCAAGCCTTGCGTAGTTGCAAAAATTTGCCCCGGTGGAGTTTGTCACTACGTCAACAGTCTAACTAGCCTGCAAGGAGCCCGAAAGCATCCAACTGCAGCTCAGGTTCTTCGCCTGCGTCATCCCGCCATGTTTCAGTTATGCATGTGAGACCCGTCTCCCGAAAAGCCCCCTGGATTTTCACGTTCGGATGGATTTCTTCAAATTCGTTCCTCAGAGATGTGACATTTGCAAGAATTTTGAAGGGGGAGAAGCAGGCATATCAGCTTTCCCTTCAGGCACTTGGGTCTGTTGCGCTCCGCCTCTTCTTCCTCACCTTCTTGTCTGATATTTAGTCTGGCGTCTGATTCCAATGTTTCTCGACTTTGTCAGACAGTTCAGCTCTTGCTGCGTATGCTTTTGATATGGAAGGCTAGAGGCTTTTCCTTGGGTTAAAAGATAAATAATGCTATCTTGATTTTTGGGTGGCAGTATAGCGTAAAGGGCAAGGAGCTGGTCTTGTAACCTGAAGGTCACAGGTTTGATTCCTGAGAAGGACACTGCACTGTCATGGTACCCTTAAGCAAGGTACTTAACCAGCATTGCTTCAGTACATATCCAGTATAAATGGATGAAATGTAAATGGTATGTAAAAAGATGTTTAAGTAGCTCTGGATAAGAGCATCTGCTAAATCACTGTAATTTAAACTCCCATGATTGCACAGGTGATGATAAACAATAGCACTGTCAGATGCCTTTTCATGGTAAAAGTCTGTTTTCAAGAAAGTGCATCTTTTTCTGCTAATCCACACTATAATGGATGTGAATATTCTGTGCACATTTGTTTGCATAGGAATAGACAACAAAGTCTGATTTTTACAGACTTGGCATTAAAACCCCCAGTTAGATTTCATGTGACGTCTTAACGTACTTAAGTCAATGTATAGTAGGTATGTAGTGCACGTTTTGAGAAGGGACATGTGTTTCTTATGCTGCAATAGCAACTTGTGCATATGCAAACATTTTATGAACATAATGCTGTGAGCACAGCAGTCTCAGTTTGAGGGATACCATGGAAACATTACTACACCTAGTTTATATGACTTCTCGCTTTTAAAAAATGTAGTTTTAAGTTTTTCTAACAATTAAATCTAAGTTCTGAACTAACAGATGTTAGTTGACATAACTCAACATCCAAGATTAAAAATCTCAAAAGTCAAAAAATTTGCTGAAGTTGCATGACATTTAAAGTATTCTCAACTATTTAGGTTTTTACAGTGTTTAAGATTTTACATTTTCTAATGGACTATGTGTGTGTCACTGGTGCAATTGCACTTCTGTATTCTGAGCCTAACTCTGATGTTTTCCACTTCAGTAAGTCACTTTGTATAAGAGCATCTGCAGAGTTATTGTAATGTAATGTCTTATAAACCACAAATGACTACTTCAAGAGACTACAGCACCCACCATTTAAGCTCTGTAATTGATTGTAAAGGAAATTATTCTAAAAATGACCTCCCACATGCTTTTAAAGAGATCTCAAGTATTATCGATGCGATGGAGCTTGTGGATACATGAAGACATAAAAAAATCCAGAATTTACCAGAGAGAAAATCAGAGCGAGGTGCACCAACTACAGTACTTTCTTATTTCTTTTTTTCTTGCTACCAAAACAGGTGTTACATGAAGATAAATTGAAATCTCATCACCAGCTCATAGTTTTCCCCCTTGAGGCAGAGGATATTGGAAATTTAAATTAAAATCAAAATGTATTAACGGATAAAACATTTACAACCAAAACAAAAAGAATTCATTACAGATTTATTTTCTCATAACGTAGGATCATCAGATCCTCTTAGCGTGTTTGATTGAAATGAGCCTTTAGAGACCATTCAATCCGATGCTCTTCATTCAAGTGAAATGCTTTAAGGCAAAAATGAAAAAGCAACAATAAAATAAATAAAAGTTAGTTCATGACTTTTTAATAACTCTGATATAAATGATAATACAATAAATAAATTATGTTACAATAATATGAGAAACAGGATTACAAGTAATATACAGACATGAACAACAAATAATGGTGCTTCTCCTTAGGCACCAGAAAGAAGTAGTAAACTATTTTGCAGAGGTTTAGGGTGCATTACTTACATGTTTTAATTGTTGATGTGATAAAGATATTTATGTGAAACTCAACACGATATTTTATTTTTTATCTATTATTAAAGGGACACTTTCTGGAGTCTTTGGGTTATTATTTGTTTTTGATTGGCCCTGACCGATTTTTTTTATTACTTTTTTTGTTCACAAAGGATATTTTTAATATTTACCAAAGTTACAAACTGCCAGCTTAAAAAAATGACTGCTGTAGGGGCCATCAAAGATTTGTGGATTGAAGCACAAATATTACATTCCAGGTAGTTTCAAAGCAATGTGTGCATCAGCTTTATGCTTCTATAAGTTGTGAGTGAGTATATTACCTGGTTTTTAATTTTTTTCCCAAAAATTATGTTTAATCTGGTTTTAGGTCAGAACTATTTCCTATGACTCATGCAGCCTGAGACCGCTGAGCTCAGTGAAAGAAGAGAGCAGCAAATTACTGCACGAGAGAGAAAAAACCTCAAAGCAAAAACAAATTGACCGGTCTGTAAATGGTTCATACAACCATTTATATGCATATGCACTTCCGACTTGCTGGGAAAACAGAGACAAAATGGCGTCAGGCCAACAGCACCTCGATCACACCTCCCTGGCTGTGAGAGTAAGATAGCTTCTGCTGCATTTGAACTGAGGAGGGAAAAAGCGCCAGCATTATATTGAATTAGATTTTTTATGTCTATTTTTATGTTTATAAAATTGCGAATAAATGCCGTAAAATTAGTTTGCTCATATGCATAGCCTCTGGGTTATGACATCACTGTACACGTGGTTTTTTGCAGGAAATGTGTGTGTATGTGTGCACGCATGCGGGGTGTGTGCCTGTTTGTGTGCACGCATGTATGTGTGTGTGTGTGTGCGTGTGTGTGTATGTGCGCATGCATGTGTGTGTGTGTGTGTGTGTGTGTTTTCTTCTTGCTTTAAATAAACCCATGATTACCCCTGTATGAGCCATTATCAAAAATTGTTATTTAAAAAAATCATTATTAAGGAGTAAATTTAATTTGAAAAAAAAAAAACACTGTGAAGCCAATGTTGACTTTGAAACAGCTGCAGAGTTTAAACAGCTCAGATGGGTAAAATGTCAATGCCAATGGTCAACCAGTCTTGCTCACTCCACAAATTAGCCTGTATGGCAGTGGCAAGAAGAAATACATTTTTATGGGGGGGAAACATCTCAAATCCTGTATGGAGTCTGAAACAAAGAATTAAAGTTTTGTATTCAAAACTTCTCCGTTGAACCGTAAGACCAGTGCTCGGCAGGTTTACCAGTAATTGACTTGATTGTGCTCAGTGAAACACTTATGTGTGTGGGTGACTTTCAATTAACTTCTAATTATAGTATGGAGGGGGAAAAAACAGATGGTTTCTAATTTAAGTAATTAAATGTGAAGCTCACTGTTTGCCAAAAGCAGGAGCTGAATCACACTTGCTTGGCTGACGGACAGGACTGAGAATCATTTCCTCTCCGTACAGAGTAAAATAACACGAGGAGGCCAAACCCACAAGACCACAGATCCGAAGAAAACCTAAATGGGATTGTCACTCTAAAATACATTTATGATGATAAATTAACCTGTCCATTAAAACAATAAACAAGGTCCCCACATTACACCATCACACCACTAATATAAAACCCCTTGACAAAATGTAAGTTTAATATTTCAAACTGCATCGATTATATTAGATAAAACATTCAAATATTGTAATATAGGACGGAGTGTAGCACAGTGGGTAAGGAACTGGGCTTGTAACCGAAAGGTCGCAGGTTCGATTCCTGGGTAAGGACACTGCCGTTGTACCCTTGAGCAAGGTACTTAACCTGCATTGCTTCAGTATATATCCAGCTGTATAAATGGATACAATGTAAAATGCTATGTAAAAGTTGTGTAAGTCGCTCTGGATAAGAGCGTCTGCTAAATGCCTGTAATGTAATGTAATGTAATGTAATAGTGTTTGAGTAATAAACTTGCCAAATATTTATTTATTTTGCTTACAGTATGTGCTAGTCCCCTTGGACTGAAGAGTCAAAAAGTCAAACTTGTCACCAATTCATGAATCAATTTCCAATTTTGTATCACAAATGAGTTGGAGACTTGCCTGAGTCCGAGGTGGAATTTAAACCCGGGCCTCTCATTCGTCCAAAGATTTCATAAGCAAGCGGGTTACCAGTCAGCTAAAGGCAAAATCGCCCCTAGCCAAGGGCAACGTCATTATCTTTGAACACCAGGCAGTGTTGTCACAGCAACTTGCTACGAGCTCTTTGCTTCACCACACCTTTACTGTGCTTCACTAGCGAACTAGTCGAGCCACAACCGCCACATTTGCAAGCTCTGAGTTCATTTTTTATTTTAAAACTTCATAGGTAACTGAAACATTTCTGTGGCACATAACCAATGAAACAAGACTGTCACAGAATCAGAAATCCTGCTTCTCTCAGCCAGAATCATCAAAGTTAAGCCACTAATCTCTTACTCACAGAATCGCTTGTTGTCAGACACTGGTATTGTTACTGTAGGTGCACCAGTGCGTATTTATTTAATGTGTGCCGACATAAGATGGGCGTGTTTCTCATTCTTTTCCTTTATTGTATTCCTTTATAGCCATTTATTGTTTTTTTTCTACATTTTATTGGGCAAGAGAGCTGGGCGTTGGTGGACAGAACGGGGCAGTCTTCAGGGGCAGCCAGTAGTTTCCTATGGGATAGCCTCTGTGGGCTATATGAGGAACTGCTGGTGCTACTAATCTATAGGCTGTAGGCTGGATATACAGTATTCATTATTCATTTTAAAGACATTTCCCAAATGCAAGCTATATTTGACATAGCTGCTGTGTAAAATTTGGTGGCAACTCACACACCTTCTCAACAGTACCCAGGAGGAAGTGAAGCTCCACACCTTTTTGGGTTTTGGGAAGAGCCCAAGGTTTACAATCAAACCATGGCTTGTCAACAGTAGCTCAGTGTTATTTAGTTTGAAGAGAAACTCCTGGGAGATAAACATTTGTTGGGCAAGTGCACTGTTTTTGACAATTACTGCATTCATACGTTCAAATAAAGTTAAAACAGACAGTCAATTCTAAATGAACTATTTCTAAAGCCACAATTTGGTAAAGATTTGAATATAAAGTTACTGCAGGGTTATTTAAAACATGTAGTTTTGAGCTAAAGTTTTCTGCACTTTGCTTTCCATTTATTTGCCTGGTCTGCTGAATCATGTTGAAACTTAACTGGAGGACATAATTTATATATATATATATATATTACTTTTGATCTCTGGGTGGAACATCACTTTAAATCATTCTGCCATAAAATAGGCACTAAGTTGCTGCAGGAAGTGGTGTTGGTGGGTAAGTACAGTACACCCTCAGTATCAAATATACTGTAGTGACAGGGAGGGACACTGAGCTGTAGGAGATGTCGTCTTTCATGGTCCATGGAAAGAGTACATGGTCCATTGATGTCCTGGCAAAATCCCCAACCTGGGTCTGTCAAGCTGCCCCCTAATCATCCACCATTTTGGCTCAACATTTATCTTCCTCTCCACCTCTGCTGGTGAGTGTTCTAGTGCGACACACTACCCCTCCTCACAGTGAAACTTTGAGAAAACCGTTATATCGGTGGAATGGTTAATACTAGTTATACTGGAGGTGTAGAATATGGTCCTACCTGCTCCTGATAGGCATAGAAGAGGATGATCATCAGAATCTCTAGGAAGAAGATCAGAAGAAGCAGGATGAAGAACTAGAGGGAATGAAAGAGGGAGAGGTGGAGTTAAGAGACCTTGTAAGCGCTATTCACATCCTCTCCATTTGTCATACTCAATTTGTTGAATAACCAATAGTTTGAGGTAATGTAACGACAGCCTCATTCAGGCTATGGAACGGTTTAGTTCTAAAGACCTGCCGAAGGTCCGCATTCCGGTTTGTTTTACGTGTCAGCAGTTGAGGCAGTGAAAACAGAATTAAAGAACCAACGAGAAAACACACGCGACGTTTTGAGAGACGCCAGGAGATGTTCAGGCTCGGAGGACGTTTGGAGTCCCGGTGCGTGCGTTTGACACTCGAGATGCACTCCCTCTGCCGGGAGATAAGCACCTGTGTAGGTGGGTAAATGGGAGCTGCGTGCCTTCACACCTCGTTTAGTAAAGCTGTGCCCTGTTTATGCTCATGCTCTCTGATACGGCCTATGAATTTTAACACGTTTATCTGCCAGTTGCTTTCTTTTCCCCATGCCGCTCTGTGTGCATGAAGCAGCCTCGATATTGTTATCATCCTACTAAAAAGAAGTACACACACAGTACAGCCCACTATACACACGTTGTATAAAACTGGGACGTTAACTGCTTTTAATTAAGTCAATGAAAACGTCTGAAATTCCAAATTTAACAACACCTTTGTGTCAAACTGCAAATCAATTTGATACAATTTTTTTTTTCTTTTTGGCTCTGTCCTCCAGCACATTGGATTTGAAGTGAAACAATGAATATGAGATTTAAGATAGTCAGCCATAATTTGAGGATATTTACATCCATATTGGGTGATCTGTGTAGGAATTACAGCCATTTTTCGACATAGTTCCCCCTTCCACCTTTATACATAGAGTATGTGTGGCATGTGCAAATCTAATCCTTTATGAAATGTCTTTTGTGCAATAATGGGGTTAATAATGCACTTCAGCTGTCGACATTACACGTGGAGGCATCATTCTATTCAGGTTTTAATCAGATTCTAATTGGCTGGGTTGTAAATAGAATGAACTGCCATGCGGATATGGAAAAATGTGGCTTCTAGCAGCTTGTTAGAAATTAGAAAAAAATTTACACATAATAGGTGTTATATGCTCATTGTTTCCATGATGATCTTCCTTTCTGGTGACTACGTCTGAAAAGTTAAGACAGAATGCATCCTTGCATCTTTCCAGCCATGTAGGTTTTCGCAGTCAGTGGTACAGGTTTTAAGGGATTGCGCAATAAAAAAATAAAATGCAAAATAAATGTAACAGTAACACACTTGAAAGCAACTACTATTGTTGCTTTTAAATGTGTTCAATTGTCTTCCATTTTTTTCCTGACAATTGCACTGTCAGGATTAGAAAAACGGTTGCCATCTGTGTCAGCTAACCACCGACTATTACGGTACGTTGAAAAAGAGAAATTTACTGTAAGTACCCACATAAAATAATGGCATTCAATGATAAAATATTAGTTTAATGCAACACCACTGCTTCTTTAAATCCATGGTCTCCCGCATTTAATACTGGAACAATTTATCCGCTAACTGTAACTGAAGTCAGTGTGCATGTGAAGGGCAAATGCGGGCACTCACAGTAAATTGTTTTTTTTTGTTTTTTTTTTGCTGTATTTCCAAATACATCAAAGTCACTGATCTTTTCTTTGTTTTTTGTTTTTCTGACTTATTCATATGTCACTTACCATACATACCTTACAACCATAAAATATATCTGTTTGATTACAATTTAAGATATGAAATCCAGCTTCAAAATCGTCTCACAGTTTCTGTTCACTCCCAAGTTATCTTTTAATGTGCAAACTGTATATCTGTAACAAACTGTTCTAGGTTTACTGCAGAAGTCTTTTGTCTATTCCCAAGTCTAGTCTTAAATCTAAAAACCATGCTTTCTCTGTGAAGGCTCCAGGACTCTTCTAAACAATTTAACAAAGACGCAAAGAAAAATCCTAGAAAAAAGATAGTTTTAAAGAGTTAAAACAAATTGGCTTTTTAATTATGTGTAATATTTTAGCTTTACTTTAAAGCTAACCTTCAGACTGAAGTGTGTGTACTCTTGCTTTTGCTGGAGTATACACATAATTGCCTTTTATTCAACTTTTACTGCTTTTCAGAGATTATATTGTCATGTTCATTGTTTCATTATTCACAAGAGATTCATCTTGTGTGTCCATAAAATCCATTTTGAATTGCTTAATTTTGTGCTGTAAAAATCCACTGTTTTCCTTTTATTGCTTTATTTCACTACACCACTTTGAGCTGATGCATGAAAGATGCTATGCAAATAAAGTTTATTATGATATTATGCATGTAACAGTTTACTGATATTTAGTGACGGAGTAGATGTGTGAGAATTTTGAGTCTGTTTGCAAACACTCACACTCAACAGCAGGGGGCGACTCTCTTTGACAGCACCCATGCAGCCCAGGCAACCAATCACCATGACGATGGCCCCCACAGTTATGAGGAGGTTGGCAGCGGAGAGGGAGGGGAGAGAGGAGGAGAGGGTGGCGAAGTTCCCCTGTGTCACTGACAGCCAAACCCCCACCCCCAAGATCCCACAACCCCCCAGCTGTGAGATGGAGAGAGAGAGAGAGAGAGAGGGAGAGAGAAAGCATACACATTTAACAATTTAGTAAAACAGTACCTTGTGTTAATTCTGCATAAATCAATTTTAATTAGCACATTAAATAAATGTGCTAATTAAAATGCCACATTTGTGTATGACATCAGGTAAAAATCCATTTAACTTGTAGAAGTTTCAGAAATGACTGTCATGTGGACATTGCTGTCATGGGCAGAGCACTTTTTATTTACTTTCTTTGAAAGGCAATTTAGAAAACGCACAGGTTAAATCACGCAGATTGCAATCTGGCATTTGCATGAAACACAAAAGCTATGTATGGATCCTGCATTCTCTATGACCTGGCTTTCCCCCCACATCTGAACAATGTCCCAAACACAGGTAATTCAAATTACCATTGCTTTACCATTGTCTTTAATTCGTTTTCACAGTTACCACACACGCAGCTGCATCTTTGCTTCTGGCTGAAATCATTCATTCTTCACAACCAATGTTAAGAGAGCCAATTGAGGCCTGTGTGAGGTCCAGTCTGCTGAGAGAGCCAATCAAAGCCTGTGTGAGGTCCAGTCTGTTGAGAGAGCCAATCAAAGCCTGTGTGAGGTCCAATCTGTTGAGAGAGCCAATCGAGGCCTGTGTGAGGTCCAGTCTGTTGAGAGAGCCAAATAAAGCCTGTGTGAGGTCCAGTCTGTTGAGAGAGCCAATTGAGGCCTGTGTGAGGTCCAGTCTGGTAAGAGAGCCAATCGAGGCCTGTGTGAGGTCCAGTCTGTTGAGAGAGCCAATCAAAGCCTGTGTGAGGTCCAGTCTGTTGAGAGAGCCAATCAAAGCCTGTGTGAGGTCCAGTCTGTTGAGAGAGCCAATCGAGGCCTGTGTGAGGTCCAGTCTGTTGAGAGAGCCAATCGAGGCCTGTGTGAGGTCCAGTCTGTTGAGAGAGCCAATCGAGGCCTGTGTGAGGTCCAGTCTGTTGAGAGAGCCAATCAAAGCCTGTGTGAGGTCCAGTCTGTTGAGAGAGCCAATCAAAGCCTGTGTGAGGTCCAGTCTGGTAAGAGAGCCAATCGAGGCCTGTGTGAGGTCCAGTCTGTTGAGAGAGCCAATCAAAGCCTGTGTGAGGTCCAGTCTGTTGAGAGAGCCAATCGAGGCCTGTGTGAGGTCCAGTCTGTTGAGAGAGCCAATCGAGGCCTGTGTGAGGTCCAGTCTGTTGAGAGAGCCAATCAAAGCATGTAGGAGGTCCAGTCTGTTGAGAGAGCCAATCAAAGCCTGTATGAGGTCCATCATTGAACCATCATTCTGTTTTATGTTTAATAGAAAAATCGAGCTAAATGTTTGAAGCGTGTAAAATATTCACTTCAGGTTTCTGTTAGACAGTTAAGTGTTTTCTTGTGAAATTTGCTCATGGTTTGCAGCGCTGTAGAAACATCCCAGAGGGCTGTCTGCTATAATCACACTTCATTCGATCTGAGTTTTAGAAAAAACACAATCATTTGTTTCAGCTCACTTTCTCTCCACGTAATTTCATTCACCCCGCCATGTTTGCGTGTCTCTTTCCGAGCGCGTGGGCGAAAGTGAAAGACATTAAATACCTTATGAAATTTTCTCTCCCCATTGCTCTCCACCTCAGCACCTAAAAAAGGTTTTTCAAAATCGTCCACCGCCCAGTGTTATCTGATCCACCTTTATAGCCTTATGAGTCATTGGTATAAGGCCTTGTGCAATATAAGTATTATCTGAAGAAAAGGGCACTGGCATTTAAAAAGTTTATTATCACTGTCAGGTCAGACGAACACCAGAACCCAAAGACATGTGTTTTCCTCTAGTTGCTCGCCTGAAATTTCTGCAGATGGTATTGCTCTGGAAGGTGATAAGGCAGCCTTTGTGTTCTATATTTTAAGCCAACTTGCAATCAGAAAAACCATGTCTTCAGCCAACTCTTTTCTCAAAACCAGTGGAGGTTTCTGTGCTTGAGATGGAGCGATCGGAAATTTTATCTTTAAAGCAATAGTTTTTCCCCAACCAGATTTTTGTTTGTTTCGCTTGAATAAATGATACTAATTACCTTAATATTCCGTGTGCATGGTTAGGTCATTCTCTTTAAATGCGCAAGCATTCTTTTTCAATACTTTTTATCCATCCATTATATATACCCACTTATCCTGGGCAGAGTCGCGGGGGAGGTGGGAGAGGGGGGTAGGAGCCTATCCCAGCGGTGCATTGGGCAAGAGGCAGGAATACACGCAGGATGAGTCGCCAATCTATCGTAAAGCACACACACCATTCCCTCACACACTCATGAATATGGGCAATTTAGAGTCTCCAATTAGCCCACCTGCATGTCTTCGGACTGTATCCAGAGGAAACCCATGCAGATACGGGGAGAACATGCAAACTCCACACAGAAAGGTCCAGGCCGGATTCGAACCCAGGACCTTCTTGCTGTGAGGCAACAGTACTCACTGCACCACCACGCCTCCCTCAATTCTTTTTGGACAAATACAATTCGCAAATTTTATAAATACACAATAAATTATATATTACGACAAGGTAAATGGCACAATAGACATGTATTGCTTTGAGTGTATAGCACTAGCAAAGGCTAGTTGACAGTCTCTACAGGGAAATCCCACAACATGCATCAGGGTACCTGCTACTCCTGGAGGGTTAAACAAATGTACCATTGACCATTAGCCAGCAAACAATTCAGATAAGAGAATGGAAACATGAATACACATGTGCAGCTGCCTTGTGTAAAACAAGGGCATTCATTTTCTACTCGAAAGAACATAAATCAACCCATTCGCAAGCAATCACCGCACAAACGCTGCAATTTAATAATGACATGGTCCAAAGGCTCATAAACGTGCCATGTAATAATACACCATATGAAACAGACTAAAGGTCGCTGGATAATTATTTTTTTTTTGGTACTTGACTGAGGAAAATGACAATACACACTGTTAATGACTGCTTCACCTTTCACATTCATTTATTTTTGAACACAACATGGTTAGTGATTTATTTTACGGATTTTGGTCGTTTTATTTTTTCATTTTTTTAGTGCCTCTTTCATTGCTGCGTCAGATCACATCTTGCCAGCAGTCCTATGCAGAAAGACAAAGGCCTAGTGATCAGGATATGAAATGTAATGAAATTTACAGTAAATGAAAATAAAGTTTACATTCTATAATGACGTCTACACGTGCAGTGCTAGTTATGCAGTGGATGTCCTGCCCTGTAAACTAGGTGCTAGCTAGACACATTACATACATGACAAAATTATCATACACATGGCATCATCTCGTATTTTTGTAAGTTGTATGAGCTGGCCAGTAATGGAAAGTTTACTTCAGCCTTTATCAAAGATTAGTTGATGAATTTAACACAGTTAAATAAATTTTTTTTCTAATCTGGTAGCTGAAAATGAATACAGTTCATGGTCCTGTTCAAAACAATTGGTGTTAATGTTTATCCTCGATCAAAAGATAACCTTGACTGTGCTTGTTACCTGGGTTTAAGTTTATGTCATTCCTTATTAACAAATCTGATTTCCCCTCCTGCACATGATGTCAATGTTGCTTGCTAGAACATGGATGGGCTGTTAATTTTTCTCATACTATATCATATCAAAAAATATTTTTTCAGCAGAGGATCTCAATGACAAAATGTAGCTGCAAGTAGGAACTACGAGGGCCAAGCAACACAAATACCTGCCAGTGCCATTTTGTGCAAGTCCTTAATTTATCACATTGATTTAAGATGGCAGCATTTGGTATCCTACTACATTTGGGTAAAATGCCAAGATTCATAAAAAGTGACTTGGTGGTCCTGCCAGAACTGAAAAAAGAGACAGAAAATGACAGAAAAATTACAAAATAAAATAATAAAACCAAGGAATACTGGAGGGTACGAAGGTACGTTGGTGCTTCCCCCCCAAATAGTTCATACAAAATTATTCACTAATACCACAGAGGTCCTCCAGCAGGGTCCTGAATGTAGGTTCTGGAAACTATGGTGAGACATTGTCTCACCTGTTAAGCTGCAGGGTCAATTCCTTCTAGGCAATAGTTCAGCTACTTCAGATAAAAGCCTGTCTTAGGCAGATAAATCTGTCTTAAATAACTTTAATAACTAATATTTTTTTAATATATTTTCAATAATATCATTTTGCCTTTCTGTAAAATAGGTGTTATTATTTTTTATTTTATCAGAAATAAGCTTCCATTCTGGATTTCAGTCCGTACATTGAACCTAAACCGACAACTTGACCAGCTTGACAACGTGAACAATGACCCTCCTACAAATGCAAATGGCGGTCAGTGCTCTGTCCCAACAGGCTGATTCAAAGACTGTTCCAATTGGGGCCTTAAAAATTGCTTTGGATGGCCAAAGCAGTTAGATTTGTTTCAGTCTTATCTCACAGACAGGCTTAAGTCTCACTTGGTGGTTTTGTGTATGCCTGTTAATAAATTAATTGCGGGGTCCCTCAAGCGTCAGTTTTTGGGTAAATTTTGTATTTGACATTTATGCTTTGGTTTTGGCATATCATGTAAAAAAAAAAATTTTTACAGGACTGCAGTGTCAATAGGACAAAGCCTTGGACTATATTTAAATAATGCACAAAAGACAAAAGCTTTATTTCAGAGACTGGATATGTCCATTTTGTTAAGATTGATGTCCTAAAATTGAGGTCAGTTGTCTTTAATAAAATACACACTGAGAAAGGCTCAGTGCTGAAAAGCATTTGTGTATTGTTTAAATGTAGTCAAATATGCATTCCTATTGAGCATGCTGTCCTGTTCAAATTTTTCATTAGGAAGTTTCATTTTTTAGCAGATGTATTATATTTTAAAATTATATTATATGTGGTCATCTCTATTCACATTTGCAGTGATGACACACAACTTGGCTGGTAGATTAAATCCAGTGAACTGAATAGGTGAACTGTTCTCCATGCCTGCCTGAAATGGCATACATTTTTAAATAGTCCACAATTTTCAAGGGAAATAATATTATTAATTTTTAATTCTTGGTTTCACACAGATGATAAACTGATAAAATGTAAATAAATAAATAAATAAATAAATAAATAAATAAATAAATAAAAACTTGGGCCCTTTACCTGAAATGTGAAAGCCTTCCTCCCCCAGGACCCTGATTGTAATTCAGTAATAATAAGAAAGTCATTCATGCTTTCATCTCATCTCGGCTTTATTCTTGTAATTCACTCTTGCAAGGCCTTGACTCAGAATGTGCAGCGAGGCTGCTAAATAAAAACAAGAGAACACAATTCCCCAATCCTCTTATCTCTGCCCTGGCTGGAAGCTGCTTTGAGTTGACTTTTTATCAGTTATTTTCAAGACAAGATATGATGTGATATGATATGAGGTAGCACCTGAATATATTGCTTGACTGTGAAGCCCTTAAAAACTATCAATTATTTACAGATAATGCAGAGTCCCAGCAGAACAAAAAAGAAGACCGTGCATTATCAGTTAAAGCTCTGGAAGAGCCTTTGTGAATTACAGCAGCAAATTGGCTTTCAACTAAATTTAATTTTTTGTAAATGTTGTAAAAGTAATTTGTTTATTGTTATTATGTTATTGATATTAACATTCTTGCTTTGTATTTTTTTAAAATATTTTTTTCATTTTACATATTTAAAACAAATATGTAAACCAGTGTTTAGAAAAACACTGAATAAATAGTTATCCATCCATCTATCCGTTATCTATACCCACTTATCCTGGGAAGGGTTAAATAGTTATTATAATTCTTATTATTGTGGGCTAAGGAGTGTTTTCCATGTTTTTCTTCTGATGTCCCAACCATGTACCTTTATGTAGTTGCTTATATTTGCAGATCTACAGTATGTTTCAGGCATCATTTTAAAGAATAAAGGAATAAAGATCTCAAGTTTTTGTATGAATTATGGTTCAACTGGATGAGTTCTACAGTTAAAAAAAAAACCAAAAAAAACACCCACAATGTGTCTGGTGTATCTGATAAAAAAATTGAGTTCTTTGGATTTCATGGCAGATATCTGTGGGACAAATCTATGTCTTTAGCGTTATACAAACTGACTGGTTGGCTGTGCCATAAAGTCTCTGCTGATTGGCTGCAAGTCAAATGGAAGAAACACTCCAAATAAACAAACAGCTCAGCACTACCTGTAAATGGCAAGTCTTTATGTCTGTGTGATAACATTGCGGAAAAATTCAAGCTTTGGCTCTTTGGAAACTCAATAACCTCAACTAGCGAACAATGACCATCACAATGAGACCAGAAGGGAGTCCTAAATTAGAGTGATATGCACCTGAGAGGATGCACATAAATGTGTCCTGGCCAGAACAGAGCTTCGATCCACCCCTAAAACAAACTTGTGCGTTGTTAAATAAACGAGGGCAAGACGATGGGTGCCCATGCAGCACGGACTCGAGGATAAAATTGCGTGTCATACCCCAGAAGACTTCCACACAAGGCTGGCATTAGCTGTCAATTAGATATCAGATATACTTCCCTGCCACCGAAGTGCCAACACCACATCTGGTTGAATGAATGTTTGCGAGTTGTATGCGACATTATGAATTGTATTTTTTTTTTTTGTCCCCCCACCTGCTTATACTGAATCAATCCTGTTTGGAAGTCTGGTGAAAGGCACACCATTTGAACACTGCAAAAAATCTTTTATAGTATCCCTAAACCACAACTTTTAGCTACATTGTAAACAGGTCGAGATCCCATTTAGCCTATACCTTCCTTCCCTCAAGAAAATGTCTTATCTGAAAAAGAGTCTTTTAATTGAGTCTCAGACATTTTCATGACTTAAATTTTTGTTTAAAATTTGAAAAACGTGGCACGAGTGCTTGGATGTCCTTGAGCACGTGCAGCTGCGGCTCAGGCACCCTGTAGACCGGCTGTCAGTCAGGCCTGCCTCCATTCCCCATCATGCAATGCTGCCTGAGCTTCGCTCTGCCTGGCCTTTCCAAGAAGAGTGGGTCGGAGTGCACCAAAGAGGCACTTGCCATATTTCTTCCATGAAAAACTGATCTGAACACAGCAAGGCGGCACTTGCCATATTTCTTGGGTCAGGTGGCCCAAATCCAACATTCCCTCCTCATCCCGTCCCCCTTATCTTCCTTCTTTTTGTCATGAGCTTCCTCCGCTTCTGCCAGTTCCCCCTCTTCTCCGTCTGCTCCTCCTCCTCCCTCTCCTCCCCTGTGATGGACGGGGACTGAGCAGCGGGTCCCAGTCGGGTTTAACTTCTTCATTAGCGCGGAGTGTCTGGAGTTGCGTCGGCCTCTTCCGGACCACAGCCATCCTCCTGGCCACCCGTCACTCAGCCCGCCCCTCTCACTTGGCCAACATCCTGCTGTCTGATGTCAGCAGCTATAGCAGCACACCTGAATCCCTGGCTCAGGGCTGTATGTTCTTGCAGTGTGGTTACACTGCCACTTCATCTTCGTTTGAAACTCCCTCAAGTACTTGCAAGAAACCGCTGTGGTCTTCATGGACTCATTTCATCTGAGGGTGAGTGGGCAGCCGTTTGGAAGGCGAGGCCTGTGTTGATTTCAATCAGGCATTACACTCGGCGACAGAAAGAAAGAATGGCAGCCTGTTCCTGTTTGCATCTGAAAAAAAAAACTTGCTCAGTGTTCTTCAGAGTCGGGTTTTCACCCTTCGACCAAGTCTGAGATTTGAAAGGGCTGGTTGTTATCCTTCTAATCACTAATAATACATGAACAGAACAGACCTGAGAATTTCGTCCTTAAATGTGTTCCCATTCAGACAAAAGGAGTATCCATCAAAGGATGAGGAATAAAGTATATATATATATATATATATATATATATATATATATATATATATATATATATATATATATATGTTAGCGTGGCTTCGTAATTACTGACATGGACAAGATCCGCAAAACTTCTTCACCTCATACAGCATGCAGTATGCATTCTAGCCAATAAAAACCCTTCCTCCCATATGGTGATATCAACGTCAAAGGGAACAGTACATCACAGTACATAAAGTACTGTCATAGCTGAAGCACCTTTGAATGAGACTTATTTCATCACATCTTCACGCTGCGGCACAAAACCCCTTTCTAAGTGCAATTGCAAAACCCTCTGCCACATGCCGGTGTGACACCCCTGGGAGAGAGATGCGGCAGTTCCGGGTGTGCACCGTTGGTTCTGCACGGAGAGAGAGAGAGAGAGGGCGCACCTACACCAACACAAAATCAAATAAAAATACCTTCATCCTTCCCCCTCACCGGATTCTGGATGAAAACAATTACCTAAAACAACAAGCTAAAACAAGAAAGACAAAAGAAAGTAAAACCCAGCGACTGCATTTCAGCTGGCCGCTGGTCTCAGCTGGCCAACTTTTCAGCTAACCAGTGTCTTTGCCTTTACAAACCAAACTCAAACTCGCCCTATTGGAATGTTCTCTCGATCTCGGTCCCAAACTGTGGAGAGAAACACACCTTTAAACACCTGGGTTGATTAGTTAAGGCAACGCAGGTGCGTGTGCTCTCTCCACCAGACCAATCCGCTTCTCCAGCGGACTGAATGCTACACCCTCTTAAGATGAAACCCATCTTTTTGTTGTTGAGAGGAATCACATTGGACTATCAGTTAATTTGGCGGTAGCTCTTCTGGCCCAAGCTTATGTTGTGTTGATCTCTACCTGGCCACCTAGCGCTTGACTCCAAATGCAGCTAACACAAAACATTTACACAACAATGGGAAAGATTATAGTTAGTGCCACTTTTTGAGGTAATGTTCCCAAACTGACCTTGGGCTTTTTTATTCCAAACAAATTCTGTCTGTCACAGAATAGCATTCCAGACATGTCACACACAAACTTCAGGGACAACATCCTCTGAGTTATCGTTTGAAATCTATGAAAAACATCATGGCTCATGTATGCCAAATACATTCGTGGGGGCGACATAGCTCAGGAGGTAATACCGATTGTCTGGCAGTCGGAGGGTTGCCGGTTCAAACCCCACCCTGCGCGTGTCAAAGTGTCCTTGAGCAAGACACCTAATCCCTAACTGCTCTGGTGAATGAGAGGCATCAATTGTAAAGCGCTTTGGATAAAAGCGCTATATAAATGCAGTCCATTTACCATTTACATTTTTCAGAATGTCCAGAATCAAAGTAAATGGCAGTTGTGCTTAGCATTGCTAACATTCTTGATAAAAGTAATGAATGACCATCCACAATTAATATTTTCGAACGCACTTCCACCTTTGAGAACATAAGTGAATAATGTTCTAAGGTCATTCATGCGATCTTCCTCAGGACAAATTCAAGGGCCTTCCAGGAAACCGGACAAATGTGCAAGCCAGTAACATCTACCCTAACTTGAACCCTCTGTTCGAAAGATGTTCTGAGAACCAACATTTGTTCGCTGGGAAACTATATCTTCATCATAGAAAGGCAAGGCTCAAGTCCAGCGCAACAGTGGTTCTAGCCTAAGAACAGTTGTGCGAGAGAGGAGAGCACCATATGTGAGCAACAGAGAGACTATGCACACGGCGCACCATATTTCATATTTACTCAGTCACACGCCCTTAACCC
This sequence comes from Anguilla pacifica, assembly GCA_039654925.1. NCBI lineage: Eukaryota > Metazoa > Chordata > Actinopteri > Anguilliformes > Anguillidae > Anguilla > Anguilla pacifica. Next base: position 11,924,823 of record CM077299.1, read on the forward strand.
TCACATAAAACACCTTAACGCGCAGAAATCTAGAATATCTGCAGTGAGCAGTTGGGGACTGAGCAAGGTGCTGAACTCTCCAGGGTCTTAAAGGAAGCCTTTTTGGATACAGTAAGGTTTGCTCTGGACAGAACTAGTATTTTGTCTACAATCTCCCAGCAGCAGATCATGCAGTTTGTTTTCAGTTTTGTTTCAGACCATTAAATACAGTGCCAAAATATCAACAGAAGCATTCTAAATTAAACTAAACAAGCGTAGCTTCAACAAATTTGTATTTCAAAGGGATGTTCTCCTTTCTGACAAGACTAGTAATAGGTGATTCAACTGCAAGAAATATTAGTGTTATAACCCTTGAATATTTGAATGGTGGTAGATTTCCATGATCAAAAGTTTTAAAAAATATTTTAAAACGAGATTTATTCAGAAAAATAAAACAAACTACGCATGAGATAACCCAAGATTCTAAAATGTGATATTATACGGAAATCTAAACCCGTAAAAAAAACTGTCCCTTTATAGTCTACATATAAAGATTTCATTGGCAAGCATAACTTTCCTGTCTTCCAGTTGCTGTTTAGAACTGCCATTGCAAAGCAGATTAAATGAGTTCCAGAGGTAACAAGGTTTTTTTGGCCTAATTAATACTCATGGAATCCATCCCAGCTTGAAATGTTCTCTCCCACCATCAAGCAACATATCCAAGAGTACTGAACCAAGGATGGAAGAAAATCACCCTGGTGGTCAGCTGGCAGACATTTTTCCTCCCAAAAAACTATTCTTTTAGGATAAAAATGTGATTTATGTCAGTTTTGACAACACAATGGAAAGATCTCCTTTTACTCACTCCGGGATGCTGGGGGGGGGGTGGGGGGGTATTTTTTAATTATTATTTTCAGGTCCCATGATTTTCTATGGTTTGATTTATTTTTTTAATGTGAAATGTGGAAAAAATTGTAAACTTATAAATGCTAAAAATTGTGGTTTATTTTGAACAACTTAGTGTTGCTTGCATTACATGACAGGTCAGGCAACAGCCACATTTCATTTACTTAAATATCCAGCAGTTCATTCAATATCCATCCCATATCATGACCACATTTCGGCAAAAGACCAAGGTTAAATAAAACATTGCTGAGTATTTTTTCATAGGCTACATCTAATCAGGCTCTAGTGCCATGTCACTAAAACGAGCCCAATGTAATATAATGAAACAATAAAATGTTTGTTTCTAACTTCGTAGATTTTTAGGATCCTGACGGTATGCATACGATTCCTTATCCCGCAGGCTTATCCTGTAATCTCATTGTGACTGTGATTATAAATATTTCTAAGCAACTGGCCATCTATTTTGCCGGCACCATTAGAATATTAAATTCAGGTGCTTAATACGTGAACCTGCGGCGGTTTGTCATTGGTAGTTGAGCCGTGTGATCGAGGACAAGCCACCGTAAGGGAATCCTTTGTGTCTGAGGCTGGATCCATAACCGGATTAACGCTGAGCTGGGATTGGATCGACCTCCAGCAGCCCAGCACCTGCGCTATTTAATCTGTTTTCATTCAGTCTCCATTAGTATGGGGAGCAATAAATGGTCCTAAATTAAATTAAGCCTATCGTTTTTCTTTTTATGAGTGATTATGTTGAAACCCTTATTCAAATGTTTTTTTTTTTTAGTTAATACTTTTTTTCTTTTTAACACCCCATCTATGCGTCTTGGCATCTGTCAATCTGTGACTTGCCTTGCAGCCCGGCTAATTTGTGCACCCTATACTCTGGTATAGCACCTTCCTGCCTGCCAGGATTCAGTACTGTCCTCACCAAAAGATATATTCTCGATTCTGTTACTTTGCACAGTGGGGTTTTTCTTCACCCCTTGGCCCATGTTAGAACACAATTGCTAAGCTAGCCGCACAAATGCGGTTGCTCCGCCCGGAACATATTTTATTAATCATTCGTTCATTCTGACACAAAACTGACAACCCCGGTGAAATGACATTCTTTTTTCTGACACAAAAAGAATGTCATTTCACCGGGGGTCAGAATAGGTGCTAATATAGGCAGAAATCTTCATTCCTCATTCAGAATACACAAGAAGACTTGGCTGTGATGGATTCACATGCCCCATCACATTCAGTTAAATAGGTATTAATCTACTAATCATAGTTATCCAATTTCTGCTCAGCAGAAATTCCCATTCAACTTGACTCTGAATGACAATTTGATGAAAGAAGGCTTGAATTCAATATACATCATCAACAAAAGGAACTGAAACTTAATTGAATAGAAAGTGTAATTAAAACCGAGAAGGCCACTTGCCCTGTCTGTCAATACTCTATCTGTTCTAGTTGACTGCCGTTCTCTTTGACCTACTTTTCAAAGCAAATAAACAGAACTTCTGAAGGGAGGTCTTTAGTCACTCTCCCACTGGTCTCCCAGTGTGAAAATGCCAAGACCGCACTAATGAGATTAATTACTGAAGGCCGTTAATTGTGGCTCATTGGGCCTTCAGGGCTGTCAAGTCGCCGAGGGCTGAAGTATATATGGCACCCCTCGGGCCGCCGCTGTGGCGAAACGCGTTCTGTTTATTCACAGCTACTGTTATTACGGTCATGCTACTGTAAAGGCTTTCGCATTCTATTCCTGTTTATCTGTGTTTGCTCAGGGAATTGAATCTCATCTCTTTCCAACCGCCTGTCTTAACCGAGGCCCACGCATCTCGTTCCCGCGACAGAAAAATAGCTGTTCCGTGACAGCAAATATTCTGTTTTCATATGAATAGAAGTGTTACATAATTAGACCGGCATTTAAAGGAAATAAGCAGCAAATAGTACGAGTTCGGGGAATGAATATGAATTCATTTCCAGCGCTCCAGAGTGAAAATGGACTTTTTTCTGGTTAACGACATGCATTGAAGTTCCGCGGAACTTTCATCGTAATGGAGCCAAAGAAATAGCTTCCGTTGGGCACAATTTTATCCTGTTTGAACACCTGCGCACCTGGAATGTAAATGCACAAAATTCACTGGACATGAGGCTTTCAGGCCTCAGGGCTGTCCATTACAGTGCACTCCCCGACAGATCGCCCCACCCTCCAGCTGTCATTCGTAGTACGCCAACAAGGCCGACATGCTTCCATCACAAAAATGTACCAAGTACTATTTTATGTTTGCAGTGGACATCAGGTAGAAATGTACACAATATATATATATATTTTTTTAATTTAAAAACATGAAATGCAGCTTAAAAATATAAAATGTTTGCCTTAAACATTAACCTGCGGAAGTGAATGAAAACTATATTCAGTATTGAAGATATACAGTATATGAATGGCTTGATATTACAGGTTGGCCTTTCTGTGACATTGTTTGACATGTACTTCATACATATGATTTATCCACATATCAGCACATTATTATTGCACTTATTCTAAAGAAATCTCATCAGTAATGTAAATTGGACCAGATAATAATGGGTATCAACCCGATAAACAAAACATACCTTTGTGAGCGTTTCATGATATATATATATATATATATCTTTATACATATTTACAGTATATACACTACATTTCCAAAAGTATGTGGACATCCCTTCTAATTAGTGGTTCAAATATTTCAGCCACACGCACTGCTAAAAGGTGCCTAAAATCTAGCACACAGCAGTGCAATCTTCATTGACAAACATTGGCGGTAGAATGGTTCGTACTGAAGAGCTCAGTGACTTTCAACGTGGCACTGTCATAGGATGCCACCTTTCCAACAAGCCAGATTGTCAAATTTCTGCCCTGCTAGGGCTACCTCAGTCAACTGTAAGTGCAGTTATTGTGAAGTGGAAATGTATAGCAGCAACAAAAGCTCAGCCATAAAAGAGTAGGCCACACAGTAAGCTCACAGAACAGGACCGCTGAGTGCTGAAGCATGTAGCGTGTGAAGATCATCTGTCCTCGGTTGCAACACTCACAACAGAGTTCCAAACTACCTCTGGAAACAACATTAGCATAAGAACTGTTCATCAAGAGCTCCATGAAATGGGTTTCCATAGCCGAGCAGCCGTACACAAGCCCAAGGTCACCATGTGCAATGCCAGGCGTGGGCTGGAGTGGTGTAAAGCACACCGCCATTGGACTCTGGAGCAGTGGAAACGCATTCTCTGGAGTGATGGACAAATTAGGGTAAGGCGGAATGCATAGTGCCAATTGTACTGGTCAAAATAGTGCCAAGTGTAAAGTTTGGTGGAGAAGGAATAATGGTTTAGGGCTGTTTTTCATGGTTTGGGCTAGGCCCCTTAGTTCCAGTGAAGGGAAATCTCAATGCTACAGCATACAATGACATTCTAGGGAATTGCGCACACAAAGCAAGGTCCATAAAGAAATGACTTGCTGAGTTTTGTGGGGAGGAACTTGACTGGTCTGCACAAAGCCCAGATCTCTGCCCCATCAAACACCTTTGGGATGAAGCAGAATGTCGACTGTGAGCCAAGCGTTACACCCAACCTCAGTGCCCAACCACACTACTGCTCTTGTGGCTGAATGGAAGCGAATCCCCACAGCCATGTTCCAAAATCCACTGGAAAGCCTTCCCAGAAGAGGCTGTTACAGCAGTAAAAGTGGGGCCAACTCTATATTAATGAACATGGTGTGTTGTTCAGGTGTCCGCATACGTTTGTAAATGCAGTGTATATATGGGCAGTATTACTCGTGTCCCCATGGACAATCTGCATTCAGCAGCCGTTTGGTAAATAAGCATGAACCCCTGACTCATTACACAATTATGGAGTAATTAAGAGGTATTAAGACACTTAATTAAGAGTGCAAAACAATATAATACTGCTGCTGAGGATAAGTGTGAAGTATCCTATTTGCATACCGATGGACTGAAGTTGTTTTGGAACTTTGTGTCTCAGGACATTAAAGGATATTAAAATAGCTCTTAACCTTTTAGCTCTGTTAGTCACTCTGATTAATCTGGAAAAAAAATTGATTTAAATAAATGAGAAAGAACTGTGCACAGTCTACGATTTTTGCTTGCCACCGATTCCCACAACTTTGTAATGTGTCACCGATTTAACCTGAAACTGGGGCTGTAATATTGACAAGACTGACTGAGCTCACAAACATTTTCTTTCAGTTACCTCTGATAGGTTTATTCCCAGCCACCCACTTTGGCTGTTGGCTCGAAATAGAGGCTCCCCTGGTGGCGGAGGACTGAAATAGCAACCTGATTTATTATATTTATATCAAGCATTAATTATTAAATAACAATTAAGCAATTCATTACTTGTGTCATTTGCATTAATGTATGTTTATTATTCAAAAAAGTAATTTTGTATTTCCCTATTGCAAGGCTTGTTGCGCTGGAGGGGAAATTATAACAGGAAGGAGAGAAAGATTGTGCACTGATCACTCCCACTCATCACACCCACTGGGGGACTGTCTGCCAAACTGGATTTTTATTTTGCAAAATTTAGGTAAGCGAAATAGGGCTATTCTCTATTCCCATAAATGAAAAATAATTAAATATAATTTTTATGTTATCATTATGTGCATTAGCAATATCAGGAACATTAAAATTCAGTTACTTTATCCGTAAATATGCCTGATGGTATTTCAATCCTTATTTGACTCCTTACTATGTTTCTCCAATAGTCTGATGATCTGTTGGCATTCGAGAAATATGATTATTATGCCGATTTGATTTAGACCATTTGTTTGTTTGGCACATTACCTGGCCCTATTGCTACCCTGAGTTCATTTCATTATGAGGGGAGTATGGCCTAAATGCTTGCATTATGGAAATGATTTCAGTCAGGGTACAAGTTTGAAATTTTTTACCATTGAAATTGATAATTGATAAAATTGAAACCTTTCATGTCCCTCCTCCCCATTATATATGCAGGAAATTTGTAACTCCCCAAATGCCAAACAGTGCAACTTTCCAACTGTCATGTACAGTGCCACCCAGGATAATCCACACCCTTGAAAAAGCACTTTAAAGCACTATACAAAATGAATAATACAAGAACTGAGCTATATGTTAATTCACAATCATATAGAAAATTTTCTACTTGAATAATTATCTCGGTGGAATCAACCGAAATAACGCATTTCTCAAATCTTCTTAAATTCTCAAATTCTTTTCCGAAAAATTATCAAGGGCTAGCATCGGCACAGATCCGACCCGGAGTTGCTTGCTAACTGACAATAGGTGTCACGTATATTCACATCCTGTTGTTTGCGCACTCTCTCCTCACAAGGAGGAAATGACTTCAACGGTCTTTAAAAAGATTTGTGATCATATTGTGGGGAAGGCTGACTATTCCTCAGTACTGAATCTTCCAAGGTCTTTCAGGTCTTTCTGTCTGCCCTTGTGGACTGCCCTTCTCAATTTACACTCCTCATTTACAACCGAACTGAAGCCCGGAGACTGGGGTGGCCATGGCAAAACAATACGTTTGTGGTCCATATTTTCAGGAATGCTTGGGATCACTGTCTTGCTGGAAAATTCATTTGCAGCCAAGTATGAGCTTCCTAGCAGATGAAACCCGGTTCTTGGCCGAAAGGTCTAGTGCGGGGGTGTTCATGACTCTGTTAACTGCCCCATAAAGAGTCTCCACCATACATTATGTCACCATCAGTGTTGGGCAAGTTACTCAGGAAGTGTAAAAAGTTACTTTTTACTTATTACTCCTTTTAAAAAGTAATAATATTACTTATTACTTGGTATCAAAAGTAATTAGTTACGTTACTCTTTATATTACTATATTACTTTCGCTACCCCCCCTCCCCCATAACCAAAAAAGTGACATACAACCTGTTTAGCCCGCTCCTTTTAGAACTGAATCCACTTTATTGGAACAATAATTAACTTTACAGGAGGAGCCAACAATCAGCCAAACTGCATAACTGCAAACACTGCAGCCTCTCAAACCTGATGGGATACAGTATATGTATATATTTATACATATATAAAAAAATAAAAATAAAGCAACAAACTCTCCCGACTTTTTAACCAATGTTTTTCTGCATATTCCGTCATAAGAGCAGCAAGGAGTATTTAATGGTTTTACAAAACATAAAACGTTGCATAACACCACATTTAGGCTGATATCGTGTCCATCTTCTTGTTTTGTTATCTCTGCCCTGACATAGCGTCTGTGTTTTTTTTCGACAAGTTTCACATTGCTGTGCTGCCATATCAGATGCTTCAAGAAATTAGATGTTGTATTTTTTGTGGTTGAAAGCATTTTGCTGCTTGTGCAAAGTTTACAACGGACGACAATGTTCTTTGCATCTTTGACTGAAACAAACTCAAAATAATGACAATACTTCCAGCTGTTGAAAGTATGCCTCTCTCCCTCTCCCTCATCCTCCATCCTTCGTTTAGCTTTTTGGCTAGTAGCCGACGTGACCTGCCCTGACCTGCCACGCGTACACATCATCAAAAGATCATGAGCCCACCTAGGACAACAAACAAATCGCGTTCTGGCAATGCAGTAACGCAGCGTTACTTGGATTAATAACTGTAATATAATGACTGTTTCGGAAATTGTAATCCCTTACACTACTCGTTACTGGGGAAAGTAATAATATTACAGTAATGCACTACTGAGTAACGCGTTACTGCCCAACACTGGTCACCATAGACATGAAGTTCTTACTACAGTAGAAAAAGGACTACAAATCCATCACTGGTGCATGGCTAATTAGGGTGTCATATGATGCCCGGTCCCAAAGTTCCAATGGCGTTTAGCAAACAGCAGACTGTTATTTTTGACAATTGTCCTCCAAACAGGCCTCCCAGACCATCTGCCACACTGTGAATTTAGACAATAGGCACTCACATCCTCTACCAGCCAGGTTTAATACTACTGTCCCACTGGTTTTAAATTTATTACTCACATAGTGAAAAATGGTACCTCTGGTTTTTAGTTGTTTGTAATAATCTGACTTGTCAAGGCCAACCCTTTGTCTCGTTCCTTCTGAGGGTTCTTGTATTGTGGAGAGCACAATGCAGCTCTCAAAGACTGAGAGCACCATTAGTAGTAGTAATGTATTTGTTGGAATTTTTATTTAACATAATTACTGGCAGTGTGAAGTATGTTTTTGGAAAGATAAACAAATTAAAAAAAATAAAGTATAATTCATTACCCATGTTGTTTATTAAATACAGCCTTCTTTGCTTTATCTTTGCTTTTTATCAATTATGAATAATTTGGGGTACTGCATTTTCTGCCAGAAAAGATCATAATTTACATCAAATCTAATTTAGTAACCCTCCGCATAATTAAGTCTACATTAATTTGCTTAAGATAATTCATCCAGGTAGTTTATCTGCATTTTATTGTGACACTGGGGTAACACTTCACAGTTAATTTTCTCTTTTAAAGAAAGGAGAGCAGACAGTCCCTCCGCCTTATGTGTGTTTTTTTCCCCCCCACTTCATTCAGACGGGGGAAAGCAGACAGCGTAACAGATATGGGTCCAGATAGAGATGTGATCACAATACAGAGAGAGCCATGGTGGGAAATCAAACCCTGCCTGCAGTGGGGCCTTTTTTATGAGGAAAACAAGCCCGTCAATATTTATATATAGATGAATTGCCTTCCATTTATTTTATGAAATCTTGAAATCTAAGAACTGCCTGAATTATGATCCGTGCCACTGGAGAGCGACAACAACACCAGCGCGTAGGTGGTATTCTTGTTGGCGTTGGTGCTGTTGTTGCTGTTGCTGGTTTGCTACAACCTCAATGGGACGGGTTGTTTCAGGATTCGGGCGCATTTTGTGCGAGAGCGCCATCTCAGACCGCCTTTAGCTCCGTCACGGCCGTTGCGACGAGGAAGAGGAGTCCGCTGACCCGCCGTCGCCGGGGTCAGCCGATAAAGCGACTCCGCCAATCACGCGTTAGCTGATTGCGGCTTACGCACCTGTCACACGGACACGCTTTCCCCAGAGGGAGTCTGCTGCCCTCGGGAGGATTGAAGCTGGATTGTATCGCGCAGGTAAATGGATGGTAAATGGACTGCATTTATATAGCGCTTTTATCCAAAGCGCTTTACGACTGATGCCTCTCATTCACCAGAGCAATTAGGGGTCAGGTGTCTTGCTCGGGGACACTTCGACACGCCCAGGGCGGAAGATCGAACCGGCGACCCTCCGACTCCCAGACAACCGCTCTTACCTCCTTGTCGCCTCCTATAGGTCAGAGGGCCTTTATTAACTTCGGCAAGAAATCCACTCGCGAAGCCGACATGAGATAAAAATGCACTTGGGAGCAGACGGGCAAATGGAAACTCAGGCATCGGAACCGATGGAAGCGGCTCGGAGACGAGGCCGAGGCACTGACACGGCCAGCCGAGGAAGAGCCGCGTTAAAATCCATCGCCGCGAAGAAAAAACGAGAAAAAAAAACGCATCCAAGAGTCCGGGCCGATAGAATCGGCGTCGGGAAACCGGCCGTACGGATCGACGCGAGGAGGAAAAGAGCAGAGGTGGGAACGGGCGATCGCAGTCGCCGAGTTTGAGAGACGCCCGGCGCGCGTTTGGTTTGGCGGAGACACGTCCGACTCTGAGTTACTAAAAGAAACATTTGAGGGTAAATCTGAAGTCAGATTGTGTGACCAGGCAACCCCCGACAAACGGCAGAACAAGCCGCAGCGTGCACGCTGTGCCAAAAGATTCCGCTGAAACCGACTGCAAAGATGTCAAGATGCAGCCACGGAGCACAGGAAAGATCCGCAATATCAGTTTTCATCAGCTACTGCGATGATCTGGGTGTTCTGCTTTTTCTGTTGAAGATGTCTACACCTTCAGAAACAAAACATATCATCATCCCAGCATGTTTGTTTTTAGTTTTCCCAGAAGAAATCTGTAAATTTATTGTGTTTACTTCAGAAGAAAGTAAAAACTGGGAGAAAATTGGTTTATGAATTAAAGCAGGCAAGTCTGAAGAAAATATAGTCCAATACCCATCCAATCGCACCGTTGCGCTGTCACAATAATAACATGACATTTTTAGGTTTTAAGTTAGATGGAGATATTTTTCACCATGAACATAAAATTAAGAGTGGCTTGATCCAATTTACTCATTTTGAAAAAATGAAGGCATTCATCCATGGCAGTCAATTTAAAGTAAGCCTCAGGTTTGACCTGTAAACAAGATTTGTATGAAGCAATATTTTTGTCATACAGACAAAATAAGATTAAATATGAACCATGAGAATATGATGGCAATGTATCCTAAGGTGCCAATTATGTTTTCAGTATGCTATTGATAGAGGTCAGCCACACACAAATAAGTACACGTAATAATTTTGCGAAATGGCTTGTAAATATTATGAGGCAGAACTACAGGGTGTTATGTGACAATGATGTTAGATGTTTATATTGCGGATTGGTCCATTCCAAACAGCACTCTGGCAAAGGCAAATGTTTGCCAAAAATGCATTGGTATGTTCTGTGAAGTACCACAGGTCTGTGTTTATGGCAAATTGAACACATACCTAGTGGTGGTCTTATGTTTTAAAACCCATTGAATTCTAAGATGCAGTCCATTAGTAGAAAGCATAAGGCAATATCCACCATAGTGAATCCACAGAGCATAACTGAGGTGTGAAACAAAAATGATACTCTCGTGAACACTTGGCAAACAGCATTCAGGCACCCTCACTATCACCAGCCAGAACAAATAACAGAGTGGAAAGTCGGTAATGACTACAAGCAGCCGTTCTAAAGATGGCCATGAACACTCATCCAGAGGAACAGATTTAACAGTCACCCAAAGGAGCACGCTACAGAAAACAATGAAGGCACACCTAGGAGAGCAGATTGCAGAACATCATGAATGCTTGCGCAGAAGCGCAGGCTGGAGAAGCACCGTGAGGGTTTACCCAGTAGAGCAGGTTGGAGAAGTTCATGAAGATCGACCCAGTGGAGTAGATCACAGAAGAGCTTGAATATTCACCTAGTACAGCAGATTGGAGAAGACCATGCGGATCCACCCAGTAGCGATCACAGAAGACCATGAGGGTTCACCCAGTAGAGAATTCAGAAGACCATGAGCATTCAGCCAGTAGTCTAGGCTACAGAAGACCATGAATACTCACCCAGTAGAGATTACAGAAGACTATGAGAGATTACCCAGTAGAGATTACAAAAGGCCGAGAAGGCTCGCCCAGTAGGGATGACAGAAGACCATGAACATTCACCCAGCGGAGTAGATCAGAGAAGCCCACGAAAACTCACCCAGAAGAGCAGGTTGAAGAAGACCATGCCGTAGCGCAGGCCGATCAGGCAGCCCTTGGCCATCCTGCAGTGGCGCAGCTCTAGGAGGAAGATGAAGGACAGGTCCAGGTAAAACACCACATACTTTTTGCCCTGGGTGTTGGTGTAGCGGCCCTTGGCGGCCTGGGGCCCGGGCTTGGGGGCCGTGTGGATGCCGAATCCGAAGGGGGTGCCGCTGTACTCATAGTCGCTGCTGTAGCGGCGGAAGGTGGAGTGCAGGGGCGGGGAGTCCGGCTTGCTGTTGCTGTCCAGGGACGGGCTCCGGCGGTACGGCGACTCGGCGGTGCTGGAGCGACGCATCGGCTGCCGGAGACCAGGGGCCCCAGGGGCCAAACTATCAGACCGCTTAGGCCGGGGGCCAGTCTATCCCCACGAAGCTGGGGTCCGAGCTAAAACACCCCACCGCGACAGGGACCAGGCTAAACTCGTTGCCCTCAGCCGGAAGACGAGCTAAGCTAACCCCACTCAACCAGGGGTAAAGTAAACTTTCTGCCCAATCAGAGGCCACGATATCCTGGAGCACAACTGTTTAATTTAACGAGGAAGTGTCTTCACTTGTTGATTGGCTTGACTTCAAACTAAGACTTATCACTTGCTTAACCTCAGACGTAAAGCTGACCTCTGACTTCAGTCTAAGACTCGATCGCTGGCTTAACTTCAGACAAAGGCTGACTGTTGGCTTTACTTCAGGCTAAAAGCGATCGCCGGTGTGACTTGAACAGACGCTCGTTGAAATTCGACCAGCGCAGTCGAATTATCTCCCCGTTTATCTTTAAAGTCTATGAGAGAGGACCCCGGGACATTGATCCGTTTGAGTTAATTGCAGTTCAGGACACAGAGGCACAATGGCTTCTGAACAAATGCTATCGTGGTGAAGCTCAGACGTTCCCCAAAGCCGAGTCGAGCTGCAGGCGATGAATGTTTTCTTTATAGATGAAGCGTGTTAAATAATAGATATGTTAGCTCAGCATGTGGAACAGTGCGTATTAGCTGAGTGTATGAGCAAAATTCCCCAAGTTACAAACATCCCCAGATGGAGAGAAAGTTATGAGGACCCAGGCTGGGAGGATGGCAGAGGAGATATGGCACAGAAAACAGCCGCGCATGCAAAAGAAGAAAAAGATAAAAAGAAAGATGAAAGGACGAAAAGATTAGAAAAGAGCATCCAAGCGGAGACAATTAATTGTATTGCACTGATTTTGCCCTGGTTCTCGCTCTCTCTCTCTCTCTCTCTCTCTCTCTCTCAATCTCTCTCCCTCTCTCCCAATCTCTCTCTCTCTCTCTCTGTTTCCCTTATATAGAAATTTTCTAGTCTTCTCAATCCCTTCTTTTCTGTTTTTCAGTCCTCTTCTGCTTTTCCTCACATTCTCCTGGTCACGGTCTTTGTTTTTGCCTCCCGCACCGATTCCTCCCGTGCCTCCCTCTCTCTCTCTCTCTCTCTCTCTCTCTCTCTCTCTGTCCTCCTCCTCCTCCTCCTCTCTCTTGCTATTCCGATCTCCCAATTCCAGGTACGGGCGCGCAGCCTCGGCGGCCAGGTCCAATCGGTGGAGCCCCGCAGCCCTGCTTTCCTCTCCTCCGCCTGTCCTCCTCTCCGCGCGGTCGAGAAAACGGGGAGCGCTGACTTCCCCGCGCGCGTCTACCCTTCTCGGCAGACAGGTGAGGAAAGACAGGTGCCAGGCGGGAGCGCCGTCCAAGCAGGGGGGGAGGGGGGGGGGGGGAGCCGGAAAGACGAGCTGCTTCGTCCGAGGAAGGGGGGGAGTAAAAAGAAGAAAAAAAAAAAAAGACTGCAGTGTTGTAGTAGTCCTGTGTGAAAGCCTGGAGCTCTCCCTCCTCTATTCCTCGCTCCCTCTTCCTCCCTCCCTCTCTCTCTCTCTCCCTCCCTCCCTCACAAACACACACACACACACACACGCACACGCACGCATGCTCACAGACCCACACGTAAGTCCTTCTCCCCTCCCCTCTCCAGATAACGGTCCCTGAATCCTAACATGGAGGGGGGTTGAGGTTCTCATTCACAGACCTGACACACCTCCCCTCGCAGCTCAGCCAATCAGCTTTAACCCCCACCCCTTAAGCATGCAGAGGAACCAAGGCTTTGGTTTATAGATCAGCAATGTGCGGCACGGCTCCCTCTCTCTCTCTCTCTCTCTCTCTCTCTCTCTCTCTCTCTCTCTCTCTCTCTCTCTCTCTCTCTCTCCCCCCCTCTCTCTCTCTCTCTCTCTCTCTCCCTCCCCCCTTCTCCATCTTTTCCTAACTACCTTTTCCCTCGCTGCCCATCCATCTCTCCCTATGCCTCTTTTTCACAGCCTCACTCTTTCTATCCTTCTTTCTCTCTCCATCTCATACCATCCTCTGCCCCTTTCTTAATCTCACATTCTCAATATCTTTCAATTTCCCCTCTCCCCTTTCCTTACCCCCTTCTCTATCTCTCCCTCTCTCTCTCATTCTACATTCTAAACGTCAACAAACAGACCTGTAATCCAATCTCCTCTATATCACCTCATGATAGACTCACTGCACCGTAGACACACACACACGCACACACACGCACACACAGGCACACGCACACGCACGCACACACACACACACACAGTCTTTATCTGACCACGGCATATGGAATTCCTCGCACAAATGTTGTGGGTCGACACATTAGGAAAGCATAGACTGGCATTAAAACAGTGTTTAATACTTCTGTAATTGTACCACACACTATTTGTACTTCAGAAAATATCTGAGGCATGTGGTGCTCAGTGATTTATGCTACCATTAGAGGTATGCCTAGAGCTATACCAAACGTCTCCATGCGGTCTGTGGTACAACGGTACCCCCCCCCCCCCACCTCCCCCACCCCTCCGGTCGCAATCTCCTGGTTATAATCTCCAACCCTCCCCCTCCCCAGCCCACCCTCACGACTACAATCACAACCCCCCCCCCCCCCAACCAATCCGCAATCGCAGCCCCCCCCCCCCCCCCCCCAGGGTCACAATTCACCCACTGCCCCTCATTTTCAGTCTGTGCATGACCCTGTTAGCCACCTACCTAATGGCCTGAGGTAGATCAGCATCACCTGGAGTCTAACTCCTTTACTTAGGAAGGGCAGAGTACCCCCATCTCTCTCCACATGTGTACTGCAGCCACAAGGCCTTTAAACAGCCAGGTTTTCTCAGCTCTTTCTAGGTTAAGGGTCTAATGTGCTGTTAGATAGATTGTTTACTCTTATAAAATAGCCTGTTATCAATTCAGTGTAAAAACTCATTAAAAAAATAGCGTAATACAATACTTGTCCATAAACAAAATGTGGCAAGGCTATGGACTGTTCTTTAAAATATATATATATATATATATATATATATATATATATATATATATATATATATATATATATATATATATAATAAAAAGAATGAGACAACACATGATAAATGAGCATTCACAATAAAAAAAAACATTACCGCAACTAAACAACTGAAAGTGGAACCTTATTGAGACTGCAACAAGATTTATTAACACCGAATAACCCCTCCTCAGAGTCTGAGAAATACATTGTTAGTCTGGTCCAATGTTCTGCAGGCTCCCTGTCAAGCTGCTACGTGATCCTGGAGTTCTCCAAATGCACAGTCAAGCATTTAATGTTCCCTCAATTAACCTATTTTTCTCCTCGCCAACCACCAGGCGCATGCACTGAGAGACACCGGCGTACGCACCCTGCCCCGAGGCAGCTGAAGAGCCCTTTTAGCTGCCCCAAAATCCCCCTTCACCCCCCCCCCCCCCACAACCCGCTGGTTGTAATCTATTCCAACCCCCCACTCCCTACTCCCTTGATTCGCAATAGCAATCACGTCCCACCTCCCCCCCCTCCCCTTAATTTTCAGTCTGTGCAATATCCAATGTCCAATGTCATTTAATTTCACATAACTCGACCAGCTAAATTACAAGCTACGCAAAGGATGGACAGACAGACGTACATACAGACAGACTTAGAGGTAAGCATGAAGGAAGAATAACACATTTTATTTGCATAACACAATATGTGGGAGCTACTGCGTCTCTGTGTAGCTGATCTGTGAGTTCGGATGCTCAGATTACTGTGATTTCACATCATCGCTTCACTTACAGGATATACAGCGCGTAAAATATGCCGTCATCATATTCTTACCATATCATAATGCCATTCCGTCTCCCGTTATCTTAGCACTGGGCCGATACCAGCAGGTGAATTTAAAGCTGTTATCGGCTGATACTGATCAAATCAAAATGTATTTATACAGCACATTTCACAAACAATTGCCGCAGTTCGCTTCACAGACAACCCTGGCCTAAACCCCCACAAGATAAGCCCAAGGCAACAGTGGCAGGGAAAAACTCCCTGTGGTAGATGGGAAGAAACCTTGAAAGGAAACAAACTCAAGGGGGGAACCCATCCTCCTCTGGTCGGCTCAGGGTCTATCTTTGTGACCAACATGGTCAGTCAATACTGATACCTGCCCGATATTATCATGCATCCATAATCATTACCTAGTTAGTCAGCTAGCTGAAGGATTGCTTCAAAGCTAAATCAAAGGTGGATAAAGTGCTAGAAGAATTTCTATGAAAAGCCATCCATTTAATGTGATCAGTGGTAGGTTTTGGCATAGCGTTCACAGTGAGTGCTTTAAAGGTGGGAGCATCGGTACTGTGACAGAAAAAGATGTTTTTGGAGCGCCGGAATGAAGCTTCTGGCCAGCGGTCTTTCGCCGGAGCATTTTTAAGAGGCGACAGACAGGTTTTTTGAAAGGCCAACAGACCGAAAGTTCAGCTCCGCTAAAGGAGACCTGCAGGTCAGTGCCGTGTGCCGGAGCAGTTTCTTTGTTTGCACACTCCTCTGCGTTTTACCTGAACGTATTTGACTGACAGGTGTCAGTTAAGGTAGGGCGTTAAGGTAATGACTTTGGTGACTGTACGTATACACGCAACTAATTTTTCCGCTGCGACACAGAATGAAATATTTTAAGTATCCGTCTAATTTCAGGGTCAGTGAGTCATTCATGCGCTCTATTATTGCTTAACTGAACCGAGCTCAACGTGGATGAACTGCAAGAAGACAAGCATTTCAAGTAGCATCACAAGAAATCAGAGCTTTAAATTTGTGTTTGAATTTTTATCATGGTCAATTTGTTAACAGTGTCTCCTAGTGTCTACAAGACAATGCTGGATGTAAAATTGTCCGTATGAAGTGATCAATAAACAGCAACTGTTGCGTTCTGAAAAGATGTCCTCACACACTCCAGTGACATTTCAGTGCTGTTACTTGTGCAGTTATTTTTAAATTGACGAAGTTCGAAACAAGAGTTCTTTTCAAATCCTGGAATGAAGACAAGAGAGAGTTTTCTCAAGCTCAGTGTGTAGACTTGCCTGGTGTCAAAAAAAGAACCCCAACAGCCTCAAGGAATTTGTTCACTGGTTGAAAGGAACACAGTTTTATTTGAAATGCATTGGGGTTGTAATATGTTGTCAATTTCTCCACAGCTTTGAACGTTTTGACATATTTCACAATTGTTTTGATTGTGCTGTGCATCTGCTGAGCCAGTGTTTGTACTGTTTTTTATTTTATTCGGTAAAACCTATAGCATGTTTCATGTTTTCTAAATACTACTCTTTACTCTGTAACCAGCGGATAATTTCAACTAGACCGTCGCCATGTTCTGTGATTGACATGTGCTGTAACCCTAAACCCCTGCCACACAAATCTATGAGGTCTGCCAGCGCAGCTGTACTCGGTGAAAACGAGGTACTGGGAATGGTACAACACAGTGGCATTTTCCTTTTGAACCACTCCCTTAAGTTTGTGGAAATTTTTGGGAAATATCCTTGCCGGTGTCACAGTGTGGGAGTTGTAGGTTAAATGGACCGCATTTGGCATCAAGCCTTTGATGGTTTCCTGGTATGCTTACAACATGTAGCTTACGTTACCCAAGATGAATGCGGTCACATTTAAAAAAAAAATCCACCTCAATGTCCAACAGGCATGTCTCGATACCAACTGAACCTAAACAGTAATTTACAGCAGCAATGTACACCGTGTCAATGAGAACTGCTATAAAATCTGGTTTCATTCCTTTTCTTTGCAAAAGGAATAAAATGTGTTTGCGCCATATTTTGACTCATCTGCGACCACAGACATGCTGTCAGTTGACTTGAGCAGTTTCCTTTATATTTTCTTTATGTGCAACAGCAGCCTGTGTTACAGTACATGCTTCTGCCCAAGCTTTTTACAGAGTGGAGGGTCTCACCATTGATCACATGCTTATTGAGAAAGAAAGTGATTTGGGGTTATTAAGGTTGATGGAATACTTGCACTCAGACACATTGGGCAATGTGTGGATAACACCTATTGGCCACCCATCAACGGTCTCTTGTGCCCAGGTGACAGATGCTTCCCCCTAACAACTCATACAACACGATTGGAGTTTAAGTTTCTTATTGTAAACTATGATATATTGTTGTTTTGTGTGTGTGTGTGTGTGTGTGTGTGCATGTGCATGTGTGTGCGTGTGCGTGTGTGAGCATGTGTATGTGTGTGTGTGTTCGTGTATGTGTGCGTGCATGTGTGTGCGCGCGTGTGCGTGTATCCGTGTGTGCATGTGTGTGTGCGTGTGTGCGTGTATCCGTGTGTGCATGTGTGTGTGTGTATGTGCGTGAGTGCGTGTGTGTGTGTGTGCATGTGCGTGCGCGCGTGTGCGTGTATCCGTGTGTGCATGTGTGTGTGTGTATGTGCGTGAGTGCGTGTGTGTGTGTGTGCGTGTGCATGTGTGGATAATTTGCAAGCAGAGCAGAATGTAATGAATTCTTCAGCGTGCAGCATACCTGGTGGATAATGGGGCAGTCAGTTGCTCAAAGACCTTTTGGTTTGATATTCTGTTCATGTTTACTTGCCATTCTCTTCATTTGTTAGGTAAATTAATTGCCTTTATGCTGGACACAGTTAACTACTAATTGTATAATTATTCAAGGAGATTTTTCTAAGCTAGAGCAAATGGGTACCCCACAAGGATATGCTTTGTAATTTCATTTCAAATCCCTGTGAGTCATGTTCTTTGGAAACAATGGTGACCCTAGACAGGAGCACGTACATTTCTGCTAATAATCACAGCAGACCTCGTAATGGTAAGACAGTAGTCTTAATTTCTCTAGAGAAATCTATTAACTTGGTTAAACGAAGACTTTAATTACATTGGGTTTTTTAGCACAACAAAAAATTTGCTGAAACAAATTTATGGGAATCCAACTTGCCCCATTGATTAAGAAACCTTGCAGCAACTCTATAAGAAAGTATCTGTCCGTTTATCTCTCCCAGAATCTGAGAATTGCAATAAAAAAATTTTTAAAAAATCTTTAACACTTTTTACCCCACTGAGATATCATGTGATTATTCTTCATTGTTAATATTTCCAGAAGTCAATAATTTTTCCTGAGGGCTGATGAAAGTTGTAATAGGAATTCAGACTAAGAAAACCTTCTGGCATACTTAGACATATAGCAAAAATAAAAATAAAAAAGGGATTTTGTGGAACTCTCTCTATTATGACTAACTGATATTTTGTCCTTTTTTGTGTTTGTGGAAAATCAGTCACTGAATATAAGGAAGACCTACACCCACATGAGCATCTCAGAGACAGATAGTTTTTACCTTTTAGCAGATGGTTTTAGTCAAAGCACAGCTAAATTTTTTCCCCATTTACAAAGCTTGATACGTTTACTAAGGCAATGCAGATGCAACAACAAAACCCCAGCTGGCTATGAAACCCATGACCATTGAGTCACAAGCAGAGTTCCATAGCCATTATACTACACTACCAGTCCAGGCTGGTGGTTTTGTATCTCCCTCTGCTCCCATTACTTGTGAGGTCCCCCAGGGGTCGATTTTAGGGCTAATATTCACCCATTCCAGGCTTAATTGTTCAGTGTTGACTAATTTTTACATATGTTGTAGTCTGTACATATTTGTGGACAGTGACACAATGTTTGTTGTTTTGGCTCTGGACACATTTGGCACATTGGATTTGAAATGAAACAATAAATATATGCAGACTGTCAGCTTTAATTTGAGGGTGCTTACATCCATATCAGGCTAACCGAGCAGGAATTACAGCCCTCTGTGAAAATTGTTCCCTCATTAAGGGACCAAAAGTAATTAGACCATTGGCAGATTATCTGTTTCTTGGCTAGCTGTGTGTCGTTACATCATTAGTTCATGCAGAAGAAAGTCAAAAAAAAAAAAAAGGTCTAAAGTTGATTCTAGATGTGGCATTTGCATTAGGAGTCTGTTGCTCTTGGCTCTCAACACAAGAACCAAATGAGCCTCAATGCTAGTCAAGCAGGCCATCATGAGGCTGATCATCATCATCATCATCATCATCATCAATAAATTGTCCAGAACATTGGGCATGCCAAAATCAACTGTTTGGCACATTGTTGAAAATCAAGAACACACTGGTGAGCTCAGCAATAACAAATGACAGGCGACCACTGTAGTGGATGACCAAAGAATCCTTTCAGTTTTGAAGAAAAACCCATTTTCTAGCAATGTTTATCAAGAACACTCATGTGTCAAAGACTATGAGTAAAGAGAAGACTGCACCTGCAAAACCTCAAAGGGATCACCACAATATACAAACCACTAGTAACCTGTACCAAAGTGATGGAAAGAGGAAAATGTGGAGAAAGAAAGGAATTGCTCAGTATCCAAAGCATACCACCTCACTGTGAAACATGGCGGTGGTAGTGTTATAGCTTCAGCATACACGGCTGCCACAGGAACTGGATCACTGGCCTTAACTGATGACTTGACTCCCGATGGCAGCTGCAGGATGAATTCTGAAGTGTACAGACACATCTGCTCAGATACAACCAAATGACTCAAAACTCATTCGGTGGGGCTTCACCTTGCAGCAATGACCATGACAATGACAATGACCTCAAACACAAACCCTAAAACAAGCAGGTACTCAAGACAGCTGCAGTACAGGCCTGGCAGAGCATAACCAGGGAAGATATCCAGCATTAAATGCAAAGGACCACCAAGTAGTTCACGTGATGAAACTAAGATTATGTACATTTGTCCAATTACTTTTGGTTGCCTAAAATGGGGAACAATGCAAAAAAAGTGTTTTAATTCTTAGATCACATCTATCCGGTATAGATATAAATACCAAATCTCAAGAAAAACATGTTTTCTACTTTGTATGTGTAATTTTTGTATGTTGGAAATGTGTTTTTGCTGAGATATCATTTCTTTTTGTAGTATGTTATGAGTAACTGAATAATAACATATGTAAATGTATGAACCATAAGATAATTATATCTAGAGAGAGAGACGTGTACTCACACATACATACAAACACATACATTATAGCTCAAAGGAACACATGGCCATGGATTCAGTCATTTTTACTTTACCATGATAAATAAAAGTATTTATCATATTTTTAAATGGATTATGGTGTATTGTTAATGGGTTGTTGTATAAACAATAGACCTACTCTTTGTATGTCGTTAGATGATCTATAGACCTAGCAAACATTATTTTTAAAACATGGTATTTGCAAGGTAGCTATTATGTGTAATATTTACCTATTTTGGCACTATTTTTACATACTTTCTTATTTATCTTATCTTTTCTTAGTTAAGTTTATTACTTACGATGTTTTACTATGTTTTCCCTTCACATATGCAAGGACGTGCACAGGCTAACATTAAGCAGTTTATTGCCAGTTACAGAACATGTAACAACTGCCTATTTGCTGTATTGCTAACTGTGCATTTGACAAATAAACTTCGAGTTGATCTGATTTAATCACTCAGTTAACTAGGTAATTGACTAGATGGGATATTTGATGTTATTAATAGGCAAAATTATAGCTTACCTTCAAGCAAATGCATGCGCATCTGTTCAGATTACAGTATTGGCATTAAGATGCAAGTGTGATCGTTCACAAAGTTTTATCCACAACAGACACTTTTTTACAAGTTTGTCTTCAGCTTGGGGGATGGAATAAAAATAAAACCCCCCTGCTTCCAGATGTTCAGGATAACGTGTCTGTTTTGCAAATTCCCCAGAAACATATCAAGAAGCTTTGTAACTTGTAGCTAAAGCTTTTTTTAAATTTAAAAAAAAAAATCAGATACAGTGATGTTGCAGACAGTGTCATACCTAGATATCAGAGGAAGTCATACAGCAACCGTTTCTAAGCAGGAATTGGTGGACTGCAGTGTCAGTCATAATTTGCTCATGGTCAACTGGCTACTTTCATCAGACGACTTTGATCAGATGTTGTTATTGGCAGATATAGCTAAATGTCTAATGGGGATAACTATTGATTTTGGGACTGGAGCATTTGTGATGACTAATTCGACAGGAAAAAGAAGAAGGACAAAAAACATGCAAAATAACCCAAGTTTGGTGCTTTATTGTGTGGACGTGTGCAGTTGAATCTGAATTCTGTCTGTTTACTTGAGGTCAGAAGGTACAAAAGTTCATGTTCTTAAGGGCTGAGTCTGTGGTCACTGTGGTTATTTCTGTAGAAAACCCTGAAAAGTGCCAGACTCTGGATGTTGTATAGCTATGGGGCATGACCCATCAAGGAGGATGACCTACCCGCCATCCAAATTAAATCAAAGTTGACAGTCTGCACTTTAACCTCATATTATTTTTTTTATTATTATTTTTTTTAATTTCAATCAATTGTGCTGGAATAGAGAGCTATAACAACATCAACTGTGTCATTGTCCAAATACTTATGGACTGCACTATATATTTCTCACTTTTTCAATTTTATTGGGTTTTTGATTATTCTGAGGTAATTCCTTCTTTTCTTTCTTGTTAGATTGATAACTGTAATCCACTGGATGCCTGTGTGATCCAGCAAACCCTTCCTAATCTTAAATTATCTGCAAAATGAGCTGCGAGCCTTATGAAATACAAGCAAACACTTTATTCTCCAAACCTAGTATCTCTGTACTGGCTTCCAGCGCCTTTAAGAATTGATTTAAAGATTCTATTAATTCCTTAATAAGACCTAGGGTAATATATTACTGGGCTTTTAATCGCCTAGAAAACGGAACAGCCTGGCAGCCTCTCAGATCTATCAATAAATTCTTTCCGACCGTTCCAGAGTCCTAGATAAAACCCAAAGGAGGCTGTCCATTATAAGGCGGCAGAACAGGTCTCCCTGAAGAAATTACAGTAGCAAAATCAGCATCTTCAGATAAAACATTTTCATTATGTTTTTGTATAAACTTACTTAATAATACTGTGCGACCAATCGCCCCTAAATATTCTTTTATCGCGAGTGTTTGGTCTTTGATTTGATCACTACTGCCTCACTTTTTTTTAATTTTAATTAGTTTTTTTTTTTTTAACAACTTGAGCATTTTTATACTGTGTATGCATGCTTCAATTAATTCTATTTCAGTTACTGCACAAATAAAGTTGTTATTTTCAATTACAATATCGGTGATCCGATGGCCAGATTGAGAGAGCTAATCCCTGATTTTAGAGACAGTTCTAATTTGCGCATAATCCAGCACACGCTATTGTATGTTGGAAGACGCATATATCAAATATCATGCATATTAATGAAGTACAGCTTTACACTCGCCGGCCACTTCATTAAGTACTTGCTAGTACTGGGTGTGGTCTTCGGCTGCTGTAGCCCATCTACTTCGAGGTTCGACGTGTTGTGCATTTAGAGATGCTCTTCTGCGTACCTCGGTTGTAACGAGTGGTTATTTGAGTTACTGTTGCCTTTCTATCAGCTCGAACCAGTCTGGCCATTCTCCTCTGACCTCTGCCATCAACAAGGCGTTTTCGCCCAGAGAACTGCCGCTCACTGGATATTTTCTCTTTTTCGGACCATTCTCTGTAAACCCTAGAGATGGTTGTGTGTGAAAATCCCAGTGGATCTGCAAGGAGTGGGGGGGGGGGGGGGGCGTGGAGCTGCAGTCTGACTGAGGCTCGATCTCCGGAAGGGGAGACCATGGCATGTGTGACCCTTGAGTTGGTTGGAGGCCCCCCCTCCCCTCCCAGCCTCAAAACTGTTGTCTCCTTGCCCCAGCCTGTAGGTTAGGTGCACTAACACCTGTATCCTCACCCAAACATGCAGGACAAGTGCTCTAACAGCCTTCTCCTCACCCCAACCTATACAACAAGAGCTCTAACACCTGTGCACTAACACCTTTCTAACAAGTGAAGGAAACATCTCAACCTGGGTCAGCTATTTGGTTCAGTTTCTCTGTACTGATTAACACCTGGATCCTCTTAACACTTGTAATTAACTTTAATACAAAATTAACTAAGTGTTAGCTTTTTTTCCTTTCTTTCTTCACAAGTACAGTTTGGTGAGTTCAACAATCTCCAAAATTAACTTTCTAAACTGTTTGTGAAAAAAATTAGCACTTGAATTTATTAGCCAGTCGAAGTCTTTTATATACATTTTGGTCCTCTCTATGTTACTGTGTGTTTACAACTTACATAGCTGCGCAGACAGACTATGTGCAGCTGGGGACATCTTATGCAGCTGTGCAGAGTGTGTGCAGGTGGGGACATCTTATGCAGCTACACAAATAGACTGTGTGCAGGTGGGGACATCTTATGCAGCTACACAGATAGACTGTGTGCAGGTGGGGACATCTTATGCAGCTACACAAATAGACTGTGTGCAGGTGGGGACATCTTATGCAGCTACACCGATAGGCTGTGTGCAGGTGGGGACATCTTATGCAGCTACACCGATAGGCTGTGTGCAGGTGGGGACATCTTGTGCAGCTACACAGATAGACTGTGTGCAAGTGGGGACATCTTGTGCAGCTACACAGATAGACTATGTGCAGCTGGGGACATCTTATGCAGCTACACAGAAAGACTGTATGCAGGTGGGGACATCTTATGCAGCTACACAGATAAACCGTGTGCAGGTGGGGACATCTTATGCAGCTACACAGATAGACTGTGTGCAGGTGGGGACATCTTATGCAGCTACACAGATAGACTGTGTGCAGGTGGGGACATCTTATGCAGCTACACAGGAAGACTGTGTGCAGGTGGGGACATCTTATGCAGCTACACAGATAGACTGTGTGCAGGTGGGGACATCTTGTGCAGCTACACAGATAGACTGTGTGCAGCAGAGGACATCTTACGCAGCTGGGCAGACAGACTATGCGTAGCTGGGGACATCTTATGCAGCTACACAGATAGACTGTGTGCAGGTGGGGACATCTTATGCAGCTACACAGATAGACTGTGTGCAGGTGGGGACATCTTATGCAGCTACACAGATAGACTGTGTGCAGGTGGGGACATCTTGTTTAGCTACACAGATGGACTGTGTGCAGGTGGGGACATCTTACGCAGCTGCGCAGACAGACTGTTTGCAGCTGGGGACATCTTACGCAGCTGGGCAGACAGACTGTTTGCAGCTGGGGAAATCTTATGCAGCTGGGCAGACAGACTGTTTGCAGCTGGGGACATCTTACGCAGCTGGGCAGACAGACTGTTTGCAGCTGGGGACATCTTACGCAGCTGGGCAGACAGACTGTTTGCAGCTGGGGACATCTTACGCAGCTGGGCAGACAGACAATGCGTAGCTGGGGACATCTTATGCAGCCATGCAGACAGACCATGCGTAGCTGGGGACATCTTATACAGAGACGCAGACAGACCATGCGTAGCTGGGGACATCCTATGCAGACGCACAGACAGACAATGCGTAGCTGGGGACATCTTATGCTGCCGCGCAGACAGACTATGCGTAGCTGGGGACATTTTAGGCTGCTGCGCAGACGCACTTTTGACAGCTCATTGACCCGAGGAGTCCTGATCGCAGGGTGAGGTGGGCAGTCGTGTCCTGACTGATGCAACGGCTGATATGGCCAACGTTCACGCTGAAAATGTCCCTGGGCACCACCAAGAGGATTTTCCATTTTTAAATCATACATATTGCGTGCGGCTTACAAAGATATAACAACGCAGGCCACTGTAGTACATTAGTCAATTCTTTCTCTTTATTCATGAGATTGCTTTTTTGTCAGGAACATTTATATCATTCTAATCTGAGATTTGTTTTAGTCCCTTAGTCCCTCTGCAACAGCAGGCTTCTCTAACATGAATAAGACAAGCATTTCTGCTAAGCGTGTAACATATAAATTAAATAGAAGTCCACTTGTCCAGTCACCACTGTCATTGTTCATCACTTTGGGGTAAAAAAAACAAAACAGGAGTTTTAAAAGAAAGAGTATGCCGAGTTTTTTGTGTGTGTTTCATTTTGTTTTATCGAAGTGTGAAAGACATATGAGGGAATATAAGGACAGATGAGCCGGGGTCTGGATTAGAGAGAGGACAGCTCAGACGAGAAAGATTAAGAGACAGGGTTTTTTCGCGGAGCGCAGATTTTGAATGAGAGGAACGGGGGGGGGAGCTGAGGGGGAGGTAACGGACCAGTCAGACAGCGCCGCACGCACGATTGAAGAGGTGAGCGTGTGAACGTTGCAGGCTGATGTAATCCCACAGCCATTGCCCAGTCAGGAATTATATAGGATTAGGAGGATGGGGGGGGGGGACCCTGAATTCAGGAGATTTTAATTGAGGGGAATAATCTTCCTTCTACAAACACCCACGCCCACGTTATGCGACGCACGTCCAGATAGGGCACAGCCGCACTGCACCATCGCAATGCTAAGAGCGGCGTCCTCATCACAATGCTGTTAGCCTCCTCGTCGCTAAAGGCGGGCACGAATGGGCAGATAGAGAACAGCTCAGTGGAAAGAGAGAAAATTGAATGTGGGGATAGGGAGGGAGGGAGGGAGAGAGGGAAGGTGTGGGGGAACAGCGTAACTGGGGAGGGAGGGCTGTGATTGCTGAATAGACTGATAGACCGGCCATTCTAAATGGCCAGTCTATCAGTCTATTCAGTAATCATTGCCACAACCTCAGAAAAGGATTCAGTTGCCTGCAGGAAAGCATGTGCTCTCCTCTGAAAAAAAGTTAGCCAAGATGTTACGTGTTAACTACTAAACGGCATCGAGTTCATTCTATACCAATGATGGTGCCGAAAGCACTCAAGCCAGTGTACAAAAGTTTAGCCGTTTCGATCGACGCTGCTAATGCTAACGAAGGTGCCAAAGAGGAGCAAGCTGAAGATGCTGACTCTGAGGCAGAGGAGCTAGCTATCCGTAACAGAAATGCAACTGAAGACACAGCAAGCTCCGAGCCGGATGCCGATGGATGGGATCACATACTCACAGCCATTCGCTCAATGAAAAGTGGAAACTGAAAGCTGATTATCTTTTTCTTTTTTCTATTTTTTTTTTTTTTTTGTGTGGCGCTCTCTCTAGTTAGCAAAGGCAAAGGCAATGTCGGTGCGTTCACTGAAAGGCTGACAAAGACTGAGGATTGCATTTCCCTCAGAATGGCTTTTTAAATGGCCGACAGGGACTCCATAACATTAGAAGAACTGTCAATATTTTACATGCGAGGAGAACCTTTTCAAACTGCTGCCACGCTTTGGACCTGGAAACAGATGGTTCCAAATGGAATATAACAAACCAGCGGCAGAGGGGGTAACAAACAGTATAGTATCGAAACAATTCACCCTATCTAGAGGAAAACACCAGGGACACCCTGCCTCACTTGTTCTGGCAACTGAACCATCTTTTCTTGGTGCAAATTTAATTAAACAAAATCCTATCTTACTCCCCAGTTATTCATACTTTCGAGAACACATTAGAGGGCTTTACTTACTTTGGGGCAAAGATTATCTGAGATGCAGAGGACATCATTCCAACTAATTATAATCCTATAATTGCTTCAGTGACTGATTTGATTAACAGATGGACTGTTCCACCAATTTTGATGATTGGACAAATTAACAATTCAAATGAACATTCTCCCAAAATATCTTCATCTCTTCAAGTGTACACCCTTAAGGCCTGTGTGTGTGTGTGTGTGTGTTTTTTTTTTTTTAACAGAATGAGAAATTTATTTACCTAATTTTTATGGATTAATAGACGACCCAAGCTTCACCTGATCTTATTGCACTTACCTTAAGAGAGAAGGGGGTTTCAGTTACCTAGTCTGCTAAAATATTCTGGTATTCAGAATAGCCATTACAGCATTGACTACAAATTTACAATCGCTGAACTGCCTCACAATTACCGCTAAATCTATATCTCTACTCTGTGAATATCAACGAAAAATGACTCTTAAGATATGGCGTGAAGTGCAAAGTCATTTGGGTGTATCATCACAGCTATCCCTGTTTACACCCCTCATTTTCATGCAACTTAATTTTAAACCTGGAACAAATGACCCAGGGTTTGAATTATGTGCGGATAAATGAGTTTGTAAAATCGTGGCTCTTTAACGATAATGATACATTTTTAAGTGTTGATGGACTGAGACATAAATTTGATATTCCACCTAAACTTTTTTTTTTTTTTTGATTATTACTGCAGCTTGGAAATTATATTTCTAAGACACAGAACACCTCGGTTCCTGCCCAGTCAGCCTTGCCTCTCCACTCATGAAAAACTGTAATCTTTCTGGAAGATGCCAAGTACCTATGTTCTATTAAAGAACTGATTACACTAAACAAAAGAGCACAGGAACCGTCTGAAACTGAAATGCTTGGAAGAAATCACAAAACATGAGTGGGAAGAAATACGTTTGAAGGTTCGGGTGCAGACGGTCAACGCAAGATTCAAATATACTGCAATATAAATGGATAATGAGGCTATATAGTGAGCTCCATAATGTTTCTGACAAAGACATTTTTTTCTTGTTTTGGCTCTGTAATCCACAATTTTAGATTTGTGATCAAAGAATTCACACGTGGTTACCAGTGCACATTCTCAGCTTTGATTAAAAGGTATTTTTATACATTTCAGTTTCTCCATGTAGAAATGATAGCACTTTTTTACCACCCAACTTAAGGGCATCATAATGTGTGGGACATATTAATGTTACATAAATGAATAATCATGTTCGGTACTTTGTTGCATATCCTGTGCAAGCAATTACTGTTTGACGCCTGTGAGCCGTAAACATCAACTTGTGCGGAGTATCTTCTCTGGTGATGCTTTGCCAGGCCTGTACTGCAGCCAATTATAACACCTGCTTGTTTTGGGGGCTAAGTTTTCTCTTCAGAATATGAAACGCATGTTCAGTTGGATTCAGGTGAGGTGAATGACTTGGCCAGTCCAGAACTGTTCAGTTTTTGGCTTTGAAAAACTCCTGTGCTGCCTTAGCAGTATGTTTGGGATCGCTGTCTTGCTGAAGGATGAAGCGGCGTCCAATGAGGAGGCATTTGCTTGAACTTATTGAGCCAATAAGATGCTTCTGCTCTGAGAGGATACATCATCCATGAAGACGCATGAGCCAGTACATGTGGCAGCCATACATGCCTAAACCCTAACCCCCAACAACATGTTTCACATGTAAGAGGGCTGCTTTGGATCAAACTTTTTCAAACTTGTCATCATTCTGATGCAAGTGAATCTTGGTCTTATCTGCCCACAAGACCTTTTTCCAGAACTCTGCAGGCTCTTTTAGGTTCTTCTTAACGAACTGTAACCAGACTATCCTGTTTTTACAGCTATCAAGTGGTTTGCATCATTCAGTATAGCCTCTGTAGATCTAGTCATGAAGTCCTCTCTGGACAGTAGTCTCTGACACATCCACCCCTTCCGCCTGACGAGTGTTTCTGATCTGCCAGACATGTGTTTGGGGTTTTTCATTCATTATGGTGATAATTCATTAACTGTATAGGTCTTCCTTGGCCTACCAGGCCCTTTGCTATTATTGAGCTCAGCAGTGCTTTTTCTTCTTAATCATTTTCCGAACAGCGGCTTTTGGTAAGCCTAAGGTTTGGCCTATGCCTACTGTTTTTGACTGGACCGCAACAGCGAGGCCAGCCCTACAAACGCGAATGTCTGTGACTGACTGAGTGACTAAGTGATGAAGTTACGCCATTGGTCGGCCGAGTTATGAAGTTGCACCATTGGTCGGCCGGAGAGGTCCAGCCATATACCAGGTTTTGACCTGGTCTTGTTTATAATCCCTCAGCCTCATAATGGCTTTCTTGACATTCAGTGGTCAACTCTGATCCTCATGTTGACAAATGCCAATAACGGACTCCAAAGGCAATCGAAAGCATTGCATCAAGACTAGATACTAAAAACTCTCTTATAACTGCATTAAGGAAGCTACT
Organism: Anguilla pacifica; assembly: GCA_039654925.1. Classification (NCBI taxonomy): domain Eukaryota; kingdom Metazoa; phylum Chordata; class Actinopteri; order Anguilliformes; family Anguillidae; genus Anguilla; species Anguilla pacifica. Next base: position 11,954,345 of record CM077299.1, read on the forward strand.
GAATACACCCAACTAACCAGAAACAACCTGTGAAGCTATTTGCCCCAAGCATATGGGGTTCTGAAATGCTGAAATGGGGGGGGGGGGCTAAGTGTAGAATAAAGGGCTAGAATTTCTACATGGTGAAACTAAAATGTATAAAAATACCTTCTAATAAAAGCTGAGAATCCTCACTTTAACCACATGTTTATTGTTTGACTACAAATCTAAGATTGTGGAGTGCAGAGCCACATGGCAATATATCTTTGTCTCACACCATCAATGATGCAGCATTTTAATGCCAATATTCCAGACGTACTTTTAAAATGTGATGTTAAGAAGTGCATTTTGTTTGTCTTTGGGAATGCCTTCCAAAAATGTGTCTTTTTCTGTGATGTGATTAATCTAAAATCTATATGTATGTTTGGTCTGTCTGCTATTGATTGCAATTTGTCTACTATAATACGAAAAAAGAAAATGGTTTTCTTTTTCCAACTTCAAGTAAAAATAGCAGTTTTCTTTTGGAAAAAAGACCCAGTCAGCCATTGGCCAAACAAATTTGCTTGGCTCTGGAAGAAACTTAACTTTGCCATTAAGAAAAAGCCAGAAGCTTTTCAAAATATTTGGAGCTTTATTGATGTACTTTATTATTCAACCAGGTGAAGCTTTGGTATGATTTGAATTTCATGCCCGTAAATTTGTATTACTTTTAACACACCAATGTCATTTTGATTTAACCTGAATAGAATGTAGAAAGCATATCTATGTTTTGCCTTTTCCAGTTTTTGTTTGTTTTGTGATTTTTAGCCTTGCTTCACTTAAGTCACAATACTTCTTGCACCATATGTCTGCAATCTACATTTTAAAAAAATCAAGAAATGGAATGCAGAGGTCAATGTGGTGAGATTATTAAAAGGGGCACTCTTAGCACTTATATGCATGGCTCACCCAACATGCACGTTTAAACAGGTGGGGACACCCCAGAAAGCCATCCCCCCCTTTATTAATGGTTACATATGTACTTAAATATTTGACAAATAAATCACAATGTCATTTCAGAAAAATATCTAAATTTGTTAATTATCCAATTAATCAATTTCACAACAATGACTTGAATAGTCTTCAGGATCATTTTGTGAAAGAAAATCGAGTAACTGGCATCACTTGTTGTTTATTAATTAATTAATTAATTTATTTATTTATTAGTAGGTATATATACCTACTAATGCACTGTAAATAAATTCCTGACAATAAGAAAGTAGGAATCAAAGATTCTAAACAAATTCCCATAGGAAATTTAGAATGTTGAGAACTTAGAACAAATTGCTCAAGGAACACATGGGATTTCGGATGATACAATGTTTTAGTTGAAGAGGTAGTGACAAAAAACAATGCTCTGGGTCAAAAATGACCCCATGGATGTATCAACAGGTTAATAACATAGATGAACAAAGTAGGTGGAGTCAGTTACAAAATGGGATTAACAAGGGGGTGTGGTCAATTCCTAAAATGAATAACAAAAGTAACATGATTAATGACAGAGACTAATAAGGGATTGGTGGTAATTACAGAGACTAATGGAGAGGCGGGGCAGAGATTCCAGAGGGGGCGGGGTTAAAGACAGATTAATAAGGGCAGCGAGTGTGGGAGAGAAGTTCCTCAGGCTGAGAGGACAGAGTTATTCATTCTTATGGCAGTAATTACAGTGTTGGGAGCGTTTTCACTACCAAGGGATAATAATGAGCAAAGGCAGAGAGATAATTGGGGGGTAACAAATAGTAAGAATGACTTGAAAGAATCAAGGACAAGCATCTTGTGAAAGGAAAAATACTCTGCGCAATGTTTGTGAATCATGTTCGGAGGAGTGAGGCAAAGGGGAAGAGAGCATATTAGGACTGGAGGGAAGGAGACACAGAGGTGCTACGGCTTCAGTGGGTTTCATTTGCAAGCGGCGTGACAAAATATTTTACCGTTGTGTTCAAATCGAAAGGGAACTGTTTTGTTCTTCAGGTCTATTTTGGTACCGCATTCGGTAACGCTAATTGAAAGGAGAAACAATGTGCGCGCATTAAAATGACAATGAGGCAGCCTTGTGGTGCCTCTCTAAATCACATCTCAACAAAGTGCAACAGCAGGACTGAGTCAGTCTTTCCGAAGAGGGAACAATAGTTCTGCAGGCACGTTTTTTCCCCCCCTCCCCTCCTGCCTTTATAAGGTGAGCCCGGCTCCCCGTTCACTTTGCTCTCCGCACACACGCAACGCCGTAATGGCCACAGAGCACAGGCAATTTTCCGGAAGGTTCCATAGAAATTAATCGTTCCAGAAACGGTAGCCAAGCACAAAGAGAGAACTTTCTCAGTACATGTTAAAAGCACACAGAGGTTCTGAAACCCCCAGGAGATATCGCCATTACATTTGTATGCACGGAAGACATATCGTGATCTGCATATTCATGAGTGATGAATATTTATTAAAGTTCTCCATTGACTCCTTTTAGATATTAGCCAGCTTGCAATTTTATCATGAACGCCAATTAGGTTTTTCTAGGGCTCCTGCATTCTGATCTGAAATCTAAAGGCTTCTTCAGTAATACTGGAATGTCATTTTTCCACGATGCTCCCATCAGCGACAACCAACCCCACGCTAACTCAGAAGACTAGCAAGGTCAGAAAGGTATCACTTACAGGGGTCTAGAACTTTTTCAAAAGCTGAATATAGCATTCTAATGCTGAATCCAACCACCATACATATATACCCCTTTAATGTGGAAAAAAATTTTTTTAAGTCAAAACATTAATATTGCATGAAATTAAGCCAAGTTGGTATCTAAACAACCACAACATTTTTTAAACCTTCCATCAGTGGAGGAATCAATAAAATAGAGTCATGTTGAAATTCTCTTTTAAAGAGCATTAGATGTGAATTTTTATTAGCTGCAGCAAAGGCTCTGTGCATTTTGAGTTCATAGATACGCTTCACATAGACCCCAGCACAGACCACCCTGTACCACCCCCAGCACAGACGACCCTGTACCACCCCCAGCACAGACCACCCTGTACCATCCCCAGCACAGACTACCCTGTACCACCCCCAGCACAGACCACCCTGTACCATCTTCTGCACAGACCACCCTGTATCATCTTCTGCACAGATCACCCTGTGCCATCCCCAGCACAGACCACCCTGTACCATCCCCAGCACAGACCACCCTGTACCATCTTCTGCACAGACCACCCTGTACCATCCCCAGCACAGACCACCCTGTACCACCCCCAGCACAGACCACCCTGTACCATCCCCAGCACAGACCACCCTGTACCATCTTCTGCACAGACCACCCTGTACCATCCCCAGCACAGACCACCCTGTACCACCCCCAGCACAGACCACCCTGTACCATCCCCAGCACAGACCACCCTGTCCCACACCCAGCACAAACCACCCTGTACCATCCCCAGCACAGACCACCCTGTACCATCCCCAGCACAGACCACCCTGTACCACCTCCTGCACAGACCACCCTGTACCATCCCCAGCACAGACCACCCTGTACCATTCCCAGTACAGACCACCCCGTACCATCCCTAGCACAGACCACCCTGTACCATCCCCAACACAGCCCATCCTGTACCATTCCCAACACAGACCACCCTGCACCATCCCCAGCACAGACCACCCAGTACCATTCCAGTACAGACCACCCTCTGCCACCATTCCTGTGCCATCCAACGAGCTACACAGACGACCATACAGCTTTCACAGCTAAGTGAAATAAGCGGTATATAACTTCATTTTTGCATTTTATATTTATATTTATGTTTGTAGGCGTGAGCTGGGACCTGTGGGGGAAAAAGACAGGATAAGAAGCTATTGTGATTATTTGGGCAAACCTTCAAAATGACCTAGCTGATTTTCTACCAGCACTATATATTGTGCCAGGAAAGGTGTATCTATCAGGTTCTGGCTCAAAATAGGGCTTGGGTGGTAACTTTGAGTGACAGCAACTGCAGTCTGGCTTTACTTCCACCTTCAGCTCGATGTGTGGTCTCCCTACTTTTAGTTACATTTAAAACGTAAAGTCCTGGTCTTCAAGAGACCACCAGAACGCACTGAGATGTAGGCTATATAAAACGTGACAAAGGTAAAGAAAAATTGAACTATTTAAGGTTGTACATATTGTAAGTTCCAGAATTTGGGCGAAGATACTGAAGGATTTACACATTATAAGGGGGTCATTTGACAAGAATAGTCACATTTGGAATTGTAATTATGTCTTGAACTGCATTTCATTTTGTCACTCAAACCTGGATACAATATTAATGAACCTTTTAACACAATGAATCCACCCAAATGACAGCTTACTATATTTAAGTTATTTTTATACATTCACTCAAAGAATGCTTGCACAATTCTTTTTGTCACTAGTCTTAATTATACCCTACACATCATTAAAGGCTTTTCAGAATTTCAGTTCTCAGTTCAATCCACACAAATAGGCAGAAACAGTTTCGGATATTTTAAGACCTTACATACTATCAGCCTGGCTAAATGAACACTCTGATGTAAAATGTCAGCCCTCTGAGGACGTCCTCTGTCAATAAACCAATGGTCAGTCACTGTATGTCTTTTGACCAATAATGAAGTTGTGTTGCTGAGGCTCGATATGAGGTGGTGATTGGTCAGCTCAACCACTGACCTATAATAAAATGCAGGCTAAATTTTGTTAGGGCCAATCAGATTGTTGGGAATCAGTCTAAAAAAACTGTAACTTCTCTTTCTAGAAACAAAGGAGATTCTAAGTGAAACTTTTTGCTAAGCCAAAATCAATGGCTAAATCATTTACTATGTCATTATCAAGTTACCAAGCAACTTTTAAAAAATACAAAAAATGAATAAATAAACATCCCAAAAACCCCTCCTTTACCACCCTCCCTCCCACTCTAGTTGTTAAGTCTAATTCTGGTGTGCTGTTTTAGTTTTGCTTGAGTAAGTGTGAAGGTTGAGCTGATTTACTATCCGTTATGGGATATTTGTTCACAAGGCGAGCTAAAGTGGGGTTGGGAGTTTGTTATGTTCCAAAACCCTACCGCAGAAAGTTACAACCCAATAAAGCTGTTAATAATGTTTACCCTTATGTACACGGTCTAAATCCCGTATTTATGTTTCGGTTTTCAGTCGTACCCTCTCCATTTCTCTCTTTCCTTCGCCTCTGTGTCCTTTTGTTTTCCTGTTTCCAAAGTGGCAGGCTGACCTGGCCACTTCCAGCATAGCCAGTGTTTATGACAATTGTCAGCGGCTCAGCCACGCCCACCATAAACAGAGCACCGAATTAGCCGCAAGGAGCAAACATACGGTACTTCAGTACTCTGCGCGTCCAAACACCGTTTGCTGTGGCTCGTTTTGGGCATGTTTTTCGTCAAATTTAAGAGTAGCGCCATTACTGTGTGCCGTGCCATAAAGGCTCTGTAAAAAATAACGCTTTTAAAAAGGACTCAGTGTACGTGTTGGTGCTTTTGTCCTACGTAAATGGCGGGGCGACTGAGCAAAGTTCAGAAGTTCACTGGAATACTTGAGGCGAGAGCAGATCGTGGCACTGCGTTTGTATTTCCGTGTGTACACAGAAGTGCGATACAGTCGGTAAAAAGCTACCGCTATTGCGACACAGTCAGGAAAACCACTGCTAATAATAAGCGCGGTAATAGGCAACATGGAACAGCTCGGCCACATATTGAATGGCAACACCATGACTCAACATGAATCCCAACAGTAAAGATTTGCAGAACACACAACGCTCCCCCGAGTGCCCCAAACTGTTATGCTCTAGTCGGCAGTGGGGCCCCCTCTCGTTTCTTGTTAAATTATTGCTTTCAGGGGATTCCGTTTTCTTTTTCCTCAACACCAGGGGAGGGAATATTTTAAAGGAATGCTAGTATGTTATTCCTTTTAAAAGAGGGGCTTTCTCCGCCTGGGAGAAAGCCTCGCTCTCATTCTCTACAGGGATTGCTTTCTCCCCGGCAGCCAACAAAGACCCCCTTTCTCTCCCTCTCCCGCTCTCCACCCTGCAGTCTTTCGGGACTCCAGAAGGAACATTTCTGTTCGCGAGCTGTGGCGGTTGCCTTGGGATAATGGCCGATTCAATTTGCCGCAGTTAGGGGAATACTGTAAAATCATGGCAGCCTCTAAAACATTACATTTCATGTTACTAGGCTAAGAGTGTGGATAGTTTTAAGCCGCTATCATAACATTGAACTAGAATTCCTGCCAAGAATCATTGAAAAAGACACACATACATTCTCATTATTAATTATGCTGAACATAGTTGTTTTAAATATGGTATTCATTGAGGCTTAGATGCCAGAGGGAATGTGGATACCCAAGCGCTCCAAACTCTGTGAACATTTTACAGAAATGGGACTCATCTGAATGTAGAATGAAACTAGCAGTGGCCTACACACGGTGGGCCAATTACCTGCTCTAGCTCACTGAAAGACATTACCCCAGCAAAAATCTAGTGGAACAAACGGTACCAAACCCCCACAGCGCAGCCACAAAACCGCTGAAAATGTGGTCCGGAGTGAACTTTCAGCTCTACAGGCAAAGGGTTTGAAATGTAACAGAACGTTCTGTCAGTTGAATGGGGCTAAAATCTCTGGCACTGACCCCAGTATTTAACATTTTGCAAGTATGGGCCTTTGATTCAGTTTAAGCACAGCACTGACTGAACGTACTAACTGAAATGACCGAGTAAACATACTTTTTGTGCTGCAGTCTTTCTAACTGTATTTTATACCGTTTCTGAAATTTTCTTTCTAGCTTGTTTGTCTTTCTGAGGCGACGCATGTGACTTCGTACATTTCACAGGAAGTGTGTTTCATCTGGACTCCAACTGTATGCCTTGCATCCTGACCTGAGAGTGGTACAATTTATTTTGAGCGCTACATAGCGAAGGCCTATATTAAACCGTGAAAATACTGAGGCCCTGCAAACTGACTGCGCTCTCAGCTCATCAATCAACAGTCTCCTGACTTCCTAATACCAACCTTCACCTGGAAACCGAGCAAGTTTAAAGCCATTTTTTAGACCCGCTTTTATATTTACATCCATGCCTTATTTCTTCAGCCAAACGCCATTATAAAATCGCACCTAGCGGAAACACAGGTGGACAGAGCGCTGGCCGGTCTTGTGATTTACGACGAAAATAACCTTGGCGGCGTCTCTGAGGACGTAGCAGGGAGGCGCTAAATCACAATGCGAGCTTAACAAAGAAAACCAAGGACACATTGTTTGATAAATAAATAACCCTCTCCTCTGCCCATATTTATTGAAGGTGAAAACAGGAGGACGAGCAGAAGCGAAGAAAGGGTTCACTGTAGAGGACAAACAGGAACACTCCATAACTGGGAGCGTTATGACACCGTCGGATCTGAGCTGAAATCTGGGGAAGACGCAACAAATTTTAAACACAGGTTGCAAGATCCTTGGGGTCAAACAGCTGTATCTGATAGTGAAACAGAGCCCTTCGGAAAGCATATTGCTCGATGAGGGCCTTCCACTTCACAAAGAATTTCAGCCCCGTCCGACACGACCGCAGATAGCATCAGGCTAGCAACTGCTACGACCTTCCTCAATAATCAATCGAGTCGCGCTGCAACCTGCAGAAACCTTACTTATCAATTAATGACAACTGCAGTTACCTTCCCCAATAATCAATAGCATCATGCAGGCTGCTAAAGCCTTTCTTATCAATTAACAGCATCATGATTCAACCGACCAAAACCTTCAACAATGAATTGCATTATGCTTCTGACTGCGGTTAACGTATCTTAATAATCAATAGCACAAGGCCAGACAGAGATATAACCTCCCTCAATACCCGACAGTGCCCTCCATAAATCCTCTATAAACTACCATAACCTGCCTTAATAATCAATAAACTACCATAACCTGCCTTAATAATCAGTAGGATCATGACAGCAACGGCTGTGCGCAATTAATCATCAGGCTTTAATTTTTCAGCCTTGAAGTTATCTGTTATCACATTTTATTAACAGTGGCCCATTAGCAAGCAACTCTTATTCTCATTGACATACGAATATGCATTCTCACCATTGCTATGGTCTAATTAGTCTTCTTTCTTTCTCCCTGTTTTACACTTTCAGGGAAGTGAACGCTCATATCGCACACAGGCAAGCTCACAGCGATTCGCGCTCTGTGAAAGCTGTTGGTCATGTGCCGTCATTGCTATTCCTTACAGCCTGGGTTCTCAACATGCGGGAGCACAGGGAGTCCATGGGAGGGGCGGGGGGTCTGCATTCGCACTCTCCAACACCCCCCCCCCACCCCCCACCCCCCCCCCGGTCCCAACCCACCCCAGGATTACAATCTCCCATCTCCCACCTCCCCTCCGTTGGATTGCAACAGCATTCTCCTCTCCTGGTCTACATGAGAAAAAGCAAAAAAAAAAAAACCTGCCTTTGGGGCGCTGTTTTAGTCAATCGGCTAAGATATGTTCACCTCCCCACTTCCCAAGCCCTGCCCCCGCCTGACTGTACATGCCCACACTCCCCGAGGCCTCCACTTTACCGAACGCGCAGCCCTACCACCCCCTGAGGCGCCCCATTTCACGAACCGCACGTTAAAACTGTACAACTTGTAAATCAGCCGAGGCAGTGGCGTTTCTGGGCCTCTGACAGAGTCTTTAACTCAGACACACAGTGCTCCAGCAATCTGCCCAAGGAACTCTCCCCCGCGATTGGATTTGTTTCACTTTACTTGGAAATGTTAGTTTGTCAGTTGAAAAGCTGTTCCTTTCGTTCACCTTGGTGCAAGTTCACATTTGACTATGAATGTCACTATGTGCAACTGTAGAATAGTAAGTATGTGCCTGTATGTGTGTGGGGAAGGGGGGAGGGTTAGAGTCAGGGAGAAAAAGATGAAGTGAGAGAAATTTGGTATGACTGTATGTTAGCCATGTCCGTGGTAAAGATCCTTACCTCTCACTCTTTGGATCCCTGGGTCTGTGGTTCTCCCAGTTGTTCCTCTCTCCTTCAGAAAACTTCAGAGAACAGTTCCTCTGTTTACAGCGTCTGTTAACTTTCTCTTTTGCATTTAATGTTCTCTCTCTGTCTCTCTCCCTCCCTTGCTCTCTCTCTCTCTGTCTCTGTCTCTCTCTCTCTCTCTCTAAATAAACTTCTGAATGCAGTACCTCCCCTCTTGCTTTCCCACAGTGTAACGGCCGTCTGCCAAAAATTTGGGGATTTAACAAAAAATGTGACATATCCTAACAAAAACATTTTTGAGCTGTGAATGGTGTTGCAACAGTGCCATCTAGTGACCCCATGAAAATCAAGCTAAAGTGTTGGCCCACCACATTGCAAACATGCGCAATTTAGTGTGGAGTTGCTTTAAAAATAGCTGTCGATGCAGTTCAATATAGAGAGCTCAGTTAAACAAACTGCCATCTTTATTGCAAATAGAGCTAGAATATGGAAACGAGTCCTAAATGGACATAATGCAAAAAAGATCAAATATCTTTTGCCAGAGTTCATTGAACTCAATGTTTTTTCTCTACCCTTGGGTTACCTGATGGACTAAATGACCATCTCTTGTGACTGTAAAGCCCTGGTTATGTTTTATAGTGTAATAACAGAGGTTTCATTGTGGGAAGACTATCATTAAGCTGGTAAACTACAGTACTTTTAAAAGCATAATTATCATATTTTTTTAAGTTATGCACTGTTACTGTATTTCTCCTATGAGACTTTGTAGCATGCAATGACAATGTGCATCTACATTACTTACCTCTGCATTTGAATGATGATGTCTGCAGTCAGATCTCCAATTTTAACAGGTTTGTGAAATGTCAACAAGAGGCGTCAAAGTGTAGTATGAACTACCCTGATATACTGTCTATTGGGGGGGAAAATTCCATATTCCTGCATGCGTCATCAAAGTAAACATTTACTTTAGTCTATTAACGTTATATCCTTTGAATATTTTTTACATGCTCATATTTATTCTGTATATCGTTCTAAAACATGTTGTGGATGATTACTACCTTTCTTATTTTTCTCTCCTACAACAGTATACCCTCTGTAATAATTCAAATGGGTGATCTGATTTTCAGCTGAAGGCTACACCTGATTCAACTTGAGGGTGTGTACATGTGCCTGACCTCTTCACTGTTGGAGTAGCATGTCTTGACCAAAGTCTTTGATCTGACATATTAATGAGAATGAAAGCAGAGATGGTGTAGGAATATGGAATTTATCCATATTTATAATATTTTTGTTTGAGTAATTTATAAAAATTTGAGTACTGTAAAAATACTAAACTAAAACCCACAGTACCTTCATCTGAAATATTTCTGAAAACAAATTGTGAGATTTGTCACACAGTTTGTATAGATACTGTATGAGCAGATTCACCACTACCCTTCATGGTCACACTAATAGGAATTAGAATGTTTGTTTTACTTGAACCTTACGTTAGCCTTACTTTTACTCCTGTTTGCAGTGCAAATCTTTGGTTTTTCCCTGCATGTTGTTGTGCTTAACATATCCCACCAAGTGCAAACACGCCACATTTTCTGAGTCATTACTCCTCATTATGTTTGTCTTCCCCTCCTTTTTTTGTCTCTGAATTGTGTTTCATTGTATGTATGTATGTATGTATGTATGTACCACTTATTGTCAAGCGTCTTTGAGTTCTTGAAAAGCACTATATAAAATACATTTTATTATTATTATTATTATTATTATTATTATTATTATTATTATTATTATTACAAAGAAGAAAAAAACACCAACTAATGGAAAAACTTATGAACATGTACAAGTATAATATATTTTGTATAGTATTCAGTGTCAGATCAACTCTTTAGGAAATGCCTAACGCATATGATCAACTCTATGGGAAACAGCTCAGGCATGTGATTTATTTCCCTTTCAATTTCAAGCTTTTTTGTATATTACACAGTGTTGCCAACTCATTGACTTACAAATAATTAAATTCAAGAATGACTAAATTAAATGAGATAACGTGTCATTTCTGTCTTTTCGTCCATCTTTAATACGTCAGCTTCATTAATGTGTCACTTCTTGCACTCCATCTTCTGCTTTTATACGCCTCGTTAATTTGGAACGGACCGTTAACTGCTATCAGTGCTTCTTGCGGAAACCTGAGAAATGTTTGCCCATTCTAATAAATTCTGACCAAACAGGTCTCCGGCAGCACAAATATTCAAGCGCGCAACAATTTCCAAATTTAATCCAACACGCCAGCCACGCTCAGCGGGTTTCTCGCTCTATCCCCTAATGCCAAAAAAGGCATTTCAAAGGGCGGGGCGGGAAAATCTGTTTAGCCTTGGCTCCGATTTTATTTTTATACGGACGCCGACGATTCTCGAAAGGCGCGTGCAGGAAAACGTTCACAGCCTGCTCCCTGGTCAGGGTGAGCGGGGTCTGGCCTCGTCTCTGCTTTCGGCTTCCTCTCGCGGACACCGCGAGGAGCGACTGGGAGGGTGCGGAGCCCATGTGGAAGGAAACCAGCTTTCAGTCAGACCACATGCTGCTTTTAGCAGTTTCCTCTCGAGGCTCCGGCTCAAGCCGGTCTTTCAGTCGTTGATAGATTTGGCGCACAGCTCACAGCCAAACGTTCATTTAAAAAACACCTCTCATACAGTGCTTGTAGCACTAAGTGGCCTAGTTGATATGCGATATGCTCAGTTTCCAATATTGTGCAGCTCGGTCTTTAGTTCACGCGAATTCGGAGTGGGCTGGCGCGCAAGTGGACAAGAGTTGCATACGTGAGTGTGCCAGAGTTGCCAGATGTTAGACTGAGATAAGCCTACTCCAACTGATAGATCCACCCAAGACCCGCCAATTCGTTTTTGTCCCCCGTAGGGGACAGGAGTCTCTGAGTTTAAGCTCAAGAACAATATGTTCTAATATGCTGCAACCCAAATTATACGGGACATTCAATAAAAAAAATAAGTAACTGAAAATAATTTCACTGCAGTGTGTTTTTTTTAATGTCAAAATATTTTGAATACTTAAACCAGGTCTCAGGATCTTAAGAACTTTTTTCCAGACACACGTTTTTCACAAAAAGGGGGAAATATCTACAGAATGTTGCTACCACTACCAGTGGGTTTAATAACATTTCTTATTTCATGTCAAATGCTTAATGGCTGTCGTGGCTCAATTCCAAAAGTATTCACACCTTATTATCGAGTCTGGAATTCATTGATAAAGCTCTCCTGTGTATTTGAACTTCAGTGCAGCTGATGAGGGAGCAGCGGGCCTACAACTGCAGCCATTCACCGGCCTGGCTATGCACAGTTATATTTTCAGGCCTTAGTTCAACTCTAACAGAGCACATGTGAGTCCAACTGGGACCATCTGTGCTCTGCAAGAGTTGATGTAATACTGAACATCTCACAGCGTGGTGAGGATTTGGCATTTTCGCCGTCAGGTTCCGGATGTACACGGGGCCAAACAAAAGCCCACCTGCACAGGGCGGGGGGATCTGCGAAGGCTGCAGGCACTCACAGTCTTCCATGTCAGTACTCAGGGGAGCAGACAACTACTGTACAAAAAGGCCCGTTTAGGGGCCCAGCTACAACTATATAGAAAAACATACTAATGTAATATTGCCCATTGTACTAAAACAACATTAGAACTGTGGCTTACGTTGTATGTGCCCTCCCCCACATGAGAACGTATCCTAGCGAGTTCACCAGTACTCCGTCTATGGGGTGAGTACTCATTTTTCACTCGTTCGATAAAGGAAAAGAAAAACGTAAGGGAACAGGCAAACGCGAGACAGAAGGGATTAACATAGATTAACGGAGACAGCAGCTCTGAGGGTGCTATTAAAAGTAAAGTAAAGGGGGGGGGAGAGGGCAGACAGAGAAAGAGTAGAGAGTAACAGAGCGATTAATGCCACGGGTTTGTGTCACTCTAGATTCCCAGCTAAGCTGCAAATTGTATTTCATGTGAAAATTTTTCAGAGAGAAAAGAGGAACAGTTAATATTCTCACAACATTGGCAGACGGACTGACGGACTATAATATAAGATGGTGACTTGTGTATGTTCATATTTAATGTTTATATTGTAATGTATGAACTGTGAATGTGAAATGAGACGTCTTGTTTTTCTTTTATGCAGTAGGAGCTCTCTGATCCAAGTCAACAAAGGAAACCTTAACATTGACCCTCACCCTAACACACCTATACTGTGATAATGCCTGTGCTTCAAGTGTATGACCACAACATCTCACGCACACCAACAGCCGGAAGTAACGTGAGATTCCTGTCAATGAACAAAGAGCTGTCCGGGTTTTGACGGGTTGGACCCAAGTGCAGAGTAAAAAGGAGACTCAAAGGTAAATTAAACAAAGACTTATTACTTATTACAAATTACTTATTATTACTTATTACTTATTCTAAATCGCATTTATCATTTAATCCCCCTAACACAATGCGAAGAAGCTGTGTGTCCCTTTCCAATTGCTTAGTCAGATTGTTTGCATGCTTGATAATCACTGAAAATTCATTAAAACAGTTTGAGATCAATGATTAGTTTAAAGGGAAGTTTTGCGCCCCACCAATTTTCAGCTCACCAGTCGCCGCTTTTTATTTTGTTTCAATTTGACATTTTAAGAAAGATGGATAAAGGAGGAAGATAGGTGGAGAAAGAAGATGATTACCGATTATTTTCGTGGGCATTAATGACACTCAATAAACTTGAAATATTTTATGAAGTTTGCATCAATAGTATACATTCTTTTTAAAACATTGTTTTCCTTAATTACAATTATTTGCACAATACATTAAAGATACAACTATTTTGAGCTGAGACACTCGTTGGTTTGTACCGTTTTTCACCCATCTCCCACCGGATCTCAGGGTCCACCCACCTCCCAAATCCCAATTTAACCCCTGGTCGTGAGGGAGTTGTTTACCTCCAGCAATTAATAGCAGTGTACATTCTCAACTCGGAGCTAATCGCGCCCTAACAGTGATACAGATACTGTATTGAGCTCCACTTCCTCGCGCCAGTACATTTTTAATAAATTCCCGGTGATGTAGGTCTATAGGTGTGGAGCCCGCCCTGCCAAGCTGGTATAGCCTACCTGCCATCCCAATATGCTGTTGGCGATTGTGGAAATATAATAATAAACTTTATTCGTGCGTATGTTTCATATATACAATGCAATCCGGAAGTGCTTCACGTTTGAGGTCAAGAATAAAATCAAAATAGAACCAACAGTCAGGATACAAGATTATTACTGCAAATGCAGCAGTAAAATGAGGAAATTAAAATAAGTCAGAGACAAAAATGTATGCGATAAAATAGGAAATAGGCTATCATCAACGTAAAGAAATGAAAATATAGATAAAGCCATACCGAGCAACCAGGAAAATGTACCTTGCATTCAAAAGGCATATCAGTGTGGTCATCGGATTTCCTGGCCATGGAAGAGTAAACACTATTAAGAAAGCTTTCGATTCAGGGAGCCCAAGGATACAATTTGCAAGAGGGTTTCACAATGGTAATATTTACTAATAAAGAAATAAATGGTTTCATAGTGTTTTGAAATGACAGGAGATGTTTACCAATAGCTTGTAGGATACATTAGGCCCGCCTAGTTGAAAGTTATTGCTGTGTTGGTAGCAATATATACTTTTATTCAACTTTGAACTGCTGCCAAATAATATAATTTATAACGCGTCAGTGTGGTGACACTATCAGAAAGAAAATTAATAAAAGTCTTACGTGGCCTAGGCACAGGCCGATTTAATTTATTTGCAATTATCTGCCAGGCCTCCTCTCTCATTTTGGCCGATCTGGCTATGTTTGATTTGCTAGTTAGTACTGCGTTCTTTTGATGAGTTCTTGAGTTTTAGAAGTGAAAAACTACGCCAGTTACAGTGTTGCCATAATTTCGTGATCTAAAACCCTGAGACAAAATAAAAAAAACAACAATGGTTACGTCATGATGGTTCGAAAAAGATTGATTTTCGTTCATTTCGACGCGTTACATGATCCAGTAAGGTGCACGGCCACATCCCTTTAGGCTATATAACGAGTATGACGGGGTTTTAGTCGCACGCGGAGAGGAAGCGCGCAGTAATCCGATATGATTCAATTCTATAACTCGGCTACTCAAATCGTAATTCGCGTTCCTTAAACGGAGTAAAGCCGGGCACCCACCGCACGCGTATCGACCGCGAGCGCACTACGCGCGTATTACGCGCGTAACTGAAGCGTAGTTGAAGTACTGTTATTACAACGGCAGCGGGCGACGTCGTCTCCACCAGATGCGAACGCGTCGCGAACCGGCTGCGAAGCTCGCGCGACACAAGCGAACTGAAGCGTAGTTTTTCGCTTCTGTTCTATTTTTTCGGCTTGTCGCGCGTCACGATGGCCTGTTTATACACAGAAATATGCTCTAAAATGCCAGGTATACATGCTCTGATTTATATTTCATCCTTATATGACTGGGGGGGTGTCCCTAGTTACCTCCCAGATATTTTATAAGCAGCTAAAAAAATACAAGCATTTTCGTTTTTGTATTGTCCTTGCAGAAAAAAAAAACTGGAACCTGGGGAAAAGGCAAACTTAGTTTCGCTATCTTATTTTGCGGAGGGGGTGGGGCAAATTTGAAAATACACCACAGAAAGACGTAGCCTATTGAATGACGTAGAAGTGAATGCACCGAGCAGCGGTTTGTTAGCTCGAGTGTTGGAAGGTAGTTTTTAACCAACCATTGCTCACCCTATTTGACTTCTCCGATGTCTTCGTTCGCCCTGATTAGCTGATTTTACTAAATCTGATCCTATAAATGTTTTGACGTGAATGACAAGACGACACGGGAATTCCCAATGGTTGAGTACGGATTATTTATTATTATTATGATCATTACATATTCTTCGTGAAATTGGCACGCTTGTTAACCAAGCAAATAAATTAATACGGTTTGAGATTGATTATTATGCAGGCTGCGTTGCGATTTAAGCTTATGGTAATTCTTTAAAGCGTTTACTTTCTCACGTATTTACATGTGTTAAAAATATTACCAAATTAACAGACTGAAAAAGGTCTCTCACCAAGTATTCATTTACCCATAATCAACAGTCCTGAACAAACGTGAAATACACGATGTAATCCCACTGCAGACTGCGAGAGCTACTAGGAATATAGAGCTTTAAGCAAGCCTTTGCGCGACACAAACGGAACCAGTGGAGACAGGCTACGCGCCTCGCCGTGCTGCTTCGCCGTGCTGCTTACGCGACGCTTACGCGACGCGTGCGGTGGGTGCCCGGTGTAACGCCGGGCACCCACCGCACGCGTAGCGTAAGCGGCGCGTAAGCAGCACGGCGAAGCAGCACGGCGCGGCGCGTAGTGTGTCTCCACTGGTTCCGTTTGTGTGGCGCAAAGGCTTGCTTAAAGCTCTATATTCCTAGTAGCTCTCGCAGTCTGTAGTGGGATTACATCGTGTATTTCACGTTTGTTCACGACTGTTGATTATGGGTAAGCGAATACTTGGTGAGAGACCTTTTTCAGTCTGTTAATATGGTAATATTTTTTAACACATGTAAATACGTGAGAAAGTAAACGCTTTAAAGAATTACCATACGCTTAAGTCGCAACGTAGCCTACATAATAATCAATCTCAAACTGCATTAATTTATTTGCTTGGTTAACAAACGTGCCAACTTTATGAAGAATATGTAATGATAATAATAATAATAAATCCATAATCAACCATTGGGAATTCCCGTGTCGTCTTGTTATTCACGTCAAAACATTTATATGATCATATTTAGTAAAATCAGTTAATCGTCAAAAAGATAGCGTAACAGTTTAAACTTGAAGGGATATGAACACCACAACGTCATGCACACCGGAAGCTTTGAAGTACAAGTGCAAGAAAGGCTTGCTTACAACTTCATTTATAAAATAGGTGCATTTTCATCGGCAAGACCACTAAATCTGATTTTTAAAAGCACTGTGGATTGTCTGATTTTATTAACAAGCCCTTTTTGAAAGCACGGCGAACGAAGACATCGGAAAAGTCAAATAGGCTGAGCAATGGTTGGTTAAAAACTACCTTCCAACACTCGAGCTGACAAACCACTGCTCGGTGCATTCACTTCTACATCATTCAATTGGCTACGTCTTTCTGTGGTGTATTTTCAAATTTACCCCGCCCCCTCCGCAAAATAAGACAGCGAAACTAAGTTTGCCTTTTTCCCAGGTTCCAGTTTTAATTTTTTTTTCCTGCCAGGACAATAGAAAAACGAAAAGGCTTGTATTTTTTAGCTGCTTATGAAATATCTGGTGTTTATCTGGTTTTATCTTGTTCTCCACTACTGCAAGAGGTAACTAGGGACACACCCCCAGTAATATAAGGATGAAATATAAATCAGAGCATGTATACCTAGCATTTTAGAGCATATTTCTGTGTATAAACAGGCCATCGTGACGCGCGACAAGCCGAAAAAATAGAACAGAAGCGAAAAACTACGCTTCAGTTCGCTTGTGTAGCGCGAGCTTCGCAGCCGGTTCGCGACGCGTTCGCATCTGGTGGAGACGACCTCGCCCGCTGCCGTTGTAATAACAGTACTTCAACTACGCTTCAGTTACGCGCGTAATACGCGCGTAGTGCGCTCGCGGTCGATACGCGTGCGGTGGGTGCCCGGCTTAAGCTTAAGCCGGGCACCCACCGCACGCGTATCGACCGCGAGCGCACTACGCGCGTATTACGCGCGTAACTGAAGCGTAGCTGAAGTACTGTTATTACAACGGCAGCGGGCGACGTCGTCTCCACCAGATGCGAACGCGTCGCGAACCGGCTGCGAAGCTCGCGCGACACAAGCGAACTGAAGCGTAGTTTTTCGCTTCTGTTCTATTTTTTCGGCTTGTCGCGCGTCACGATGGCCTGTTTATACACAGAAATATGCTCTAAAATGCTAGGTATACGTGCTCTGATTTATATTTCATCCTTATATGACTGGGGGGGTGTCCCTAGTTACCTCCCAGATATTTTATAAGCAGCTAAAAAAATACAAGCCTTTTTCGTTTTTGTATTGTCCTTGCAGAAAAAAAAAACTGGAACCTGGGGAAAAGGCAAACTTAGTTTCGCTATCTTATTTTGCGGAGGGGGTGGGGCAAATTTGAAAATACACCACAGAAAGACGTAGCCTATTGAATGACGTAGAAGTGAATGCACCGAGCAGCGGTTTGTTAGCTCGAGTGTTGGAAGGTAGTTTTTAACCAACCATTGCTCAGCCTAATTGACTTCTCCGATGTCTTCGTTCGCCGTGATTAGCTGATTTTACTAAATCTGATCCTATAAATGTTTTGACGTGAATGACAAGACGACACGGGACTTCCCAATGGTTGATTATGGATTATTTATTATTATGATCATTACATATTCTTCGTGAAATTGGCACGCTTGTTAACCAAGCAAATAAATTAATACGGTTTGAGATTGATTATTAGGCAGACTTCGTTGCGATTTAAGCTTATGGTAATTCTTTAAAGCGTTTACTTTCTCCCGTATTTACATGTGTTAAAAAATATTACCAAATTAACGGACTGAAAAAGGTCTCTCACCAAGTATTCATTTACCCATAATCAACAGTCCTGAACAAACGTGAAATACACGATGTAATCCCACTGCAGACTGCGAGAGCTACTAGGAATATAGAGCTTTAAGCAAGCCTTTGCGCGACACAAACGGAACCAGTGGAGACAGGCTACGCGCCGCGCCGTGCTGCTTCGCCGTGCTGCTTACGCGACGCTTACGCGACGCGTGCGGTGGGTGCCCGGTGTAAGACCGAATTTAATTAACGAGACAATTTTATCAGAGGCACACATTATGAAATTAACCTGGAATGTTTAAGCGGCGTACGTGAAACAGGAAGTTTCCTGACCAAACCAAAAACACTCGTTCCTTGCTAACTCAGTTCAGTATTTCTGTATTGCTTCGAAATTTATAGGCTGGTCTCCCTAGGCAACTCATTCTGAGACTGTGGAACGTGGGTGGGATCACCTGTTAATCACAGTATACAGCACATTGCGTGGATAATCTGTTATTCAGTCAAACAAATCGAAATCTCAGTCAGGGACAATTACATTCAAAGGTTAACATGCAAATTTAAGCGCGTTCCATATGTGTGATGAATGGAAGCGTAATGACATATGCACGATTGCTCAAACTCGCCAAATTACCGGAGGTGTCTGAGTCGTGTGCCCGAAGGCATGCGGCCTCTGTGACACGAGAATTGGATTATGCTAACATCATCTAACCTTTTCATCTAATTTAACCTACATCATCTAATTTATGTATCTCATTCCAATTACTTTATCTGACTCCAGCTGACATTAACCTTCTGGGCTTCTCTCTGCTAACAGTTATGCTTAGATTGCCATAGCATACAAATGAGGCCCTATAGCAGTGTTTCTCAACCCTGGTCCCAGGGACCCACTGTGTATGCTGATCTTTGTCAAAACCAATCTCTTGATCAATTAAAGTTGTTGAAGATGTGCTTAAGGTCTACCATAAATGTATGGTTAAGCTTATTTTAATGTTTGGCTTTTATTTTTTGCCATTTGCTCTAAGATAGACAGCTCCATTCTTTTTGCACAGGCGGTTTCAGGTTTCCACGCTCAGCAAATGAGACCCAAATGATTTCACCAGTCAGCTTGTAATTTAATCAATTAAAAATGGAACCTTTGTCAAATGGAATTATTTATCATGTAGTACAGTAAATACATCACACAGCACAGTAAATGAAAGCATAATTTGACTGATTGAAATTCCTGGGATATGAATATGGGACACTTTTAGGGCATGCATACTGTATCTATTTCTGGCATAATGTGGCTTTAAGATGATAAATCGTCCTTCAGTAGATGCAAAAATTGTAATTAAGAACGATTAGTGTCTAACTTAGAACAATTAGGAGCTCATTACAGTACAGAGTTGGTTGTTGTGGTTGGAACAAAAACCAGACACAGACGCAGCCTCCAGGACCAGGGCTGAGAAACGCTGGCCTAGCTACTCTTATCTTGCATAGTACGGCTCTACCCCAGGGCTGCCCAATCCTGTTCATGGAAATCTACCGTCCTGTAGGTTTTCACTCCGACCCCTACAAAGCCACACCTCATTCAACAGCTGGAGGCCTTTGCTGAGCCGCTATTTATTAGAATCAGTCATGCCAAATTAGGGCTAAAACGAAAACCTACAAGGCGGCAGATCCAGGAACAGGGTTGGGCAGCCCTGCTCTATACGAATCACAGTCTGTCTGGGAGACACAGACGTGATTATCCTACAGAATACAAATGTGTACTTTGTTTGTAATGACACTACAGGCAGGCGAGAACACAGTTGATCTATTCATTACATTACATTCATTTGGCAGACGCTTTTATCCAAAGCGACGTACAATAAGTGCATACAAGTGTATTCAAACTTCTGCTTGTGCATGTAATGGTGGTCTTAAAACCACAATGTGTAACTGCTTAAAATTAAGGAATAAATTAAGACCAGTAACAGTCACTGGGCCTCAGTCACAAAACGTGTAAGATCACATTTGATCGTAAACTGTGTGTAAGAACGTTTCCAAGAATATTTTGGCATTCATAATTTTTTTCTTATCTGTATTTGTTCACAGCTGTTTCCTTATGCGAATCACATGGAACAGGATTACGCATAAAATTTACAAACAGCCAGCATTCATCATCTCATACACCTGGGATATCACAATAACAAAGGTCTGCATTGATCCAATGTTGTTTTTTTTCGTAGGAACATTTTTAAGAACAAAAGTAAGAATAATTTAAGAAACATTTTGTGAATGTGGCCCATTGAGGTCACGACAAAGAATACAGCATGGTTCTAAGGGGAATATCGAAGACAATGCTGCATCAACACACAGGATGACAAGACGATTACGTGCAAATGTAGCGCAATATGTCCTATACTAACAAATCTTCATGAAACATTACAATTTCCCTCAATAGTGTACTGGCACAAATTATGGAAACTGAGCATTTGTAAACAAATTTTGACAATTAATGAAATATTTTACAATTATTTTAAACAATTTATTTTATTTTTTTGGCAGAGAAAAAGATATATATAATAAATGTAATATCAACATAAAACAAAAACAAAGTTAATTAGAAAAATAATTTGAATTTGTGATTTAAAAAGTTATCATCATTACACCTTCTTTTATGTATTAGTCTATACCTACATAATTGAGCAGGCTAATGTATCTTATTGTGGGAAATTTTACAATCAGCTTCAACAAGTATTTTTTCTCCAGTATTTTTCTACACAAAATAATAATATTTATGCAAAGGAAGCTATTTTTTTCCCCACTTATTTTAAAATCGCAAATTACCGATGCTAAATAATGTTGTTACCACTCATGGTCAAGACAATAACCATTTTGAATACATTTTTTAAAAGATGAAAATGGCTCAGATAGCCACATGGCAAATGGCACAACCGCAACAGAACAGCGATTAAAGAAAAACTGCGTTGCCTTGTACATGTATCACCACCAACAGACAGTTTCCCGCTGTTTACTTTTGAACGGCACTCTGTCAAGTGCCCATCGTACCACAACGACACTGATGTGCTGCTCAAACAGTTTAGCAACATTAATACTAATAAATGGTAAATGGACTGCATTTATATAGCGCTTTTATCCAAAGCGCTTTACAACTGATGCCTCTCATTCGCCAGAGCAGTTAGGGGTTAGGTGTCTTGCTCAAGGACACTTCAACACGCCCAGGCCGGGGTTTGAACCGGCAACCCTCCGACTGCCAGACAAGCGCTCTTACCTCCTGAGCCATATCGCCCCAGTGATTAATACTAATACTAATACTAATAACAATAAATAATAACATTACAACTGATTGCACTGCATATGGTAATACTACAGTATATGCAAGTTATAGTATGAGGTTATCTCAGCCCTGGGAACAGCCTCTTGGGGGGGACAGTTTGTGTGTGGAGGGGCTGCAGAGCAGTCGAGGTAATGGCGCCATGTGTCTGTTGCCCCCTGGTGGCCGCATTCTGGCACTGCGCACACCACTCGCATTCTTTTGTGAGGCTGGTCAGGAGATTTACTGCTGTAAACTACCACTCAGATCTAAAGTAACTATTACTGGTCGAGCCAGTTTGGCCTTTTGGCAAGAATCAAACTGGCAATATTCCAATCTCCTCCCCTCTACCTTCTTACATTAAACAGAAAGCAAAAATTAGAGAGGACAAAAAAGAAGGACTCAAACAGGCTGACTGTACACAGGTCTGAGGAACAGACGGACAGATAGACTGTAAAGTGAAGCAGAGGTCTTCCATGTGAGAGGAGTGAATCAGCCAGCTGCATCTGATCAGGTGGGGGTCTTTACAGTCTAACTGAAGAAAGAACAGAGGCAGAGAATGTGACAATGTTTATGACATGGGTCCTCAATCTAATCCAGAAAGGGCCAGTGTGGGTACAGCCTTTTCATTCCAATCAAGAAGTAACACACGTGATTCTACTAATCAACCACCAGAGTGTTTGCTAAGGACCTTGATTAGCAGAATCAGGTTTGTTAGTGCTTAAAACAGAAGCCTGCACCACACCGACCCTCTCTGGATAAGACTGAGGACCCTGGTCTATGACATCATTGATTTGTGCCCTATTTGTGCGTGGATGTTGCTTCCTGTTTTTTCACAGTATATTTCTGAACGCTATCTCACATTTGATTACAATAGTGAGATGTAATTTTTTCAGCTTTTACTGTAGTAATGTTAAGTGGGAGATTTAAACTTAGTTTTGTGTGATCATGTACAGTACAGTATAGTTTTAACTGTGTTGTGTGTGTGATCACGTGTTAGCCAAGTTGTGTGTGTTATCATGTACACCCTAAATGTACATTGTGACTTATTTCATATAAATAGCTTGGTTGCCATGAAATGTGATCTCCTAAATATTGTTATAATGGCTAGTGATATCATATTGCTAATTAAAGGAAATTCATATTTAGTCACTGAGAATCAGGTGCCTTCCCCGTGTCTATATATTTGAATTACAATGTTTTATTTTGTTTGCTGAGCAGTCTGTTTTGATCTGTTTGGATATTCATGCTATTTTCTACTGAAGTACAGTAAAATGTGGCAGGCATCCAGCATATATTGTCCTATGAAGTAGATTTATATATATATAGTTTCTATGGTGACCAGATTCCTGGAGGACCGTGTACATAATGCAGTGAAAACTACAAAAATGGCAGTTTCAATCAGAAAACCCAGAGAAACGTATTACAACTGAAACAAGGAAACAAATCAGGCTGTTCTGGGAATAGGTTGGGACACATGAAAGAGAGCTGAAATATGAGACTGTTCAGCCCATATGACTTGTTAGTCCAAAGAACAGATTTACAAAAAGGTTCTGTCAACAGGCCCAGGAGTAGTCTTTTCAATTTTTATTTTCTTGCCAAACACGGTCAAGATGAGTGGATGTCAGAATAGGCAGCTGTTTCTTTTCCAGCATCCAAGCATCCGGAAGATAAGGCTGAGTCACCACAGCGAGCAAATTAGCTGAGCACATTTGACATGAAACACTGAACCAACTTCAAAAAGTCAAACACGTTGATGAGTAAAATGAATTTCTTCAATAAATATGAAACACCATTTAAAATGCCTGAGGTCGCCACAAAAGAACACCATGTGTAGGTGGTTTTCAACACCATCTAGTGCCCCAAATCTCCAAATCTGAAGCCCCCACCATCTCGTTTTATCTTTAGATGCCATTCTGTAAACATATAACAGCAAAAAAAGCAACTCAGATGGGGCATAACTGCAGCATAAGCCGTTACATTTACACAGATTTGGACATCATCTTTTTTAGTCACCTAGCATCCAATTCCCTGTAGAATACCCTCCAATAACCATACTTTTCAAGGAGAGACTTTTTTACATGGTGTATGATTTGATCTATTGTAAATAAAAATATACCAGAAATTAACTTGCAGAACAGATTTTTACTTACAGTAGCTTACTCAAAAGCAGTTTTTTGTAAATATTTCCTGCAAAGGTTATCACATTTCTTTGTTCCTTTGGAAGGTGGTATAGGGCTGAAGTGCACTTGTACTAACCTGAAATGGCTACAGTAGCCACATTGTATGTTAAGTTATTTACCGTTTTAAATTCATCAAGCACTGATTTATGGTCAATCTCCCATAATAAATAGCCTTTTGTGTATTATATAACTTAGTGTTAACATGTTTAGGGTGCATAAATGCCAGTGCCTAGCAGGGATATATGTGTTTTTTTGAAGGCACTGGGTAGGGCATTCCCTTAAAGGTAAAGACGTTCTGTCTCTTTCCAGCCCCTAATCCTCTGGTTATTCAGCTGGTGATTGTCATGGTTTCCGATTTTTGCTTGCTAAAGAGAGTGAAGTCAGGTGACATGGTGACGGCAGCGAAAACTCTCCTTTCCTACCTTCACGGCACACCGCTGGTATTTGCTTGTGAGCCAGTGGGCTCACCCTCTTTCTCCTGTCCTCCAGTGTCCCAGCAGGCTTTGCAGCGGTCTTTGTGCCCTGGTGAACAACTGGATGTGGGGCTGGGGTGCAGCGGTGGTCCTGGGACTCGTCCTGGCAACCCCCGCCTGTGAGGCATCCCCACTGGGCGCTGTGGTAACCCTGGAACCTTTGGACCATGGGGGAACACAGGAGGTACAACTTCCTAATTGTTGGCCACTCTACAGACAACACACAGAGTTTAGGAAACTTATGTTACTGTCTATGCTACTGTGCAATTCATATCGGGACAATCAAAGTCAGTCACCCAGAGTTCAAGTACAAGGAGAATGAGAGACCAAAACACAGACATTGATCACTGTGATGCTAACTCACAGACTTAGTTACAAATACTGCTCATGGCGATGCTAACTCACAAACACAGTTACAGAGACTGCTCACTGTGATGCTAACTCACAGACTCAGTTAAAGAGACTGCTCCCTGTGATACTAACTCACAGACTGTTACAGAGACTGCTCCCTGTGATGCTAACTCACAGACTGTTACAGAGACTGCTCCCTGTGATGCTAACTCAGACTGTTACAGAGACTGCTCACTGTGATACTAACTCACAGACTGTTACAGAGACTGCTCACTGTGATGCTAACTCACAGACTGTTACAGAGACTGCTCACTGTGATACTAACTCACAGACTCAGTTAAAGAGACTGCTCACTGTGATACTAACTCACAGACTCAGTTAAAGAGACTGCTCCCTGTGATGCTAACTCACAGACTGTTACAGAGACTGCTCCCTGTGATGCTAACTCACAGACTCAGTTAAAGAGACTGCTCACTGTGATGCTAACTCACAGACTGTGACAGAGACTGCTCCCTGTGATGCTAACTCACAGACTGTTACAGAGACTGCTCACTGTGATGCTAACTCACAGACTGTTACAGAGACTGCTCACTGTGATGCTCAGTCAGACTCAATTAAAGAGACTGCTCACTGTGATACTAACTCACAGACTCAGTTAAAGAGACTGCTCCCTGTGATGCTAACTCACAGACTCAGTTAAAGAGACTGCTCCCTGTGATGCTAACTCACAGACTGTTACAGAGACTGCTCCCTGTGATGCTAACTCACAGACTGTTACAGAGACTGCTCCCTGTGATGCTAACTCACAGACTCAGTCACAGAGGGCTTAATCCTGGTTTGAGACATACATACTTACTTCATATTTCTGTGCAAATGAAGGGTATTTTTCCCAATGGGCATCCTGACTTGGCAGATTTAATTGGGGGTATGATAAATGTGCATTTGGAGTGGCGGTTTACTGATAATAAGGTGCGTCCAACTGAATTCTGAGTTATGTAAATCCTGGCTTGAGACTTGGGAGTTTTTAAAAACAATTTTAATGATGCAGTCCTTCTTCTGCAAAAATAGTTGGAATGAATAGGGAAACCGATCGGCCAGCATATGAAAGCACAGGAATTATGCAACAAAAAAAAAGGAATTAATCCTGTCAGTAGACAGCGATGGCTTTGCAATGCAATACTGATGGAACTGAACGAAACAAAATCATTTCATGGCAATATAGACTTTTATGTTCAAATGAATAACATGAAGACAATCAATCAAAAAATTTTTCTACAGCACACTTCATACACAGAGGCAACCCAGTGTGCTTTACATAAATAAAGGCAAAAGGAACAAAGAAAGTACAAAGTTCATGAAACAGACAAGTTAAAATGGTATTCACGTTTGTTAGCCTATATCAGGTCAAAAGACAATCATTTCCGTGGTGACATGCATGCATCTAAATGTCCTTGAGTGACATGAAAAAATTATTCCTCAGACACTGAGGAACAAGATTGCCTGGGAGAAACAGAAGGTTCAGCAAACTGCACGGGCAACATTCCATACACAACACAGCATTCCATTCTCCATTGTGACGATGTGTGCCCGAGTTCAAGGGCAGCCAAAATGGCTCGTTTCTGCTCCGCTCAGCCAAGGTGGATCGTCATTGTGGTCTGAGAAGGAGATAACTAGACCAGGTATAAGGAGATAACGAGGGGTAACTAGACCGCCCTATACCCCTTTCACACAGAAGAATAAAGGAGTTTTCGAGACGGCTTCGATGCCGCACTTATGTCTTTGTGAACACGTTGCGACGGCTTCTAAAATACCGCATCGAAAACGCCTCTCCCGGTGTTTTCGAGGCGCCCCGAACATTTCTCCTGTGGGAGCGGAAAGCAGCATCGACGACTGCTTTCTGGGCGGCGTTCGAATTACGTTACAGATCTGCGTTCACGCGCACCTGTATCTCAACCGACACACAGATCGTGTATTGCTGCACCCAAATACCAGTTGACACATGTATTTCATTACTCTCCTTTGATTTATTTTGAAGACATTGAATCTTTTTTTTTGATTTCGTAGTCTATTCGCCTACGCGTACGGTCCGACTCATGCGAATTGTAGCGCACGCAAATGTAGCAGATAGTTACATTGTAAATGCATTGAGAACGCGAAAACTATTAACATAAAAAATGCAACCACTTGCACTTCAAAATGTAACATGTTTTTTTGTTTGTTTGATTGTTTTGCCGGAAATTACAAGAAGATTGCATCGAAAATAAATAACAAGTAACGTTACAGCTTTGGGCCTGCATAAAGTGTGTTACTATGGTAACGGACGTAAACAATTCATTCATTAGAGTTGAGTTCTACTGTGTGTGAAAGGTAAAGACGGCTCGAATACCACATTACAAATTCTGTGAGAAAGGGAACCTGTTACCGCATCAGAGGCGGCTCAGATGCGCTATTAGCTGTGTGAAAGGGGCTCTATACACATAAATAGAGACGGACGCGAACTAGGGCCGGCTTGACAATGGCTACTTTTAATTAATGGGAGCTTGTTTGATAGTACAACATGCAAGTTGCTCACACACGTAAACTAGCCCAGAGCAGGATTCTCGTATCAAGAGGTCGCATGCAGATATACGTCATGCTCGTGACAATATTAAATAGATGACGGCTTCATGCCTAACCCTGCCTTAAGCGCTGCTGGATGTGACACGTGATTCGGCCCGGAGTTGCTTGCTATTGCGGGAATCCGAGCTAATTAAGCGCATCCACACTTCACAAAATGCAATCACTTAGACTCCCACATGGGTGGTTCGTGCTGCACTGAATATTATTAAACTAGCTCGTCTTTACCCAAGCCCACTGATGAAAGTTCGAATTCCATCGTAGAATGTTTACTTTTATATTTTACAAAGCACAATTATTCTATTATATACGGCATGGGTGACTTATAGATTATAGATTTTAAAAGGATTTTGTTTCCGTATCACAATCGCTCAGATGAATAAATGAAAACGCGACTTGCGATAAGGAAATGAAATTCAAATAGTGTTCACAAACGTGTTGCAATGCTAAAAAGTTTTTGTAATGATCTGAGGAGAAGGAAGCGGGGGGATAAGGCTTAACTAAAAGCTTGTGTGATGTATTTAATTCATGCATTTCAATTTCAGAGAGTTAAATATGGTTTAAGTTGATGAAACATGATACTTTCATTCTTGTGCCCTCTTGAGGGTGTCGACTGTGGGTGACAGCCTATTACTCACTAGGAGAAATCTCGCATACATACAAAACATTAAAGAAAGAACAAAGGCAGCTCTTGCCGATGGGAATGGATGAGGCTAACACATTTTTTTCATCTTTAATGCCCATAGCTGTCTTTAGTGGAACCAATGAATTGTTCCACTAAATATTTATTGTGAAGGTGGCCAGGGGTATGGGCGAAATGGATGGGGGGTTACAGATGGGTGTGGGGGGATGTAACATTCAATTTTATTCTATTACTTTGGTCTCCATGTATAAGCCTGTACAGTGTTTCTAAAAAAAAAAAATTTTTTTATGTAATATGATAACACGTTTTTGATTCCAACAAAAAAAAAGGAAAATACTTTACCTGAATTAGTATAAAAGGTGGGGAGTGCAACAGAGTGAGATGGAAACTAAGATGCAGTCTAAAAAGGTGGGTCTTCAGTCTGTATCAAAATATTCCCAAAGATTCTGCTTTCCTGAACTCTTTGAGAAGTTTGCTCCACCGCTGTGAGGCCAATACAGACAGGCAATGTGACCACACACACGGAGGCTACAGCCAGCCAGCCTGAGGTTCCTCCTGAGGAATCTGGCCCGGGAGGAGGGTGTGAAGACTGATTGGAGGTATATTGGAGCTGTTCCATTCGCTGCCCTGTCGGCTATCATTGAGGTGATGTGAACTGTAACAAACAGCCAATAAGGACGTGTGACATGAGCATGTTCGGGAACGTTGCACACTTACGGTGCATCGTGCATTTGCCGTGGGGGCTTAGACGAGCAAGCAGGGCACTTTGCGAGAAGAGAATTGCAGAGGTCCAGTTGAGAGAATACCAGGGCCTGGCCTTGGGGTTCACTAGAATCGCTTATTTTATCCGTCCTCATCGCCTTGGTCCCCACGCGATTTGGAAAATCGATCGAGGTCTAGTATCTTCAAGGACATTCCAATCCGTTAAATGCTTCTGGGAGCAGTGAGGAGCGAGGAGGCTCATGGTGGAGAGGGGTACATGGATACACAAGTTCAGCCTTTGTGGGAAAGTCAACTTCTCCACATTTGTCATGTCTGAAATTGACATCGCTTCAAACTGACGCTGAACTGTGAAAGAAAATTCCATTTGCCTAATGCAGTGGTAACCAACTCTGTTCCCTTACTGTCCTGTAGATTTAGTCTAATGTTGCAGTGGTTGGTTTCTCTCTCTCTCTCCAGGTAATGGCACATACCAGTGTGCTAGTACCAGAGCCGTGTCCATCCCGGTTGGAAGTTGCATGTGAAGGGACCGACTGCATCACCCATGTGACCTCTGACCCTCTGATCAGTGGGCAGTACCCTTCCCCCGGCTGGTGCCTCTGGCAGTGGCAGAGGGTCGTCCCCTTCCGCCACACATCTCGCCAAATACTCGGGTATGTATAATAATGCTGTCAAACACTCAGGGATAATGATCACTGCTGTTAACACATTACATTACATTACATTACATTTATTTCGCAGACGCTTTTATCCAAAGCGACGTACAAAAAGTGCATATCATGGTCATAGGCAACTGCTGAACACAAGTTCAGAAAGGTATAATACTTATTTTGTACAGCTATTTCTAGGCAAGAACACAGTTCACACAGTGAACACTATTCTAACCTAACCTCTGCAAAGCCAACTAGGCAGAAGAATAAGCTACAGTATTAGGACAAATACAAATTACCAAAAGGTGCTGGGATGGGGCAACATGTAACAAGTGACATGAAAAGGGGGGGGGGGGGTTTAATTAAAGAGTGAAATATACAGCATGGTGGTGGTTAATCTAGGTATAGTCTGAAGAGATGAGTCTTCAGGCCACGGCGGAAGATGGGTAGTGAGGGGGAGGTTCGGAGAGGGACGGGAAGTTCGTTCCACCACTGGGGAGCTAGGGTGGAGAAGCTCTGTGATCCCTTTGGGCGGGTGGGAGGGGTTACTAGGCGCCCTGCTGCCGCAGAGCGGAGTGGTCGAGCAGGCACATAGAAGCGAATCATGTCCTGCAAGTAGATGGGGGCTGTCCTGTTGGCAGCAGTGTAGGCACTGATAATGTTCATTCACTGTTACTACTAGACTGATAAGACTCATTCACTGCTACTATAACACTGATAAGACTCATTCACTGCTACTATAACACTGATAAGACTCATTCACTGCTACTACTAAACTGATAAGACTCATTCACTGCTACTATAACACTGATAAGACTCATTCACTGCAACTATAACACTGATAAGACTCATTCACTGCTACTATAACACTGATAAGACTCATTCACTGCTACTACTAAACTGATAAGACCCATTCACTGCTACTATAACACTGATAAGACTCATTCACTGCTACTATAACACTGATAAGACTCATTCACTGCTACTATAACACTGATAAGACTCATTCACTGTTACTACTAGACTGATAAGACTCATTCACTGCTACTATAACACTGATAAGACTCATTCACTGCTACTATAACACTGATAAGACTCATTCACTGCTACTACTAAACAGATAAGACTCATTCACTGCTACTATAACACTGATAAGACTCATTCACTGCAACTATAACACTGATAAGACTCATTCACTGCTACTATAACACTGATAAGACTCATTCACTGCTACTACTAAACTGATAAGACTCATTCACTGCTACTATAACACTGATAAGACTCATTCACTGCTACTATAACACTGATAAGACTCATTCACTGCTACTACTAAACTGATAAGACTCATTCACTGCTACTATAACACTGATAAGACTCATTCACTGCTACTATAACACTGATAAGACTCATTCACTGCTACTACTAAACTGATAAGACTCATTCACTGCTACTATAACACTGATAAGACTCATTCACTGCTACTATAACACTGATAAGACTCATTCACTGCTACTATAACACTGATAAGACTCATTCACTGCTACTACTAAACTGATAAGACTCATTCACTGCTACTATAACACTGATAAGACTCATTCACTGCTACTATAACACTGATAAGACTCATTCACTGCTACTACTAAACTGATAAGACTCATTCACTGCTACTATAACACTGATAAGACTCATTCACTGCTACTATAACACTGATAAGACTCATTCACTGCTACTACTAAACTGATAAGACTCATTCACTGCTACTATAACACTGATAAGACTCATTCACTGCTACTACTAAACTGATAAGACTCATTCACTGCTACTACTAAACTGATAAGACTCATTCACTGCTACTATAACGCTGATAAGACTCATTCACTGCTACTACTAGACTGATAAGACTCATTCACTGCTACTACTAAACTGATAAGACTCATTCACTGCTACTATAACACTGATAAGACTCATTCACTGCTACTATAACACTGATAAGACTCATTCACTGCTACTACTAAACTGATAAGACTCATTCACTGCTACTATAACACTGATAAGACTCATTCACTGCTACTACTAAACTGATAAGACTCATTCACTGAAACTATAACACTGATAAGACTCATTCACTGCTGTTCTTGGGTCCTTTGGGTTGTTCAAAGATGAAATACTCAATCAGCTGAAGGAGAGGGGAAGGAATCACACACTATTGAATGATTATGTGGGAACAACATACATTGTCCGACAGCAGAATTACTGTACAGTAGAATTCAAATTGGGTGCTTTCTCCTTGAATCTCGCAACTCTACCAATGGCTATGTAAATATTGTGATCAATAAACAACACAAATGTCAGACACCAAAAGATGATTGGCTCAAAGAAAAAGGAGTAATTGTTTTGTTGTGGTTCAAGTCTGGGTCATCGGCAGTTGTAATCTTTTTTTTAAAAAAGGCCGACGAATATCTGCATTTATATGGCTGAACAAATTCTTAGCAAATTTTTCGTATGAATTAAATGTTTTTTTTTTCTTTTTTTTTGGCTCATACATCTCCACTTCAGAGAAGTTTTTTTTTTTATCTTCAGCCTTTTCTCGACCATCTCTTTAAATTGCCTTCAATGGAATTCCAAACTCCTTACATGGTATTTTAGGCATGAATTTATGCAAAGCACAAGTTCTGTGAACGCGCTTTTCATTTACGTCCGATTGGTATTTATCAATGTACACAAGTGGATATGAAAAAAAAAGCTGCGTCATAGCGTGTTTGATAAATCTGCTGGATTTTGTTCGTTCATTTCTGAGTACACGTAAATCTACACGCGGTTTTTACGAAATTATAGATAAATGAGGCCCACGGAATGCAGTGTATTTTTCCCCTTGCGTTTTCGCTCTTTTTTGTCTGCGTAAGAAACACTGGGTCCTGTGTCACCATGAATCCTGTGTTCCTGCTAGATTTTGAAGAGCAAGTCTTTAAAACGTGTGAATTATATTCAGCATTACGGGAGGTTTCTAATCAGCAGTTGACATACAACATGATAGGAGGTTCTAATTAGCTCAGTAAATCAAACAAGCGGGCAACAGTTACTTACAGTACTGCATCCACAAAATGCAATATGCATGTAAAAAAATTTGCATATGCATCAAAGACATAAGCAGAACGTAACCATTGACTATGAGCTTGCTGAGCTAGGACCTGTTGCTGAATCTCTGCATTTGACGAATTGGGACACTTTGATTTATGGCCTCTTGTGACTGTAGTCCCTTATTTGAATCTTGTACTCATTCCCAGCTCTACGGATGTGGTTTTATCGTCATGGGCAGACCTCTCCGTTCGCCCTGACAACCAGAAAGTCAACCAACCGCCCACTGCTGCCTTGCTGCCCCCCCTCAGGTATTTATGCAAGAAGAATGAACGATGACTTGCGAAATAAAAAAAAAACTTACTTCAAAAATACCACATTATAATTTTTTTTTTTTGGGATAAATTCACAGAATAATACATGGGTGTACCAAATTATACACATTGCAGTGTGTGTGTGTGTGTATGTGTTCTTGCGTGTGTTCATTTTGAAAGGTACCTGTCCCAGGGGGTAATGTGTTAATTGGTTCTGAGAAAGAGGGTGAAAATGATGTCAGAATTTAATAAAAATAATGAACAAATCACAATAATTTAGCTGCACACAATAAATGTATAACTGTAGATTTATTTCACGAAATACCAAAATATAAGTCTTTCTGTAATAAATGCTGTAATACATTGCCATTAGAATGCGATAGTAAATCTATTGAATTTTATGCTATTCTTATCAAGACAAGTGTTTCTGTTGTGCTTTAGGCATGCTTGAAAACAGCCCTGATTGCGCAGTCTTTCAAAAATGGTTAATTAATGCAGTAGTTGACTGATCGCTCTGTACAATATGGTAATCAATGCAGCACTCAGGTGAATATAACCCCCGGAGTTTCCATTTTACCTCAACGTTTTTATAAGATGTGTGTGTGTGTGTGTGTGTGTGTGTGTGTGTGTGTGTGTGTGTGTGCGTGCGTCAGGGTCAGTGTAAACTGTTTTCAGAAGTTTAACCTGAGCGTGAAAGACCTTGATGGGGATCGGGTTCGCTGTCGCTATGGGAACGCAGAGGGGGAGGAGTGTCAGATCTGCTCCAGGCACGAGTTCCTGCAGCTGGACGAGGTGAGCTGCATACTGCCTGCTGTACTGCAGCTGCGCAGCCGTTACTCTCTCACCTGCCTTTTTAACTGCAGCTGCGCAGCCATTACTCTCTCACCTGCCTGTTCAACTGCAGCTGCGCAGCTGTTACTCTCTCACCTGCCTGTTCAACTGCAGCTGCGCAGCTGTTACTCTCTCACCTGCCTGTTTAACTGCAGCTGCACAGTTTGCTGTTCCCCTCTTTCCCACTCTAATTCCTCTCTGCTCTCACAGATAAGCTGTGTGCTGGTTTATAACGGTCTTGGAGAGACGGGCCAGTACATAGTGGAACTCATGGTGGAGGATTTTCTCAGTGACACTAATGGTGTGAACAGGACCCTGAGCTCCACCCCCCTGCAACTGTCTCTCACAGGTAACTCCGCCCCCAACTCGTCTTCTTCTTGTACTACTACCACTACTATCACTACTACTACTACTAATAATAATCACAACAACAATAATCACAATAACATGCAAATGAACTCAGACCTACAAGTGGCATATATTAAATTCATCTCCTTATAAAATGCATACTTACAGGAAGTTATGATAGATCTTATGATAGATCTTCAAACCCTACATGCCAGCCAGACCCCTCCGTTCCGCCACCTCAGGATGCCTGGCACCTCCCCCTCTTCGCACTTGCGCTTCCCGGTCACGTCTCCTGTCTGTTCTGGCTCCACGATTGTGGAATGACCTTCCCGTGGAAGTCAGAACAGCTGAGACCCTGACCACCTTCAAACGACGACTGAAGACTCACCTCTTCAGGCTGCACCTCTCCCCATCCCTCCCTACCTCCCTGTAGTCCCTAATTTACTATGTAATCTTAGGGTTGTAGCTAGGTAAGCTGTTTATTTAGTTGACTTAGTTATTGCGCTTGTGCCTACTCAACTATTGCTTATTTTATTTGCATAGACTGCTTTGTTGCTGTTTTTGTTGTGTTAATCAGATTAACCTACAGGGTCCAAGTTAAACTACACGGTCGTTCCCTGCACTGTACTTCCCTCTAGGGTTTTCAACACATTTCCTGGTTATGGTTATACACTTTGTCGTACGTCGCTCTGGATAAGAGCGTCTGCCAAATGCCTGTAATGTAATGTAATGTACTGTAATGTTATGAGCCGAGTGTTTTTGAATTATGACTGTCTCACGGATGATGCACTGGGGGAAAAAAATCGACTGAACAAAGTGTGCCATTCGCAGTGGGAGAGGCAGCATCCTGCCAGGCCTCGCCCAAATTCACAGAAAGGACACCAGCAGGGGGCGCTCAATTCACGGTCCTGCCCTATGATGAAGTCGACTTCACCGTCGAAGCCCTCCCACCGTCAGGAAGGTGAGAGGAGACTGAAAGCCGACAAGACACGGCTTTCTTTCCATTTTAGAAATATTTTGTTCAAAGCAGTGTTCTGAAAGTTAACCCTTAACTTTCATTTGTCTGACAGATCTTCCGTATTCAACTGTTCACTGTATTTATTTTTACAAAGAAATCTGTGCCAATCATGCACCTGTATAACCTCTCCCCTACCGAATATGACTAAGGTCAGACTACTAGCCCAAGGTTTAGTCTGTGCCTGAAATATGGTGAAATATAACACCCTTAGGACAGAAGAATCTTGCTAGTGTAAGGAGTTGGTCTTGTACCATAAAAGGTCGCAGGTTCGAGTCCCCGCTAGGACAATGCCATTGTACCCTTGAGCAAGGTACTTAACCTGCATTGCTTCGGTATATATAGTATATATCCAGCTGTATAAATGGATGCAGTGTAAATGCTGTGTAAAAAAGTTGTGCAAGTCCCTCTGAATAAGAGTGTCTGCTGAATGCCTGTAATGCCATAAAGCACCTATATTTATTTCCGTAACACACCTGTGTGTGGCTCTCTTAGGGTATCAGAGATAGCCATCGTGGGCCCTCCAGGGCTTTTCACCTCAGCACTGGAGAGGAAAGAGCCGGGTTCTCTTGCGTCAGTCAACACTGCCTGGCTGAGAAGCCCCAACAAGCTTCCTCATCTGCTGCCAGTCTGTTTCACTGCCAACACCCAAAGGTATTAAAACCGCTTCCTGTAACAGCGGTCTTGCGCACGCAGATCTTTTAGCAATACCGCGCACGTTCTTTTAAGCCCGCGTCGGATTTGATCCGCACGGCACCCTCGGTGAGGGAGCCAACGCGTCGCATTCGACGCCGAAGATTTCAAACTGTGATTTTTTTATTTCTTTTTATTTCAGCTTGCAGTCTGAGGTCAGATGCGTTTGGATCAAACAAAGTAAGAGCCGTCGGTCTCTTTGCGCGCCATTGTGTGTCTTATGAAAAGGTCAAATGGAAACTCCAAAGCCCGAGGGATATATTCACCTGAGTGCTGCACTGATTATCATATTATTCAGAGCGACCAGTCAGCTGCTGCATTAATCAAATTAACCACTTTTAAAAGACTGCTGTATCAGGTTTATTTTCAAGCATATTAAAAGCACAATTGGAACACTTGATTGGTATAGCATAAAGCTCAGTAGATTTACTACCACATTCTAATGTATTATAAATCAAAATGTGTCACAGCATTCTAAAAGACACTTGTATTTTGGTATTACATGATATCGATCAACAGTTAAGTATTTGGTATAACTACGTTATTGTGATCTGTTCATTATTGAATAATTCTGACATCATTTTCACCCTCTTTCTCAGAACCAGTTGACTCTTTACCCCGTGGGACAGGTACCTATCGAAATGAATGCGCACACACGCATACACACGCACATGCACGCACGCATACACATGCGCATGCACGCACGCAGACACACACACACGCATACACACGCATACACGCACACATACACACACGCATGCACGCACGCAGACACACATGCATGCACGCACGCATACACACGCATGCATACACACGCGCATGCGCACACACGCATACATGCACGCAGACACACACACTTGCGCATACACGGGCACACACGCACATGCACTCGCACACACACATACACAAGCATATACACGCGCATGCACGCATACACATGCATACACACGCGCATGCACGCATACACATGCATACACACGCGCATGCACGCATACACACGCATACACACGCGCATGCACGCATACATACGCGCACACACGCGCATGCACGCACGCAGACACACACACGTGCGCATACACGGGCACACACGCCCGTGCACTCGCACACACACGGCACTACTCAATTCACGTTCACAGTGAAATCACAATTTAATTTCACAGGCAAATGACTCACGGGCGCAATGCATTTTCACAGTGAAATGAGCACACAAAGACGTTTGCATCCTCAAACTACCACTCAAACATCAATGCACTATTTTACTGTACATACTGTACACAATTACTATTGTTTAATACCTGAAGTCTTGAGATGAGATTGTTGGCCGGTGATTGAACGTGTGAGAGAGGAATGATGTGTGAATTTCCTCTACTCTCTCCGTCCCTCAGTGCTGCTGTGCGGGAGTGCGGAGATGAATTTCTCTTTCCCGATCTCGGCCGTACCTGGCTTGCCGCTGTCGGACCTCCGGCTCAACGACCCCTCCTGCCCCGTCTCCCATAACGACACCCATGTGACGGGCCGCGTCTCCCTGGCCGGCTGCGGCACCAAAGCCGCGGTGAGGAACGCCGCCGTTCGCGCGCGCGACGCGAGGCGGGGCGAGGCGGCGTCGCGGTCCTCGCTCTCTTCGAATGCGCGAGCGGCCTGCGATAGGAACGCGCCCCGGCGAAGCGTCGTCGGGTCTGTTAACGGCGCCTCTGTCAAACGGCCGTCGGGGCGATTCTCTGCCCCCCCCCATTAAAACCGACGTTGCTCGGCTAGCAAAGCTAACGGCTAGCAAAGCTAACGGCTAACAGAGAGTGAGC
Organism: Anguilla pacifica; assembly: GCA_039654925.1. NCBI lineage: Eukaryota > Metazoa > Chordata > Actinopteri > Anguilliformes > Anguillidae > Anguilla > Anguilla pacifica. The sequence continues at coordinate 11,991,950 of CM077299.1, forward strand.
TACGCCTGCTGCGGGCGGGGGCGGCTTCGAGCCCAACACGGCCCCGGCTTGTCGCGCGTTCAGCGGCGAGTGGCTCAGCCGACCCGCGTCTTAAAAAACGCGAACTTGTCCTTTTGATGGAAGCGTGGCTGCTGCCGTTCCAGTCCCGTCCTCGAACACAAACCGGAACACAAATCCCCATCCCTCCCTACCTCCCTGTAATATCTTAAATGACTGTAAAGCTTAGGGTTGTAACTAGGTAGCTGTTTCGTAGGTGACTTAGTTAATGCACCTGTCTTAACTACTGCTGTATTTTTGCATAGACTGCGTTGTTGCTGTTCTTGTTTGTGTTAGTGTTAATCTGTTTAACCTTCAGGGTCCAAGTTGAACTATGCGGTTGTTCCCTGCACTTGGAATGGTACTTCTCTCTAGGGTTTTCGACACACTTGTTCCTGGTTGTGGTTATACACTTTGTTTTACGTCGCTCTGGATCAGAGCGTCTGCCAAATGCCTGTAATGTAATGGAGCAAGGAGCACATCAGGCTAGGAGCACCGAACCTTGAGCCAGGTCCTTCCATGTTCATGTTCTACATCTGTGACCGTGTGCGTGATTGGGTAAAAGGCTACACGGTTCCCCCGCTCAGCGTTCTTACGCCGAGATGCATCGTCAATACCTGTCCCGTGATAAATCACGATAATTTGGGGGAACTTGCCGTCACTTCTCACCACCTAATCGCAGGCATCTCCCAGATTCAGGCCTGGTACTGCGCCCTCAAAACAGATTTGCACACGCGTGTCGTTTTGAACGCGCCCCCGTGCCAAGCTCAGGACGAGACATTTTGTGTCACTTTCAACACAGTCCGTGTTAAAAGAAAAACTCTCCCTCTGTGACACATAAATTAAAAAATGTTAAATGCACAAAGGCAGTACATTTGAAACAGAACACACTGAAAGCGTCATGCGAAAAAGGTAACGCAAAAAGCGTGCTGGATCCTTTTTACATTACATTACATTACATTTATTTGGCAGACGTCGCTTTTATCCAAAGCGACGTACAAAAAGTGCATTTCATGGTCATAGACAACTGCTAAACACAGGTTCAGTAAGGTGCAATACTTATTTTGTACAGCTATTTCTAGCCAAGAACACAGTTTAGTTCACACAGTGAACACTATTCAGACTTTTTGAGAGCCCGTCCCTAATTTCACGGCTTTCCCATCTCTGCCCTTCACCCCTTCCGCCTTTTCCTGGCCGGTCCCCCCCCCCCCCCCCCCCAGCACTCGGGCTCAGAGCTGATTTACACCAACACCCTGCGGACCCTGCCGCCCACCCAGCCCATCAGCCGGCTGCCCTCCCTGGAGCTGCAGCTGTCCTGCCGCTTCCCCGCCGTCCGGGTCCAGGGGCCCCACTACAGGATGGGCCCCGTCAACGAGGAGGAGACCTTCGGCCCGCCCGGCTTCTGGATGGAGTTCCACCGCCCCGGCACGGGGCCCTTCGCCAGCGAGACCCAGGACCCCCTGCGGAGGAACGCGCTGGACCTCCACGTCTTCTCCAGCACCCGCCTGAACCGGGCGGAGCTGAAGGTGTCCTCCTGCGCGGAGTCGCCAACTGCCGACTTCAAGAAAACGTACCCTCTGGTGCAGGGCGGGTCAGTGTCGCGGCCTGCTGGCGTGGCTTCCTTCTGACCGGTTCCTTTCGCTGCGCAAAACGGTGTCCACCGCTGTGGTAGAACAGCTTTTGATAGGTCATTCTCGTGTTTGTTAGGTGTGTGTGTGTGTGTGTGTGTGTGTGTGTTCGCGATACCATCTCATTGGTGTCCTATTGTGATATCGGTGTCCTGATCTTTTAGGTGAGTGTGCGATGTCCAGCTGTCACTCTTAGGTGTGTGTGTATGTTTGCATGTGTGTGATATCCTTGTCTTACTCTCTTTTGCCGTGTATGTGTGTGTGTGTGTGTGTGTGTGCGCACGTGTGTGTGTTTGTGATATCCTTGTCTTACTCTCTTTTGCCGTGTATGTGTGTGTGTGTGTGCGCACGTGTGTGTTTGTGATATCCTTGTCTTACTCTCTTTTGCCGTGTATGTGTGTGTGTGTGTGCGCACGTGTGTGTGTTTGTGATATCCTTGTCTTACTCTCTTTTGCCGTGTATGTGTGTGTGTTTGTGATATCCTTGTCTTACTCTCTTTTGCCGTGTATGTGTGTGTGTGTGCGTGTGTGCGCACACGTGTGTGTTTGTGATATCCTTGTCTTACTCTCTGTACACACACGTCTTTACACAGGGCATAAATACCTGGTATTTGGTGGAGCTGACCTGGTATCTCCTGGTGTCATAAAGATGTCACTCCACCATTACCTTACCTCAGTCATATCTTGTTCCAGTGCTCTCGTTAGCCAATGCTCCTGCATAGGCTTATATTATCAATGAAAGCACAATGGAAAAGCATATTAGTTTAATTAGACTAATCACATTGAATCAATATATATGTCAAATAATTGATGAATTTCTTTCCTAAGGTAATTAGCCATGCAATAAGGATAATCAATGGCAAGGTGGTCTGCTATTAAAACAATAATGACCTTTGTGCAGGTTGTTGGCCTCTGTGTCAGTCAATAGGCCTATTTTTCAGTAGCAGACCACCACGTCCTGCATTGTCCCTTACATGTAAGTCTCTAAGGTGTGTGTGTGTGCATGCGTGTGTGTGCGTGTGTGTGTGTGTGTGTGTGTTATCCTCTCTTAGGTGTGTGACGGGCAATTCAGTACAGAAAAAAAACACTCCCCGCGACACAGTGAAGATCTACCGGATTGATCTGAACTCCGTGGTAACTCAGAAAAACACAGTAAGTTTGTGTCTTACTGTATATAAATCAGTTCAGAATAGCTGTCCACGAACAAGCGTTTTTTCTTGTGTAAAGGACTCTCTGCATCGGTAAATAATTTATCAAGAATGGTGGAGAACCTTCTGAGTAAACTGCTGTTTTGGTTGTGACATAACGTTATTCTAGAACATTCCCAAAACAGCCGTAGAACGTATTTATCCTTCCAAAAGTGCTTTCTTAAAGTCACAGAAAAATATCCCTGGCATCCTGGAATGCAGACTTCCTCTTCCTCTCGGAATGTGGCCTGTCTATCCTGGCTCTCGCCCCGTCCCTCCCTAGATGTACGTCGAGTGCGCGGTGCTCTTGTGCATCGCCGTGCTGCCCTCTCAGAAGTGCCCGGACGAGTGCCAGAGCTCCCGGACGAGGTCCCTGGTGAGCACCGTTTCTACCCGAACTCACCGCATCCGGTCGGGCGCCGTCTACGTGGGCGATGGAAAAGCACCCACCACCACCGCCACCACCACCACCACCACCGCCACCACCACCAAGAGTCGCGGTGAGAGCGGTTCCCCGAGACCATAAAAACCCAACCCGAACGCGCAAGGCCTGTGAGATGCAGATAATCGATGAGCTGGAGCTACACTCCAGTATCACAATCTCAGCGAGGTGCTCACAGCGACTGAGACGGAGGTGTTCGGTGAATGGCGCTGGGTGGCAGCGTCTCCTGGGAAACCGTGCACTCCCACCCATGGCACACACACACACAAAAAAAAAAAAAACCACAGTGTGGCTCCGTTGTACACGTGTGCGCGTTGTGCAGCCGTGTCTTTGTTGGGCGGAAGTGCACGTTTGTCGCATAGAGGTGTTTTTTGTTGCGCAGATGTGTACATTTGAGTCGTTGCGTAGGTGTGTGTCTGTGGTGCAGACGTAGGTGTTGGCTGGCAAAGGCGTGTTTGTTGTGTTGGCATGTTTTTGTTGTGTTGGTGTGCGTTTGTGAAGCAGATGGTGGGGTTTGTATTGTAGGTGTGTGTCTGTTGTGTTGGCGTGTGTTTCTTTAGGTGTGTGTTTGTGGAGCAGATGGTGGAGTGTGTGTGTGTGTGCGCGTACTGGGCAGGTGTATTTGTAGAGCGGATGGTGGAGTGTGTGTGTGAGTGTGTGTATGTGTGCGTGTGTGCGTGTGTGTGCATGTGTGTGCATGTGTGTGTGTGGTGTGTGTGGTGTGTGTTTGTGGATCAGATGGTGGGGTTTGTATTGTAAGTGTGTGGCTGTTGTGTTGGCATGTGTTTGTTTAGGTGTGTGTTTGTGAAGCAGATGGTGGAGTGTGAGTGTGTGTGTGTGTGTGTGTGTGTGTGTGTGTGCTTATTGTGTAGGTGTATTCGTGGAGCAGATGGTGGAGTGTGAGTGTGTGTGTGTGTGCTTATTGTGTAGGTGTATTCGTGGAGCGGATGTAGGTGTGTGCCCTAACTGCCCCTCCACTCTTCTTCCTGCAGCACCAGAACGCAGTTTCCTGGTCGTGGGCGTGGCTGTGGGAGTTGTCCGTATGCTTTTACAAACTCTCCTGCTGTAATGGTCACAGCCACACTGCCTTGGTCCAAGGCTGGACGGGTTAAGGGAAGAGTCGAACGCAATCACCTCATCTTTTTCTGTCAAACATGTTCAATGCTAAAATATGGCACAAAGACCAATTGAGTAAAACAATAAGTTAAATAATTAGAAAAATAATTTGTCCTGTTGGAATTGGAGGTTTGGCCTACTACTCCAGTTTAGGATTATTGCTATTGTTTATTTTATTTTTTAATTTTGTTTACACGATGCAAGCACTGTTCACAGCAGGCTTTTAGCGGTGTACCTTCATTTCCAGTGGCTCTGCATCGTATTAAAGGCTGTTTTTCCTGAGCGTTGTGCTAACGTGGCTTATCGTCTTTAGAGAAACTCAGCAGTCCTGCGCCCATGTGAAGTGAATGCCCTGGCAGTCTCAAAGCCGTCTCTTGTGCATAGGCCGACGATAAACCATAACATAATGCACGGTGGAAAAACTTTAACGCTTGACATGGGCTCTTTTTTTATTCCTGAGACATCTACAAGCGCCATAAATGAAATACAGAGCTTATAAAATAGAGACAGTGCCTTAAAATGCCTATAAACTGATTGTATATCCTTCAGGCATTCACCTTTAATGAAACTGATATACAATCCTCTGTTCCGCAGTGATGTCATCAGGACACAAATGTTATGTCTAATCTTGTGTACAACAACGCCTCAGTGGTACTTTTAGGTAAATCAACGTGGTGATTTCCCCATTTCCCCTGTCTAATTGTTTTGGGTAGTTACTGAGGCACTCAGTTTGAGCTTTCTACCCTTGTGCTTCCTGGCGTTACACATGCCAGCTGACACAAAATGTTCCCAGAATGTTGCCGGAATGTTCTGTCTGTTGTAACGTTGCAGCAGTACATGGCAGCAAAATTTTGAGAATGTTTTGTGGAATATGGCATAGCCCCCAGACATTTGGTGAACTGCTTAGACAGCCCTGCAATAAGAATTATATACATAATTCTATTAAGAATGACAGAATAATATACATCATTGCATATAATACTGTTTAAGCATCGTTAATTTGGATAAGCTATACATGTCTTGGCACAATGCACCAAATTACTGTTATATACAATGTAACAATATAAATATGAATCAATTTATATCAAAATAAAGTATAAATCAAACAAATAATGTTTTTTATATAGTTTTCATTTATGCATAACTCAATGGAAACGTAATGAAATTAGGCAGCCAATTTAAATCTGACAATGTTAGACTGACAGCTTACTTGGCCCAGTAAAGTGCATTACATGCCCAACTCAGATCTGACCAAGATTTAAACAACAGTGCAGAAATTGTTTTAAAATAATCAGGCGCAATGCCACTTAATGGAGCAACTGTATATGAAATGCTAAAACTACTGTTTCTTTTCCCAAATGAAACCCCTCTAGGTGTATATTATATACATATATAATTACCACTAGAATTATGAATGCATAAGTTCAACATAAAGGCATGGACTAATCTGTGTGGAGGAATATTGTTGAGTATCTTTACTATTTCCTGTTAGTTAATGGTTTCTATCTCTATTTCCTGAGAGCAAGGGGGCTGAGGAGCCCCAGAGCACCCCGAGTGGCCAAACCCTCCATTAAAAGGGAGGCAGTGACACGGGGACAGTGTGGCCCTCCTAGGGCCCGGGGACGCCACGCTCCGTGGAAACATTAAAAGAACAGTTTGCTGGGAGGGAGAAAATTAAAAAATGGGGGGACTTCCATTCCCGCTCTATTAAATAGGAAATGTACCAGTGCAGGGAGAGGAGCCTTTCGGGTGCTGTAAATGACTGTTTATTCTAGAACATTCTCTTACCTGTGCCACCGGCAGCCTCAGCACACGGTAGTAGCCCTCCTCCAGAGTACAGCGTCTCATCCGGTTCTCAAACTCCCAAAAAAAACCAGAGGACCATCGTCACAAAAAAAAACAACAAAGAAAAAAAAACAAAAAAAAGCAAAGTAAAGGGAAGTGGGAGGGGAATAATAAAAAGCGGGGGGGGGGGGGGAGAGAGCACTGATGAAAAAGACACTGAGAAAGTAATGGGGGGGGGGTTCAGAATGTGAGCACACTGTGCTACTGAATTGTCCGTTTAATGGACTGCATTTATATAGCGCTTTTATCCAAAGCGCTTTACAATTGGTGCCTCTCATTCGCCAGAGCAGTTGGGGGTTGGGTGTCTTGCTCAGGGACACTTCGACACGCCCAGGGCGGGGGATCGAACCGGCGACCCTCCGGCTGCCGGACAACCGCTCTTACCTCCTGAGCTATGTCGCCCCATAAAACAGCACCTGCTTAAAAACGGTACCTAAGCGGACTGAGTCATGTACGAAGAGATGATGAATACATGAGAAAAGTGAAAGTAGCGTGCGCTTGCGAGGCAGCGTCTGCATCGTCCGTCCGGTAAAAGACAGGAACAATGGTGCCGACACGCCCAGTTGTGTGACTGACAGAGGGCAAGCACTCAAATGCATTGAGAGCAGATTCTGTTGCCTCAAAACCAGGAAAGGTACTGGCGAGTGGCTAAATGGCAATGCAAGACATGTTTGGACAAAAGTCCAATTGAAATGTGCTGGGTGAGAGAATTGTGGAAGGATATAGTTTATTATAGTACAGTTTATGGATTACTGTATTTATATACAGTAGCATAATCACATAGCATATATCTCAAATCCTTAGTACTCTACTGAGGTGATCTTACTGATCCTAAACACAATATTAGTCGTAATTACTTCTAATTATTGAAAATTATTTCAGATGTCTGCAAACATTTCATTATCAATAATTACGCAATACTGACATATTAATAGCAGTGGCAGGCCAAGATGCGAAACACAGACCCACAAGACACTTGTTCTTAGGAGCTTAACATCACCAAATATTTAAAGAATGACAGGACACAAGATACTGATTTAAAATTTTTAAATTAAAAAAAAAAAATTACATTTCAAAAACCAAAAAAATAAGAATTCACATATTACAGTTTGAACTGGTACAGTGTAACATTGTAATTACAATATATATGGCATATCTTTACACCTTTTTATTCTTTGCAGTTTTTAATTTTGTTAATGTCGTGTTTTAAAGATGGAGCATAATGCATAAAGTAAATTTCTCGTTCAGCTCTGCTTGGACAATGAACAATGGAAGTCATCATGTTCTAGACTTTGGGAAAGAAACGTTTTTTTTTTTGTTATACCCGCTTGCGCTATGCTACCTCTAACGTCTATCGAAATGCGCACTTCCCAAGGTTTTCCGTGGTGGCCCAGTTCACGTACAGTAATGAACAAAGTAACAGAAAAAGTGTAAACGTCCAGAGGAGAGAGGAAACATTCAAACCTTCACCTTACACATCTGTCCGGGCAACCTATTCCTGACCTGTACTCTATAGCCTAAACCAGGAATATTCAAATCTGTCCCTCAGTGCCAGCAGTACTTCTGGTTTTCATTCCTCCCCTCCAATCAGGGACTGATTTAATCCTGGGACACCGGGTGAGTGTGATCTCTGACCAATCAGTGGCATTATTGGACTATGGACTATCTACCAATCAGTGACTTTATTGGACTATGGACTATCAGAAGAGAAAACCAGCAGTACTGCTGACCTCGAGGGCCAGGTTTGAGTATCCCTGCCCTGCACTCTGTCTTGCTGCCGTGTGAAAGCATGACGATTCAAGTGCATCACCAGGGTTCAGAGCCACCAAGGAGCCAGTGGGAATCCTGCTAGCCTCCTGTGCATCACAGTAAAGTCATTGTCTTGGTGACACACTGTATGCTCTATCAATGTAGGAGCCATTTTTGTTCTGCTGTAGCCCTGGGTCTTTATGGCTGTATTGGCCTGAAATCTTAGTGAGGATGGGGAAATTTGAAAGACACTGATTGTACTTAGGATATGACTCCAGGAGCACTTGGGAAACCGAGCTTAGGAATTCTTAAACAGAGTTCTGAACAAACAGCAGAACGCCTACAAGCCCCCTTGTGCTTGCACGGATTCAAACCATCTCCAAAATCGTGTACAACACTGACAGGGGCCCTCACCTGGTGCGAACTTGATCCATGTCGCTTTCAGAAAGGACGGACAGTGCCGTTTTGATGACATTGACAGCTGAACCACAGGTTAAAAACTCACAGTACAGCAAAACAATATATCCATGATACACTGAGGTTACCTTCACATAAAGTTCACAAATACTGTATGTATAGTCTCATGAAATTTTGATTTTCTATTGAGATAACAAAAAAAAAGAAAAAAAAAAGTATGAATTATGCTCAGTGGAGTGAGCAGGCTGGCATGGTTCACTTCCTGTATGATGCCATTTCTGATTGCCAGCCTTTTTTTTTCGGTTGCCTGGCACCCAAACCCTCAGCCATACTATTGGAGAATGCTTTGAACCTGACTGTTTGTTTCAAAATGAATGCAGAGGCGGAGGCTTTACGTACAGCGCTGAACTAATCACACCTCTCACGTGTCTTAATAGGCCAGTATCTTTGTTCAGTGAAAGTGATGCCCCTCTGAAAAAAGTGTATTTTTTGAATTTGTAAACCAATCTGTGCCCAACCAATTTTTTGGGCAAATTTAGCCCATTTACAAAGTGCTTCAATGAGTACAGAATAACAGTAGGTAGTAATGTAGCACAGATCTGGCTCACAGGCACACTTGATAAAGATATTGCATTCACAAACAGCAACTCTGACAGATCCACAACTCTAAACAATGAATAAAAAAAAATAGATCGGAATGACCATCAAAATAGGCACTACTTTTGATCGGATGATCTGAAAGACACCAAGAGTCCAATTCACTGTGTGCTTCCTAAAGAAAACCTCACCCTCTGTCTGTTCTGTGTATAGGATTTTCAAAGCAACATTACACTCTATAGGCTCGCTTAATTTCATTAATGTGTTTCTGCGCTTTTATTAAAACGCATATTTTGATCTGATGAAACAGCCGCGCTGTGGAAAATGTCCCTTCAGAACAAGTAAAAGTAAGTGGTTACGGATTTGTTTCAGCTGGGTGATCGTGCATTTGCTGACAATGCTAGCCCTTCAGTTCCCTGCAATGTGATAATAATCTTGAGCACACAACAGATTCCTGAATAATTTGCGTTCTCAAGATCACTGCGATATCGGGGGAAAGAAAATTAAACACGTCGGATTAAGTTGAAGAGTTCCGCGTCTGCCTATCGATATGGGACGAAAATAACGTTCACAACTCAGTCGCCTGCTTTTCCTCTCCGCTCTCCCACACTGCAAATATGCAACGCGGGGCATGCTACAGTACATTTATGAAGCAGCAAAAAATAAATGATAACGACTCCAGTGTAAGAAAAAATAATCGTCAATGAAGCAAATGCTTCACATGTCTTACAATCTATAACTATCCCCATTCCCACACTCCCCCACTGTCAATAATATAGTTAGTTCTGGCGTATGGATCTGCAAATGGAATGAATATGAATCTAGCTGTATGTATCTATGATTCTCATTATGGTTCGAGGACGGTGGAAGTTAACTGCGTGCCTTAATGATGTCGCGTATACACCCACTGGTCCTGGAATGTTGTTCGCCGGGACTGGCACTGTTACCGACACAACAGTGTAAAACACGTGTGAGTCGCTTATAGATTAATTTTCAAATCTGTTAAGACGTTGACAGTGTGTGCTCTTTAAAGGATCGATTTTATCCCCAAACTTTTTCATACAAACATAATTTCCCCCAGATAACGTTTTTGCAAAGGATAACGTTTTTTGGACCTTCCTCAACTGTTCATGACAAAAACTGTTTGCAGTTTCTTTAAATAAAATTAAAATAATAATAATAATAATAATAATAATAATAATAATAATAATAATAATAATAATAATAATAATAATAATAATAATAATTCTAATGTTGGGGTGGGAAAACAAATCAAACACACATTTTGGTCTATGTCCCTGTGCAAACACAGTTTCCCTCTCTGTTGTAACCTGATAATCTCACATCGCCGTTTCGCCATAAATAGTTGACCTACATTGTATTAAAAATGTGTGGCCTCCATATTTAGCTATATAATTACTTTTATTTATTTATTTATTTATTTTTATTTTTTTACAACAGAGCACCATGGAATTGATAGTGTATTTCTCTTAAATACGACATCACAAAAATATATGTCTTAAGCGTCTTCCATGTCGACTCTGTGAAGTGTACACAACACTAAAAATTGCACTTAAAATTGTGCTTTTAGGTGAGAGATTGGATAATTGGAAGCACACCTTGATAAATGAATACACTATCAAAACCCCTGTACATGTTTTTTGCCTGATTATATATTTTATTTTCTTTTTTTCCAAGAAAATTTTGCAGCCCAAAGCAGACCTTTTTCTCTCTTTCTCCAACGGATTGATTTTCTTCTTTTTTTCCCACCGTCATGCAACATGGAGTGAAACACAACACTGTACAAGGACACTGAGCAGGGCGAGACGGGCTACTCAAGGTAGATGTCTTCTGTGGGACACGTGAACTCCACAAATTCCTTGTAGAAAAGTTTGAAAGCTCTCCTGTTCACAGAGATAAGGAGTAACGTGTTACTCGGAACATCGGAACGTTTACACGGAACATCAACTAATTTCAACCTGAGTCGTCATAGCTATATTTTAGCTGTTAATGCGCTAGCATTTAGCTTTATTGATTTTTTTTTTCTTGACAGTCACTTGCTTGCGTTTCTTTCTGTTACAAGAAATATAACTGAAAGTAAAATGGCGGCGTGCCTAATATTCAAATCAGGCATGGGGTTATTTCTGGTTTCACATTATACCAAGGTTTTTAAAAGTCACATTACTGAACCACTTGAAACTGCCCTTTATAATTTTATGACTATATTTTTAAAATGAAAATTAATATTCACAAAGATGCGTCTATGATTCAAAATTCCAAATTTAGCTCAGACAGCAGATGGCTGTTTGAAATGGAATGCATTTCTGCCACATATGGAAGATATAAAATAGAACATTATAATCAATGGAAAAAAAGAGAATTTTGTTTCCTATAGTTATTTTACAAGAAGACATTTTAGAGGAGCGGAAAACCATGATAATCTAATACTTTGTACCTAACATTTTGGCACCTTTGATTTATTTCAGACAGATAATGGCACGTATTGCAAGTCACATAAAGGAACTTACAGTACATTCATTACATTACATTCATTTGGCAGACGCTTTTATCCAAAGCGACGTACAAAAAAAGTGCACTTCATGGTCATAGACAACTGCTAAACACAGGTTCAGTAAGGTACAATACTTATTTTGTACAGCTATTTCTAGCCAAGAACACAGTTCACACAGTGAACACTATTCTGACCTAACCTCTGTAAAGCCAACTAGGCAGAAGAATAAGCTACAGTATTAGGACAAATACAAATTACCAACAAGTGGAACTGACATGCATATGTAGGCTCAGCCAAATGATTTTAATTAAGAACTTTCCGACTTGCCTAATAACGATCACATACAGAAGTGAAACTAATGTGAACTGTCAACACAGCCCCATAAAGCAGCACATTTTCAAATAAGTTAGTGTTTAGGGTCAAGTTCCTCTATAGTGGACTGTGTAAATGTGTTTTTTCTAATTTACTTCCTTACCCTACAGACTCTGCCAGAGGTTTGGTGGAGTCCTCGGCAACAAAGACATGGCAAGCAAACCTCTGGTCAGCAGGGTGCTTCGTGATGAACCCAAAGTACCTGAAACATGCAAAAAGAAAAATCCCCCTAAACAGTCATTCTGGGTTCTTGTCTTAAACAGTAGCAGATATGCAATGCATACGAATGCATATCATTTTTTTGTTGTATGTAGCTACATCATCATACATGGTAAATTTGATACTTGGAAAAGCGGCACCTACTATGAGTGTAATGTAATTACCACAAAAACACACAATTTTAAGAGTGTTAAAGCAAACACTATACAAGCTACATTTAACACCTTAAACACAATGAATGATGTTAAATGCACTTTCACTGATATCAGTGGGCATCTTGACACTTAGTTGTAAACTATGTGAGTTATACACTGACTTCGGCCCTTACTCACTTGTTGTTCTTTGGATGATAACCACAGAAGGAGATATTCTTAAGCTGGAAGAAATGACTGCATTTATTTCCCTGTGAAAACACACAAGAATATCACTTACCGAAAACCACATTCATTTATCCAGATTTTCACACAAATTACGGTACAGCAAGAAAAATGTTATCAGAACGTGTAATCAGAGCAGCTTCGCCACTGGAACAGAAAAATGTTATCAGAACGTGTAATCAGAGTAGCTTCACCACTGGAACAGAAAAATGTTATCAGAACGTGTAATCAGAGTAGCTTCACCACTGGAACAGAAAAAAGCTACCGAGAAAGATAAATTCGTGTGGCAGGAGAGGATGACTTTTAAGATGTTTTAACAACTAGTTTCATTCTTTTAATTTAGATTTATTCACAAAACAGCTGACTGAGAAGGCATCTCAAAATAATGCTTGGTTTTTAATCAAAACCTTGATAAGAGGCTTCAGGGGTCTTAATTTTGGGCTAAAACAGTAAACCCGCCCCCACGCCACCTATTTACAGATAAGACTGCCCCTGCTGTTGTCTTTGTACAACTACCGGCTTTTACATGGCCCTCTATTGGCCATATCTGGTATCACAGCCAACCAAGAATCACATTTGAGTGACATCATTGATTTGGATACACTTGTCCAATGAACAAGAGTGATTTACGAATGATATCTTGGACCTCATGATCTTACTGCGTATTCTTCAGTTATAACTTTCAAGGGGACACCTTTCCAGGAGAGGGAAAACCACAGCTTGAAATATACGACGATAACAATAAATATAACACGGGATTGACAGGCAACTATCAACAAATACTTATGCACGTATAACAGAATAATTATCATGGTACTATACAAGTATAAAATAATATTTTATAAATGTATAAGAAAGGACTTTTATTGAAGCCTGCTGTGCATTAAGTATGACTGATGCATTTCACTTTGGCCATGGAGTCTGGAGGGAAGGCGCTTTTACCCAGAAGACGAGATTTTCTGGCCTTTATGTTTTCCGGATTGCCAGAAATAGCTGACAGAACAGGAGCACAGGAGGCAATTAACGCCTGTGGGAAGACCGGTCTTGCATGTTTATGGCGAGAAGCCTGAGGGATAGTCTGAAAACTTCTGTCCTGAATCTACATTTCTTCCCCCAGTTCATGATACACCGTAAATGTACCATACCAATGTGTTGTCATTTCATTTATTCTTTTCCAAGATTCTGAACTAAACTAAGATGTTCAAAAAACCCCTCCCCTATAAACAACCTCAAGGTCATTTTCTAACCAAAATCAAATACAAATTTAATTGAACACTAATTTTATGCCTCTCAAAAGTTTGTGTCTTCAAGTGTGTTCACCCGAGCCAAATAGAGGTATCCGGAACATATCTCCAAAATCCCCCTTTGCAAACATGAAGGGACTGCGATCGACTCTGAAACATCTCGTTTCATTTGACCGATTCATCATAGGACAAGGTCTGTTTGTACAAGTTAATCAAACTCCCATACAGGGTGAGATTTCTTGGCGGTTTACTCAGGACGTAAGCTCTGAGCGCTGCTGCTGATGTAAGCATTAGGGGGAGGAGCATTTGGATCACACTGCATAGTGCCCAGCAGTGGGGTTATACAACCGCGCACTCTGCTCCCGGCTGTGGGGTCAAGATGCGCCGGCAGGCAAATCGTATTTCGGCCGAACGAGTCTCTGGGTCTCTGCGCTGTTGAAGTGGGTCGGTTGCTATGACGGGCGCGGAGCGAAGGCTGCATCTGGGGCAGGGATGTGCAGGGATGTGCATGTGCAGGGATGTTCAGGGATGTGCATGTGCAGGGATGTTCAGGGATGTGCATGTGCAGGGATATGCAAGGATGTGCATGTGCAGGGATGTTCAGGGATGTGCATGTGCAGGGATATGCAAGGATGTACATGTGCAGGGATGTGCAAGGATGTGCAAGGATGTGCATGTGCAGGGATGTGCAAGGATGTGGATGTGCAGGGATGTGCATGTGCAGGGATGTGTAGGGATATGCATGTGCAGGGATGTGCAAGGATGTTCATGTGCAGGGATGTGCAAGGATGTGCATGTGCAGGGATATGCATGCAAAGGGATGTGCAGGGATGTGTAGGGATGTGCATGTGCAGGGATATGCAGGGATGTGCAGGGATGTGCAGGGATGTGCAAGGATGTGCATGTGAGGGATGTGCAGGGATGTGTAGGGATGTGCATGTGCAGGGATGTGCAAGGATGTGCATGTGAGGGATGTGCAGGGATGTGCATGTGAGGGATGTGCAGGGATGTGTAGGGATGTGCATGTAAAGGGATGTGCAGGGATGTGCATGTGCACGGATGTGCAGGGATGTGCAGCCCCGGTTCTGCAAAACAGCAGGGTGTGCCGGCTTCCTTTGTCACTCAACACTTGTTTGATCATTCGACGGCACGGATGACTCACCCCATCTGGTTATGAATGGGTCGCTCAAACCCGGCCTGTGGCTATAAGCGCTGCTTGTTTTCATTCTTGCCCCTCCAATCAGGGACTGTTTCAGACCTGGGACACCAGGTGAGTGGAGTCTCTGACCAATCGGTGACCTCAATCATGCAATTAACAATCGGGGAGAAGAGAGGCCCAGCAGCATTACTGGCCTCGAGGGATATGATTTGATTCCTGCTGTAGGACCACACTTCAGGGCCAAAAAAACGTCTTTTTTTTTCCATTTCCTCTTTTGCTCAAGCTGGTTTTGTTGCACAGTGCACACCAGCAGGTCCTGAAACTGAGCTTGCACAACCGCAAAGCTGCACAGGACCGGGGAATAGTCCAGCTCAGCCTTCTGTCTGAAGTGAACAGTCTTCCCACAATCTCTGCCAAGCGAACTCCAGGGATATTACAAGGAGGTTTGGCTAAATAAGGAGCCTGATTGATTGGCAGACTGGCTCCCAGCCAATCAGTGCTCTCTTGCGCACTGACATCACAAGAGCAGGCTAATGGAAAAACTGAGTTAACACAGGCAAATCGCCTGTTATACAACTGAGACATTACATCACCACCTTCAGTACACCCAGACACCCACACTGGGGCGACATAAGCCTTCTCAGAGAATGCAGCTTTATGTAATGTGCCTTATGGGACCTAGGCATCATTGGTAAAAATCTTCTTTCAGGCATTTTGGGGTGGCTGTCTGCAAATTTAAGCTGCAGGCTAAGTTATGTATGCCTTGTTCACAGTATGAGTTATACTGAAACAAAATTATATTATTAAGATAAGATAAGATATACTTTTATTTAACCCTATGGGGTAATTTGTCCGCTGCATTTGACCCATCCTAGTTACTTAGGAGCAGTGGGCAGCCACAGTGCAGCGCCTGGGGAGCAACTCCAGCCCCGAGGCCAGTGCCTTGGTCAAGGGCAACTGCAGGAGCGCACCTAACATGCATGTCTTTGAGTGTGTGAGGAAACCGAAGTAACCGGAGTAAACCCATACGAACACGGGGAGAACATGCAAACTCCACGCAGAGAGGATCCGGTCGGACCCGGATTGGAACCCAGAACCTCCTTCTTGCGAGGCAACAGTGCTAACCACTATGCCACCGTGCCCGCCCGCCTAAGCACAAACCACATGACCCGGAGCTTGTGTTCTAGGCCAGCAAAGGACCAGAGTCATGCAAATTTCAAAGTTCTCCATCCTATCTGCAAGTGCTTCGTATTGGAAACAGTAAAGGAGGTTGACCAAACAAACACCAGTGGAACCTGATTCCGCCCAGGACTGGAGCAGCCCATCCCTGCGTTAGAGTCAGATACTGATGCAAACGTTATGTTTTGAATACAGACCATTTCCACTTCTGAAATGGTCTCCATTCGAAGCATAACTAGCATTCAGGATATCAGAAGTTTCACATTTTTAGAAACCGAGAAAGGACGTACTCTGTCAAAAGAGCTGTACTCGTCCTGAACTGCTATTTTCACGCCTTTAATGTTGATTTCTAGTATGCAGGAGGCTGGAGGGTTGAACTGCACGGTCATCCTTCTGTTGGTGGCAATCTGAAACGCAGCAGAACCACACAAAATGGCCGACATCAGGGAAGATTCAAACAGATTTAGAGAATTTTCTGGGCCACGTTGACAGTATTCCCAGAACGATAGCTTCAAATAATAACCTGAGTGTTATATCAGCTCTAACAAGGTTTATGTGTCCAAAACAGTAGAAAATACTAAGCCAGTGTTAAATGTACAAATGCACTTTATCAGATGATTAAACACTATACACTTTGTCATGAGGCACTGAGAATGACTTACTGTACATAAACATCGAAAAGAACATCACCATTAAAACACTCCTGCAGTGTTTACATAGTATTTTAACGGCACAATAATGCTCTGACAAAGTAACACTGGGTCGGGTTACATACTGCTAATTAATTGTGAGGAATTCAGAACAACTGTCTACAGGTACAGCGAAAAGAGAAACTGACTGTACAACCCCCTTTCTGTTTCCCTACCGACTTTAATTCACCATGTTGCCACAGAAAAAGAGGACTGAGTTCTCAGTTTGACCTACCCGCTTAAAAAAACATTTGAAAAAAAAAAGTTTACTATAAGGAAATCTAACCAGATAGACTGGCCATTCCCTCTCTCTGTCAACTCTAAGTCTCTCTCTCTTTGTTCTGTTTGTTTTTCTGTCATTAACCCCTTAACGGCCGACACGCAGGCCCGTACCGTACCTTTTGCATAGCTGCACAGAGAACGTCATTCCCCTTGTGATATGGCACTTGAACAGAGCCCAGGAATTTCACCCGAAACTTTTCTACCCACTTGGTGCTTTTTTCTGCGAGAGAGAGAGAGAGAGAGAGAGAGAGAGAGAGAGAGAGAGAGAGAGAGAGGATATGGTCCAGGTTTGCAGGACATGATGCCGATGTCAGAGAATTAAACTGTTACACAGGTGGCTGTAATCGGTGATACCGTACGTATCCGTTCCACACCAATAATAATTATATTTCCAACATATTCACTTACAGATTAAATTATTTTAATAGAAGTCTATGTGATATACATACACATCATCATAGGTAGGAAAGCAAGCACTCAAGTTTTTATCTGAAAAGTAGTCTATTATTTAAAACATTACTTTATTTAACAAAATACAAAAATATATCTGTAAAATTTCATTTTTTGGAAAATTCATGTTTGGAAATCTCAAATTTGCTCTTTTCTACTGACACACTAATGCAGAAAACAAAAAATAAACATCTAAGACCAAATATATACTATATATTATATTTAAAAATCTAGGGTGCCTAAGACTTCTGCACAATACTGTATATATCCCCAATTTAATCACTTCAGGTAAAACCATTAGAGATTTATATGTATTTTTTGTGTGACAAGCCCTGAAAGTTCAGTGGCTTGTCAGTAAGCAACTCTGATAAACCACAAGAAAATCGACACCTGTATAGCCATCATAGCTTTCGGTAGCTTCATAAATGTAACCTATAAAATGTAATGCAAAATTTTATAGCAGAAGTAGAGTCTTATATTTTCAATAATATGTAATAAATGTAATCAGTGCGCAGTAGACCCTGTGACATTTCAATGTAGCTGAGGGGAAGTGACTGAGAAGCAGAGCCTTGCAGGGTGGTGGAGCGTGAGTTGGGGTTAGATCTGGGGGTGGGGGTGGGGGGGTCCAGGGGAGTGGGATGAGGTGGAGGGCAAAAAGGATGGGTGGGAATGGGCGGAGGGAGGAGCACCTCTAAAGAGGTCGGGCTCCTTGACGACCTCCAGGGCGTAGTAGGCGGGGAAGATGCCGTGGCCGCCGGTTCGCATGTTGTAGCCTTCGCACCAGAAGTCCTCGGCCTGCACCTCCACCAGCAGCGGGTCGTCCGTCTCCAGCGCCAGCTCGTCGGCGTGCCGCGGGACGAACCTGTCGCCGGGGGAGACGCGTCATCGGCGCTGGGCGCGGACACCGCCGGCCTCGGGCGTTCGCCCGAGCGGCGGCACGCGAGAGTCGGGTCAAAAACGACCGGCCGGATTTTCGGGTAAGGCCTAGCCCTGTCACTAAGAGAGAAAAAAACATTTTGGCGCAAAAATTTGGCCCTGCACTGGTAAGGAAGCCTCTCCGTCGCTATCGTCGCTCAGAGCTGTGATGCGTGGCCTCAGTCCTGCAGGCCCGGCGTTTCTCCTCCAGCCAATTATACACACTTCATTTCCTAAACAGCTGAATAAGCCAGCGACGGTCCCCTCCTATATCAGCCTGTGCTCGACCAAGCCGAGGTGTCACATTAAAAATACAACATTGCCTAGGGTTGCCAATAAAAAAAGGTAAGGCACTTGCTTTTAAGAAAATACAAATTAGAAATATATATATATATTTTAAATGCTTATTTAAAACAGATAAAACATGATGCTGCAGGGAGCCACCCTGGTTCTCTGGTGAAGCACAGCGGGGTGGTCGACATGTCTCATTTTTAAAGGACAAAGTCAATTTGTGTTCTCACCTTTCTTTTTTAGCCCCCACCATACGGTGACAAAGCCTCTCTTTAGCCCTTTATGAACAGGAGTAAGGTGACCACAGCCTCTGACTACGGGGGATATCTCCCAGTCCCTATCCAAACCCCCCTGGGATAGTTGGCAATGCACTCGGACTCTAGTGTTAAACAGTATAACCTTCAGGGTCCAAGTTGAACTATGTTCCCTGCACTTGGACCGGTACTTCTCTCAAGGGTTTTCGTCGTACTTGTTCCTGGTTATGGTTATACACTTTGTTGTACGTCGCTCTGGATAAGAGCGTCTGCCAAATGCCTGTAATGTAATGTAATGTAATGTAATGTAATACTCAATCTCAGACTTAATAATTGATCGGGCTGCACAAATCGTGTTTCGGGTAGATCGAAAACCATGAAGGTTTCTTGCGCTCCAGGACCAGGGTTGTCTTCCGCTGGATAAACATATTTCCCAGCAGTCCAATGCATTTTCAGCATATACTGCATCTCCGTAAGGATTGCTAGAGCTCACCAAAAAAAGAAAAAACTGAAAAAATTGCATCTGTACATTTTTAAAATTCTGCATCGGGTGATTTCATATTCAAATGTAGGCTGCCGCACTGGCTAGCAGGAACGTGAACGCACCACCCGGCCATGCTGATTCTATCACGCGCGGAGCCCGCTAAAAATCCAGTCACGGCACGACAGCGGCAGCAGATCGGCTGAGATCTTCGCGCGCAGCGAGGGATCGTTTCGCTTCCCCAACCTTCTGCCGTTGTCTCCGACGAGAGGGAGGACAGACCTCCTGCAGGCGCTCGCCAGACTCATTACATTACATTACATTACATTTATTTCGCAGAAGCTTTTATCCAAAGCGACGTACAAAAAGTGCATATCATGGTCGTAGGCAACTGCTGAACACAAGTTCAGAAAGGTATAATACTTAATTTGTACAGCTATTTCTGGCTAAGAACACAGTTCACACAGTGAACACTATTCTAACCTAACCTCTGCAAAGCCAACTAGGCAGAAGAATAAGCTACAGTATTAGGACAAATACAAATTACCAAAAGGTGCTGGGATGGGGCAACATGTAACAAGTGACATGAAGTGACTCGAGATCCTTGCGGAAGTCTCCGGCGGTTTTCCTCCATCGGCTTACGAAGGAGCGCAGCCCGCGCCGTCTCCGTGGAGACTGACGTCACGGAAACACCGCTGCGCGGGGCACCCCTGCGTGTGGCTCAGCACCGCCCACTTAACAGAACAACCAGAATATCAGCATAACCCCCGTAAGTAAGAGTACTGTTTGAGTACTCTTTATTTGCTTTTTCTAAAATTATTTTTTCTCTTAAATTTCTTGATTAAATCACTCTGAGTGAACCACAGCACTACGCGAAATAGAACAGAGTGAGACCCACGGGTTCTAAAGACTACCCCGGTCGCTCAGCTCTGCTATCCCTATGGTTCAAATGTCTGCCTCTCAAAAATTTAACACAACGGTTTCATTTCATGCATAGGGACTGCCGATGAAAACTAGCCTTTTGGCTAACTCGGGTACATTTACATTTGTTTAAACGTTTATCAATGTACATTGTCCCTTTTCAAATGAAGAAAAAAAATATTCATGAATAGGCATGACCATCACAGATACTGGCTCTGGGCGTGCCACCTCATGAATATTAATGAACTGTAATACAGCACTGGAAACTCCTGTGACCAATCAGAACTTACTGTAGTGAGGACGCAGAGAGGATAGAACGAACACAGGAAGTGACCATCTGGTTTTACTATGTGATCTGTAATGACGCCCTGGTCTTTACAGTACATCTATGTCTGTTGTCTCAGGGGTGGAATGTGATCCTAACATGGTGTGAGGGGAACAGAAATGTATCAGTCTTTTTGTACCCATGAGGTTCAGGCAAGCGCAAACACTCATTTAAGGTGACAAACTGACTTAAACAGTGATGAACTCAGCCAAACTGAATAAAATCATGTATGAATCTCCCTGCTGTGACACTTCCTGTGTTATGAGAAAAGAGTTGTGGTCCCTCTTCTATCAGTTACCCCCTCTGCTTCATCCCTGTCTGTGGTCCCTCCTCTATCAGTTACCCCCTCTGCTTCATCCCTGTCTGTGGTCCCTCCTCTCTCAGTTACCCTCTCTGCTTCATCCCTGTCTGTGGTCCCTCCTCTCTCAGTTACCCTCTCTGCTTCATCCCTGTCTGTGGTCCCTCCTCTCTCAGTTACCCTCTCTGCTTCATCCCTGTCTGTGGTCCCTCCTCTTTCAGTTACCCTCTCTGCTTCAGCCCTGTCTGTGGTCCCTCCTCTCTCAGTTACCCTCTCTGCTTCATCCCTGTCTGTGGTCCCTCCTCTCTCAGTTACCCTCTCTGCTTCATCCCTGTCTGTGGTCCCTCCTCTCTCAGTTACCCTCTCTGCTTCATCCCTGTCTGTGGTCCCTCCTCTCTCAGTTACCCCCTCTGCTTCATCCCTGTCTGTGGTCCCTCCTCTCTCAGTTACCCTCTCTGCTTCATCCCTGTCTGTGGTCCCTCCTCTCTCTGTTACCCTCTCTGCTTCATTCCTGTCTGTGGTTCCTCCTCTCTCAGTTACCCTCTCTGCTTCATCCCTGTCTGTGGTCCCTCCTCTTTCAATTACCCTCTCTGCTTCATCCCTGTCTGTGGTCCCTCCTCTTTCAATTACCCTCTCTGCTTCATCCCTGTCTGTGGTCCCTCCTCTTTCAGTTACCCTCTGTGTAATTTCTGTCTGAATAAAGCAAAAAAAAAAAAAAAACATGAAAGGGTGGGACTGTCCACTCTCCATTAAAAAAAGTTAAATATTAGAGTCCCTAGCAGTGGTGTAGTGACATGCTGAGGATTCAGCTTTAGGGCTGAGCAACGTACTGCAGCAATGATGCTGAATGCAATAATGACCAGCGCCACCATGTGGTGCATTTCCTTTCTCTCCGCTTATTTATTTAATTATATCTGATGCACAAGTAAACATCCAGACTTCAGAGGCCACGTGAAAAACATCACCACTGATATCTACTGGGCGTTGTTAAGACAACCAATCAGCAGCAAGGTCATACGGCTTCAGTGTGATCACGTGATGTGTTTTTGCCAATCACATGGAGGCTGCCATTTTATGTGGCCTTTGAAGTTTGGGTATTTACTAACACATCAGGCATCATTATAGAAAAAAAAGATGAAAATAAAGACAACACACAACATGGTGGCGGGTGATCGTTACTGCATTTGATAATTATGTTTTGCCCAGCACTATGTTGGAGTGGTCCTTCTGGGGGGACAGGAGGAGGATCTGAGAAATGTGATTGACGTGTGTCACTTACAGTCTCGTTATATGACACACAATATTCCCAGTCACCGTTGTTGACATACGCATTTATGAATAGTTCATGTAGTGCTTACGAAGGTGTTTATAAGAGAGTCACGTAACTCGTATGAAAGCCCATTCGCGGAAGTGTAACCCGCTGTTTTGCAGGTGAATGTAACCCAGCGTAACGAACGACCCCGCGGTCCTACCTGAACACAGCTCGGTGGCTCTGCTCCACCTCCTCTCCGTTGATGACGCAGGAGAACAGGCCGAAGGACTCCGCGCCTGCGGGAGGAAAGCGGAGAGGGCTGGCCTGATGATGTCACGCAGGCCACCACGCCCACGGGGGCACACGCAGCGGTGAGTGCACCGTACCGGAGAACTCGTTATTCAACATTCCCGTAGTCACAGTGAGAATAATCTATCAGACTCCAGGCCAGTGGTTTTTTGTGCAGGAAAAAAAAAAAAAGATCAGCCTACCACGGCAGCTGTTCCACAGTCACCGGTGACTGCTCACAAACCCCCCTCTCTCCTCCTCGGCTCGGCTCGGCTCATCTCTCTCTCTCTCTCTCTCTCTCTCTCTCTCTCGTTCCCCTCTCTCGTTCCCACGCAACCCACCCTCGGCCGATCCATCGTTCGCCCCGAGCCGGCGGAAGCGTCCCAGGCCCAGCGTTACGATCGGCGGCGAACTCCCTGGGGGTCTCCCAAGGTGACTCCCTGTCTCAAAGACAGATTGACTCGCAGAACCGTTGTAGGAATACCGGCCTCCAGCTAGTCACTGTACAGGAAGCTCCTGCCTCTACCCTTCGGCTCCTCAAACGCTAATTCAGGAAAACGGTTCTCAAATCTTCACACGTTTCCTACAGAGCAATGAGGTGACTTCTCGTATGAAAGGTGCTTTCGGTAATCAGTGAGATGGAAGCACCTGTTCTTCAGAACAGTGCCTCACAATAGCAGCACAACAGCAAACCCGCTACCTCCATATTACTAATACAAATTTGACGTCAACGGAAGGTCTAAACGTCCTTTTCGGGTTTTAATCGCATTTAATACACATCTTAATGACTTTCGTTTTGGCCTTTTGGGATTTGTTTGTTAAAGTTTTTTTTTTTTTAAATCGATTTGAACTGGAAAAAAAAATTCATTTGAATTTTTTGAAAAAACCCAAAAACAAACATTTTTTCAATGATTATTCGCACTGCACACCAGGCCTTGCCTGACGGCACACCAGAGTTTGGGGAACTTCTACGCTCTAAAATAAACCGTCGCTTCATCCAAACTGCTCCGTAGACACCGACAGCGGCGATGGATCGCCTGCCTGTCGGTGCCGGCTTGAGACCGGTACACGCCCGTCTACCGCTTCCTCCTGACCGCCGTTCTGAGAGACCGCCGTGACTGACGCCAGGCCTTCCTGGCAGGGACGGGCCCCTGCCATCAGCTGCATCACCGGGCAGGAAGCGGAGGCACCAGGCACCAAAAAAAAAGTCCCATCTGTTCTCCCGGAGCCTGATTGGATTACCTCTAGGGAGGTATGACCAAGCGGCCAAACGCTGCTCCGATTCGGCAGAAACTCGCCTCGGGTGAAAGGCCCCATTTGAAACACCGTCGAACGCCGCGATGCTACAGACCGCAATAAAGGCACTAGCAAACAGTGCTAAAAAGCAAAGCGACGAATGCCGCTTGAAGTTTGCGTGCTAACAGTGCGAAAGAAGTGGCTGCGACTGCATCACCAGTACGCAGTTCACCGCCCCACCTCCGAAGCCTGCATTTACAGATTTCTTGCCTTCTCTCACTACCCCAGTTAATTCTAAAATAACTAACAGAGTAGATATCTCTGCGAGGCTGCTCGTGCGTCTGCCAGCGTCCTCATTCTGTCACAGGGAAGGTTTTCCGCGCAGCTTGTGCGTTCGTGGAGTGAAACGCGGTGGTCATTTCTCGGAGCACGGCTTTTAAACACCTATTTTTCCGAGCCAGGCTCGGAACGGAGTGTAGCACAGTGGGTAAGGAACTGGGCTTGTAACCGAAAGGTCGCAGGTTCGATTCCCGGGTAAGGACACTGCCGTTGTACCCTTGAGCAAGGTACTTAAACGAAATTGCTTCAGTATATATCCAGCTGTATAAATGGATACAATGTAAAAAGTTGTGTAAGTCGCTCTGGATAAGAGCGTCTGCTAAATACCTGTAATGTAATGTAATGTAATGGAACGCCAGACGTGCGTGCGCTCAGGCTAACGAGTCACAAGCTCCCCCATCGATTTGGGGAAAGCACGGACTGGCGTGCACTCTCTTCCGTGCACTCTCTTCTGAAACGTGCGCTAAGGTTGGACAGTTGTAGGGTCGGAGGAGGACCAGGACGGGTAACTTGTGTGTACTGCGGGCGTCCAAAGGGGGCTTGCAGAGGCACAGTGAGACCTGGATATCCCCAGCAATTAAAATCCCTCCCATTCCCCATGGCCCATTACACAGCACTCTGGGGCAACAGTAGCTCAGGAGGTAAGAGCGGGTGTCTGGCAGTCGGAGGGTTGCCGGTTTGATCCCCCGCCCTGGGCGTGTCGAAGTGTCCCTGAGCAAGACACCTAACCCCTAATTGCTCCCAACGAGCTGATTGGTACCTTGCATGGCAGCCTTTCACCGTTGGTATGTGTGTGAATGGGTGAATGAGAGGCATCAACTGTAAAGCGCTTTGGATAAAAGCGCTATATAAATGCAGTCGTTTACCATTTAGCACTGTGTAGGCCCGTCAGCCACAGTCAAAACTCAAACGTCTTCATTAAATCAACAACTAGCATGAATGTGTAAATGCAATGCTATACGCAGTCACACACACACACACAGCTGACAAAACAACACACTGAGAGGTTCACCTCCATCTTGAATGGGGACGGCTCTTTCCAACCGCGATTTTCGGCAGAGGTTATAAATATTCAGTACATTCAAAATTCTGACATATTAGATATTCTGCCTCGTCACTCCTCATCGAACTGCTTCCGGCAAGACGGGAGCAGGAATTACGGGTTGGCGCAAATACAGTTAAATACCGTATGCGTATATTCTTCACTGAAAAACTCTCACAACCGCGAGACGGTATTAGCATTAGCAAACGTTGCCATGCCGACGATGACAGGCGATAACAAAAGAACGACTGAGCGCTCGTTCGTGCGGAAAGAGTGAAGGATGAAAACCACAGCAGGTCGCAGGACCAGAATGGCTTTCACCTCAGTGTCCACAAACACCCCGACCCCTCCAGGGGGGCGAGAGTTCACCTCTGGTGCCAGGGACCCCCTCTGATAACCCCAGGTAGGGGACAGAGACAGGCAGCACTTCAAACACAAGTATCTGAAATGCATACTCGCATGTACAGTATGTAATTCATACACAATACAGGTCGCCTGCTTCGATTTTTGTACCGTTAATTTGCGTGTGCCACCTGCAGAGCAACAGACTACACCATTTATGGATACACTTATTTTGGAGGCGTTCTGTATTTTGCGAGATAATACATATCTTCATGTGTTTTTGCCCATCCCTAAAAGTTAAGAGCTTTTCACAGAATCTCAGGGTACACCGTACAGACGGGACCCATCACCTTCACCTCAATGAGCCGATACAACCACAGATAACCGGCGGAGGCTCCACAGCCTCCACCCGTCCCACCTTAAGCCCCACTAAGGCTGCTTTCTATTAAGGGGATTACTGACCGAGCCGATTTGTCCCAGTCTGTGTCAACAAGGACCAATCCTTCATTTATGAACTTGTGACGCTCTAACTACCTTTTCAACTTTGAAAAGGAACACAAATATAGCCATATAGTTTTCTGACCTGTGATAAATTTACATGAAATGAAAAAAAATTTTTGGACAGGGTCCACAAGTCTTTAACCACATACTGTGTTGTATTCATGCAACGTTTCTTGAGCGTTCTTCGACAGCACTGACATCTCAAAGTCACTGAAACGAAGAATTATTCAAATACATTTGTGGATTCAATATGTTAGGTCAAGTAAATAGAAATGAATGTAGTTCTCGTCCTCCCAACGTAAACCTGAACTTCGCTTTAAAACAATAAGCACGGCGGACGGAACTTACTGGAAGAACGCGAGCGAGCGTTCATGAAGACGTTGAGGAACCTCCGCGAAAACGGGAGGTCGGCCTCGGGGCTGGAGTCCTCCGACGGGCGGGCGGGGAGCCGCCTCGCCTTCCTCCGGCTCCCCCCTTCCTCCTCGTCCTCCTCCTCCTCGTCCACAGCCGACTCGTAGGGGGAGGAGACGCAGTTGTCGTAGACGGTGGCCGAGTCGCTGTCGTCGCTGTAGCCCTGGTAGCACTGCCGCAGGCTGACCAGCTCCAGCTGGGCGTGCTCGTCCACCACCAGGGTGTACTTGACCGAGTCGTAGGAGAGGCCGCTGGCCTCCGAGCCCGCCGAAGTCCGCGGGGCCCCCGGGGGGCCCCCGTCGCGCGCCCCCCCGCCGGTCGCGTCCGGGTCGGGGGCGGCGGCGTACGCCTCGCCCTCCTCGCTGATGGAGCGGCGTGTCCGGTCGGGGAGGGGCCGGTGAGGCGGGGGCCCCTCGGGGTCCGAACCGACGGACGCGCGGCGGCCGCCGTCCCCGGTCCGCGAGGCCGGGGGGTCCCTCCGCACGGGGGTCAGGTAGATCTCCTCGGTGGGCTCCAGCCGCACGTCGGCGTGGTGGTAGCGGATGCGCTCGCGGTGCCCCTCCCCCGGGGGCGGGGCTTGGGTGTACGGGGGCGGGCCCTGAGTCTGTGGGGGCTGGGCTCGGGCCTGAGCGGGCCTGTCCCGTGTCTTTGAGCCCTTCTGGCATGAGGGGTCCATGGAGGTGCCCTTGTCTTTGGTCTGGGCCCCCACGCCATGCTGGACCTTGTCCTCGTCACTCAAACACACGTGGGCTGGCGTGAGCTCCCCTGTCGCGCATACACGCACACGCATGTGCATGCACACACACAAACACAAACACATAAAGATAGATTATTAGTTAGGCGACAAAGACCATAAAGGTGAGGATTATATGGAAAAATCTCATATTAATAGTGCATATAACATGCTGAACAGACCAGACAGGCTTTTAGTTTTCACTTTCTGATTTACTGAAGCTTCTTCTGCACCATGAAGTACACGTTATGGAAAAAAATTCAAACAGGAAACACATAATGTTTCCTGTTTTAGATTATAGAAAACAGGGTATTTTTTCAAATGAAAAGCTTTATTTAAAATAGATGATACCCAAAT
The DNA here is from genome assembly GCA_039654925.1 of Anguilla pacifica. Taxonomy (NCBI): domain Eukaryota; kingdom Metazoa; phylum Chordata; class Actinopteri; order Anguilliformes; family Anguillidae; genus Anguilla; species Anguilla pacifica. Next base: position 12,019,435 of record CM077299.1, read on the forward strand.
CTATATGGCAGATAAACTGAATAAAAGGTAGACACTCCCTTTTAAGGAAATATATTTTTACTTTATTCATGAAGTATAACAAATAGACTAATAAATAATAAAGTTCACTCATTTCTTACAAGCAAGCCTTGCACCTTTCATTCAATCTGTATCAGACTGGTTTTAAAAGATTTTTTTTTTTTTTTTAAATAAAAATATCTTTTAAATGCCACTTCTCTCCTACAGTGGGTGATAAGCATTAGAAACCTGGGTTCTCACAGGAGGGGGTTAATGCGAATTGAAAACACGTGCTACTGTGCTAGCTCATCGCCGGCTGCTCACACTTCAGTCACTGACACTAATAGCAGAGCTGAGGAGAAAAGAACAAAATGGAGCAAACGGTGACGCTGGCAGTCTCAGTGCCCAGGTCTAATAGAGCCTAAAGCCCCAGGCGTAGAAGCAGAAGTACTGCTTTAGGCTGCTCGACGGTGGACCGTGCGAGCCTGTGACTCGTGTGAGTCTGTGACTCCTGTGAGCCGGTGACTCGTATGAGCAGGTGACTCGTGTGAGGCGGTGACTCGTGTGACCCGGTGACTCGTGTGAGTCTGTGACTCATGTGGGCGGGTGACTCGTATGAGCAGGTGACTCGTGTGAGCCTGTGACTCGTGTGAGGTGGTGACTCGTATGAGCAGGTGACTCGTGTTAGCCTGTGACTCGTGTGAGGCGGTGACTCGTGTGACCCGGTGACTCGTGTGAGTCTGTGACTCGTGTGAGCGGGTGACTCGTATGAGCAGGTGACTCGTATGAGCAGGTGACTCGTGTTAGCCTGTGACTCGTGTGAGGCGGTGACTCGTATGAGCAGGTGACTCGTGTTAGCCTGTGACTCGTGTGAGGCGGTGACTCGTGTGACCCGGTGACTCGTGTGAGTCTGTGACTCATGTGAGCGGGTGACTCGTATGAGCAGGTGACTCGTGTTAGCCTGTGACTCGTGTGAGGCGGTGACTCGTGTGACCCGGTGACTCGTGTTAGCGGGTGACTCGTATGAGCAGGTGACTCGTGTGAGCCGGTGACTCATGAGGCGGTGATTCGTGTGAGCCGGTGACTCGTGTGAGGCGGTGACTTGTGTGAGCGGGTGACTCGTGTGACCCGGTGACTCGTGTGAGGCGGTGACTCGTGTGAGCGGGTGACTCGTGAGCCGGTGACTCGTGTGAGGCGGTGACTCGTGTGAGCCGGTGACTCGTGTTAGCGGGTGACTCGTATGAGCAGGTGACTCGTGTGAGCCTGTGACTCGTGTGAGTCTGTGACTCATGTGAGCGGGTGACTCGTATGAGCAGGTGACTCGTGTTAGCCTGTGACTCGTGTGAGGCGGTGACTCGTATGAGCAGGTGACTCGTGTGAGCCGGTGACTCATGAGGCGGTGACTCGTGTGACCCGGTGACTCGTGGGAGGCGGTGACTCGTGTGAGCGGGTGACTCGTGAGCCGGTGACTCATGTGAGGCGGTGACTCGTGTGAGCCGGTGACTCGTGTTAGCGGGTGACTCGTATGAGCAGGTGACTCGTGTGACCCGGTGACTCGTGTGAGCCGGTGACTCGTATGAGCGGGTGACTCATGTGACCCGGTGACTCGTGTGAGCTTGTGACTCGTATGAGCGGGTGACTCGTGTGAGCGGGTGACTCGTGTGAGCCGGTGACTCATGTGAGCGGGTGACTCGTGAGGTGGTGATTCGTGTGAGCGGGTGACTCATGTGAGCCGGTGACTCGTGTGACCCGGTGACTCGTGTTAGCGGGTGACTCGTATGAGCAGGTGACTCGTATGAGCGGGTGACTCGTGTGAGCGGGTTACTCTTGTGAGCCAGTGACTTGTGTGAGCCGGTGACTCGTGTGAGCCGGTGACTCGTATGAGCAGGTGACTCGTATGAGCGGGTGACTCGTATGAGCGGGTGACTCGTATGAGCGGGTGACTCGTGTGCGTCGGTGACTCCTGTGAGCGGGTGACTCGTGTGAGCCGGTTACTCGTGTGAGCCAGTGACTCGTGTTAGCGGGTGACTCGTATGAGCAGGTGACTCATGTGAGGCGGTGACTCGTGAGGCGGTGATTCGTGTGAGCCGGTGACTCGTGTGAGCGGGTGACTCGTGTGAGCCGATGACTCGTGTGAGCCGGTGACTCGTGTTAGCCGGTGACTCGTGTTAGCGGGTGACTCGTATGAGCAGGTGACTCGTATGAGCGGGTGACTCGTGTTAGCGGGTGACTCGTATGAGCAGGTGACTCGTGTGACCCGGTGACTCGTGTGAGCCGATGACTCGTATGAACGGGTGACTCGTGTGACCCGGTGACTCGTGTGAGCTTGTGACTCGTATGAGCGGGTGACTCGTGTGAGCCTGTGACTCATGTGAGCGGGTGACTCGTGAGGCGGTGATTCGTGTGAGGGGGTGACTCATGTGAGCCGGTGACTCGTGTGACCCGGTGACTCGTGTTAGCGGGTGACTCGTATGAGCAGGTGACTCGTATGAGCGGGTGACTCGTGTGAGCGGGTTACTCTTGTGAGCCAGTGACTCGTGTGAGCCGGTGACTCGTGTGAGCCGGTGACTCGTATGAGCAGGTGACTCGTATGAGCGGGTGACTCGTATGAGCTGGTGACTCGTGTGAGCCGGTTACTCGTGTGAGCCAGTGACTCGTGTTAGCGGGTGACTCGTATGAGCAGGTGACTCGTGTGAGGCGGTGACTCGTGTGAGGCGGTGACTCGTGTGAGCCGGTGATTCGTGTGAGGCGGTGACTCGTGTGAGCCGGTGACTCGTGTTAGCTGGTGACTCGTGTTAGCGGGTGACTCGTATGAGCAGGTGACTCGTGTGACCCGGTGACTCGTGTGAGCCGATGACTCGTATGAACGGGTGACTCGTGTGACCCGGTGACTCGTGTGAGCTTGTGACTCGTATGAGCGGGTGACTCGTGTGAGCCTGTGACTCGTATGAGCGGGTGACTCATGTGAGCCGGTGACTCATGTGAGCGGGTGACTCGTGAGGCGGTGATTCGTGTGAGGGGGTGACTCATGTGAGCCGGTGACTCGTGTGACCCGGTGACTCGTGTGAGCCGGTGACTCGTATGAGCAGGTGACTCGTATGAGCGGGTGACTCGTATGAGCGGGTGACTCGTATGAGCTGGTGACTCGTGTTAGCGGGTGACTCGTGTGAGCCGGTTACTCGTGTGAGCCAGTGACTCGTGTGAGTCGGCGACTCGTGTGCGTGGGTGACTCGTATGAGCAGGTGACTCGTGTGACCCGGTGACTCGTGTTAGCGGGTGACTCGTATGAGCAGGTGACTCGTGTGAGGCGGTGATTCATGTGAGGCGGTGACTCGTGAGGTGGTGATTCGTGTGAGCCGGTGACTCGTGTGAGCCGGTGACTCGTATGAGCTGGTGACTCGTGTTAGCGGGTGACTCATGTGAGCCGGTGACTCGTGTGAGCCGGTGACTCGTGTTAGCGGGTGACTCGTATGAGCTGGTGACTCGTGTTAGCGGGTGACTCGTGTGAGCCGGTGACTCGTGTGAGCGGGTGACTCGTATGAGCTGGTGACTCGTGTTAGCGGGTGACTCGTGTGCGTCGGTGACTCGTGTGAGCGGGTGACGCGTGTGAGTCGGTGACTCGTGTGAGCCAGTGACTCGTGTGAGCCAGTGACTCGTGTGCGTCGGTGACTCGTGTGAGCCAGTGACTCGTGTGCGTCGGTGACTCGTGTGAGCGGGTGACTCGTGTGAGCCGATGACTCGTGTGAGCCAGTGACTCGTGTGCGTCGGTGACTCGTGTGAGCCGGTGACTCGTGTGAGCCAGTGACTCGTGTGAGCCGGTGACTCGTGTGCGTCGGTGACTCGTGTGAGCCAGTGACTCGTGTGCGTCGGTGACTCGTGTGAGTCGGTGACTCGTGTGAGCCGATGACTCGTGTGAGCCGGTGACTCGTGTTAGCAGGTGACTCACGCGTACAGCGTCTTCCTGCAGCGCAGGCTGGGGTCAGAACAGGGCCGGCCCGTGGCATAAACGCTCTACGCGGTTGTTTAGGGCCACAACCGCTAGGGGGGGCCACACGGCCAGGAGGGGGTGCATTGCCACACGACGCAATGTTTATCTAAGATAAATAACATTATTTTCGTAATTACGTTGTTCATCCCCTAACCTCACCTGTTTTAAGAGGCGAGGAAGAACACGAGACCTTCTCCTGCCAGCTGTACTTCTTACCAAAGGAGTTGTTGTTCAACGTGTCCTGTGATTCAATTAGGAGAGAGGGGGAGAGAGGGGGAGAGAGGGGGAGAGAGAGAGAGGGACTCAACAAAGCTTTTATTCTGAGCAACCAAAGCCCTTTGTCTCTGACAAGAAGCCTATATTTAAAGGGAACACGGACTATTTCTCAATGTTCATACCACACACATCACAAATACACACAGGTATAAACACATCCAAACAACACACGCACGTGCGCACACACACACACACACACACATAGTATGTGTACACTGTGCATAAACACACATGTACACACCAATGCACAAACATACAAACACACATGTACAGCAAGCGTTCACACAAATATACACACTTGCAAACAAGCAAATGTGTATACAATCACAGATATAGTATAGTGTATATACACACACGCCTGCGCGTCCACTAACACTTACATACGGATGCACACACACACAAATACACACACACACCCTGTGCTGCTACAGAGAGGGGATTGTTTAAAAGTGCCGAGGGCTGATCAGCATGGGGGCCAACTGCTCCCCCCCCACATCACCCTGGCCTCCCACAAATCTCTGTCCCCTTCTTATTAGCATTAAAGAATCAGTTTCCTGTTTCAACTTCAAATTTCATCAGCAAACTATCAAGGATTCACGTGTAAAACACTTTTGCGCCTTTAAATAAAAAAACACAATAACTATGGTACACTTGCAGGAGCTTTACTCTTCGTGTGTGTCCATTCAAACATGAAGACGTGCATAGAACCACAATGTCCAACAGACAACACAAGGCAGCGTGTTGTCTGTTGGACAGGGTGGTTTCATACATGTCAACTTATATATATTACCAAGTGTTTTTTTTTTGGCAATGGTTAAAGCTGTGGTGTATCAGAAAACACCTAAGGAACAAGGCCAGCTGTATGAATTTTATTCTTTATGGTACATTGCAGTAAAATTTTCATTTTTGTACTGTATCATCTTCACTCTATTCTGCGACACATAGAGATCAAAGCCACGTTTGATCTTAGATGGGGAAACTGGCTTCTCTGAGGCTCCAACACCCACGCTGAGCTTATCCAAAGCAACACTGCTGATACACATCATCAGTGCTTTCCCCCAAGAAGGCTGTGCTTCTGTGGCTTTGGTTCTTCTGCCTCGTATAACATTTACCATCTGCCTGCTCTGAGCGTCCTATAATGCTTGAGCTGTCACTGAAACTGCCACCTTAAAAGCTCTGCTCTTCGGGTGGAAAGGCTGCCGACGGCGATAGTTTCCGAGAAGCGTCGCGCAGATCGATAAAGACGGATTCGTTCGACCGCCAGGGGAGAAGCAGGCCGGCTGGACCCGCTGGCAGCTGGCGGCGGCGGTGACGAGCAACGCCATCTTCCCCCGGCCCCCCCCTGCCCACCCCGCTCCAGCCTAACCGCTGACTCACTTCCACTTCCAGCAAGACAGCTGGCTGAGGTCGGGGTCCATTGCCACGGCAACCGCATCCACGATACTGACGGAGTACGGGGCGGGGATGCGGTTGTGACGCGGACGTAGCGGATGAGACGGGGCTGGACCGTGCGTTCCGTGCAGGTGTGCTTGTGTGTGTGTGTGTGTGTGTGTGTGTGTGTGTGTGTGTGTGAGTGCGTGCGTGCATCTTTTCTGCCTGTGAGTCATTGGCATTGATTTCTGCCTTCAGGGCACCTGCCGCTGGTTGGTTGGCTGCCCTAAAGGCGGTGTCCTTGACAACCTGCTCACTCAGAGACGATGACATCACCCATGAGTGCGCACCACTACCACTCCAACCGACACAAGACTATTAATACAAAAACTGAAAGAGGAACAATTCTATCACAATCACGTTTTTTGACGGCAAGGTGAGTTTACAAAGGGTCAACGATTCAATTCAAGTCTCCAGGGAATTGTGAGAAAAACAGTAACACTGCAATATTCACATTCACCAGCAGTGCGGATATCATTTTGAATAAAATCTGATCATTGTTCCTAAATGTCTACGAGCTACGAGCTCGATGAATGCAAAAAATGGGCTCGTGCGATTTTGATGTTGATTAATCTAAAAAAAAAATAATATGCTCTGAAAAATGAGCCGGGACCGGAAAGTGAAGCTCGGCGGTTTTTCATAGCGGGAAACGACGCTTCTCATAACAAACGAGATAAATCGCAATAATGTCGTTTATTGGGCCCCGGAGACCGCTGTAAAAAGAAATGGGACGAGATTAAAAGTCTGCCATTTGGCGGTGCCCTACATGTGTGTGACACACTTTAACGTCCGCAGTTTATCCCCAAACTTTTGCTTTTTTTTTTTTGTAACGGGGAGCGGATCTCGTATTTGCTGCAGCGCCCCCTGCAGTCACTGCGCAGGAGGCGCGCGCTTCCCGCTGCACGCACACCTTCCGCTAACCAAAGCTTTTGAAGTCCCGAAAGCAATCCTGCACTGAGCTCGTACGGCCAATCGCACGCCGCCCTGCAGTCCGGCGTTAGCACGGCAACAACCGGACACCGGAACACATGGGAGACGCCACTGTGCTGAAGCCCAGTGTTTTACCTGGATGAGCTTACCCCCAAAAAACCCCAGAGTGTCATCAACCAGGGAGCTCTACAGTTAGAGAGATTAGAATACCTTCGGTTCGTTCTGCAGGTAGCACAGATTTAAGATTTAAGCAAGCTTTTGTATCAAATTGTTGCACACTGCATCAATGCCTAAAAAGTGTTTAGTCTATTGTATAGTGAAATGACACAAGAATCGGTATTACCATTTTAATGAGTCATTACAAATTCAACATAACTCCAACAATCTCCGCTGGGTCCGTCTGGCTTACCTACACAGCACCGAGAGCTTGGAACTCTTTCCCTATGGAAATGACCACTGAGTTTCAGCCCTTAAGAACATGAACTTATGTACCACCTGACCTCATGCAAACAGACAGAATTCAGATACAGCCTCACATGCCTACACAATAAAGACTTGGGTTATTTTTGAGTTCTTTTTTTGTTTTGCTGCTGATTTCATCATCACAAATGCTCCCATCTCACAATCAGTAATTCTTCCCCATTGGACATTTAACTAGCAAACAGAACATGTCTTAAAAAAAAAAAAAAAGATGTGTGGAAAAAAATGCCATCATTTTCTCTTCTATGCAGCACTGATGATGAATATATTAGACGGGAGTAGATCAATTTAATTTCACATGCAATCCTATTGGGAGATAATGAAAGCTAGTGCTCTTGAAGATATCAGAATTACTCTGATAAAGGTTTACAATAAAAACTTGCCAACAATAAAGTTTTTTTTCCCCCACTTCAATTTCTTTCCATGAGTGGTTGAAAGTCTTATTCCTAGTTCTTCGACTGTTTTTCACATACCTTGGTAGAACTGTGAGGCAGTCCCAGAATGTTATTTGCGCTTCAGTGCCGATAAAGTTTAACATTATTCTTTAAAAAAAAAAATTTTTTAAGTCAAGAGCAGATTTTAAACCTCCGGGCATTTATTGTCAAGAGGCGCGTGAGCTAGCGTCAAGGTGCAGGTCCAAGGTGCTTTGGAGTGTCCAGTCCCTGATCATCCCTCATGAGTGTCCAGATCAGGGATCACCCCAAGGATTCCGGATAAGGTCCTTCTCTTTCCCTTCTTGGCAACCACAGGTATGCTAACCAGGCTATCACCCTTTGCATTTAGCATTTAGCATTTCTTGATCCACGTTCTTTGGACTTCTCCGTCTAGCGCCCTCGCGTGCCAACTGAAGCAAGACCTTTTGCGCCTCTTAAACTGAAGGATGTCTGCTGATGTCTCCTGTGAAAGCATGTCCAAGGCAGAGGGGGCCAATAGTCAACTGGCAAGAGCATCTTTATCTTTATTCTGAATCTCCAAAAGGATTTTAAAAAAACCTCCTTCAAGCCCAGACCAACCTCCTAAATGATGTCATAGGAGGTTAAACCACAGATATCACTATAGACTAACAAGAGGGCCAGTTCTGTATTCATACAGAGCTACACTGTATACACTGGAAATTCAGTCCCCCTTGCATCGATGCTGTAATAATCCTGGAAAGCACTAAGGGGTATGACTCTGCATTAGCAGTAGCATTAGCAGTGGCTGTTTGGATTCACAAGAAACTCCTGATACTAAATAGAACGTTGTATAGCTCAGCAATGCGAGAATATAAGGACCAAATCATCTGACTAGTATAAAGTAACATCTGTGGCTAAAGCTAGCCTAAAATCTGTGAAGCTTTATACCTGTGGCCCCTGTTCCTCATATTCCCCTTTCACCTAAAAAATAGGACCATAGTCTGTTTGTTAATAACAAATTAATTTGCTGCTCTGTGCTGGACATAACTTACATTATTATTATTATTATTATTATTATTATTATTATTATTATTATTATATGGAATGCATTCACCCATCCACACACACACTCACACACCAACGGTGAAATGCTGCCATGCAAGGTACCAATCAGCTCGTTGGGAGCAATTAGGGGGTAGGTGTCTTGCTCAGGGACACTACGACACGCCCAGGGCAGGGGATCAAACCGGCAACCCTCCGACTGCCAGACAACCGCTCTTACCTCCTGAGCTATGTCGCCTCAAACCATATTAATAATAATAATAATAATAATAATGATAATAATAATAATAGTAATAGTAATAATAATAATAATAATAATAATAATAATAATAATAATAATAAATATTATTATTATTATTATTATTATTATTATTATTTAAAGTGAGATACTGACACAGAGAAGCTATATCTCTGTACTATTCCAGGAGTGACTGGAAATGATGTCATCCAGATGCAGAAACTGTCCCTCATCAAACATTTATCAAATCGCACAGCTCCGCCTGCTGGCCATTTGAAGTTCCTGCACAACCGCCTCGAAAAATACAATCGCCGGCGTTGTCGAGCGCCGATCCATCTGAGACGCCTTTGTGCGCTCCGGGGAGAACAATCCCGCACCTCTGATCTCAAACTACTCGAAGACGAGGGCGCGATTTGCGTTCGCGGCACCACAGGAAAAAACATACGCCCCCCCCGCGCCCCCCCCCCCCCCCCCCCCCGCTTCCACGCCCGGTTGGAGGCGGAAGAAGCCTTTTCCCGGGAATGGACAGAGCTCATCCAGGCAATTCGTTTAATGCTTCCCTCTCTCCTCCGTTCGCATGACAGCTCTCCTCCCTCCCTTCTGAACAGGAGCTTGCACAGGGAGATCGGTCCCAGCCGACAGGAAAGCACTCCCAGCTCGCAGCTCTGTCGAAGCAGGGGAGAGAACAGCCCTTTTTTTTTCACACCACTGCCGACACGCGCAGCTCGGCACACGTGAGTTTCTGGAAGACGGAGGCGTGAGGAGGAGTCAGGCGGGGTAGCTGGATGATGCATTTGGGAGGGAAAGCCCCCCCCCCCCCCCGGCCCCGCTCATCCCTCCGAACCACCCTACCTCGTCCCAGCCCCAAAAATCGACCTCGGCCCTCGGCGTCGGCCCTCGTCCGTACCCGAAAAAAACGACGGCCACTCCCTCTTCTTCCCCCCTCTTCCCGATCGCTCTTAACCCCGATCGACGGAGCCCCGAGCCCCGGTTCGGGCAGGGGGCCCACGCGCGGCCCGCGGGGGAAGAGGGGGGGGCTATTTTCGGAACCGGAGGGACGGCGGGGGCGGCGGAGGGAGGGCACGGCAGACACGCGTCGCGACACGCAGAGGGAGAACGCACCGTAGCGCGGCGCGCGTCGTAACGCTATCCTGCTAAATTTAACCTTGTTTTACGTTTTTAACTTCTATGACCGACGACGATCGTCGTTTTTTTCCCCTGTCCTCCTTCGCGCTTGTTATTCCTGTTAAGCACTTCGAGCTGCATTCTGCTGTACAAATAAAGCCATTATTATTATAACTATCCCCTTTTTTGTAAAATGCTTAACCCGTCAACTGGCCACAAATAAGCATACATTTAACTGGCCACAATAAGCTTATCTTTAACTGGTCACAAATACGCATACATTTAACTGGTCACAAATAAGCATACCTTTAACTGGCCACAATAAGCTTACCTTTAACTGGTCACAAATAACCATACCTTTAACTGGTCAGAAATAAGCATACATTTAACTGGCCACAATAAGCATACATTTAACTGGCCACAATAATCTTTAACTGGTCACAAATAAGCATACCTTTAACTGGTCACAAATAAGCATACATTTAACTGGTCACAAATAAGCATACCTTTAACTGGTCACAAATAAGCATACATTTAACTGGTCACAAATAAGCATACATTTAACTGGCCACAATAAGCTTATCTTTAACTGGCCACAATAAGCTTATCTTTAACTGGTCACAAATAAGCTTATCTTTAACTGGTCACAAATAAGCCTACCTTTAACTGGTCACATATAAGCATACATTTAACTGGTCACAAATAAGCATACCTTCAGCAAAACAGCGGCAGGCTCGTCAGGAACGGCTCGATCCTCTGAAAGGACAGCCTAACAACGCTCTCGTTTCTTCTCCCCCTCTCTCGTCTACCGAGCGCCCCGGTCCAAACCGGCCGGCCGGCTCACGGCAACACGCTGGCGCCGATCCATCCTTGGGCGCGTCGCTAAGCGGACCGGTGGCGTGAGGGGAAGGGGGGGGGGGCGGGGCGGGTGGCGGGGGTCTCACCTGAGTCCGAGGCACCTGCGGGAAGAGGTTGAGGGTGGTGGGTCTCTTGGGCCGGTAGGTATCCATGGCGACCGGAGCGGGCTCCTTGGCGGGGGGCGCGGCTGGACGGTCGCGGCTCTCTCCCGCCGCGTCGATCGGGTCCGAGTGAAGCGCCTCCGCCTGCAGCCTGCCGGGGGGCCGCCCCTCCGCCTTCCCCGGCCCGCGATTGGCCCGCCGCGTCACCTGACCCTGGGAAGATTGGGGCAGCGGCGTTTCAGTCAGGAGAGCGCTGGCTGTGGCGACGGGGATGGGGGGGGGGGGAGGAGGGGGAGAAGGTGAGCCAGCCAATCGCGGCTGTGCAATGATATCAGCCTGTAACTCTTTCACTGCCAGCCCCATCTGTGGTGCTTCTCACGACAAACCCACAGCTGAATAGAGAGAGGAGCTGAGACAACACGAGCTGCACGCACGCTGCATTCACTTCAACCGTCAAATAAACCCCTGTATCGTCATTACAGCCTTAAAACGGTGGTATTTCAGATCGCCGGCGTTCACCGATTCACCGCGCACAGTTCTGTTCCTCTGAAGCTCTGACTCACGTAAAGCTGAGTGAATCGGCGTCACATTCCACCATCTGCCCTTCTCCTAATGAGCGGACGGGAAAGGGAAGCGCTAAATTCACTCACAGGAAGCCAGCGTCTCTAACGATCAGCCTGCCATTCTCTTCAAAAAGGCCCCTTCATGATCGATACATAATTAAGAGAGGATGAATCAATGATCCTTGCACACAAAACACAGCCGAAACGAAGCAACAGGCAACCAAAAACATTAGCTTTGATAAAAATGATGTGTGAAATTGTGATTACTAGTCCATAGATCATTGTAAAATCGTTATTATTATGATTATTATTATTGTTAATAATAATAATCATCATCATCATCATCATGATAATAATAACAATAATAATAATAATAATAATAATATTTTTTAACCAGTAGTTACCAGCAATAGGAAACCTGCATAATTAGTTCAGGTCGAAGGCACTACAAGGCACAAAAAGATGTGTTTTAAAAATGTGATTCAGCTCAGATGTACTTCGCCGAGAAGCTCCTGCGTCTGGCAGCAGCAGTGTCACACCCTTTTAATCACAGAGCTGAAGAGAACTACCCCCCCTCCCCCACCCCCGCCATAGCAACACCCCCCCCACCCCCGCCCCCCCTTGCCTCCCCCGGCTACTCTCTGACCTACTCAGCCTCCCCATGACTCACGAGTCACACGCTCAGCCATCACACGCACGCGGCAATGCCGGGTAAGACACACTAAACCGGCAAGCGCCTCACACACACAGAATTTCACACTGAATATCAGCGCCACTCAAAGACACGCATGTTAGCTGCGCTCCTGCAGTCGCCCTTGACCAAGGCGCCGGCCTCAGAACTGGAGTTGGTCCCCGGGCGCTGCACTGTGGCTGCCCGCTGCTCCTAAGTAACCAGGATGGGTCAAAACGCAGAGGACAAATTACCCCCACGGGGTTCAATAAAGTGTATCATATATCTATCTACCGTAATATCACTGCACTTCCTATCTGAACGTCAACAACCCACATTCGTGGAGAGTAGGCAGCAATGGCATTTTTCCTGCTTGAATTTGGCCCACATGACACAGAGATAGCCGTTGCCTTTTAAAACACCACACTTACGCACTTGCTCGGTCCAATTCGTCCACGCTTTCTGTTTTTCTATTGTCACACCACCGGAACGAGGTCTGCACGCTAACTGTAAGAAGGAACCGTTAGCGCACGCTTACAGGCAGCTGCATAGGGGACAGCACGTTTTCATGTCAAGGTTCAGGTTTATAAATAGCGATGTTGCCATGGCTTTTTTTTGCGCGCGTGCAATCCTTACGTTTATATGACATGTACCGAGGTTTTATAGACGAGGCCACCTGGCGAATTCTGACCGAAACCCGGACTCGCGACAGCCTACCCTTAACGCGACCGGGCGCGCGAGGGCTCGGCTGGGCTCCAGGTCCGCGGCGCCGGACGCCCACGTTCGGCCGCCAGGCGACTTTGGGGCGCGGCCTCCCCCCTCCTTAATTCTCGAAGAGCAGATTCCCGACAGCTTCCTCGTCCGGGCCCACGTCACCGGGGGGTGACATCACCGAGGAAGCTAGCCGCAAGGGGTGAGCGACACGCCGATCCCTCGACGGAAAAGTCTCACTTGTTACCGTCCCAACCGAACGGTCAGGACCCTAAGGGACGGGCTACGTTTCGAACGACAGGTTCGCGAACACCGAGGAGTCCGAACAGCTACGCCGAAAACGGCCGGACGAGCAACACCAACGGTGGCACGGTCCAGACCCAGGGACCGTCGCCAGGGAGATCACACTCCTGCCTACCGCAGCTGTGGCCACTTCTCCCAGGACACCTCAATGCAAAGCGAACGGGGAAAAGTCCCAGTTCTTACTGTAATCTGTGATTCATTACCCTCAGGGAGAAGGGCTTACAGACATCCGTGACCCTGGATATCAGAGCCTGGATCTCGCCCAAACATCGATAAGTCAAATAACACGCTGCAGGCAACCTCTCCCCCTTGATTCAACCGAGATTTATAGACGTAAAACGTCAACGCTGGACGGACGGATGGCCGGACAGACAGACGGCCGCGCAGAATTGCAGCAAAACACAATAGTGTTGACGTAAAGTTAATAAATGTATTTCTACAGTGAGGGTGTGAGCATCCAGAAGCCAGAATGCAGGGCATGAAGCAACAACAGTGGATCTTGGCCAGGAGGTAGACGGGTTTAATTGGGTCATCAGCCGTGATTGACCGTGCTAATGCATTAGGAGCCAACGCTATGACTGCTAATCCTATTCCATGGTCTGACAGCACGAAACAGTCCTCCATTCGCACGTGCGGTGATCTCTCAGAGTGACTCCCGCTCGGCTAACCGCGACGTTCTGCCAATAGCCCATTGGGTGGGTTTTCAAATCAAGCAAAGGCTAAACAAGGGTCTGCATCATGCAACGACTTTTTCAGACCCCATATCTCTACCACACCTTTAAAGAGCATTTACTTTTTTTTTTTTTTTTACATAATACAAGCATCTTGGAAGACAAAAACAAAATATTTTCAAAAATATCATTTTATTTTAATGAAATGTCCCTTGTAGTGTATGCTCCAGCGCAGCTGAATAGATTGAGATTAAGACCAGAGACTCATGTCCCCTACAGGGGTCAAAAATGACTTCCCAGGTCTTGGGAGGATATGGAGCACAACAGTTTCTAGGCTGTTCTTCGTCCTTTTAGTGAAATACAGTAAAGCTGACCTGCAATGAGACCCAACCTCCGAGAAGTCAGTTCCATAAATGGTTATTTGTTGCCATTTCAGCAGGGGAGTAATGTGCAGTGGGTTATAATGCTTTTATACAGCATGTGACAGTGTGAGAGAGTCAGCTGACAAGCAAGGAGATGCTCTCCTCCATCTTAAATGGGCATGACCTGCACATCAAATACAGCTCCAAAAGGGGCCAGGGACATATGGACGTTCCTGCCGTCTCTTTCCGCCTCAGCAAAAGATACTCAATGAAAACGCTCCCTTAGGGTGCAGGCTGCAGCCCTCTCCCTGCTGCGAGGACTTAATCACACGTGGCCCCTTTAAGGGCTTTTCACTTGTTGCTAGGCGACCAGTCGGAGACGGGGCAGGGAGACAAAGTCGACAGTTTTTGGCCCATTAAACACACTCGGGGTGACCTGTACCCAACAGGTCTGGGGCCCACCTCTAGTAATGACATCACACCGAGCAGAGCCAATACAGTTCTAAAGAAGGCCTACATTAACCATCTCCATCAACATTACATTCAGGCTTCAGCAAAAGTGCGGTGACACAGCCTAAATATTCACACAACACAGCGTCTGCACCTCACTCAGGGGTGCAGCAGCAGTGCCCTGCCAGGGATTCAAACCTGCAATCTCCCAGGTACAAAAATAGTTGCCTTAGCATAACACCACACTGCCACCAACATATAAAATGTACAGTACATACACATACACGTATCATAATATATAACATAACACACATAAAAGCACACATTCTTGTTTGTTGATTTAGTATCACGTCACAGTATAATACAGATACTTCAAAAGAATCTGCAGAGAAAGAGAACATAATTTAAGGGAGCAGCTTTTCAGCATAACAGGGTGCTTGACTAGTTATAAATGTGCACTCCCTGAGAAGATGAATCATGGGATACTGTCAGAGTAGCACCCTCCATAAACAACGTCATGAAAGCATAAGAATAAACCACCACAAACAGGTGCAGACACAAGCTAGCTGGAAGAAAATTACTCATTTTCTGTTAAATGACATATTTATTTTTAAACCAACTATATTTACACAAACTAGAAATACCGCCTCGTGGTTGTATGCCTCCGCCAACCAGTAGCCAGTTTGGATATAAAATGTCATCACTTCATCATTTTATCCTATTAGACATTTGTGTGAAACTTTGTCATAATTAGTGTATGAATTGTGTATGAGTTATGGCCAAAAATGTGATTTGTGAGGTCACAGTGACCTTGACTTTTGACCTTTGACCACCAAAATCTAATCAGTTCATCCTTGAGTCCAAGTGGACGTTTGTGCCAAATTTGAAGAAATGTCCTTAAGGCGTTAGATATCGCGTTCACGAGAATCGGGACGAACGGACGGACGGACGGACGGACAACCCGAAAACATAATGCTTCCAGCCATGGCTGTGCCGTCGCGGAGGCATAAAAATACAAATCCGTACGAAGACATCAAGCATACATTAAAACATGGTTAAACTGGCGAAAAATATACCATGCAGCCATATACCATAGCTTCAAGCTTAACTTGTATTACAACATTACTGTATTACTACACAATGCAGGCCCTGAAAATGGTTAATGGTTAAATGGTTAAATGGTATTTTCATGTATCAATGTGTCCACAGGAAGAAATTCAGCACGGCACGATGAAATCTCTGTCGATGGATTTTCCCCAGTTGCACACCCAAACAAATCTCCAAGGAAACTGCTGAGCGGCTTATCCGAAGGTTTTGAAAACTAACTAAGACCTAATTCCTGGCCGGTTTCAAAATCGTGTTACCGCCATCTACTACAAACAGACAAGCAGAACACTTTACCTCTCCTAGGTCTTTAGTGAAAATCCATTTCTGCTGATGGGTGAAGGAGCCCTGGTGGCCATGGCAACCCTACCTCATCCATGTCCAGCGGCTGTGTCGGGCATCGCCCGGAAACGCAGCGCTGGGGCAATCCGCTCACACCGCCTGCGCACGTGACTGCGCAGTACGCAGCAGGATGACCTCACAGGTGTGCGGTTCGAAGGGGTGTGGCCGAACACATTCACTGGGCAACGGGGAGGACATTACTGACGCCAAACCTGAGTGCCGTCTGTTTGGGAGAGACAGACTAATGCGGTGTTGGGTGGGTGCGGGTGTGAGGGGGTGTTGGGTGGGGCAGAGCTCCATTTAAGGACAAAAAGGTAAGTGGGTGGGGAAAAGCAAATAGCCCAGCAGGGACGTCCTGTGTTTTAAATCTGTTTGGGCTGAGCAGCGAGGACGGTGGCTAACAGAAATGTGCTCCAGCCTTTGGGGGGGGGGGGGGGGGGGGGACTGGGAAGGGTTCGACAAAGAGAGGCCGAATGACATCATCTTCTGAGAACCTCCAAAAGAAAACTGCAAACTGAAGGAGGGCCGTGAGCTGAATGAGAGTAGCTTTGCATCCATTTCTGGGAAATCTGAATTTTACGTGACTATGTTTTCCGGGCTTTTCTGTGGCATCAATCATTTATATAATTTATACAGCGCTCTTGTGAAGTCAGAAAAGATCTGACACTGTCAGAAAAGGTCCGATGATTATGGATTTCTTCCTTTTTTTTCCCCCACCCCATGGGCATCACACATCACTCTGGAGTATAGCCATCGTGCAGCACAAGAGAAGACTTTCAGCACTTGAAGTCCAGCTTCATTAGCAGAGAGAACAGGGCCCGGAGAGGATCCGACCAATCGAAACGTGGGCCGAGGGAAGCCCGTTGCCACGGCAACCGAAACTCGCCTGGCGCGCGCGCGGGCGATTGGTCGGGCCGCGAGCGCGTCGAAGCCGAGGAGGCGCTCGCGCGACAACGAAATCCACACCCCGTCAGGACCGCACGTGCTCAGAGGGAGACACCCTGGCAGCTGGTACAGCTGCCTTCCTGTTAGTCAGAAAGCACGTGAACGCTCGTCACAAAGACGAACAAATGAATATGCTTAAACGCAAGAGCGATCCTGCTATTGGGCGGTGGGTTTCAATTTAGATGTGGGAAACTGAATCTGGACAGCACATTGATATGGAGATATACTGTATATCAGCTGATTAGTGCAATTTTTTTAATGAACCTAATCAATCATAATGCCGTGCTATAGGCCTGATCAGTTACAAAGCCACTGTAGCCCATGTAACAGACAGCCAAATGTGAATATGTCACCATTAGATAACATAGGGAGTTATTCTGAAATAAATGTAAAGTAAATTTCAAAAATGTTATGTGCTTGGTTCAAAGTCTCTAGCACAGCTTTATAAAGACACGTATTATCAATAAGAAAAGAGACTCTTTTTAAAAAGAAACATTTTTACCAGTAATTTAATAATTTAATAAATTATTTTAATCTGAAATTTGACAGAAAACGGCAAAAAAATGAGTAGTTACCAAAATCTTTATTTTATATCTTTATTATAAGTAATGAATATAACTTAAAGAAATGAATATGTAATGCTCCCTCTTACAGTAGTCAATTTGTTTTAACTACAACTAGCAACATATTTTGGGTACATAAGCACTAATCACCGATCAATGTTGCCCACATAAAACTGCTCTAGACAGGCGAACGCAACTTTCTTGCTTCACCGAAAACCCACATTCATAAAGCATCTCACATAGGAGCGCTGAACTCAGATCAGGTTCCCCCTGTCCACCATCATAATCTTGTGCATTGGGAACCAAAAAGCTAAACTGATCCTAGATCAGCAGTCCTCCACTAACCCTTCTAGAAAGTGTATTTCTGTTATCTGCAGGCCCCCTGGGAGTGAGGGAGTTCATGGAGGAGCTAGACGTCCTCCCCAGCTCCTTCTCAGAGTGCCGTGCCGTGATCCTGCTGGTTGATTTTTTTTGTTGCCATTTTTCTCCCATTTTCTCCCCAATTTTAGTTGTTATACCAATTCCCTGTGTGTATCATGGTCCTGGTAGATGCAATATCCTCTGTTGGTCTGGGGAGGGTGTAGACTACCACATGCCTCCTCCGATACACGTGGAGTCGCCAGCCACTTCTTTTCACCTGACAGCGAGGAGTTTCACTGGGAGAGCGTGCGGAGGTTCACGCTGTCTCCCCCAGATGCCCTCCCTGCTGAACAGGTGCCCCGACCAACCAGTAGGAGTCAGAAATGCAATGAGCACCGGCTTTCCCACCCGCGAACACTGCCAATTGTGTTCGTAGGAACGTCTGACCAAGCCAGAAGTACCGCTGCCAGGGATTGAACCCGGGTCCCTGCGGTGGTAGGCGAGTGCTTATACCTCTAAACTACCCAGGCAGCCTCTGCTGGGTGATTTTAATATTCACCTGGGCGGCACCCCGACCCCCAACTTCCGACCCCGCCCCGCTCTCCTTTTAACTTTAACACGGTGACTTCCTGTACACACAGCAGGGAATCAGCTGGACCAGGGCCACATTCCATACCAGCCTCCCAACTACTCTGTCCACAAAATACATACAGTCTACTAAACATACTGCCTGCTGTTTGGTGCATATTTTTTAGTACACAATAGGTTGTATGGAAAAAATATCCTCCATACTATTTTGCAATGGTACTGCGGAAGACATCCCGCCCTTGTAGTAAGAAGGTCCCGCCTCTTCCTCTCTGATTTATGGGACCTCTCACAAAGTTCTGTGGGACCTCCTAGAAAGTATGGTTTACTTCCTGAAAAGTGTACTCCTGAATACACTCTGCGAAACCCCCAGAAATATCATCGGGGGATTTTAAGTACATTACAGAAAATGTACTTAACTACTTTCTCATCCAGCATACTCAACATATATACTCGATAGTAAGCAAGTGCGCTGTTTCGGACGTGGCCCAGGTCTTCCCAAGAGCCTGCTCCACCTCCAACCTCTCCGCTCTCTGACCACCGCTTCGCATCCTCTCTTCCTCCTCCTCTCCCGCCCTCCTCCGTGACTCCCTCTGTCACGCTCTCCGTTTGTAATCTCTCACCTGCAACGCGTTCTTCTACCGTCTTTTCTCAACTCCCATCACCTGGGGGGGCGACATAGCTCAGGAGGTAAGACCAATTGTCTGGCAGTCGGAGGGTTGCCGGTTCAAACCCCGCCCTGGGCGTGTCGAAGTGTCCTTGAGCAAGACACCTAACCCCTAACCCCTAACTGCTCTGGCGAATGAGAGGCATCAATTGTAAAGCGCTTTGGATAAAAGTGCTATATAAATGCAGTCCATTTACCATTTACCATTACCTGTCTGTTAACTGGCTCGGTTGCTCTCCTCTCTGTATCCTGCCTTCCTGCATCCGTATCTCTGCCTTCTCACCCCCGAGGCCTGATTTAAACTTCGTCGCACGTCCCTTTCGACGAGTGTCGCGCGACAACAATAGAAGTGTTGCCTGACACTTTCTTTCAGTGCCGTGCACCTCCAGAATTTCGTTATGCCGCAGAACGTTACACTCCGTATTGATTGGACAGCAAAATGGAACACCGAAATTCATCGTCATGGATGTGGTTTTTTTCCCCCCCCTCCGCTTCATTATTTTTGGTTTATCCGGGTGGTGAACCACCTTATTTTTTCCCCATTCATGTCACTTTTTTTAACAGCAGAACCCTCCCCACAGGCCTTTTCTGAAGTAAAAATACAAAACATTGGAGCTTGTCAAAAGGGTTGTGCAACAAAATATAAATCAGGCGTAAATCTCCATGCCCATCTCCCCCCCATCAGTGGTGTTAGGACAGGTCTGCAGCAGCAGGACAGCACAGGAGAATGGAAACAGAGGAAATCCGACACTCCCGCAAGCCTATGTGCTGACCTCCTCTAGTGTTACGCCTGCTGAAGTCTCAGTTTCTCAGTACAAAAATTCAACGGTTCCTTTTCTGTCTTCTCTTCAGTACTTGACCTTATCTCACTTCCACACACCACAGCTTTCTCTGCTGATGCTGATATCCACAGTGCTTCCTAGGCATCACAACACTCCCCCCAGTCCTCGATCCAACCATCTTAATCCTCCCTCCCCCCTTCTCAGCCATACCACCACGCACTCTGCTCCTGCCGACCGGCTGAAGCTAAGCAAGTGTGGGCTTGGTTAGTGCTTGGATGGGAGACCACCAGGGAATACTGAGTTGCTGCTGGATGTGGTGTTGGTGGGCCAGCAGGGGGCAATCTTCCCTCTGGTCAAATAAACCCCAATGCCCCAGTGCAGTGACGGGGACACTGCGCTGTAGGAGATGCCGTCTTTCAGATGAGACGTTAAAACCGAGGTCCTGACTCTCTGTGGTCATTAAAGATCCCATGACACTATTCGCAAAGAGTAGGGGGTTCCCCGGTGTCCTGGCTAAAATCCCAGATCTGGCTCTCACAAAACTTGCCACCTAATCATCCCCTGATTCAGTTGGTTAAAAAAATGTCCTCTCCCTCCAGTGGAGCTGCTCAGTGGCCAACAATAGAGGATTGTGGTCGTACTGGGCAGCTCCCAGGTGTGAATGTGTATGAGCGTGAAGCAGGGCGTTCTTGTAAAAGAGCATCCGTGCTCAGCGAACCTACCCTGGGTAAATAAAGGTTAAATAAAATATATATTCTTTTAATTCTCTCCCTTACCTTCTCTTTCCAACTTCCCCCCCGTTACAGGCGCCCACATACAGTATCTCACCTGATGACATCACGTGAACCAACCACCCGTGCCTCTGACCCCTTTCCCTCACCTCTTCTCCGTCACACCCAGCATACTCTCATTCATCTCTTCCACGACCATCTCTTCCTCATCCCTGTCCACAGACTGTGTGCCCAAGGCCCTCAACGGGGCCCCAAGTTACACCCCTGTTAAAGAAACAAGCTTTGGGCCCTTCTGATATCAAGGATAATCATCCAGGTGCACAAAAGAAAGGTGCACACGTTTTGTTTTTGCACTTGTTTGGTGAATATGTGAGCTCAAATAAACTGACGTTGACACAGAGGAGACTACAGCACGCGGTTAGCCATGCTATTTTTTCCCCCACGAACGAAACCGAGCGACCATATTTCATCTCGTGCTCGCAGAGCACACTTACAGAGGGAAGGCGTGCTGACAGCCAGCGTAAATCTCCGTTAACACCGACCAGACGCGCCGTCTCCAATCCAAACCTGCGATAAACGATCGGCAGTGAAGCTGTCGCAAGCTACTACGGCAAACGCTATCTGTTGCCTGGCAGCATAATCGGCTCCAAATCCATCCCTGCAACAAGATTGCTTTTGAGAAATATAATCCCTGTCAACTGTGAAGTGAAATAGACACCAGTGCGCAACGGCTCCCAAATCTTCTATCCCTGCGACGATGGCCATTTCTGCTAGCTCACAAGCAGAATGCTATGACAATTGCAGCCAAATGTACTTTTATGTGCAGTGACTGAGGTCAGACAACTTGTATGTTTATAGCCTCAATCTGCAAAGAGTGAGTTCCTCTTAGGGGTGGGCAATACAAACTAAAAATCAAAAAAACAGTACTTCCAGACCCTTAGGACGAAGAGAATACACAACCAAACTGCTTTTATGGGTCATTGCAGCAGGTGTGGGGAGTCAGACATTTTACATTAAATACGAGAATTTAAAGGAGGAACATTTATAGTGTGACGAATGGCACTACCGGGTGGTAACAGATGAATGAAGAGATGGTAAAACGGTATACGAACAACAGCAGATCCGTTTTATGTGGGATTTTTTTAAAAATTCACAGACATGAACACTAACTCTACTGAAATTTTTGATTCTTGAACTTAACTTTTTTTTTTCACAACATGCACAATATCCAATTAAACTCTTATATCAGGTATAAACAATTTACCACTTATCCATACTTCCTCCTTGACATTCGCATTCAAGATTATGGGAGTTTTTAAGCAAAGATACTGCACACACACACACACTGAGGTAGATATGCACTAACTGTACAGTGGCCGAAGCACATTCATCATTCCAACGTCTACTGCTTCGCTGAGGGATATCCAGTCTACAAAGGCTAGTGTCTTGAACCCGGTAGTCTAATCCTACTTATCTCCAGTATAATAAGCTCCCTTGGTACTATAGCTCAGTTAAGATGAAAACAGCATAGCCCTATCATAACCACCACATATAATTTCCCTTTTGAATTCCATGCAGATGTATATTTAAACACTCAAAGAAATATTTAAGTTTCAAGTTTCAAGTTCAAGTTTCAAATTTAGGCCTAATATTCATGATTTATGCATTTTGAATGCATATTAAATTTCCATCCATTCAGATTAGGTAATTTTAATACAAGCCAAACAATAAACTTCATGCAATGCTTATTTATACATCAAACATGAATGAAAGAAATAATAACCAGATTAACACAAATTATTATAAACAAATCCAATTTGTTTTAAATGCATAAATAATATTTATGCAATTATAATGAATACTCTGTATGTGAACCATCGTCATAATTTTAACAAATTGCATCAATTCATTAAAGACTTCTCAGTATACAGTATAAACCACAAATATTTTTTAACTGATTGAATCTAGTTTGTTTAAGAATGAGCAGATTTATATTAATCATAATTTATTTGAACAAATAACTTTTCAGAATCAGTTTATTTAAATAAAACAAAGTTGATGTGATTGCTTAATTTCCAATGAATTCCTTGAATCATTTTTCTGAGTTAAGGCTTCTCCCAGAATTAAAAATGATTTAAAATAATATATACTAACAATTAGAACAATACAACTACTACTAAAACTACTACTTCGACAACTACTACTACTGCTGCTACTACAACAACTACTACTACTACTACTACTACTACTACGAATAATAATAATAACACAGAAACAAGAATAACATCCCTTCAAACATCCGTCAATATGACAAAGCTATTCTATCATTCTGAAAGAAAAAAAAAAAAGTTTTATGCAGACTGCTCCTTTCCTGTATGACTGCGGTCACAGGCCTGTCGGGCTAACTGTGGCAATGAGCAGCATTCCTGTGATGCTCAGCATCTCCCAGGTATTCTACCTGCACGCCAGTGTATGCCGGAGCTCAGGTGGACGCATTCGGGCCTATGCGCAAGGGCTCAGTCAGCCTCCGCACCACACATACCCGCTGAACCTTTAGCGTACGTGCCAGCGTGAGCATGGCGCTAAGCACCAATCAGTGACACGCATTTACACCAACATTCCGCTCCCTTGGGCTGCAGTAATTCAGTATGGTGATGTCATTACCCCTTACACACCCGACCGGCTTATAAATCTACTAAGGCTTCAAGAATATATAAAAATTCCCAGTTCTTGCACTATTATATCAGGGAAAAAAAGGCAATTAACTCCTGAAAAAACACCATTCCTCGCTCAATGAACTAATCAGAATGATTAAACTGTATCCAGCTGTAACGTCTGCTCCTGTATTAATTAAAGCCAACTGGCACATGCATCATCAAAGACTCAGGGGCTGTTCTCATTGGCTGTGCTCATCTGCTTCCACAAGCAGACAGCCAATAGTCAGAGGCAGAGAGCTGGATGCTCAGGGGGAGTGTCTGCTTGTTTCGATGGCAACATTACCAGCAAGATATCACCAGCAGCCGATTGCAAAAACAAGTGATCCAGAGAACTACACCCTCGTAGTTGTGTATCGTTACGTCAAAAAACTATGCGGAGTAAGAAAGACGAAGAAACAAACTCAATGATTAATTTATACTGCCTCTACCCATAATGCTCTGGGGCGGTAGCACTTGATCCTAGCTGCCATGTCAGAGCAGAGCAGAGGTCTACAAATGACGAATGAACCCTGAACAAATGAAATTTTAAAACTGAAAAATTAGGGCGCTGCTTAGCTTTGAACTTCAGACGCACTTGGTTTAAAAATAATACTGTAACTGAAACTGACTAGTGGGGAAAAAAAATTCTATCAATGAATAATTCAACTGGAAATGAAGAAAAATGTATTATTAATGGCCTAGATCACAGATTCAAACTTAATTTAGTTCCAAGATTTAAAGCAAGACTGTCTTCAGTGCTTTGGCAATATCACACAAATGGTGTGCAAAAAAAATGTTCTACCTTAGATTCATTTTTACAAATGAATCTCACCCATCTATTTTCAAAAGGCAAAACATACTCCAGAAATGAACACTCTTCAACAAATTCATATACACATAAGCAGAAATCAAACTTGTGTCTTTCCAGAAATCTCTACGGAGAGGGTTGATGATTACAGGTGTACAGAACGACAGCTTGTCATTCAAGCTACAGCTGAACAGTACGTTTTTACCTCAATGTCTATGCTGTCGTTACTTGGTACAGGTGAACAGTTTGCTTTTACCTTGATGTCCACTCCGTTGCAGTTGAGGCTCATCCCACAGTCATCAGTGATCTCCGTGAGCTCAGACAGGTCTTCATCTTCAAACTCATCCAAACTGATGTCATGGGTCAGCCTGAAGGAGGCAGACAGGGAAAGTTAGAAAAACAGGGTGAGAAACACACGTAGCTCTGCCCTCGATGGTGATGTATGCATGTAGAGAGCTATTTTTTCAAAGAGGAAGTGAACTGCAGTAGGACTACTGAAGGTATCACCATCTTCCATGTGACTTATTACACAGTTGAACTTTTGACTTCATGTGTACTGTATCAGTGTAAATACTTTGCTAGAGCTGACATAGCTCAGGAGGTAAGAGTGGTTGTCTGGCAGTCGGACGGTTGCCAGTTCGATCCCCCGCCCTGGGCGTGTCGAAGTGTCCCTGAGCAAGACACCTAACCCCTAATTTCTCTGGTGAATGAGAGGCATCAATTGTAAAGCGCTATATAAATGTAGTCCATTTATTTAACATATTTTTTTTCATATGCAGCCTACTCTAACCACCTCCCAGAGGCGCAGCTGGCAGTCAGAGAGATGGACAGCCATCTTCAGACACTACGTCCAGAAACAAGCTCTGCCAGGCAGACTGCTTGTGTGAGTGTTCCCAGGCAGATACCTTAAGATGCACGACCAGTCATACAAATACACCCCTCCGGGAGAGAGGGCGGGGCTGGCGGGGCTGCCAGTCACGTTTGGGGGAGTGCACTGAGCTAGACCCGCAGGGACCTTGCGAGGGATGAGTAGAGTGGGGGGTGGGGGCACTGTCATGAGGTAGGAAGTTTCCGGAGCCCTGTGCCCACCATTGAGGCCCAAGGGGGTGAGGTAAGTATCTGGGGTTAACCAAGACTGACAGCCGGGGGTGGGGGGGGGGGGTTACCCCAGATGGCCTGCCTCTGGGACTCATATAAACTTTCAGAATTTACAGAGTTGCATGAACACTTCACCCCATGTGCTTGTGTCCAGATTCTCCATAAGAAATCCCAGTGTCTTTCACAGGCACGGAAAGGCCACTATTCCCCTAGGGAAGGGTTTATCTGTAAAGCCGGACACCCACCGCACGCGTATCGACCGCGAGCGCACTACGCGCGTAACTGAAGCGTAGTTGAAGTGCTGTTATTACAACGGCAGCGGGCGACATCGTCTCCACCAGATGCGAAAGCGTCGCGAACCGGCTGCGAAGCTCTCGCGACACAAGCGAACTGAAGCGTAGTTTTTCGCTTCTGTTCTATTTTTTTGGCTTGTCGCGCGTCATGATGGCCTGTTTATACACAGAAATATGCTCTAAAATGCTAGGTATACATGCTCTGATTTATATTTCATCCTTATATTAGGCTACTGGGGGTGTGTCCATAGTTCCCTCCCAGATATTTTATAAGCAGCTTAAAAAATACAAGCCTTTTCATTTTTGTATTGTCCTTGCAGAAAAACAAACAAACAAACAAACAAAAAAAAACTGGAACCTGGGGAAAAGGCAAACTTAGTTTCGCTATCTTATTTTGCGGGGTGGGGTAAATTTGAAAATACACCACAGAAAGACGTAGCCTATTGAATGATGTAGAAGTGAATGCACCGAGCAGCGGTTTGTTAGCTGTGTTGGAAGGTAAGTTTTTAACCAACCATTGCTCAGCCTATTTGACTTCTCTGATGTCTTCGTTCGCCGTGCTTTCAAAAAGGGCTTGTTAATAAAAATCAGATAATCCACAGAGCTTTAAAAAATCAGATTATTTAGTGGTCTTGCCGATGAAAATGTACCTATTTTATAAATGAAGTTGTAAGCAAGCCTTTATTGCACTTGTACTTCAAAGCTTCCGGTGTTCATGGCGTTGTGATGTTCATATCCCTTCAAGATTAAACTGTTACGCTATCTATTTGATGATTAGCTGATTTTACTAAATCTGATCCTATAAATGTTTTGACGTGAATGACAAGACAACACGGGAAATCCCAATGGCTGATTACGGATTATTTATTATTATTATTATTATTATTATTATTATTATTATGATCATTACATATTCTTCATGAAATTGGCACGCTTGTTAACCAAGCAAATAAATTAATGCAGTTTGAGATTGATTATTATGCAGGCTATGTTGCGATTTAAGCTTATGGTAATTCTTGAAAGCGTTTACTTTCTCACGTATTTACATGAGTTAACAAAATATTACCAAATTAACAAACTGAAAAAGGTCTCTCACCAAGTATTCACTTACCCATAATCAACAGTCCTGAACAAACGTGAAATACACAATGTAATCCCACTGCAGACTGCGAAAGCCACTAGGAATATATAGCTTTTACCTTTGCGCGACACAAACGGAACCAGTGTAGATACGCTACGCGCCGCGCCGTGCCGCTTTGCCGTGCTGCTTACATGCGGTGGGTGCCCGGCGTAACTGTGAAGGCCCTTGTTCACAACCTCATTAATCATTAAGCTGGAAGAGGATGTACCAAATGACCCCCCCTCCCCCTCACACACACCCACACCCGATACACTCTGCGTAGCTGGACCAATAGGCAGGTTTTTCTTCTCTGCTCACTTAGTGCAAGTATGCCTTCATTTGTTTGAACCAGGCTTCTTCTGAAAGAAATATGCCAACTACAAAGTTCCTGTGTGAAAACAATTCATGCCTCTGATCCAGAGAACGGATTTCATACTGCATCTGGTTCATCAGATATGATACTCCCCTCAATCGCAATATCAGTTTTCCACATACAGGTCTCATTCCCTTAGTGTCGATAGGTGAGCATCTGAACACAGCAAAGAGAAGGACGCGAGGCCAGACAGAGCAATGCTGCCGTATAGCATTACATAAGCACAGTTGTGCTGTGCAATGGGAAACTATGGAGGGCGAGACTGCAGTGTCAGTGCTTTGGGGTTCTTTAGAGGTCAAAGGCAAGTGCAACCCCAAGAACAAAACGTACAGTAGGAGTTGAGTTTACCTCAGGACCTCCAGAGGAGGAAGGGAATCATTGCTAAAGAACAAACCGACAGCTCTCTTTAAAAGATCTTCCACATGATACATACTTGGGGGACTTCATCCCAATATTCACCCCCCCCCCCCCCACTCCCCCACAAAAAAAGAATATATGAGACTCCATCTTAAGTCGGTAGCCACAACTTCTGTAATACTGAATTGTACAAATTCCTGGTCTGTGACAGCTCTGTGGACCCTCGACTGACAAATAAAAGAACATTAACTACCACATTAATATTATATAAACTATGCTGTATAAATAATTATTATACTGAGGAATTGCACTGAAATGTGACACTGTAGTGTACTGCATTTTACTGGCCTTAATTTCAGTTGAACTCTGACCTCTCGCTCTGTCCTCCACTTGACCCACTAAGAGTGGCGACTGGCGGCCCTGTTTGTAGTTCGGCAGCAACGTACACAGAATGCACTTACCCATTAACCCTCTCCAGACTATCAGAGACTATCAGAGTAAAGCAGCAGCACTCAAAACATAAGTACACGTACAAAACGTGCTGTAACAGGAACAAGGACATGTTTGTGCCCACATCCCATGCTTCTCCCCTCATGGCTATACCACATGCACTTATGTTTTTGCTGCTCAAGCAGTTTTCTTCCTCTCCTTCCTGTCTGCGATGGCCATTGGCTCCAGAGAGCTCTTTAGAGCCAATCAATCACTTCAGGAAGAGCAATTAGAAGTTTTCTGAGGGGGAGGAAGGAAACCAAGTGGCCAGGGGCGGGGCGACCGTTTTGATGGACAGGCCTGTCAGAGGGCAGAAAAATGCAACTCAGCTGAGATCAGGTCTCAGGTCTTTTGGTACAGGTTAAGGCTTAATTGTCGAAACAGTGGCTTTTTTTGTTTTGGAATGTGTTTTCAAAATTCTAAGTCTAAGTGTTCTAGAGCTCCACTGATTTAAATGGCCAGTAGTGGCTGTTACATCAACATTAGAATGTTCAGTTAAGAATATTCTAATTGAATACCTTGAAGCAGTGGTTCTCAACCTTTTTGCCCCCAAGGCCCCCCGTGTCCATGGAAATATTCCAGGACCCCCCCCCCCCCCCCACAGGAGATGTGATAACCTCTCTGCCTGTCATCATCGCAACTCCATCTGTACACACTCCAATGCAGTTAGTCAAGCTTATTCCAATTAACCCCATAAAAATATTTGAGTAATCCTCAAATATTTACAAAGCAAAAAATCTTCTTTTTCCTTTTCCCCATTCATAGCAAACAAATGAGCCTGACATCTACAGAAAGTAAAAAGGTCATATTTTATATACTATTGATTTCTTGCTTTGTATTATTTGTTTATCTGAATAATTACTCATGTCTTGATGTTTTGTGATTGAAGCTTTCAATAATGTTTATCATCTATCATCTCAGGGGCCCCCTGGAAGCTCCCTAGGGCCCCCTTTTGGGCCCCGGCCCCCCTGTTGAGAACCACTGCCTTAAAGGGTTAAGAGTGGGAGTTGTAAGCAAGGGGACCGAAGAGCGTTTTGATGTTTTTGTTAATGCTGTTCAAAATTCTTTCCCTGAACTGAAATCAATGTATTGTAGTTTTATGTAAACTGACAGCCATGTGTTATGTTCTCTTCCATACAGTGTGTGGGGGTTTGCTGACAACAGCAGCACTTCAAACTGCTCTACACTGTAAAAAAGAAAAAAAATCAAAGGAGCTCATCAGTGCTACTACTCATTTTGGACATCACTAATTGGTTCGGCCTATAGTGCCACATCAAAGATCCATCAAAGAACCAAAGGGCCAAAAAGTCTGCACAAAAGTAGCTCTCTGATTGTACAACCGATAAAGGAATACGCACATGGTGGGGAATGACTGTTAACCGAGGAGGCTACTTGTCTTACCCAAAAGAGATCTGTTCTGTAAGCACGGTATAGCTCAACACCCATGATGCACTGCACAGCAACATCCCCGCAGTCCTACCAAGATAACGTCGCACAAACAATGTCAAAACATCAGAACAGTACGTCACACAACATGACGCAACTATGTCAGAGAACACAACGAAACCAAACAAGTCAGCACTTAAACATCTATCAAAAGTGTAACATTGAGTTATCATACTATAAGCCTCAACCCCTCTACAAAAAAACCCAAAGCAAAGGAAATGAGCTCAAGAAGAGGCGATGACCAGCGAATAATGGAGCCTGCTGATGAATAAAGAAGCAGTTTTCCATTCTCTTGTTCACAAACATAATGTCCTGGCTTATTCTTCCTGAGGGTTCGTTCACTGCTCGGCAGTTTGTTCATACATTCAGCCCACACTGCCAGAGCAAAGTCAACATGGAATTGACACTGAGTGTAATTTACGCACAAATAGTGTGCGTCCTCTTCTTACACACCTATTGTGTGTGCACTTCTTTTATCACGCAAACCTCAATATCCAATACAGGTCCACATAATCTCTTGAGCTTTTCTACGTGTACAATCACGCTAATATTGAATTCACTATAACCACGAAGCCACACTACACAGCACATCATTTGAAAAGCCTATAGGCTTATGGAGACAGCTTTATCACACAGCACATTGGTTAAGAGTCTTGTGTTAATTCCAATTAAAATCCAATCTCGCTCAAACATAAGTGCGCTCACTTAAATCTTGCCCTTAATCAGAACTTGTTTTCCCCTCCCCGTGAAAAGGTTTCGAGCATTTTCGCAGCGCGCTCGCGCTGCGCAAGTCTGAGCATTAAGATGCTAATTAAGTCATTAGCGCAGTCGTGCGCATTCCCTCTGTGCCTTAATGGGCTCGCTAATCGACTGCTTTGTACCACGGCGCAACGGCACGTTGCACTCCTGCACGTATCCGTTCAGACACCGCAACGCTCCGTTTACCCAGCATTTCCACCACAGTCATTAACCCCGTCCCATTGGCTGCTCAAAAGACCCATCCACCCATCAATCTATCCATCTGTTTATACGTCTGTTTATCCAAGGCTGCACCTTTCTCACACTGAAAACCGCTAACCGCTAATGCTGGCTGGATTCAACTTTCAACACATCAGCATCTTATTCTGGACTCCTAGACTTATCCTCAAGTCCCCACCAGTTGGATACAGTTCCCATTCATAATTCGCCCTCGCCCCACAGATCCCCTCAAAGTCGTAAGTCAAAACCAGTCGCTTCTGGTCCAAACCCCTATTTTCCCCTCTCTTTCTTCTGCTGAAACTCATCCTCTTTCCTCGAAGGGCGAGCCTCATCGGCAAAGAGCCGCACAAGGTCGCGGGACAGCGACGGTACGTCACAGGGGGACTCCGTAAAAAAAAAAATTTTTAAACTCTCGGTCGTTGCCGGAGAGAGGAGTCCAGACGCGGCCCCTACCATTTCTCCCACTGGTCCTCCACCCAGTCCTCGCCCCCCTCGTCGGACTCCATGGTCAGCCCGAGCAGCATCAGGCAGGCAGCCGGCGGGACCGAGCCGGCGGGACCAATCAGCAACTCCCGAGCGCCTTTCGAACTCCGCCGGTCTCCGCGTCCAGGAAGCAGCAGCCCTAGGGCACCAGGTCTGCTATCACCGTTATGAGTTTTAATATGTAACGTGTTCCTCCCCTTGGCTCCAGGTGCACGATGTGATAGTCGCTTTGCGTTTGTTCAAGCTGACCAAGGACCACCAAGATTACTACGCGAGCCGGGGATTTTAAAAAATACGCTGCCCTCTTCAGAAAGAAAAGTACTAATTGCTAAGCTCTGGAAGGAAGGAGCTCGTCATTGAAAAAGCCAGGCTCGTCTATTATTAATGTTCCGGATCGATCCGGCTCTGGTCGCCCCTCTCTGTGAAAACTCCACAGCTGGGGAGGGGGTGGGAGGGGGGGGGTGTTCCTGCTATCAACGGACGACCGACTGTGCCGAAGGGGTCCGCTTCCTCGTACGGGACGAGGAGGAGGAGGAGGAGGAGGAGGCGGGCGCTGGCAGAGGTCGGCGCAGGTGGGGACGGCGCTCGTTTAGCTCCCTGGCTCTGAAGCACGCTCCTCCGACGTATCCCGGGCAACGCCGGCGCTGACAGACAAGCCGCGTGGCCAATCAGAGAGCATCGCCTCCCAGTGAACCCGCTCAGTGGGAGGGGCCCATCCGAGCCGGAGAAGGTTATTTCGGGCTGGATGCGATCCCGTGTGACATCATTAAAAGGGGCGGGGGCCACGGGCGGAACAGGGAACCGCCGCTGGATTAAATTAGGCCTCATTAAGGACAATTAGGGCGAGCTGAAATGAGGCTAACATACAGTGCGATTAATCAGCGATTTTACGAGGAAATTAAGTTAAATCACCGCAGAGGAAGATCTTTGATGACAAAATGACGTTCTCAGAGTGCTGAGAATTATAGGAGAGCCAGGTCAGAATTCTGCGCGGTGATAACAACAGAAAATCTGTTCAGAGTTGCTCTCAACTGCTGACAACAACGGTGAACCTGAGTGCTTTTTCTTTCTGAAAGTAAGGCCCTTTGCCTTCTCCTTCATCTCAATTCAAATATATTTCTCTTTTGGCCTATACTTATCTCTTATTCATTTAGCAGGCACGCATCTTACCCGCAGAGAGTAACACTATTTAAAGTTTCCACCAAACCTATTTAAAATACCAGTTTAATGCCAATCCTTGGGTTCGAGGACCCTGGACACTGCTCTATAATGCTGCGGACAGTAACAGCTCTGGTCCAGGTATAATCACACAAAGATCTGTGAAAGATCTGCTTGCAGGTACAAGGCACTGCTGGGCGAGTGCGAGATCCCCCACGACGCCCAGGCAAACCGGCCTTCTGCAGTCAGCGTTCACAGAGCTCAGCAATGATCCCAACAAAGAAAAGAGCATCAGCAGCGTTTTCCTGAGAGAGAGAGAGAGAGAGCTTTGTGTGGCTCCGAGGACATGTCAGCCTCAGTCGTTGTGAACACTGTAAACAGGATGTGACATCATATCTGGCTGAGCCCAGCATAAATGTTGGATGAGGGGGGGGAGGCTGTCATGATCCATCGCGGTACCAGAAAGATTCCCGTGCTTTCAGCTGCAACCCCACCCCCATGTGGATGCGTGCGCCAACTTCCTGGAAGAGAGCTGAAGGTTTTTATTTTATTTTTTTATTTTTTTCTCCCCCACTGGACCCAGTTACTGCAGTTGACTGCATTTACAGCACAGTAAAATGTTCAGGGTTAAATCAACTCTGAGAGAGGGCATTTTAGTATAAATCTTTCAACTCTAGTGATCCTTGCTAGAGCGAGATTACGACTCAATATTCCATGCTGTTGAGCATGCCTGCTACGTGATGTATAGCACTTCACTGGATGGTGTGATGAGTGACAAGCATATCATTTTTTTTTTTTTTTTTTTTTTTTTTTTTTTTGATCGGACTTGTCAAGCAAAGTCATTTTTGCACAAAATGTTCGCTGCACTGTCTAGAGACCATAGGATCCACAAGGCACACAGACCACATACCTATGCCTAGATGTTTAAAAGACACCTTGGATGGACCAGTGCAAAAGCAAACACATGCTAAATGCCTGGATATGTCAATATAATATTTATAAACCTAGTGTTCCAAAATCAGCCAGTTAAAGGCAAATGGAGTTAAATTCCAAAAACGTTATACAATATATAAAATACCATTTTGAATGAATTCCAAGCTTACATTACATAAACACATTAAAATAATTATGCAAGATAAGCTTCAGAAAACAACACTTGCTGACCATAAACTGAATGGAGAAGGAGTGTTCCCCCTAGTGGTGGGATGACAGAACAGCGCACTGCCCACAGTAAAACGTCAGTGCCAAGACCTTACAGCGAAACTGCATATTTCGACAGTTTCAGAGAATCACTGTCAAACACTGGAAGTCTCCACAACGCAGAGGTACTCCACATCATTCAAACTGCCTGCACAGTACTTCCCTTTCAGGCCTGACCGAAGTAACTGACCGAATAGAACAGAGATGAAACAGAAGAAAGCCTACATTAGACCAGTTAGCTTCCCGCTCAGGGCCCTGCCGAACACTTTATGTTCAGGACACGTATTCCTGGAACTCACTTATACAACCGCTCCTTTCCCAGAGAGACCTGGTGATTCAACATTACATTCCTGGATTCACGCATAAACACAAGACCATCGCACCCAGGCAACTCGTCGAGCGGAAAATCAACAATTTCACACGACTGCCGTTAAGATGAATACCGCACACCAGAGAGCGATGACATTGCGATTAGCTTCTTTTTTTTATTTCTTTTAGAAAAGAACTGCACATAACAGAGATTAAGAAAGGAAAAGTGATAAGAAATTACTTTTTTGATATGCTCTCCCAACACGTCTTGTGTCTTGGCTGGAAGGCCCTCCTAATTAAAGAACGATACCATGGGCCTTTTACCCTCCCCTGTGTGAAGTCTAATAGCTGACCTCGCAGCGACAGCATCGTTCTCTCCCCTCCTCAGGAGCTCTCTGTGTGGCAGGACCACCCAATCCTGGTCCGGGAGATCTACAGTCCTGCAGGTTTTCACTCCAGACCAAACACAGCACACCTCACTCAACAGCTAGAGATCTGCTTGAGCTGCTAATTAGCAGAATCAGGCGTGCCACATTAGGGCCGGAGCGAGAACCAGGACTGGAGAACTCCGGGAACAGGATTGGACGGCCCAGCTGTTTGTCACGCATGGAAGAGAGGCCGTGCCCGTTTAACCAGCACTGAAACACCCCGAGTGCTCGTTCAGAGGGGGCGTGAGCAGAATGGATAATTTGCTCCGAGACGCAATGAGAAGACCCCTTCATTCTGTGTTCCATTAAACCCTCTGCATGCAAAGCACAGGGGGAGGAGGAGGGGGGCCGGACGACAAAGCGTTCAGAAACGCAAATCAGACAAAAAAAAAAGCAGTCATTTTCCGGAAATAACAAGAAAACAAGACAAGAAAAGGAAAAGAACTCACACAATTTTACCATGAAATACACGTCACTCCAAATAACTGTTTTACTCTCAATACTTACAGCTACATAATGGTATTACTCTTAATGAGCTACTGCAAAAAAGCATTTCCCCCTTAAATACGTAATGTCAGATAATACAAATTTGCCCTTGAAAACATATTGCCAAATCAGACTATGCAATTATTTAAATAGGCCCTGCCAAATAAGACAGTATTACCAAAAACGAAGACGAATTTACCCAGGCAAACAGCCAATATAGATTGTTATACTTGTTTAGAGACCCTAACAGTGTGTGAACAGCTCATAATGACCTCATAAAGACTAATTCCTCACACACGTTGCAAAGCATCGGCCTGCTGTTCACGGAAATTACTTTGAGAGGGTGCGAGCAGTGAGGAATGTAGCTTGCCGAGGGTTAATTTCATGAGGTCACCACACAGATTCTGTAAAACAGCCAGATTCTCAGCGCCGTATATTTTAAACAGTGAAAGACAACTCTCTATCAATGAAGCCAAAGAATTCCCAAATGAGCATTTTAGGAATATTCATTATGGGGCAGTACTATTGTAAATGCTATTTTGGACTGTCACAAAGCTCCGAAGTCTCCTGTAATTCGGAAGGAGACCGCACAAAAAGACAGCGGAAGCTGACCATCTGGTTAGTCTACAGAGTCTGCAGAAAGCTTACGGAGAAGGTGAGCAATGACAATTGATAAGAGTGTTTAGGCATTTTGTACGTGCATCAGTCAACTCCAGAGCATATAAGGAACAGGAATAGCCACTGTGCAAAGAATGCATGGCAAAAACATAACACTCATAATTGGGCAGAAGCAGCGCCTACACCCTGAAGAATTTGGTAAAGATACAAGGATAGTTCATGGGTATAGCATGCTGTGGTAGCTCCCAGCTTCACAAATCAATACCAAACGGTAACTGCACAAGCGGAGTGAAATTGGGTCTGGGGTTAATGCGATTGCGAGCACAACGCGGGAGCAGATTTGATTCGGAGAAAAGAGGCAGAGAAGGGAATCCCAAAGAGAAACCGGAATACCGAAATAAAAAAAAATGAAATAATAAAATTAAGTAACGATAGCCGGAGGTCAAAGCTCGGCATCTAGGCCTGCTTGGAAGCTCGGAAACCTTGATGCACGAGATCTGGCCAGAAACCTGTGAGATTTCTTTACCTCCTTCAGGCCTTTTGAGATGTCATTTGTAGTCTTCTCAACAATAATAATAAATAAATAAATAAATAAATAAATAAATAAATAAAAACAATCTTCCCCCTCGCTGTCAATCTTCCCGCTGCAGTCTCCATGGCAACCTCGCTGATAACGCCTCGGATGTAAATGATTGTTTTGAAGCTTGCCGTGCTTTTTAAAAAAAACAAAAAAAAAAAGAAACTATCTGCTGAAATCATAACCTGACATATTACAGCAGCAAAGCCAGGTTCCTCTTCACAGACTCTGGCTCCCCCCTTTTCCAGTCAGGGGCTGTCTGAATGAAAGACCAAAAAAATCTCTGACAGGTTGTCCTTCAGGTACAGATCAAAGAGGCTTAACTCGTATCAGTTCCCGAAACGCGACTGGTGTATTCGAAGGCGTGATGCAGGAAACGGTACGACCCCCAGCGCATTACGAGCACCGCGTCGTACAGGGTGGCGTTAAACCAAGCAGTATACTGTACAGGTGAATTTTATTTCCATACAATAAACGCTGTCCTCAACACTACACCAGTGTGCTTCACTTCCATACAGAAAACTTTAATCATAACACAACACAACATAATGAGGAGAACAGGCCATTCAGCCCAACAATGCCCGCCATTTTCCTAACTAAATTGTACCTAGTGCTCTGATTACCTACACGCTAGATAGCACCTACAGAAATACTGTATCAAGCCTGGTCTTGAAAACCCCGAGATTCTGCCTCTACTACGTGACCTGGCAGGCTATTTCACACATTTCACACTCTTCTGCAGGAAAAAAGATGCTTCATAATGTCTGTGAGAAATTTATTTCAATTTATGTCCCCTCGTTCTACTAACAGAACCTGAAAAATCTCTTGTAGTTCACCTTGTTAATCCCCTTTATGAATTTGAAAGCCTCAAATCCCCACTAGGTCTCTTTTTACTAAGCTTGAAGTGGTTAAACATCTTAAGTCTTTCCTCATAGCTTTTATCTTTCATACCAGGAATCATTTTGGTTGCCCTTCTTTGAACCTTTTCCAGAGCCTCTACATCTTTCTTGTAGTATGGTCCCCAGAACTACACAAAATACTCCAAGTGTGGTCTAACAAATATATTGCATAAGATAAGACTTACAGAACTGGACTCTCAGAAACACAACAGTGCAATATCACCAAGAAGCTTCAGGTGCTCATTTACAGTCCTAGAGGACAGCTACTGAGGGTTGTTCTGCAGTCTGCAGTAGAAGATGGGCAGGGTTCCTGCTGTCCTGAATGTAGGGGGAGGTTCATTCCATCACTGGAGGGCCAGAACAAACAAAGATTTTACTATGGCTGTTACCTAATTGTTGATAATTGTATTTATTTAATTCTATAGTCCTTAAATTTGGGCAGGAGGTAGCGGAAACATAGATGTCTGCCTGGTCCACAGGGATCAATTAAGTGTCCTTTCGCAGCCTTCTATCTCGAGAACTAGCGTGCTGTGGTCAAATTTAATTGACAGTCACCACATCAACTGGGTAAGAGAATTAGCTTTTCTTTTTTTCCTCTGGGTTACAAGGCAGAACATAAAAAAGAACATTTAACTCAAATAAAAAGATGTTTAAAAAAGAACATGACACATGAGAACTATCAGCTGACACATCAACTCTTTTCAAACAACTTAGCCTTTAGTATAATAAATAGATAGACTAATAAGCGCTCTGGGAGATTTTAGAAAGATAGTGCTAGATTACACAGCAATATATATTCTGAAGCTAAAACACAATGGAATTGATTCTGGAAAAGAATCAATCTACATTCACTGACATCAGCTTCGAACCCATACTGCACCCAAGAATACAGTGTCCTTGCACACCGAAGGAATGCCACTCGGTCTGCAGTATTGTATTACATGTCACCAGTGACCTTGACCCAGCGCTTTACATCACACCCTCCCATGATCCACTGCTGTGCGGAAAACCACCGTCCCCCTGACTCC
The DNA here is from genome assembly GCA_039654925.1 of Anguilla pacifica. Classification (NCBI taxonomy): domain Eukaryota; kingdom Metazoa; phylum Chordata; class Actinopteri; order Anguilliformes; family Anguillidae; genus Anguilla; species Anguilla pacifica. Next base: position 12,056,969 of record CM077299.1, read on the forward strand.
CCCAGCCATGTACTGCTGAGCCAAACAAGGTCATATTACAGATTCCATAGACCTGCAAGATCCCCAACTGTCCTCTAAGGATGCGACCATGATTGATTCATTTTATTTACAGCTTTTTATTTCTTGGACATTATACAAGTGTACTGGATGACAAAAACATGCTGCAGTGAAAATATTTTCAAAATATATGACTTATTTTTTTTTACTCATTGCCCCTTGTGTCGTGTGTTTCAGCACAGCAGATTACGTGGTTCACGAGATCAAGACCAGAGACTTATGTCCCCTACAGGGGACAAAAATGAATTGCCAGGTCTTCAGAGGATATTATTTGCAATTTTATTTTTTACTGTACAAACAACTGCCTAAGCACACATCTTTGGCATAGTCCCTCTTTTGTGAATGAAGCGGTCAAATCTATCTTATTTGTACAGCGTACTGCATTCTACATTTGTTACAATGCGTCTTACAATGGACAAGGGCCTAAACCCCCACAAAAGCAAGCCTAGGGTGATAGTGGCAAGACCAAACCCCCTTAAGAGGGCAGAACCAGTCAATATCACAGCAGATATAAGTCCCACGCCTTTTATTTATTCTCACTGGGAGTGTTAGCGCCATATCACTTAGAAGAGCCACAGGGCGCATAGGGTTTTTGTACCAAATTTCGAAGCAATCGTCCAATCACAAGCTGAGTTACAAGCTAAAATGTCATTGGTCAAAATCACTTCCACTGGGCCCGACCTAAGTAATTTTGACATTTGGCATATTTTTTATAAAAAATTTAAAAACATACATATATATATATATATATTTATTTATGTGTGTGTGTGTGTGTTTATATATAGCCTCTGGACTGTTGGTGAATGACAAGCCTGGGTTGGCTGAGTGGCACGGACACTCTCGTTTCATACAGTCCGAAACGTAACTGCATGCCCGGCCCGCGTAATCCCGTCTAAGATTATTAACGTCTAACGGCCCAGCGCTGCCGCTCTGCTCCTCGTCTCCTGCTAGTTCAGGCCCGGTTCACGCTAACTACAGCCGCAGCTTTGGCCTCAAGACGCGTGTCCGCGAACCCCATTAAGATTCTGCGTTCGCCTTAAGAGCGGAGAGTCTTCGCCGCTGCTTTCGTTTAAGGCGCTGAAGTCAACGAAGAGAAAGACGGCGAAGCCGGCGGCCGATTTTTGAGTCGTTAAAATGCACCGCGCGACGCCTGCCGCCTGCTTACAGCTCCGAGATACAACGGAACTGTCGGAAGGTACGAGAGGGATCGTTTAAACACGTGACTAAGTGGCACCGACTCAAAAAGAGAAAGAGAGGGGGGGAAAGGGGGTGGGGAAGTGAAGGCATCGTTCACTGTGAGATACTAAAAAAATTCATTTTCTGGGGTACTGGGGGGGGGTAGATTGACCGTAGGTTTCGAAGAATAAGACACCATTAGCCCGCTGAACTAGTCTCATAACCAACAGTGCTCAGGGAAGGGAATTAATCGTATGTTTTATTTCTTCTCAAGCTGTGACATCACGCTGTAGTAAATTGTCAGGTGCCAACTCGTGTCCGAGACCACGGCAACACTGGAATCTGCTAACTGAAAATACGAATGCGTTTCATTTTTCTTCTTTTATGGTAATGCAGCAACGTGTTACCGAAGCACAGTGGACGAAGCCTGGAGGCTCAGCGAAGTCCCACTTAAAGTAGGGGATCAAGCCCTTACAGAAATACAATATACTGCCATATATGATAAATATCCACTTTTTTTCAGAAATAATAATAATTACATTTCTGTGTAAAGTATTATGACATCAGAGATTGGGGGGGGAAAACACAATATACAATCATGGCATTTAGAATACACTCTTATCCAGAGCGAGTTACACGTTCTCTTTAAAAAAAAAAAAAAAAAATACGATTCACGTTAATTAAGGATCCAACCACCGTACCAAGTCACCAATCAAACCCACAAACTTTGAGTCACGAGCCCAGTTCCCGAACCATCGTCATGACCACATATTTCTTAACATATCCTGTTTCCATAACGGAGGGTTCCCTTCAAATGGACGAACAACCTGAAAAGTGTACCGAGGGCTGACCGGCCAGCCCGAATCCCAGGAGCCGAGCCTCTCTCACTCTGCACTTCACTGCTGGCTCAGCAGCTGGGACAGAGGCCCATAGGCCCTGACGGGATCCCACCATGTACGAAATCTAACCACCCCCAGGGATTAGCCCGCAGCTCTGCGCGTTAGGTTAACACCTTCAGGCAGGGAACAGCCATTTCTCCCCCCCCCCAGCCCAGTACCAACACCTGGGGAGAACTGTGCTACGCTCTATATATTTAGAAATTTGAAAATGTAAGGACATGACCAGGGTTTGACTGTGGGACAGGATGGGAGTATGGCGCAAATCCACGTCGACTACCTTTGCTTATCAGACTCCGCTAACCTTACTCCTAGGTTTATCCATAGATGTGTTTAATTTGAGATAACAGGACAGCTTTACAGCTATAAAGAGCTAGGCCTGAGTGTTTAATAATGCCAAATGCTCTCCAAATATTTAGCCTGTACCATGTGCTGGAACAAACTGCATCAGAACAAGAACAGCATTAAAATGCGTGGAGATGGACTAACGCAGTGAAACAGCATATGTACAGAACTGAATGTGCCTCAGGTAGGCATGCCATTGGCCATCTGAAACAAAAGCACACATGAAACAAAGACTTCAATATTTAAATTTTAAAAAAAAAACCTCATCATTATGGAAGACATTCTAAGTGCAAATAAGTAAGTAAGTAAGTAAGTAAGTAAATAAGTAAATAAATAAATAAATAAATAAATAAATAAATAAATAAATAAATAAACAAAATGCATTTTTCATTTTTTGTTGAGGCTGGCCCGAGGGAGGTTATTTTTAAAAGCACCTCCGCAGCTGTCCAAAGCTGGGAGGCTTCCAGAGCTCATAATACCAGAGACTCCTGCATCACTGCGGAAGACTGAGCTGACCAATCAGAGCCAGGCCTCCACGAGGCCAAGCCCCACCCATTTCAAAGCAGCTAAACAAAACTTTTACTGTAACAGTTTCTTCAAAAGAGCAATACCACTTCTCGATAATTACTGCATAGCACCTTACTAAACACTAGATGTAGACACTCATGAACACAGACAATCATAAATTTTTATGTCAGTAACCATAAACATGCATATGGTATGTGTCATTTAGCGTCTACAGTTATGCCACTTGTTGCATCAGTGGTGTCAGAAAACCAGGTGCCCATTTGCACTTAGTGACATAAACAGTGGCAGCCAAATAATTCACTGTTTGGAGGAGCGTGCTATTTGCGGAAAGGAGTAGGCACAGCTACTAAAGTGACCAATGAGTGTACTTGTGACACATCGGAAATCATCTTAGCTATGGCATATTACTGGAGATCATTTCCAACTTTTCACACATTTCAAAAGACAATAGGTAACACCCGATAGAAGGCCAACATTGATTTGTAGGTACTTTCCATGATATAAATACAAAAATGATCAGGAAGTAGCCAGAAAGTATTCACTAATCACCATCAATTTCCATTGGTTGTTGTTGCCAACATGCTCTATTATTGGTGGAGTTCTCCTTTTTTACCCACAAGGTTAGGTGTGACATCACATCTGTCCAATCTCCATTTTATTATCCCTGGTGCTAGACTCCTCTTTTAATGCACTCATGAGATACGAGCTGGAGGACCTGTGATTCTCAAGCCCATCTGACCCCTCTTTAAGTGGAGGTCTCATCCATTTTATGCCTTTTAATGTCATTTGTTGGCTTAATGGGTGTCTGGATGCCCATGGGGAACTTGCCTTCTCCATAAAATGTGTGTATTCCGTGGTTCGCCCATGACACCAGATTTTACTGAGACAACAGTTCAAAACAGCGCCGCTACACTAGGAATTACGAGATTCAAACTCACGGAACTCCAATCCCCTAACCTCTAGCACTTTTCTTCTAGCGTAAATATTACCTACTCACAGTGCTGCTGAATGAAAAAAAAAAATGTTGTGGAAATAGTTGTACAAATAACTACATTTTTTATTTAATAGCATAATTAAACAAGATGACATTCCTTACAATTTTGGAGTGCTACTGGCACTGGACTTCAGAATGATTCTTTTGGACATTACAGACCTTCAACCAAGACCGCATTCGGCATTAGGTTAGCCCCCTATACATACTGTGTGTGTGTGTGTGTGTGTGTGTGTGTGTGTATGCACACACATACACACACACACACACCTTTCTATGATCTCTTAATGCGTAAAATGAAGGCGTAACGTAACAGTACTGTATTACTATAGTATTTCACCGGGTAGTGTGAGCCCAGCGATGTAGCCCAAGGTATGCTAGGCTTAGCTGAAACATGTTAAACTAAAAAAATAAATAAATAAATAAATAAATAATCAGGACACACTGGCAGTATGTCTAGGAGACATTGAAGCGGAAGGAAGAATCTGGAGAGTGCATTTTAATTAAAATATTGAATCAACTTGTGTAATTTATTTGTTTATTAATTTATTGTAAAATTAGGCAACTTCCACACAAAATGCCCTGCTTTCCCTAACAATTTAGCAAGCTACTTTGATGGGGTTGCATGCTAAATGTATCTTCACCTGAAGATAAGACGACGCCCTGAAATGTGCACACTAACGGCGGCAAACATAACAAAACAAAACAATTTCCTTTCGGTGTTCAACCGTGAGCTTATTTTGTGCATTAATCAACTACACATTAAGTCAGTAAGCGGACGACTGTCAGCGCTTTGCTCAAGCCAGCAGGCATTACGAGCAACAGTCCTTATCTGCAGTGGCGAGCATTAGCCTACCTGACAGCGTAAAGCAACTCAGATTCAATTTCAACTCCACCCCGGCCAGAGATGCTCGAAAACACAAATGTCGTCGTGCACAATTATTCCCCAAACGTCCTTACCTGAAACTGGGAGAAGAGACAATCCGCAAGCTCAGGAAAGGAGTGTCAGGTGATGGGGGTTTTCCTTTATCTCTACCCGCCATTCCGTGCCCCTATTCATCCATGTGATACCTCCGACAAAGTAGTGGCGTAATACAATGATGCGATGAGACCCAAACAGTACTGGAGGGCAAATAGCCTACGTCGGGGGACGCGATAGGCGAGGAACAAACGCCTCAGTTCTCTAAAAACCAAAGACGTAGCTGCACTCATGAAGCTAAATCCAAGGGGAAATAAACACGGAGTGTAACCTAATGCATTGGCCATTTCTGGAGGACACCCGCCAGCCGGGTAGCCAAATCGGACAGCCAAATACATTTTTTCATCTGACTTGTTGAGATTCTTTTCAAAGAGGATCACTGTTTGTCCTGACAATCTAAAGATAAAAAAAACGTTTAATAGTCAACAAAAAAGCGTTTAATTTATCGAGAAAATATACAATCAGTTTATACGAATTAGCCTACACTATTTCCTACATAGGCTACGTCGTTTATTAGTTAGCTTAATCAGCACGAAAATATTTCTATAAAGTGTATCTTAATTGAACACAAAGGTTCCGTTAAATATTGTATTCCTCGTCCCTCAATTATAGTTTTTGGCGACATAGCCTAATCTTGGGAATGTGGCGACAAAACATCTGTCTGGGAGGTAAGTAGACTACCTACGGAATGAAATGAAATATGATTCAAGATAATGACCACTCTTGGAAAAAATTTGACCTAGTTCCATCTGAAGTGAGACTTTATATTTAGGCTAGGCATTGATTTGCATTTAGAACTTTGCCATATCTTACAGCTGATATCCATCAGAGACATAGCATCAACAGCAGCACTGCTTAAGATTTAACTTGGCAGGTACTTTCATCAGGCCGTAAAAGCCCATTCTCTCAGACAGTGCATCTAAAGTGCACCCAGGGCTGTTCTCTGAGAAATTACATCGAGTTTACCTTACAGTAACCCATTATAGTCATGTAGCCATAGATCCATTTTCTCAAAGACTAAAAAAAAAACAAACGTTTTTCTTATGGATGGGACGGAGAGGGCTGTGCGCAAAAATAAACAAAACGAAGGAAGCAGGCACTCCAGACATGAAATTAAAAGTGTACGTTTTTCAGGCGAGAGTTACTGTGATGGTGAGAAGGGGGACGTTATGTGGTCAAAAGGCGAAATTACTCGCTGGTAGCCGTCGGCAAATGAAGGATTTGTGACTGTGATTTCAGACCATCGTCTTTTGGGAGCCTGGAATTGTATGAATCCTCTACAATGAGGGAACGGGAGGCCGTAAATTCATGAGACGACGACGATAGCTAGTACTGGAATTTTGTACATCTTGTTTGCTGAGGGCCAATGTACTGTATGACATTGGAAATTAGATAGTGTTTGCATTTATGCAGTAAGTGTATTTGTCGTATACGCAAATTAATTAGGACTTCCGGGACATTATGTTCTCTCCGAGGGACACTACATGGATATGGGCCAGTGGTGTCACGTGCTGATACCACACAAACCATCCCCCACTTAATGTCCTGACACTCATACATGCGCAAAGGTTGCTCACCTGGGCTGTAATGGTGCTCCGGAGGGCAATGCCGTTTCAGTGACCAGTGACGAGTGACGTTTGACGTCATCCCCTTCTTTTTTTAGAGGGGAAACTGTGAAGGAGACGGGATGACTCATATTGTACACACCCCACACTGCACAAAAGGATTAATTCTGATATGAATCTACCTTAATACAAATGCCGTTTTAATACAGTGCCATAAATGATTGGGGGGATAAGGCTTATAAGTAACAACAAAACTATAATAATAATAATAATAATAATAATAATAATAATAATCAATGAAATTAATTAGAATGAAGACCAGGGCTGTGCAGAGAGCCTTTGAGAGGCAGGTGCTCAAAGTGAGAAAACATCACATCAATCTATAGAAACAAGTTCACAACCAGTTAGAAGCATGTAAGACAAATTTGAATATGGCTGCACGCATTTAAGGGCCACATTGCAATTAGTCTAAAATGTAAAACAAATAAATAAAAACTGGAAAAAAATTGATGTTATGGATGATTGCCAACTTTTCAAAATATGTATGGTACAGGACGACTCCCAGGTGAATTGGTTAATCTTGGACTCCTCAACAACTTCCAGTACTGTATCTTTAATTAGTCTGTTCAATATGCAGATGAATCAGTTTTGCTGAAATATGCCTGGTTTCCTTACTGAAGCTTCACTGGCAATAGGTTACCTAATTACTCATTAAATTTTTACCAGTGATGTCTTGGCAGAAAAATGACTGTTCGCCTTCATGCCAATTTGCTCTCTGTATCTGCTCATTCATAGTTTAATGTTCTCTACTTTCTATTAGGGTCATATTGAATTGAAGTGGGCTACTTAAGCAATGTTTGGTATCTGGGGGTCAACCATCACATCACAACCATCACTGCTCCATTAGCTATAAATCAGCACATTTACAACAGTGTCACTCTGAGAAAAATAATTTTAAAAATGAGCATTAAACAACGCAGAATCGCATGAATTACGCAACAATCGCCGTTAGGTACTCACTGGCGCTGCATGTTCATCCCACGAAGTTCTGACGACTGGATTCGATTACCCGAGTGGGGCATTTTCCATACGAAGGCTTCTGTACAATCAGTAAGCAATCCAACAGGGTCATATCGTCAGGGCCAGAAAAGGCCGAAGCGCCATGATACTGCATTAGACCTGACCCAGCCAAACATTAGGCTACCTAAAACTCAGTACAACAGAAACGTTCCCACTGGGTTATCACCGTGAATTACAGACCATGCATTTCAATGTGAATCTCATTATTTTTCAATATATATTGAAATGGAATGTTTTATATTTAAACTTAAAACTAGTTTGCGCATCTGACGCTTGATCGGATGCTTAAATAGTAAAGCTGCCCCCTATTGGTAGGAATTGTTTGATAGATGCATTCAATCCAGGGAAAGCAAACATTAATATAAATAAACTTTAAACATATCAGTTTAAATGGCTACAGGCACAGGCCGGGACCCATTTCCATGGAATACCGAGAGTTTAAAAAAAAAAAAAAAAAAAGTCGTGAAGTATGCACAACCCAAAAAATCAAAATTGTCAATAACTGGCAGGTAAGATTCAATTCAATATTCTGCAATGACAGCAGATGGCGCTGCTCTCATACACATCTTTGTCGCATATCAATAATCAGAGACTTTGTCCCAATTCCAGTTTTTTTATTTTATTTTATTTTTACCTACAGTGGTTTTACACAGCGCATTTTAGAGGCCCACAATATTTTTAACACTATATTTTTGGTCAAGATCATCTCATTACAGACCCATGCCTGGCTTGGAATATACTAAAGTGAACTGGATTAAGAACTTTCTCCCATGGGTACAATTACTGACCTGGGAATCAAACCTGCAACCTTTAACAACAAGACTGATTCGAAAGCTCTAAATAACATTCCTTTATAAAACTCATCTATATTCCAGAACAAGCCACCGTGCAGTCGAAACTCATTTACCCAATCACAGCAGTTCCCCCCAATGCGCAAACGCTCCAATCACAGACACCAGAGTCACTTGTAGGTTACTTACAGAAGCTGCATTTAATTAGGAAAAAAAAAAGTATTATACACTTTACAAATTGTGTAAAAACAAACACAACGAGAGAGAATACATCCATTTCACAAGTTTATAAAATGAATATGGAGGGGGAAAAAAATAAAATGTAAAAGCCACCTCCCACGTTCGATACAGATAACATAGTGTAAAAACACATGTGGGCAGGACTTTATTTTTTAAGGGGGAACATCACACTAATTTGATATTATTAAATTGCAGCGATCTCTAAAAAAATAAAAATAAAATAATAACAACAATGTCCATATTCTTACTTGTTGCCACATCGCCAGCTGTGCAATGAATTACTACTACAACCTGAGAGCCAGAGGCTGTAATGGTGACTTGAAACCTCAAAAAAAAAAAAAAAAAAAAAAGGGGGGGGGGGGTCAGTATTCTGCAAATAAAAATTTTTGACCATGTTATCGTTGGACAGATGACTGTACCATAAAAATGTATTTCAGGTTCCAGTTCCCCCTGTAAAAAAAAGTCAGACTGGGTAGAACCTGCAGCTGGATCTCACTTGTGATGCATCCTCGTCTTCCTAGTACAGTGCACACCATTTCTGCAAAGTGCAGCTACACCAACACCTCGCTACAAAGCAATGGCCGTTACACATGGAAGCAGCCTTCTTGGGTACTTTGTGCGAGTGATGTACGAGTTGGACAACTCGCCGCAACGTTTCATTTTGATTGGTTTGCGGCATCTTGATTTGAAAGAGCTCCATGGCGATTTGAAGCAGGTGTACCGGAATAGGCTCACTCACACATTCACTCCACATACTGTACATGAACATGCATGCAGACGCATACGCACGCGCACACACACACACACACACACACACACACACACATATACACACACACACACACACACACACACACACACACACACACACACACACACACACACACACACACACACACACACACACACACACACACACACACACACACACACACACACACACACACACACCAGGCAGGACTGCAGTACGCGACCCCGTCCTCTTAATTATTCACATTCTACATACCGAAGCTGCCGCACAAAATAAAAAAATAAACCATTAAATAAGAGCAATCCTAGTGGTAATAGCCGACAGTGTTTCCAGAAGACGATCCTGAAGACGATCGCGGAACAGCTTTGGATGCTAGAGCTGTGTGTATGTACGTATAGGTGTTGATTGAACAGGAGTAAAAGCTGAATGATAAACAGACCCGTACAGTTCATGAGGCACCCGTACAGAAACTGGGTCCTGCTCCGGCTCACCGGCACTCAGCAGGTCAAAGAGTGACTTAGCTCCCGCAAGGAACCGACGGCAACCAGCGGCAGCCGAGTCCATCACTCCATTAATTAACATTTATACCATTGCATATTGCATGACTGGAACATTAAGCCGAACACAAGCTGTTTGCTTGTCAGCTGCACTGCAAGCGGAGGCTGTTGCACATCACTGAAACTTCTCTGCGCATCTGAGCGGAGGGCGTTATACTCATGAATTAATAACCCGAAGGCACGGTAAGCCTTGCCTCATGTTACAAGCTGGCCAACTGACATGGGGCTGTCCGTCCAGGGGTGAGACGGACTGAACCAGAAGAGATTCACCTCATCTGGTTTTCTGCTGCCAGGAGTCATCAGCGTTATACACTCGACAAGAAGCTGAAAAGGCTTCCAGAATTCTAAGAATTCAGGAACGTACTCTTCATTTTCAATCCTGCATGCCAATTTGGAGGTTTCAGAGCGAAAAGACAGAGAACATGGTCAATACAGAGTCCGCTGGTTGCTAGGAATTTATGGAAGTTTCCAGCAATTCATCGGTCCAGTCCAGCTCGATTTGAAGTATCGTGGTTTGCAAAACGTGCGCTTGCTGTAAGCATATCGCGTTTTTCCGTCTGAAAATTCAAAGCTGAACAAATCTTTCTGCGGCAAGTCAGAAAATGTGTGAATTATTATTATTATTATTATTTTCATTTTGAAAACTGCTCCAATGCACACTTCAGGCCTGACGAGAAAGCCAAATGTTTCTCTCAGAAAGGACCTGAAAATTCAGGAGAAAAAAAAAAATTTGTGCATTAAACGTCATTTTGGTTTCTAATATTGTCGTGACTTTGAAAATATGTCTCTCGGCGAAATCCTCGTGTTCACTCCATACACGCAATTACCTGTTCGCCTTGATCTTAAAAGTTACAGATGGCATTATGTACTTCTGGCTTAAGAAAGGAGTTGCTCACAAAACCGTTTGGAGTTATAATGAAAATAATCTCTTTTTTTTACATTACAAAAAATAAATAACTATTCAACATAGCTTAAGAACACTTAAATTATAATGAATGTTTTTCTTTTTGTTTGTTTTTTTTGCTTGGAATGTGCATGGTCAACAACAGAAAAGTAAGCGTGGCTTATTGAATATGGAAGCTAATCAACAGTTGGTACTAGCGTTTTTTAAATCATTAAAAAAGGGGGGGGGGGTATTTCCTTTGGCTGTGCACTTTTGACATTAGTTTCTATAGAGAAACAACCAATTTATTAAGCATTACACCGGCTAATCAATAATGAGTCAATAATTATTCATTCCGTTTTCTGTCTGGACCATAGATCATTTTTTTGTATCATAGTTTCATATTGCCAGAAGTGGGACCAAGATACCATGGCTATTGTAGCACTACACACCAGTAGGTGAAGAAAAGGCAAGCACATCATACATTCACACAGCTCCACTGAAGTTCCCACAAAACAGACTGATATTGTATTGTATTGTATTGTATTGTATTGTGTGCAGTTACATGCCTACTTCATGAGGTAAATATAACACGGCTGGTAAACATGATTTAGCTCTTTTTTGTCTTTTTGAACAAAAAAAATGTGGTTGTCATGGTAAAGCCATGAAAGGCTTAAGACTACATTGTATGCGGTTATTATGGTATGTATTAAGCATATGCAACAGTACCAGAAATCAATTGCGTTGCAATATCGACTTAGACCAGCCTAAACATTTCCATCTGTTCCTATGCCTTTAAAATCTTTTCAAAACCCTCAAATTAACCAAAGAAAATGTTTTTTTTTTCCTTTAAAATAAAAGTGCACAGCCAAAAAAAACCCCATTTTTTGGTTTTACATATATAAGGCTGATACATGTGCAAAACAGTATATGTGTTGAACAAATAAACCCAAACCTTGAATGGTACAATATTGTTTGCTCCACAAAGCACGAGCGTATTGCCATGGTTACACGTATAAATGGCAAATCTGACGGGGGTCATTCTGAACCCGTTCAAACTGAATACTCCCATTACCCGCGGTGCATTCGAACAACAAAATGCTAAGGGAACCATTTTTCAAACGTTTCACCTGCCACTGTAGCAGCTCTCTGGAAAGCCACAGAATGCTGGCGTCCGACCGAACACGCGCTCGACAAAATATCTCTCCGACAATGTGCCAAGAAATTATGGACATTTGTTTGCAATGCCTCACACTCTCCGCAAATGTCATCGGATCAGAAAAAAAAAACAAAAATACCAAAAAAAAAAAAACAAAAAAACAGTAGGTCAGGAAATACTGAAGCAAAAGACTACGGCAGCTTACTACAGCAGTGTGTTCATTCGATTTCTGGAAGTGATGGTTCATTTCTGGTGTTTTTTTAAGTCCTTAGTTTTTTGGTGTTGTGTCGGGTTGGGTTTGTTTGTTTACTTTTGCATTTTAAACGAAAACGTTGCTATGGTACTTTCGTTTTCTTTCCGCCGATCTTACAGACGAAGGGCGGGAAGGTCACGCCAGGTGCCTCTGACAGTTTCCTTTCTTTCTTTTTCTTTTTTTTCTGAGTTCATCCTCCTGATCACCATCTAAAAAAAAAAAAAAAAACACCGCAATAGTTAGCACTATTCCGACAGTGCACATTGAGGACAAAAAAAAAAGTTACAAAACCATGCGTTACTAGCTTAATTTTTTTTTAAACCAGCCGCTTTCATTTACCGATATTCAAAGTAATTGGATTGAAGTGGGGGTGGGAGGACTAATTGTCTAACACAGGGTATTTTTTCTGAATTATGTGACTGTTGTGCAGAGATTGCAGTAATCTGCTTCGCGTTTGCCGCTTCAACCTCTGAAGTGAGCCTACTGGCCGGACGTAACCGTCAGCGATGAGTGACGCTCGCACGTCCGCTGTAATTACACACGGACGCTGCGGTTGGTCCTCACACCTGTCACTCCATTAACAGAGCCAAAGAGAACACCACACCTGACGCCACAGGCCCACCTGCTGGAGTCAATCGAGAGACATTACACAGACAATGTTCCAAAGGCCTCTCCCGACAGCATCTATTTGCAGTGGTCTCCAACCCTGGTCCTGGAGAGCTGCAGACTCTGCTGGTTTTTGTTTTCACCTTAAAATCAGCACCCAATTGAGACCCACAAGACACCAAGCGAGTTGAGTTAACTGTGTAATCAACTGCTCTAATTGATTCATGAAGTGCAGAGACACTATGAAAACCAGCAGACCCTGTAGCTCTCCAGGACCAGGGTTTGTAAACCACTGATCTACTGAGAATTTTTTTTTTTGGTTTTCCAAATACAAGGTTGTGATGAGTTTGAGTTTTTCTCCTCTGGAAGTAGTTGCGCCATACGGTATCAGGCAACACTAATGGCATAGGTTGTTTATGTACAAAACAGACGTAATTAGGTAACAAAGAGACCCAGTCAAGGCCCCAGGCCAGAAGACCAGTGTGGGCTGGGTTGCTGTACCGCAAACTTGTGTTGTGTTTCAGTGACCTTCCCCGCTGGCCAGTGTGATTACAATAAACATTTACTTTCTTCAGTAAAGTGTTTGTTGTCTTGGCGAGTTTCTACATCGTCCTGACTTCGACTCCACGAAAAGAAGCTAGGTCCTATAACAATTGATACACTTCCAAAAGAGACTACAGCCAAATTCAAATCTTGTCATATATGATCTTAATATTATATAATATTGTTATTTGCGTGCCCTTACCAAGAGTAACAAGGCATACATTTTGATATACTATTCATTTATACAGCTTGGCATGTACTGAAGCTATTTCCGCTCAAATGCCTTGCGCAAGGGTACAACGGCTGCGCTCCGCCTGCGATGCGAACCTGCAACCTCTCGGTGGCAAGCGGAGTTCTCTCACTACATCGTACCGCGTGTAGCGATGCCCAATTAGACATTGAAATGCGGCGAGGAGGCGCACCCGCATTTACCGCTGGCAGTCGGACCGCCCCGGGTCCCGATCCGGGCTCGGGCCGGCACGGGAGCGGGGGATTTTAGAGCCCCTGCATTTCTCCGTGCTCGGCGACTCCGGAGTCATCCCCCTCTTCCTCTGCGAGGCCTCAGCCCGGCGACGTTCCGAACTCGAACCTGGAACGGGAAACCGCGTTAGACGTCGCCAGGTCATTTCTCCATTCGATGCGTTACAGGCGCCAAACCTCTTTAATTTTAACAGGAAAACACACACGTCTTCGGCTAAAAATAAAAAATAAAAAGAATAATAAACTAGGGGGAACTGCAAAATGCAGCCGAATCAACGAGACAAACGGAAGCGAGCGAGAACAAGAAGCGTCTTCGGTGGGGCCTGCAGCACTGAGAGACTGGACACTTTTGTTGAGGCGTACGGGTGTGAAAGACACATCCAAATGAACTGAAATTAATATGGAGGCTTCTTAGACGGCATGAAGCCTTGTGGAACCTGTGAATCAATTCTAACCGTTAAGGCAACGAAGCCTCAAAGCCTGAGCTTTCAAACTCCTGCAAGTTTAATTTCTGAGCCGTTTCATAGCTGGTTTTCATTGCTTATTTTCAGGGGTCTTAAATGCACCAGGTGAGTGTGACCTCTGACCAATCAGTGACTTTATTGGACTATGGACTATCTACCAACCAGTGACATTATTGGACTATGGACTATCAGACAGAAGAGAAAACCAGCAGTGCTGCGGACCTAGAGGACCAGGTTAAGAGTATCCCTGGCATTGCCTGTTCCGAAAAAAAAACTGCTGCAGTGAAGTGAAGGTCGTCCAGAGAAAAGACGCCAAAGAAGCGGAGCTGGTAACCGTGAGGCGTGCCACCTGACGCCCACTTCATTCTGAAAAGCCGTTTTCCTCCCACATCACAAGGGCAGGCAGCGCTAACAGAACGCCCAGCCGTCAAACGTTTGTTCGTTCAACGCTCGCCCCCATCTCAACAAGTACAGACTTCATTGTAAAAAAAGAAAACGGCAATCGACATGCAATACAGTCACCAACGCGGCATAACATTAACTTTAACCGCCTTTTTTTGTTGTTGCTAAATTTGTTTTTACAGTATTCGATTTTCTAGAACAAAAGTATCGGCCACGGTCCGGACCCCGCCGTGCCAGTCTCACCGCTGGCGCTGCTGGGGGCGTTGGAGGTGTCCGTCATCGGCGGCTCCGCCTCCTCCTGAATGGTGGGTACCGAGGCCAGCAAACCTGGGGGGGGGGAAAAAAACGGCGGAGTGAGAAGGACTCCGGTGTCGTCACGGTGACCGCTTCGAACGCTCGAGGCCTTCGCCGCAGTAAACGGAACAGCTATGAAGGGAACTAAATAAAGACGTAATAGATGTGCAAATTTTACGTTCAAAGGGCACAAAGCGCGTTTCTGATAAGGACATGGGTCGCCGCTGCAGAAAAATCGCGGGCGCTCCCGAGTTCGGCGTTTCGCGGTCTCCGCCGATCTTCTCTCCCTCCCGCGGCGGCACTGAACCGGGAGAGCGGCCAGCCGGTCGCTCGTAGAACAGATGCGCAACAGGGGCGTGAGTTTACGTACAGCCCGCAAGTCTTTCGCGTCTTTGAGGTATAAAGAACGCCACTGGGACTGCGGCGAAATCGGCATTGTGAACGGGAGAGACGCGCAAGTCTACAGAACGCCACTGGGACTGCGGAGAAATCGGCATTACGAACCGGAAAGACGCGCGGTGCCCGGCGCGCGTTTGTGTTTTCGCCGTTACTAAGAAACGAATCAAACGACACCCTGGGCTTAATGACCAAAAGGATGTACGCGGGGGGCTGCACGACTCCAAACGCGATCAGCCACACCGATCGCGTCGCACCGCTCCGCGTGTCCCGCCGACACGGAAAATCGGCATCGTTCGCGAAAATGTTCGGGTTTACGGTTAAAAAAAAAAAAAAAAAAGCCTTCTGTGTATGACCTGCTTTAACCGTATTATGACCTCCGCCAACCCTGGCCTCTTCCAAAGTTGCAAGACCACCCTCGGGGTATGTCTGAGAGAACTGACAGGCGCCCCGTGACCATTTTTAAACGAGTTAGACGAGCGAACAACATCTCGTCTGCGCGTCCTGAAATCGAGGTGTAGAAAAACCGGCCTGCACTGCATTAAAAAAAAAATTTTAAAAACCTCCAGACAGGTTTAAGAAAGCAAACGCTGTTTAACGCCATCGTGCGCTGCAGGTGACTCCCGCAGTGGGACTGACACCGCTGGTGAGCCCACATAACACCACAGCCAAAGCTAGAGCCTTTTTCTACCAAAGGTTCTAAAACCAAAAGAAAACTGCTAAAATGGACGCCGATCACTAGCTCTGCAGTTTTGTAATCCCCCCCCCCCAACCCTCTCATCGCCCCATACAAATAATTTCCAGAACAGTCCCTGTTCATAAGGCCCAAGCGTGTTTTTTCCCACGGTGCGCGGGACTGCCTGTGGGCTATGCAAGGCAAATTGTGGTCACTCACTCACTCACGGAGGACCTGAGAGGGGGGACGCTTGGTGGGACGCACGCGTAGGCGGCGCACCTCCCAAAATCACCACTTCAAACCGGCACGGGATTTTTTTAAGCGCAGCTTTATCGCCTAAGGTTACTTTAGCTAACCCTAACATGTTCGCTAACTTTAGTTAACCTAGTTAGCGCGTACCACCGCCACAGGTGAGGAGAGGACATGCCATAGCTAGCGAGCTATGTCGTTAGCCAGCGAGCTATAGCTATAAGAGCGTCTGCTAAATGCCTGTAATGTAATGTAATGTATATCGTTAGCCAGGTTTTTGTACAGGTGCGCCGTGGGGTCTGCGCGGTTTTGGGCGGACACTCACTCAGTCCCTTGTAGTGCGAGAGCTGCTGGTAGACCTGCTTCATCCGCTCGATGTTGAGCCGGCTGACCTCGGCGTGGTTGACCATGGGCTTGGGGTAGTCCACGCCCACCACGCAGTTGGCCGCCTTCTGCACCGTCTCCGGGGCGTTCCAGGGCTCGTAGATGTATCGGTTGGGGTAGTCCTTCAGCTTCGGGACGTACCTCCTGCAGAGCGGGAAACGCCCACAGCCCGGCCCCCAAGGTTACGATGGATCAACGCGTCGCGCGTTAAACAACGGGCGTTCCGTAATTATAATTCCAAAAAAGGTCAATTTCAATTTACAGTATGCTATGGCAAATTTCCTTTCCGTAAGTGAATGGCAAACAGAAGGCCCACTGTGGTATCAGAGCGCAAATAAAAACCGGTATACCGCAGTCTGGGGTGGCGTGGTAATGATGAGGGACTTCAAGAATTACGTCAAAAAAAAAAAAAAAATAGGAAAGCTAGAGTAACATCTATACCGCACAACTGTCAAATCTCGGGCGCCAATCAATCCTGCACAGGGAGTTTTTCCTTGCCACCATCACCCTAGGCATGCTCTCGTGGGGGGTGGGGTATGCCAAGGTCCACTGTACAGTGTACTGTGATGAATGTTTGTGTAAAAAAAAAAAAAAAAACGCTATACAAACTAATTATATTCATATGAGACATGCATGGATACGTACTGATGTGCGTGCGGACGCGGGCCAGTTCCCTGGCACGTATCTGCACTAGGGGGGGAGCTAGCGGGCGCGGCGGAACCCACCTGATGTAGTCGCCGCTGGGGTCGGTGCGGCGGCCGAAGCCCACGGGGCAGTAGCAGTGGAAGAACTGCTGGAAGAAGGAGCTGCAGGAGAGCCACATCCAGCTGCCCGCGTTCACGCTGTAGTCCGCGTCCAGCAGCAGCTCCTCGAACACCTGGGGGGGGGAGGCGGGGACACGGATGTGGACGCGTGAAAAGGCTCGTCCCAAAAGGCCGCGAATAAAACAAAATGGCTGCACCAGCGGGTCACCCGCCATGGAAGTTATATTCCCGCAAATCACAGAAGACGGTCGGCACTTGAACCTCTTATTTATCGTTTTGTTCACCCGCGCTGGAGTACAGAGCCAAAACCACAAAAATGGTGTCGCTGTCCAAATACTTACGGTCTGCGCATCAGCCACAGTCAATTCGCTTGCGACAACTTTATGAAAAGTCAGGTTTTTGTTGCTGAAAAACCTGTTATTGCACCCGGCGCCCATTTGATTACACCTTACACTTTCTCCCCAGTCTCTGCCGACTCTTCGGATGCCGATCGGGCTACATGTAAACAGAAGACATGAGCTACGGTGGAACATGCCTCTGACGCCATCGAGAGATCCCAAAGACTGTGGCTGCAAGCCTGTTCCATTTCAGGCAATTTCAAAATTATTATTAGTATTATTATTATTATTTTTTGACTTGGAACTCATTTTCTTTTTACACACATTTTTTTTAATGCTGGTGAGTCTTGCCTGGCCTATTATCTTTTTTTAAATAATTGTTTTTTTTTTAATAAATCAACCACCAACCGTTGAACCGATTAAGTGCCAAGTAACAATGAAAACCTGCATACGCCGCAGCTTTCCAGAGTAAATATTTTAGAAATTAAACAATCCCCTGCACGCTTTTTTACAAACGCGTGTTGACGATAATAAAATATTAATATCAGTAATAATAATTCATATTAGCAGCGTTGGCAGTAGTAGCTGTAGTAGCAGAAGCAACAGTAGAGTAATAAAAATGAACAACATATAACAAACACATGCAATAAAGGAATGGTATTCTTATAAGCTATTCCTATTCCAGGGCAAAACGCAAGGCAGTTATGGCATGACACACACAGTATGCGTCAGGAGAGCCACATTGTGAGTACAGCGTGTTCCCTACACGGCAGAATCCTCCTCCTTCCCTGGTAACAGAAAACCACTCACAGGGTACACTGGCAGCGTTTCCATGGGGATGAGGCTCTGTGATCCAATGGCCTGTATCTTTTAACCCTTTGTAGAGTAGGTTTGGTTTATTCGAACGTTCTTTCAACATTCTAAGGCAGCGTTCTAGAACTCCATCGCATTGTAGCGATTGTTACATCAGCATTAGAATGTTCAGTCCTGAGGATTCTAATTGCATATTTGCGACCTTGCGCCTTAACTGGTTAAGCTGGCTCAACTCATTGGTTCATTGACAGTCGCTTGAGACCAGCAGCCTCAGAACTGGGATTCCAGAGAATTCCTCCAGTGCAAGTTTCCCCAACAGGTAGGCCGAAGCTACATAAGAGAATGTTTGTATATTTTTGAACTGTGGATAACAATAAAGCTAATGAAGCTGGTAAATTTAGTTAGGGCGCACATTCAAAGTGTGATAATTACACAGCCGTCATAATATAAGCATAACCACTTGTTTACTAGCAGTAAATGATACAGTCCTGGAAACTAATGGCTAAAGGCATACAAATTTGACTCGGGGGGGTTCAGGGACCAGGGCTACGAAGGTGCTCGACACCCCGAGAGTTTTTGCCGTCAGACTAGAGGCCAGCCAGCCCGGCGCTAACAGGCTAGTCCAGCCAGGATCAATTCTGAATATTACCAGTAGATTAACGAGCACTGAGTGGAGGCCTGACTATGAAATTTTTTGCCTGACTATTAGAATGTTCTCAGCTGAACATTCCGATGCTGATGTCACAATCACTACCGGTCACTGTAAGAAAAGCAGTTCTAGAACATTGACTAAGAACTCAATGTTCTTAGTTCTTAGCCGGAGTTGAAAATACATTCCAACTAGAAATACCGCCTCGCGGTTGAATGCCTCCACCAACCAAGGCAAAAACGTGTTTTGTGAGGTCACGATGACCTTGACCTTTGACCACCAAAATCTAATCAGTTCATCCTTGAGTCCAAGCGGACGTTTGTGCCAAATTTTAAGAAATTCCCTCAAGGCGTTCCTGGGATATCGCATTCACGAGAATCGGGATGGACGGACGGACGGACAACCCGAAAACATAATGCCTCCGGCCACGGCTGTGCCGTCGCGGAGGCGTAAAAGCCTACTCTCACGAAGGGTTCAAAGGGGCATCTCCCAGCCCTACTGCAGAGGTCGGCTCGACGCGGACTGGCGCGGGCGGGGCTGCCGTCACCCACCTTCATGCCGCTCTCCCAGCTCAGCCACAGGTCCCCCCTGGTCAGGAAGCAGGCCACGGCGTGCCGGGCCAGGTGGTGGATCCAGCCCTCCTGCCGCAGCTGGGCCATGATGGCGTCGATCCAGGGGAAGCCCGTCTGGCCCTCGGCCCACTTGGCCAGCGCCTCGGGGTTGCGGTCCCAGGGGATCTGCACGCAGATGGGGTTCCCCGCCATGCGGTCGAAGTTGGGGTTGTCGGTGGCGGCCGCGTAGAAGAACTCTCGCCACAGCAGCTGGCTGAACAGGGAGAGCGGGGGGCTGCCGTGCCTCCGGACCTGGGGGAGGGGGGGAGGGGGGGTGGGGCACAAGAGACAAGCTGATTGGTACCTTGCATGGCAGCCTTTCACCGTTAGTGTGTGAGTGTGTGTGAATGGGTGAATGGGAGGCATCAATTGTAAAGCGCTTTGGATAAAAGCGCTATATAAATGCAGTCCATTTACCATTTACCATGCTGCATTTCAGTCTCTGGGCAGCGTTCATCTTATAAACCCAGAGTGCCTAACTAGAGCCCTTTAAGGGTCGCAGTGAGCACAGGCTCCTGGGGTTTCTTTTCAGCAGCCATTTTAGGCACTGGAAACTAGGCGTGCAGACCCATCAGCCCAAGGGGTGTGAAACTCCAAACTTCCGAACTTTCTGGAGGGCCGTAGTGTCGGCCGGTGTCTGGTACAGGAACACGGCACAGCCAGATCGCCATGGTTAACCGTGGTCGCCATGGCCGGCTGGGCAAGTAGCCCAACGAAGAAATGAGGATGAGGAGCAGCCACCCTGAAAAGCCAAAGACTGTAATTGGCCGGCCGATGAGGGGTGGGGAACTAACAGCCGTTTAATCGTGCCAAGCTGCTACGACACGGGTCAGCGCTCGAGGCCTAGGTCACTGCCGACGTGATAACTCAGCTCATTTCCAATTACGATGCCATTGGTCCCCGAACTGAGAAGGGGGGGGGGCGGGGGGAGAGAAAACATTCTGAAGGGGGATTCATTGCCCCATCATGTTACTAAATTTGCCATTTTGAATTCTTTAACAGATAAGAAGCAGCAGACTTCTCCTGCAGATGCCCGAACTCCAAATGCGCATGGAACATGGACCGAGTTAAAGAGCCGTTCAGGTTATACTGAGCTCAGGCTTGATATGGTGTTAGATACTATGTAGTCTGCAGGTAATCAGAGCACTAGGCACAATTTAGTCAGAAAAATGGCGAGCATTGTTGGGCTGAATGGCTTGTTCTCCTTATGTGACGTTACGACTAAATGGTAAATAAACGTATCCGGTTAACACGGTAATCCTTTGGATGAAAGTGTCTGCCAAATAAATACGTGTAATCCCGCTTGGTGAAACACCCCCTCCCACCACCACCCCCCCACCCTACCCCCAGAGAACTCACCTGCTGATAGAGTTCACGCAGCTTGTAATAGAACACCCGACAGGACAGGCAGCCGAAACGTAGGTAGGGGCTTAGGCCGGTGGGGCTGGCCATCAGGGAGGACGCGCCGATCCGGGGCCGCTCGAAATTAGCCACCCAGGCCTGCCGTCCCAAAAAAAACCAGAAAATCCAAATGAGCACATCCAGATGCTACCAAATGCTGTCAAAATCCCTGTAGACCTATCACAGACTAATCTAATGCAGTGAACTCAAAATACAAAATACACAGGCAAACATACAAAGTATGGCCACTTAAAGATACTGCGCATTTTCAAAAAAATGCATCAAATATGAAACATTTATCAGTAGGTTTCACAAAAGTCCTTATTTACAATATAATGCAATTTTGGGGGGAGTTTATGATCTCAGACAGAGCTCGCCCTGTGGGGAGTTTGAGATCTCAGACAGAGCTCACCCTGTGGGGAGTTTGAGATCAGAATCAGAGCTCGCCCTGTGTGGAGTTTGAGATCTCAGACAGAGCTCGCCCTGTGGGGAGTTTGAGATCAGAATCAGAGCTCGCCCTGTGGGGAGGTTGAGATCTCAGACAGAGCTCGCCCTGTGGGGAGTTTGAGATCGCTGATCTAATTGGCTTCTCAGCCGGAGCCTTTAATGCTGGCTCTGGCGTGCGCTGCCTGGCCCTGCTTGAGTGAGTCAGCTGTGAGTGACATGCATGTACGGCCAAGGCGGGGCGGGGCGGGAGAGGGGATTGGCCACGCACCTTGCGGTCCAAGTGCTTGTTCAGCCGGTCCATGGCCTCCGTCTCGCCCCCCTTCCACACTGCCGGGCTCAGTCCCCGTGTCTTAAAACCTGCGGAACAGGGAAGGGGGGGGAGGGGGGGGTCATGTCATTGGTGTGGATGAGAGGCAGTTACGCATGCGCACAGAGCAAGGTGCATTTCAGATTGGGGGGGGGGGGGGGGGGGAGAGAGTTGCGTTCTGTAGGGACTCCAGGTCACGGAGGAACAAGCTTAGGGGCAGGTGTGAGCAGCACACGTGAAAGCCGATTTGCGAACACGAGGCACTTTGGTTTAAAGCCTCAGTTTGTCGACGGGACACTTTTCGCAGACGGCCGATGACATCGCCAAGTCAGCATTCTGCGCTTGATCTGGGACTCACCGGCATAGCATAAGGAGCTAGCGCGGGTATCGCCTACGTCTGACTGCATCGTGCCGAAACCCCATCGCGTATCCGAATGTCAATCGATATCAACGCAAATGATTCTACATCTGGGGTACGCAGCCCCAACTTCTGTTCTTAAACACGTACGCAGTCCAATCATTCGACGTGAGCTCCAGCAGCAGACAGGTCCGAGGCAATTCCCATTCGGACCACACCGTTACAGATTTGAATGGAACTTTGCGAGCTGATTCGGCCTTGTAAGAAACCACCGAACCCACAATTGCGCTTGTGTCGGATCATTAACCAGGGAGATACAGGCTAACAAAGTCTGAGCTAATTAGAGCAACTCAATGACTTTGAGGTGTTGATGACATTATAGCCTAATTTTAGTGAAAATTAATTCCATTTCGAATCACAGGTTTTTTTCCTATGATTTGAAGAATATAATCACTCCCAACTCATAGTGGGGTCAACATAAGTACACATTTTACAAGATTTTAAAAATGATAAAAAACCATTTCTCTACGACCAAGTCAAAATGGAGTTGTCTCAATTAGCTCAAACTTGGTTATCCCAAATCTCCCCAATTAAGGACCAAGTAATATTTTGGCAAGTATAATACTGGTTTCAGGTTTTTCTTAGGAGACCAAATCAGCATGATAAATCCCATTAAAATCCATGGCAATACGGTCCAAAAGTGAATTGGAATTGACCCGGGCTTACCCTGGTGAAAAGGTTTTACTGTGGTCCAACAGGGGTGAGTCAGCATTGGTTTATACAGCCATTTTGAATCCATTTTGCCTCCTCCAGGACCTGCCTGCTGCTGTTCTGTGGTTTCTGTGCTGTGACCCCGACAGCACTGGCAGCAAGTAACAGTGACAGACAGATTGCTATCGAGCAGGGCTGAAAGCATCTCTATTGCAGAGCTCTCCAGTGGTCAATTAAGAGATCAATGATAAGAGATCGAAAAAAAAAAATTAATAAATAAATTAAAAAATAACAACTAGCCGGGTGACTGATAATTAGTCGAGCCAAAAGGAGTCATTTAATAACCACTTAGCTCAGAGCAGTACGACTACTTCTTCCTGGCGGTCGGAATCTTTCTACAAATGCTCAATACATGTTCACAGCATTTTCTCTGCAGCTTTTATAAAACAGAGTATGGATAAGATGCGCTTCACGTGTGCGGACCCCTCCTTAAAACTAGCTCGGCCCTCCCTCTCTTCAGCCCAATGAAGCAGCGCAGCATGCTCAGCAGCGAAGTTTGGGACGGACGGATGGACGGCGGGCCCTCACCCAGCTCCTCTAGCGAGGGCACGCCGTAGCGCTCGTCGTGGTTGTCGGCGATGTGGGCGGGGCAGCCGTCCATCTGCTGGCGCGTGACCAGGGGGAGGGGCTTCTTGGGCAGCTCCAGCCGGCTGACCAGGGCCTGGAACCTCTTGAAGGTCAGCGGGGGGCTGTTGTTGTTCAGCTCAATTATCCTGCGCGGGGGGGGGGGGAGGAAGGAACCGGAAAAGATCGGCGCGTGCCGCGTTAATTCGAGCGACGCGGCGGAAGCGGCTAACTGTTCCCAGAATTTTAAAAAAAAGGGGCCAAGAAAAACAACGAGACGGAAATGAAACGGTCAGATTTCTTTATTTTTAATTGGTCACTGAATCCCTGCCTCCCCCCCCCCCACCCCATACCTAACAGGCTAACCCCGGTTTCAACTGGTTATCACATTAATTATTCAAAGCTGTCAAAAACTTTAAGACAGAATCTTCTGGAAGCAAGATGCCTATTCTTTCCCTTCAAAGTGGCATAAATAATTAGGACAATTCTTACTCACTCATTCAAAATGCTGCAATAACAACAGCCTGATAATAATAATAAAAATAATAATAATAATAATAACTACAACAACAACAACAACAACAATAATAAACTTCTATTTACAGAGTACCTTTCATGCAAGGAACCAAGCAGAATAAAGTTCCTAAAAAAATTTTTTAAAACCAAAAAAAAATGTAAATTTAAGTACTCTGAAACAATAAAGGTAAAAGGCACGCAAAATGGATTGGATAATTAAAAAAAAAGTCAAATTTCCTTCAAAGCGGTTAAAAACACTGCCAAAAAATCCTGGGGCAGGGGAAACGGTGACAAAAAGAGCGTAATCTCTTCAGCTATCCGGGTCCTCTAAAGGGCCCTGTTGGGGGGGGGGGGGGTGGCCAGATTGTGGCGCGGTCAGTGGGACAGCGGACTCGAAACAAACACCTAAACCCCCTCAAAAAGCCGCCGGGGGTTCCGTTCCGTTCCCGGCCGAGGCGCTTTTCGCGACGCGATCCCGTCTGTCCGCGACCCCTCTCCCCCGAGGTCCCAAATTCGGCAAGGAGGGGAAAGGGAGAACGCGTGCCTGCTCCAGCCGCGTCGATGCGGCACACGGACCGGGACCCAATCAGGACATTACATTACATTACAGGCATTTAGCAGACGCTCTTATCCAGAGCGACTTACACAACATTACACACAGCATCCACATTGCATCCATTTATACAGCTGGATATATACTGAAGCAATTTAAGTACCTTTAAGTAGCTCAAGGGTACAACTGCAGTGTCCTACCCGGGAATCGAACCTGCGACCTTTCGGTTACGAGCCCAGTTCCTTACCCACTGTGCTACACTCCGTCCTACGTTCGTCCCAGAAAGGACAAAGGGCTCTCCGTTGAAGCGGGATTAAAATTCAACCAATAAACCCTTCTTATCGACCGACCTTTATTTACGTAGCACGTTTCACACACCTTTCGCGCAACAATAAGCGCTTCAGAGGCTAAATGAAAAGAACAGGCAGATAAAATTAAAAGGCTTCAAAAAGTATTAAGAGAGAGGTAATGAAAAATTAACTAAGATCAATAAAATAAATAAGATTAGTAAAAGTAGACCAGTAAGAAGTCAGCTTTTCTTAGCCTCTCCTAATCCTACATGGATAGGTACGATTTTATTATTTTATTGATCTCATTTTTTCTTCTTTCTGATTTTTGCAAAATAAATGAGTGTCCACGTCAGTTTCCATCATCTTCTTAAAAAAAAAAAAAAACAGAACAGAAAAAGAAAATGTCAACTTTATAAAACGCAGTTGTCCATAATATCGTCACCATTTGTACATAAAAACAGAATCTGACTATATAAATGGACAGCTGAATTTTATATAGCGGCCATTTTCTTTATCTGTGCTGTTTTCTTAGGCTTAATGAGTCCCGGACAGCAGTGTAAAACATGACAGAAAACCGAGGGAGGGAGAACACATCTCCACACAGAAGCCGTTTGAAAATAGCTCCGCGCTGAGGCGAATCCTAAACGCGGCTGTGCCTCCGATCCGGGCCGTGCTTTTAAATCGGCAGCAGGCTCCAGACTCTGGCCTGCCGCTGCTGCTGCCGCCGCTGCCGCTGCAGCAGCTTACACAATGGGGTCTATATCGGTGCGCGCGAAGACGGGCTCCTCCCATTCCGGGTGGTTTCCTGGCGGGGGTGGGGGGGTGGGGGGTGTGGCGCTGCACATGTTCTCCACGGTGACCGATCTGCATAGCTATTCCGCCTCCAGCCGGAGCCGCACGTGTTCCCCTGCGTGACCCGACGCCCGCGCCGCCTCCCGGCCTCCACCGGGTGGCAGCACCGAGCCGAGCGAGAGAGAGAGAGACCAGACAGCCGGCGAGGGCAGGGGCGGACGGCTTCGGGGGTCCGAGGGACGGGGGAGAGGCCCCCTGCCCTGGACCGTCGCAGGCAGGAGACTCAGGGCGACGGCTCTGGATGAGTTTACATAGCGGCAATGAACAGAATGCAGTTCATCTGCACAGTTTTGTTTAAAAAAATATTATTATTTAACAAGATATCTGCCAAAAATAAACAAATAAATAAATAAAATCTTAGCCGGTGCGTGCAGATAAAAACATAGGGTTATTTTGGGCACAATACATTTTTTTTTTTTTTACCGATATCTTCCAAAATAATAAAATAAAATAAAAAACCAATAATGAGGTGTGTGCAGATTAAAGCCTCATGCGTAGGTGCAGCTCGTTTTAAGGATTACTGTCCAGTCGAGGGAATGCTGGGATTCGCTGCCTCTGTCCCCGTGACCAATTTTGGCTGCCGCAGTTCCCTAAAGCTCTGGTATGCTTCCTGCTTGAACAACAGATATCGTCGGGAGTTCGGTTAGAGACCGTCATGGAGTCAAATCGCTCCGCGGGCACCAGCCGGACCCCCCGTGACTACGCTGCAGCTCGTTTTCGGCTCATTCGCCTTGCATAGTGTTAGCGGGTGGCTACTTCCCGGTCAGGCGAAAGGGTGAGCGGAACCGGCCAACGAGGAGCCGAGTTTCGACGAGTCTCGTGGCCGTGACGCGAGATGGGTCGCCAGGCTACTGCCATGTAAATAACACCGTACAGACAAAGTTTGGGCATCCGCCACTGTGGCGTGTGAGCCTCACTAATTTACCAGCCACTCCGCAAATCCAAATCCAAATCCAAATCCAAATCCAACGTGGGGCAATGCCATTGCACCCTTGAGCAAGGTACCCAACCGGACATCCATTGCACCCTTGAGCAAGGTACCCAACCGGACTTCCTTCAGTAAATACCCAGCTGTATAAATGGATTGCACCGGGCGAACAACGATTAGCCGTGAAAGTTGCTCTGAAATAAATGCCTAAATGTAATTTCAATTGGGAAGATGATCGCCTGAGGCTGTGGGTTAGCTGTCAGGTATCCAGAGACCAAAAAGTGAAAATAAATTTTAAAAATACTGACACGCTTATTTACCCAAGAGCAAGGACACTGCAGATAAAAAAAATCATGTGTAAAATTAAATTAATCTAGAGACAAGAGGAAAGGGGACACACGAGACAGGCAAGACAAAAACTTTTGAATTGCTTGCCAATGGATTAAGTGCATTATACAGACAATTAGCACACTTATTAACCCTCCTGTTATGTTCGGGTAAAAATTGACCCGCTTCAAACTTCGACATCATTGATAGATTTTTTTCATTATGAAACTCGATGACATCCTTAATGGTTTTGATACGGATGTGTAAAATGGACGATCACAACAGACGTGCGACATTCATGATGACAGTGTTCTTCATGAAGTCAGGACACCATCTGGGCACAGTGGCTGTTCCAGGCCAAGTTTGAGCCCGCGGTACAGGACGGTAACTGAGAATGCAGCAGAGTACAAGAACAGTGTGCGGATCAAGTTTAAGACCACCACTGTAAGGCCTGGCACGCGTACACACACACAGTGTATATGGTTAAAATGTGCATAGTCCATTTTTGGCTGGACCACAACAGCGGGGCCAGCCCTACAAACATGAATGTCTGTGACAGAGTGACTGAGTGATGAAGTTACACCATTGGTCGGCCGAGTTATGAAGTTACACCATTGGTCGGCCGGATGAAGTGTGTTAGGTCCAGCCACATACTCGGTTTTGACCTGGTCTTGTTGATAATGACTTTTACTGAAAAAGTTTTCGTATTGCAAATGACGCTTTGGTTAAATTTGCAATAAACAGGTCAATTTTGACCTGAAACACAATAGTCGTGAATTTGTTCGATCTATCAAGTCATCAAGACAAACAAAATATCTGCAAAGTGCACACAAGCTGAAAAGGGATGGTCAAACTAAATATATGAATCCTACATCTATCACGGCAAATAAGATACAGAAAAATGTTTTGGTTATGAAAATGAGTAGTGCATCACGCAATAAAGCGCATACGGACTGTAAAGTACAAAAATTTGTCAATCTTATAGTTGCTGAAAACTGGCAAGGCAAGAAAAGTAAAATGCAATTGGAGGGTAAAATACCTATTATGACAACATTGAAGAGGTGAAAACACACAAGGGGCAAAACTGACCCGGGAACATAGCCGATGTAACCGACCCACAAAAAATACCGACCCAAAAAAAATACTGACAACAGGCCAAGACCGATGACTAGTTTGTAAAGGTGAAATCTGTGCCCACTCTCTTGAGCTGAATGTTCTCTCACCACTGGAACATAAGAGCCAGAAGAGCAAGCGCGTTCCTCACCTGTCCAGGTTGTAGAGCGTGTGCGAGTTCTTCACCCGCGTCTCCACGCCGAACTCCTGGGCCATCTTGATGATGGCGCCGTCCCTCTCCTTCCCGTAGGGCTCCGAGTCATACTCGAACGTCAGGCGAGTGATGTTCCACTCCTGCGGGCAGACGAAGGCTTTGACAGAGGAAGACCTCAAATTTGACCCCTTTTTTTTTGGCTGGACCGCAACAGCGGGGCCAGTCCTACAAACGCAAATGTGTGTGACTGAGTGAGTGATGAAGTTACACCATTGGTCGGCCGAGTTATGAAGTTACACCATTGGTCGGCCGGATCACATGTGCTAGGTCCAGCCATATACTAGGTTTTAACCTGGTCTTGTTTATGTTCATTTAATCTTTCTACCTATAAAACTGTCAAAAATGGCAACATTTAGCAAATAAAGAGGAACTAGGAGATACCACCGCTAACACGAGACAATTAGAAATATGCCAGTTCAGATAGTTAATCATTTCTTTCACGCCCCTCACGACAGGAGGCACACACAATTTCACGATGACTGTATCTCAAATTGAGCATGTGATATGCCTGCTTAAATTCTAGCCACTCTTAACCATTTATTCGGCTAGCGCAGAATCACGTGGCCAATCAGCACTGCACTTGTTCAGTGGCTAGAAATGAGTTCTTCTTCAGGACCACCCTGCTGATAGGTACACACAGTTTCACGGTGTCCCATTTATCCGTTCGAAATTTGCCTTTTTTTCCCAAGAATCTACACCCACTGCCACACCCACCTTTGCGCAATGAGTGTCAAAAGTGAATCGTTTATTCCTTGCCCCGCAACCAAGCTTCCCACAAAGTTCAGTGCAAATCCATTCATAAATTTCAGAGATCCTGCTAACAGTCAGAAGGACAGACAAGAGTGTGTTGAGGGAGGGGGGAAAAAAAAAATTCTGAGTGATATTTTGCATCACCAGGGCAGCCACGCCCACTCTCAATGCAGTAGCAAGGCACAGCTGAATCAAAGAGATGCCTTTGTGGCTGCAGGATGTCACAGGACAAACACAATAACCTTAGGAATTAGGGCTTAGTTTCCCTTCAAATTTAGTTCTATTCAAATCAATTCAATGTGGTCTACTGCAGACAAGACAAAAGATGTTTCTCACACAAGAAATACAGGTCCACAGAATACACAACCACTACAGATAGACCTCTAACTTAAACCTGACCTGGCCACAGTGAGCCTCTGGAACACTGGTCACTGAGCTGTCTACATTACATTACAGGCATCTATCCACAGCGACTTACACAACTTTTTACCTAGCATTGCATTTATACAGCTGGATACATACTGGAGCAATGCAGGTTAGGTACCTTGCTCAAGGGTGCAATGGCAGTGTCCTACCCAGGAATCGAACCTGCGACCATTAGGTTACAAGCCCAGTCCCTTACCCACTATGCTACACTGCCGCCCCAAGAGAGATTCGCCGACTGAGATACTCAAGGGCGGAACGGTGACTTGCAATAAAATGAGGGGGTGGGGGTGGGGGATTTGCAGTCTTATGACTCAAATGGGTTCGCACCACATGTGGAGAGAGTGGACATTTAGCGAGAGGAAGCAAAATCATTGACTTGGGTGGGGTTATTGCCCGTTATTCATGTGGGGGCGAGCATATCGCAACACCAAAAGGAAGAGGCTTGCTTTTCAGGACCTACTTAAAAGTTCAACGACCTGCAACCGGAGACACTCTTAAAGGGACAGCGAAAAGTAGCCGCTCACACACCGTACACTTTTCTCCGACAGAGCAGGAAAACCAGTCGTTGATTTCAATTCCTTTATGCCAGCGCCCCACTTTCGCGCTCGTTTTAATCAACAAATCTCATCAACAGTCCAGGTAAAAACATAACCAGGAAAGTGATTTGCTTACTAAACATGGCTGTCAACTTTACAGCTAGACGCCAATTGGGGGCATCAGTTGAGTCTTCAATATTTCGCATGATGTCCACAATCAACGAGCGGAAATGTAGAGCAATTTTTGTGTCGCATCCTGGGAAATTGCCTTGACTTAATTAAACACAATTAAACTCACGTTTCACAAGTTTTTACAAGACTGATGCCTTTGATGACCTTAGCAAAGGGGGGGAATAACCAATTTTTTGAGCCTTCATTTTCAGTTGTTTATATTAAAGGCGCCACCACACGAAAGCCTAGTGCAAGCGGGAAAGGAATCCTCAGGACACCACCGGCTTCTCTGCGGCCATTTTGGCTTCAGAATTTGCACTGGAAACATCAGACTGCAGGGTCACACGTACATAACACCCTTTCACCGGGTCAGTGACGACGCGAACGTTTCATCCAGGAGCACTGCAGAACGGTGCTCTGGTGACGAAAGAGGTCGCCGAGATCTTAAGGCGGAGCCAAAAATCTCGCCAGCTTGACTTGGCGCGTTGCCGTTTATTGGCTGTGACGGGGACTTGGCGAGAACGAGCCAAGGCATGGGGAACGAGCGAAGGCATGAGGAACGAGCGAAGGAATGGCCTGGAATGACATTCTGACAGCATCGTAAATAAAAAACACAAACGAGTTCCTCCACTCTAAAACCACAGCAGGTTTTCAAAAAAAAAAAAAAAAAGGTATTAACTGTTTTGCCGTCAAACAAAATGCATTTATTATTTTGCCTACGTGTAGCTGAAACTGGCAGAGGCCTGGCAGTACAGGTCTGAATCAGCCAGTACCTGCGTTACCGTTCAATCAATCAAACTTTATTTATATAGCATCTGCCATACAGGTAAACGCGGTTCAAAGTGCTTTCTAGATCTTGCGTGTGCATCCCCCAGCTGCTCGCCACATCTCTTTCATACATCCGATTGGCCTGCTTGCTTCTAGCCTGCCTGTAGACCGTAGAGTGGTCTGTAGCACAGCTGCTGACTCATAGGCAAGCGTATCAGAGTTCACGAGGTGCTTTAGCTATAGAACTCTGCGCAGGCATAGGTGGCACAGGAGTTATGCTTGCATATAGCACATCTGGCAATCCCAAAAATGTGAGGAAAAAGCAATATAGACCAAAAAAAGAAGCAGAACCGAGTGGTATTTTCTAGGAAAACAAAATAAGTGGCTCTCCATCACCACTGACTATTCCAAATTACCCTTGTCATTACAGCAATAAACTCACAGTCATTAATTTCAACAATTCTGGGGCAGGAGAAAAGTGCAACAATTTTATGCTATACAGGCAACGATGATGCAAAGAACCAAGAGAACAAGTGTAACCTTTCACACACGGTTAATTATTATGAATCGACCCTCATAAATGATGT
The DNA here is from genome assembly GCA_039654925.1 of Anguilla pacifica. NCBI lineage: Eukaryota > Metazoa > Chordata > Actinopteri > Anguilliformes > Anguillidae > Anguilla > Anguilla pacifica. Next base: position 12,088,768 of record CM077299.1, read on the forward strand.
ATACTGTTACATTAGGTTTGAAGAAACACCAGAACATTTCACACAAGACTAACTCATTTTAATACATGAACAGGTGTCGGCTGCTACATTTGTACCAGTTCAAATACCAACGTGACAACTACAGTGCATCAGCAGTGACATCACTTCAGCAATTCAAACACATCAGCAGGTATTTCACACCACACGCATGTGAAGCCCAGCGGAAGTACCAGACTACATAAATAGCAATGGTAAAAGAAATTAATTTTTAAAAAACCCACTGCTGCTACAAGAGACACCATTCAAGTCCATTAATTGAGCTCATTACAAAACACAGATACTGACCTTAAACAGACGAGGAAATACATCTGCTGGCTGACCCCGTATGACGAAAAGCCTGGAATTTAGCTTTCTGAGGCTTGTGTCCAGGTCTTCAAGAGACTCCAATAGAAATCTGAAAAGTACAAACACTGCTTAGTAAGGCAACTTTGACATATAGCGACACTAATAATTCCCCTTTTGGAGAATCCTTCGATGATCTGCATAAAGGGACGAAAAGTAAGATCACCTTAGTCAAATTAGGCGTGCAATGGTAGCTCTCCCATATGGCTGTTGATTACTATAACTTACAGTATACACACGCTGATGGTTTTACCATGTGCAGGATGTTAGTCCAGCAAAACCAGTATCTCTAGCGATGTCATTAGTTAAGAGTGGTACGTGTGATCAAAAACGTTTTAATGCACTAAAACTGTGCAAAAAAATTGTTTAGTTTAACAAATCAGTGGTCTACAGTAATATAACCCCGGTAAAACTGAAGTTGTTGATGTTATGGGTGGTCGTTTGACAGCACGTGAGCATGATGATGTAAGTTATTTTGAGATCAGGGGCGTATGAGCATGCTGCAGTTACGCGCCATAGCTGCATTTTCGCCCCATTAGTAAGCACAGTTTCTGTGCCAAAATAATTACGTACTTTCGCTCCATTTTTCTTATCGATATTCTTTAAATACCAAACATTTTATTTGCCCGACGTCTCTGGGCCATTGTACTAGCCGTTACTGTTACCGTTCCCTATATTCCATGCATCTTGTGATCTATGACAGCTAGGACAATCGGTATGAAGACGTTCACAAGATTAGTACTATTACAGGTCACCATTGCAATATAGCAATGGTGACATGGTGTGACTGACGGCTTGCTGACGCATTTTGAATAGAAACTGGAACTCAAATGTTACCTACTATCTGAATTTTAAACTCGGCTCTGGGCAATCGAGTTAAGTCACTCTAGAAACAGCACAAAATTGTTTCGCACAAAGTACCAACTGTTTAACGTTTGCGAGGAAAGCAACGAATAGTTCATTTATATAGCTGCAAAACACAAACTACGTTAATAAGTTACATTCTTGTGTAGCAATTGCACCGGGTAAAAGCACAACCACATCGGACATGCACGCCAATAAAAATTATAGGGGCTAATCTGGAAAATAACAGACATTAGCATTACCATTATGCTGCATATGAAGTTACTGGGTGGGCGTGTGTACTTGTTAGCCTGCAAGCTAGCATGCTATATTTAAGCAATCTGACGCGAGCTAGCTAACTCCAGTTTACTCTAAACGGCAAATTTTATAAATAATATACTATCGTTTAAAGTTACAACGACCTGCTTACTAGACTCAATTATGTTATCACTGTTGGATATTCTGAATAAATGCAGCTGATCGAAGTACTAAAGAAATGTAACTTTTTTACATTTTGACGAATGTGCTGACCGATTTCAATAAATTGGCCTGCTGTCAGTAAAATTGTTTGGAAAAATATAACTTATGTTACACGTTTAAGGCTCAGTCTATGGGGTTTGCGTGAGAAAATTTTCATTTTGGCAAATTTCTAGAAAGAAACCTCCACAATTAGACGGCTAACTAACCAAACGAAACGTAACATTAAGTACTCCATCGCAGTCACGTTGTCAGTAACGAGTCATCAAAAAGCTAACATTACGCTAGCTAGCCAGTGTGGTTAGCTAGAGGTAGTTAACATTAACTGTTAATTGTACAGCTATGTACAAACCAATAATCGAGGGCTCTTCGTAAAGCTTAGAATATTATAGCTGTAGGTCCAACATATATCACAAACCTCCATCTGTTGACTCCGACGTTGGCCGATCCAGCAAACCACGGATCTAAAATATAAACACAACGCACGGTATCCGCTCCATTCAACGCTTCCTGTAAAGCCGGATTATCATGAAGCCTCAGCCCTTTACGAAACCAATGTATTGAATTCACGACCATGATTTTATTTACTCCTTCGAAAAAGGTCCAGCCGACGTATTTAAAGAATTATGTCAAAACTGTTCCCATGTTTTTCAGAGAGAAATTTCAGTGCACATCCGACTCTCGCTGTCTCCCTTCGCTGTTAGTTGTGCTTAACTCGCTCCACAGGACATAACCCTTCTCTCTCCAGCCCGGCAGCCATTGGCTGTGGAGTGACGCGCGTAAAAATAATGAGAAACACGCCCAGCTCCGTAGCTATTGGTTACTCAGCACGTGTACGCCAAGCCCCGTCACGTTTCTGTGGCGTGTTGTTGTCGCGAAAACACTCACGGACAGACGGGGAAATCGCAAGTGAGGGAATCATATAACCACCCATTGAATCACATTGAGTTAGCCCTACATGATCTGTGTGGAAGTCATTTTCTTATGTAAGGTGTACCTTTGGTCAGATCAGAGTGCTTTTAAAAGCATGCAAAGATGAATTACTGCGTGACAAGGTTAAAGGGTTTAGCATATAGATTTGCATATTTGTTTCGTTTTTTAGTGAGCACATTGCCCCGAAAAAACATGACATTGCTAGTCTAGGCATATTAAAAACATTACGTACGTTGATTTTGAAGAGCTCGTGTTTGTTCGTGCTACGCGTCACTGCGGTTTTTATATAAGCCCCAGTCCCTGCATCGTTTTATGTAAGTTGCTGTTCATATCACCCCTCACTACAATGAGCGGCAGGTGCTGCATTAACCTTACACTTACCTCTTACGCAATTTATTTGTTGAGTGATATAACATAAGAATGTAGGGTGGGGATTTGGGAAATGCCGCCAGAGTTTTAATGACACACAAATGGTATCCAGCGTAAAATGTATTGGAATCCCTCTCACAGAAACAGCCCATTAGTCAGACGGGAAGGTAGCCTACAACATACATTCGCGTTTGGACGGGGAAGAGGGGTGTAGAAATTTGCAGCCTGTTTTTATCTTTGTATAGGCTACGTTTGGGCATGGCCATTAAGTTGCAAAGCGTAGTAGTTGGATTGTCGACTGCTAATACATCTGCGTATGCAAAAATGTCCCGTACGTGTAGGCGTACCAGCAGCATAATCTCAGTAAACTGCGTTCTGGTGCCATCTAGTGGTATATTTTGACATTTTGGACGTCGATATCCTTTGCTGACTATCTGTCCCGTAAAAACAGCAGAAGGGCAGAAGCTGAACCGCAGCGAAAAAATGCCAATCGTTACTGTCGTGTAATAACAGCGGTAGTTAACTATTACAGTTGCCGCTGTATTGCACGCGCACACTCCATGCTGAATTGGTTAGGCTATTGGGAAGGTGTGCTCCTAGGATAAATATGGATGAATAATGTAAAACAAATGTACAATATAATGAATCCAGAAACCCTTGTCATCTAATTTGAATGACATTTTGTGTTGTTTCCAAGGCAATCCAGCAGAGCTCCGTAACCCTAACTCTAACCCTAACCCTATCTGTGTCTGTACCCATAGCCTAACCCTAACCCTAGTTTGATCCCTTAACCCGAATTGAAGCCATAGATACCTTTGAAAACTTCAAAAAACCTAAAATTGATGAAAAACAAAGTAAATATTATGAATGATACTATACAAAATGAAAATAATATATTTGAGGTCATTTGAAAACTTTTGGAAAAAAAAAAAACTTTACCCTGCAACAATGTGCATTCATTGCACATTTTTCCATGGCCATAGGTACACATACTACTATAGAAACTATTTGGCTCATTCAAAATCATTAACAAACCCATGTACTAACCGTTCTTCAAGCTGCTGAACATAGCCATGAACTCGCCTTAACCCTCAGACTTACCGTTTTCCTAACCCTAACCCAAGTTTGAGGCCTCAACCATAATTGAAGCCATAGTTTAGCAATTCAGAATGAGTTATTTAATCCATGTTAGAGGAGAAAGTGACATTTTAATAAAATCATTGGCCAGTAAATTAAAGACAGCATATCCGAGACATCTGACCTCTCGTCAAGTATTAAATATTCATCATCAGAAATGATTGAATCATGTTGATCATGTTTGTAAAAGCAATGGAGAATTTCATAACTACCTGCATTTTTATTCCACATAGTAATGGATATATTGATGCATAACAATACAGTTGATTATCAAGCCCATTACCCTCATTTTTCAATGAGAAATTTAAGGGAGCACCACATTTCCTGCTTATTTCAGCTTGGATTACATCAAATAAGTACAGTAACAATGCCCTGAATTCATACATACAATTTCCTGAAATATGCCAATTTCAACTGTAACAACCGCCAAGATTGAAGACACTGGAGTAACCAGTGTTTTCTCCAATATCAGTTCCTGTCCCACGCCTATGACATTCAGTCATCATTTTATTTATTTATTTTCTTATATCACACTCTTCTACTTCTTTTATAATAAAGGATGCAGTTAATTAAGTTCCCAGTGTGACATGAATGTCACATATCACACTCACCTAAAAAATACAGAAAATACCCTCCCCAGGACAAAACTCCCCAGAACAGACAGTGACAGTGTGATACATGATAAGAAGTGATATTGTGATGCGTGATGTGCAAAGGCCAAAACCAACGCAGCTTTGCAATCTCAGCGGCTATTTGGGACTAGCGTTTTCATGTGCCATTGCAATCTGAAGGTACTTCTCTACCGAAGCCAAAATGTCAAATAAACTGAATCAATTGAGAGTAGCATATAAAGAGATGACAAAGCTCCCTATCCAACTCCTTATTTTAAAGACACGGAGATGAATGTTTTAGATCTTGTCTCTCTGAATTTGTTTCGTGTTGACCCCACTACTACAGATGCACTGCCAAACATCAGACCAAAACAGCAAAAAAAAGAAAAAGAAAAAAAAAGTCCCAGACGAGCCAAAATTCTCCAAATCATTCAGACAAATGTGCACTGATTGCACCCAGGTATACCATTTTTCTCAAAACAGAACTCACTGTCATAAACTTGTCATCTTGTATCCTGTGAGCACTTTCCTGGTAAAAAGCAACTTGAATGAACAGATCATGTTGTTTAACCTCCAACTCTCTTTATGCATTTACAGTTTTCTGCATGTGGATCTAAAGAGAGCAAGAAGGCATGTATGGCACCTGATGAACTGCATTTTGGAAAACCTGAAACGAATAAATGAATAAACAAATCAAATCTGCAGCCCAGCTGCTCCTGCCAGTAGTCCAGGGCTTGGAGATTGGGGGGATAAATGCCATCATTAGGGCCTTAGTGGATGGGGGAACAGCTGTTTTGTTTCATCATCCAAAAGAGAACATTCTCCCCTCTGCACCGCTACATAAACACCTAGTCAAACAAATGTTCGCCCTGCAGCCCAGGGGGAAGTCAGTAAGCCCACAGATAGAGGACTCCTTAAAGGCTGCCAGGTTGTACCAGCGTTTTTGCCTGTTGCCCCTTAACGTATCATCCTTTTGCTCAGAATGAACCCAATGTCAGGTCATACTCAAGATGCCCTTCACATTTAAATCCCTATGAGGAGAACAGATGAAAACAGACACTGTTTCTTACATTCCACTAACTGTGTCATTACTATTCACATACAGTCTGTGTGTATTTGTTTTAATCATCCCCAAAATGAAGTTTGAAAATCCATAACGCAGTCATTGAGAGAGGCCATTTGCAATAAACTAAATGGGCCAGCTCATTGCTAACCACAACTCGATATCATAATGAAGTTGAGTTCAACCTGGGTAGCAGGGGCGATAAAAAGTGATCTGAAAATATTATCTAATAAATTACATCATGTGACGCATAATCCAGATGTTTCTAATTAAAGTGACCTGTATTGTGAGCAAGTTAATTAATCTTTTCACTAGTTCATTGTTCTCAATGGTCACAGTCATAATCTTAATAAAGACTGGAAAAGAACACATTGTTTAATGGGGTCTAAAGTCCATTGCAGACCCAAATTGCTTCATATGAAAAATACAGGATCTTTTTCTTGCAAGGTGAGGCAAATAGTTGTCCGACTTGATAACTTCAAAATTGATCTTGTTGATCCAGTCAATGATCTTGAAAGTTATGTACTTTCTTCTCATGTGTGTCCTGTTTGTTTAGTTGGAAGTAAATCCACTTCAGACCTGAATGACATGTTGAGCCATTTCATCACCATGAGTCACATCAAGCCTTCAGCACTGCTATTTAAATATTGCGTCAGTGTTGTCCCTATGGAAACCACTTGACTTTTCGCCAGTGTCCATTTAAAATTGTTATAGTAGCAAAACATTGATGCACACATTTGCAGATTGTGCGTGTGTGTTCATTTTTTATTTTTTAAAAATCTTTGTTTAGAAGTAATGGTTTCATTTTAAGTCATCATATCCTGCCCCCTGTCCCTCAGTACAGGAGCCCCTCAGGGCTGTGTTCTCTCACCCTGGTTATTCTCCCTATACACCAATCACTTTAAATCCCACCACAGCTCCGTCAATATTTATAACGTAGGTGACACTACAATCACTGGCCTCATCTCCAATAACGATGAATCACAATACCGTGAACAGATAAACCAAGCAGTCACATGGTGCACAAACAATGACTTCTTTCTGAACTCATCAAAAATCATCGGCACCCCCCTCCCATCAATTGAAACTCTCCATCATAAGCGGACAGTGAAAAGGGCAAGGAAAATCATCTCCGACCCCACTCATCCAGCACATCAAGTCTTTCAGTTGTTACCCTCAGGAAGGTGCCATAGAACATTGCCCACAAAAACAAGCCGTTTCAAAAACAGTTTCTATCCCACCGCCATAAGAACTCTGAACTCCTTCTGCTAATCACCTGTCCCCCTGTCTGCTGTCTGTCATAATCTGTGTCTATGATGTCTCATATTGTACTATGTTAAATTGTCTGGGATGTTCCATGTTGTACTGTGTTATAAATTATTGTGATGTTGGCGTTAAATGTTGGGACTCTGCTGTTTTCTTAACTATACTGTACAAGAATGAAGCATTTAGTTAAATTCACCTTTCTTTGCATGACAAGGAGTCAAATTTAGAGAAAGTAATTTCATTTTTTTCAAGCCCTTTCATCTCTAACTGGACAAGGGATTCATTAATTTAACTTTAAATTGATCTGATCTCAGGAATAAAACTTCCTCATCGCGCATTTCTTCATTGTCCAGTAAAACTGTACAGATGTCAAATCTTACAAATGTCAAAAAGCAGTGATGTTGAAGGGGCACAGATGAGAGGCTTCTCCATCAATGTGTACAAATCTTGACAGGTAAATCATGCATTTAATGAGTTGCATTGCTCATAGCCTAGATAAGTGGCAAGCAGGCAGAAAAGATCAACACATTTACTGTAACTGATGTGCAACTGAACTGTATCCATTTGAAATAACCTCACAGACAAGGACTCCCCCTGGATCTGCTGCTTTCCCGCTATTTTCTGACAAATCATTGATCTTAAATTCACAACATAATTCTAGTGCACAATAGTTGTCAGATTTACAATGAAAGAAAACTCAACATCCATCCAGACATTATCTATACCCACTTATCCTGGTCGGGGTCATGCTAGAGGCTATCCTAGCGTGCATAGGGCGAGAGGCAGGAATACACCCTGTGCAATGTTTGGACAGAATGCACCACTGAAAGAGTCATGTGTTTGAGGCTGTAGCAGACTAATTGTTAGACATTAGGTATCACAGTACAAAATAGACACAGGTGGAAGACACTGAAAGCAATGCATTTCGTACGGCTGTCAAAGTTAATGTGTTACCTCATGCAATTGATTTTAATCACACTTACTAATCACGATGGTTAAAAAATGGTATATGGGATTGAGAAATTTTGTTGGAATTACAGCTACTTGTTGGCAACAAATAGCCAGCAATTTGGTGTAATTTATTTAACAGCAAAGTAACTGTAGCTTTCATAACAATACATAGTAATGGCAGGGATCTAGTGAGGCTTGAACTCAGGGCATACTGCACATATGAGGACTGCTACAGCCAAAATAAGAAAATGTGACTAATTATGTTCAAAAAGTTTTACTTGTTAATATCTGAAAATTATTCACGAAATAATGCATTAACGGTCCTAATTTTATGGCAATATACCAACTGTTCATACCTAGCAAATTTTAAACACCACATGCAAATGGAAGAATTACAAGGACAGCATCTTTTATCACGGACTGAAGAATGTACAGAGAATATTCCGCTAACTATGTATATGGGAATAAGATTTGGTTATTCCTTTCATGCGAACAGTGTAATCAGACTATAGCCTTAACCAGAATTAGGATCATTATTCACAATATGGTGTACATGTAAACATGGTCAACGACTTTCACAGCTGAAAGCATCGACTGCAAACAGGAATGCTTTGAACATGTACAGTTTAATTTCAATTAAAGGCTTCCTTTCTGAAGTATTTCAAATATAGGCTTCTGGTATTTCTTACTTTCAGACATGCAAATTTGCAGTGCCGTCCAGACAACACACATAACACTCAGTACTGGAACACCGTTATATATTATTCCATAAAATACAGTTTCTGGTGTAATTGAAATATTAACACCAACAGATTTAATTTGTTCCCATGTTTTTTCAGATCGACTACATTCAATTAACAGATGCTCCAAAGTTTCATCTGCATCATAATCAGGCATTGGGCAGGATTTCGTTTTAACAAAGCAACTGTATTTTACAACAGCTCTCACTGGTAATCTCCTCACTGATATTAGCCAGGCTATATCTCTCATACTTTCAGAAATATTTTTGCTCCATATTCGTGCGACCATACTTTCACATTCTAAATTATTTAGATATCTGTACTTTATAACTCCACCATGAAGTTCATTCATTATTAAATTATATATGACCTTTTTCTCAGAGTGGCACCAGTCAATATTTAAATGTTTAAACTTGTCTATAAAATCACCATGCATAAGTTTAAAATAAGGTTGTCTGGTTCTCTCCCTTCCTTTCTTTTTTCCAATTAGTAATGTTACCGATCCAGCTAATTTGTCTGTTTATTCCACCTGCCACGATCTCACACATTGCTATTTTTAATTTGATACTTACGTCTATTGCTCCCAAACCTCCTAATTTTATTGGTTTAAATAACAATTATCTTCTAATAACTTCTCTATTCGTTCCCCATATTAATTTACAACACTCTTGACTTATCTTTGTTTTATATTTTTCTGTTGGTGGAAACACTGAACTTAAAAACATAATTTTTGACAGGATTAACAAATTACATATACCTATTCTAGACCTAAAGCTTATGTTTCTACCAGACCACTTTAGAACTTCATCTTTAACTTTGTTCTCTTTTATTTTGCCAATTTGATTCACTGCAATCAGTACTGCTAATATAGATACCTGATACCTTAATTTCTTCTTTTACATTTATTTGTATAGGGAACTGTCTACTTAAATTCCCAATCCAGACACCTTCTGATTTATGATGATTTAAAACTGTACCGGATATTTTTTCATAAGTTTTAAAATGCTAACATAATAATATCCAATTCTGTATGTGATTTTACAAACACTGTAAAATCATCAGCATTTGCTGAAATGATAACTCTCTCATTGCCAACCTTTCCTCTTTCTAATCTCTTATCATTTTGAATTATTTTAACCAATGGGCTGACATTACCTGTCACACTCTCAATAAACGGCAAAACTCCCAGTAGAAGATTGAATTAAATCTTTTAACGTTTCTGAAACGTTACTTTAATTGCCGTCCCTCAGCAATTTCTAATTTTGTGACCCGTCGGGCCCCCCGCTGAGCAGCGACACGCCCCAGGCCGGCGGACCAGACCAAACAAATTAGCACACGCAGGCCCAACGCAGCCCCGAGCAGACGGCCGAGCGCGCGAACACTAGGTGCGCAGACAAGCCGCCAGCTGGGCGAAAACACACCGGACCAGCAGGGGCCCCGGCTGGAGCTGAATACAACATGTATAACGATAGCTAGCCTGAGCTACAGTGGGTCCCTATTCAGAACAGTGACAGATGTGGAATTGTTTTCCCCCTCGCTGGCTCCGCCTACGGGCCTATGACACATTACCAACTGGATCCATCACTCCTCCCCCCAAATGTATCCCTTCCCTCCTCCCTCCTCCCCTCTGGGCTCTCACTCTCAACCACAGAGGGTACATAGGAACTGGAGAGGCAGGAGGAGTCAGAAGCTGCAGAAACCAATATGGCGTCCAGTGCACTCCAGCTCTCAAGTTCCCCATAGAGTCATATATTAAACCCAGTTACATCCAAAATGCATTTAAAAATAAGAATCAATGCGTGATTTTACTTAATACGATTCGATAACAAAGTATTGGGGAGTTTGCCTCCACACTTTACTCCTGCCATCACTCTGATGCAAGGGAATCTTGGTCTTGTCTCTCTACAAGACCTTTTTCCAGAACTCCGCCATCTTTTGAATCCTTCTTAGCTAACTGTAACCTGGCCAACCTGTTTTTGCACCTGTAAGAAACCCCTCAGATACACCAAACAGCAGAAGTATCTGAGTGGCAGAGGAATGTGTGTAGTCTTACCCAGTGGTACTGGAGCAGAATTAATTTAATAATATCTCAGTTATCAGATTCCAAAATAAAGTTTTAACCTTTCCTCTGTGCTAACAATTTTACACAGTAGGAGAGTGCAAATGATCCGGCAGTAGTGTGGCTCTATACGGATTGCTATTTATCATAGTAGCCACGGACGTGCCTCTGGCGTATGTAGCCTGCATAGATACAATTGTGTATCTTGCTACGGCACTAGTGTATGGCCAAGAGACTACGGGGTACAGAGCTACTGACTTCTATGTGCATGTTAGAACCTTAAAACTGCTAGGTGTGCAGCAGTAAGAGTCAAATGGAAATGCTAGGTAAAAATCAATGCAATTTATTCTCCAGTATGTTCAATGACGGCAATATACGATGGTGCAAAATGTGTGTGTAGTGGAATGCTATACACGAATAGCACACAAGAGGTCATGTTGAAAAGTCTCCACTTTTCCCCTTATATACCCAGGGTTGTTTGGGACAAATTGCATCATGTGTTTCTGATTAGTCATGTGTGTTCAATTACCTTAGTGCAAGTATAAGAGACCTAGCAGTATCTAGTCTAGAGTCTGGGCTTTCAATTCTGTAATTGTTGTTTGTCAACATAAGGACCAGAGTTATGCCAATGAAAGTTAAAGCCATTAGGAGGCTGCGAAATAAGGAAAAATAATCAGAGATACAAGCCAAACCCTAGGCTTACCAAAATCAACTGTTTGAAAGATCATTAAGAAACAAACACAGATGGCTGTGGGAAATTTAAGTGACTGCTTTTAAATGTATGTGGTTTATTCACTTTTTATGGTACAGTGCTGTGAAAATAAATTTTCCTTCTTCCTGATTTTCCCTATTATTGCATATTTGTCACACTGAATTGTTTCATATCTTTAGACAAAAATGTAATATTAGACAATGGGAAACAGAGTAAACACAAAACAATCATTTTAAAAATAGTTACCCTTAATTAATGAAAAAAGTCAAGTTATTAACACCGATATCACCAATGAGAATGTCACTGCCCCCCTAGTTACTCAGTCCACCAATTACCCAAATTTAACTGATTAGATTCAGCTGATTGAAGACAGCCAGACTTGATTGCAGTCAGTACTGTTGAATCTACACCTCCCTCATATTGAACCTTACCATCAGAGAGAAGTAGTCCACAGTGCTGACCAAGAAAAACAGCAGCATCGGACATTTTGCCTTCAATGTTGGTTATACTGCATTTTAAAATGAATTTGCTTACAATACTTTGAGTATTCTCCTCCCACCTCTAGGGTTAATTGCTCAAAACCTTGATTTATGCGCTTGCCTTCTTGTTACGAATCACTTTGATTAATGCAACAATGATTGTTTTCATGCCTTTTGAAAATACTAAATGAATATACATTTGTGACTTAATTTTTTAAAGGAGCGCAGACTCTTTGTTTATTTTTTCCACTTTATTCAGACAAGGAGAAAGCAGAGAGGATTTACAGGTAGCTGTGGGATGGCAGCACAGGACGTATCACTGTCGGGAATCGAACCTCCAGCCACACAGGGGGATAAATACATGGGGTTCGACCCTTTAAGGAGTCAGATCACAAATATGCGATTAGAACGTCCTTAACTGAACATTATAATGCTCAGGTAACAATGGCTTCTAAAAGCATAAAAAACAACTGAAAGCAGTGGAGTTCTAGAACACTGATGTAGAATTCTGGAAAAAAAAAAAACATTCCAAAAGAACCTACTCTTCAAACCGTTTACAGCCTGATTTACACTTTGTCGCATGTGTCACACGACCTTTCGTATTTATACTTCGGCAAAGGGCTACAGAGAGGGTTTTGTTTTCTATGGTAACAAGATGCCGAACTGCTGATGTTCGCGTCTGTGAAAACACTGCTGTGCCTGGTGAAATTACAGAGAAATAGAGGAGGATTAAATTTTTATATCCACTTTTGTTTTAAAAATGATGCAAACAGAAAAAGTAGGCGTCTGTCACTCAGACAAACCGAAAAAGATGTATCCATGACGACGTCCAATCAACACTGTGCAACAAAGTATGAAGTTCTGTGACTGAAAAAGAGTGTCGTGCGACACTTGTCAAAAGGGTCGTGTGACGAAGTATAAATCAGGCCTAAGATTACACCAGTATCGCCTGACTTGATTCTGCTAACACTGTTTCTTGTGGGCTATATTTGGAGTGACTCAGTGTATGCAGCCTCTGAAAGTTACCACAGCTCCGTTTAATTTTCCCCATCGATTTGCCCAAACTGACAAACCATACATTTCCTAACCTTCTAGTTTCCTTATTTATTCTAAGATGGCAAGTCAAGGTAAGAGCATTACATTTTTTTTAAAAACATAAACCTGTACTGACAGCGCCCTCTACTGCTAACACGGTGTATTTGACAAGCAGTGCTGCACACCCAGAAGCACACCTTTATTTTTGGTATGGATCATAATTCTATACACTATATACATTAGGCATACATTAGGAACAAACCGTTTCATTGTCATATAAATGTAAAATATATGAGCTAATATATTCACAGAACTGTGAATATTTGTCATTGCAGGTCAGATGCGCTCAGTACAAAGCTCTGATGTATCCAGTAGCTTGTGCTCTCCAGCACAGCTCTGTTCTGTGCATGCTAATCAGAGTCCGGAGCTGACCCAGATAGGCTCAGGACCGCTGTCTGGGGAGGGGCGGGGCGGGGTGAGGCGGGACGGGGTGGAGAGGGGCGAGGTGGAGCGGGGTGGGGAGGGGCGGGGCGAGGCGGAGCAGGTTGGGGAGGGGCGGGGCGAGGCAGAGCGGGGCGGGGTGAGGCGGGGCGGGGTCGGGAGGGGCGGGGTGGGGAGGGGAGGGGCGGGGCGAGGGCGGGATGAGGCGGAGCGGGGTCGGGAGGGGCGGGGTGGGGAGGGGAGGGGCGGGGCGAGGGCGGGATGAGGCAGAGCGGGGTCGGGAGGGGCGGGGTGGGGAGGGGCGGGGCGAGGGTGGGATGAGGCGGAGCGGGGTCGGGAGGGGCGGGGTGAGGGCGGAGCGGGGTGGTGAGGGGCAGGGCAGAGCGGGGCGAGGCGGGGTGGGGCGAGGGCGGAGCGGGGTGGTGAGGGGCCGGGCAGAGCGGGGCGAGGGCGGAGTGGGGAGGAGCAGAGAGAGGGCGGGGCCTAGTTCTCTGAGGAGTCGGTCTCCTCGGTGGAGCCATCGCTCTCCATCTCGATGCGCTTGCGGTGATGGAGGGACTTGCGCGGCGAGGCCTTCCTGGGCGCCTCCTTCTGCCCCGGCCCGCTGCTGCCGCTGTGGGGGGCGGGGCTTAGGGAGAGCTGGGCGATGCTGCAGGGAAACACAGCGAGGCGCTCACAACACCAACAATTAAATTAAAACACAGGGAGCTACTTACACCAGAATCCAGACTGTACCAGCGCCAACTGTGGCCATAGGGAAATGCACAGCTTGCAATTGCATTGCCCGGGGTATGGGAGGCTCCAGTCTGTTATGCGTCCCATCTGGCACCCATGGATTGACTGCATCTCAAAGCTGCATATGCAAGGTCTTCCTCCGACTCCACTCTATGCAAGCTTGGCTTTTCTCTCCGGTGGAAAAAAAGAAGCAGGTGGTGACACCACGTGCTTCGAAGGAGAACTGAGGACGTCTGCAATCTCCCGAGTCAGCAGTGGGGTCTGCACATGAACGGTTATGGCTGCACAAAATCGTGCGAGCTCAGCATCGCATTGGGTGCCAAATGAAAAAAAAGAAAGCAAAAAAATAGTGAGCTTCCTCCTCACAGCTGGTCCGTGGTGAAGGCGTGACATCTTTGTGGCATCTCAAGACCAAATTCTGACTACAGTAGAGAAGTTACCCATGTGTGGGAAAACAACACAATGAGGCCTCAGCTGCCTTGCTGAATAAAAAATACAAAATGGATCCCCAGATGCCCACCTGACCAATACCCCTTTTGGTAAAATGTAGCAGCACCAAAGACAAATGGGAGAAATATACATTTTAATTTTGGTCATTTTTTCATGAATAATAATTTTCTATTCGATGGAAATCTTATGTTTTGTTGTTTGCATTGCTGGTACTACACCCACAACACCCCCTGGACTGTAGCACACAAAAAAACAATGTTATGAGTCTGGTCACGTTTGGAGATCTGTTCTGAAACAAAGTTTGTGAAGGACCCCCGTCCCGTTTCGACAGCCGTCACATTCCATCACACGCAGACGCGTTTTTATGACTGATTTATGACAACAAATCCTCCCGGAATTCTCTCTAGCAAACAAACACAGTGCGGAACTGGAAGAAGGTTACTATGGTTACCGCAACTGATGTGGCTGCTTTTAGCTGTTTTTTTTGTTTTGTTTTTTTAGCGTTCCCCATTAAGCTTATTCCAGCTGTGAGCACCAAGCATTCATTTTCCCCTTCAGGGACAGAAACTGTCCTCCACTGCTTTTCATTTTAACCAGACAACTATGACAGTCGAGCAACTGTTTTGCTTTGCGCAGGCTAGCCTACTTCTGTAAAATAGGGCGCAAGCTAACCAAACGACAAAAGGAAATCATGCGAGGTTTAGCCCAAACAATAAACAAAACGTATTTCCTGGTGTCGGAGCGACTGCATTCAGACCGGTTGAGTCTGGGACGCATTTTGGCCGCAGTCGAGATCATCGCAATCAAACGGACTCCGATTTCTTGTTTCGGAACCAAGTCTGCTTCCCGTTTGTCAAAAAGAACCGTGACAAGGAGGTAAATGATCTCCATTTTGGTACAAGCCCTCCGTACCAAAAAGTCTCTCCAGTGTCCGCTGTCGTACTGTTCTGTATGGAAAAGCAGGTGCTCAGTTTTTAAGAAGAAAGTGACTCCGCAGAAGGAAGTCACACTGATACTCCGCTCAAAGACTCAAATATGTTGGATTTAGATATTTTTCATTTTGATTGAGGATTCTTACATGGCTGTCGTTTAAGCTGATGAAATGTTACTTAGTTGAAAGATTCACATAATAATAACGGGATAATTACAAGATAAATACATGCACGATGTTTCATTTAACAGGTAAATAATGTTCTGTCACCATACACAATTCAAAATACTGTTGGAATATGGTTCCTGGATTTTTGGAGGATAAAACTGGTGTTAGCAGCAGGATCTTAAGGCTTAAGGTTTTTTTTTTTGTTGTTGTTGTTTTTTTTTTGCAAGAACGGACCGTTTACTTACAGTTTCTCCAACTCCTGGTCCATGGCAGGGTCCACCAGTAGGTCTGCTTTATTTGGGAGGGAACCTGGTGGTAACAAAAGAGACGTCATGATCTGCCCTTGCGCTCTCTGGCCTCCCTGTTTTCCCGCTGGACAGTGAAAGGGATGGACTGCATTTAGATGCTTTAACAGAATCCAGCAGCTAACCTGTGTTGCTGGGCCCTGGGGATTCTCTGAAAACATTCTGTTGTTAACTTTATGTAATGTGTTAATATTATGTATCAGTACTCGTGGTTTGAAATAATTCCGCATTTACTGGTGAAACGTTTTCGACAGAGAAACTGTTGACATTTTTCTTGCAATTGTTGACATTGGGTCTTGCAAGCCTCGCAACACCCAATATAAAAACTTGTTATCGAAATTAAGTCTTGGGAAAATATATTTCAATATGTGACAATGGAAACAATCTGTATATTACCTCATATACTGTGAAGAGTTGCAATATAGCTTCTGTTCATGATAATATATATTTCAGAATACAGAATACTTACATAGCTATCATTCTTCAGTTATCAACCAAATCCTTTCTTAATAATTTTCAAGCGCATCTAGAATAAATATCATGATATATTGTGTGTTCCCAGCATCACAGTATTAGACAAGAAATAGAAATAGACAAACACTATCCGTATCAGTGTGATGTATTCACAGCCAATAGCAGTAGCAGCCGTGCCAGTGGTTAAAACTCCAGTTCAGTGCGGCGCTTAATCCCTCTCTGACAAGTCGACACAAGAAGGACATATCCCAAACAAGTCCACTATTTAAATGACAAGAGCAGACAATCGGGGGGAGATCAAACATTATTTCCGCGAGCGCTGAGCAATTTCGCGATTATAAAGACGCGATCGCTCGTGTATGGCAACTCCTGCCATTCACGCCGGTGCCGTAAATCCCCGGGGATTTCCAGCGTAGCGGGAAAACAGGCCCGGTCAGTTTATCAATAGAACGCCTTTAAAGAGTCAGAACCTGTACTGTACAAACAAACAACAGCTGAACCACACAGAACATGGCTTTCTTATTGACTTTTTGCTCAGCTTTCCAGAACTGTAAAAGAGATAATTTCAAGTAAAATAAATAATAGAGATGTACCATGACGCTAGTATTTCATAATGTTCATGTCTTCATATCGACTTGAACCAAATTTATGTTCGTGTCTTTAATTAATCCCATTTAAATTTTTTTTTCTTTTTTTTTTTTTTTACAAAATAGCCATCTGAAAAGACCGTATAGAAAGATAGCACCAAGTACTTCGAGTAGTGATGAATGTATCCTCAAGGAATTAGCTGAAACAGAGGGCCTGATTTACTAAGACTTTTAGCATGTGCAAATCTAATAACATGACCATGGCATTTGTTATTTTGCACTAGTTGTGTTTTTAGGTTTGCGCGTGCTAAAATGATTTGCACGTGCTGAAGGTCCCATTAAATAATGCCCAGTGTTAAGCAAAAAATGACAATATATTCGGCATAGCTCCATATTCAACGTAAGGGAAGGCCCAGATCCTTGACAACGACTAGCAATGCTGTTGAAATAAGCATTACGGTCATCTGAAAGACGCAGTGGCTTGACTGGCTGTGTGCTCGGGCGCAGTCACGCTCCCCACCTGCTTCACAGCGTGCCTGTCTTTGTGCCTTTATTATTTAAGGGGGATTTGAGGGATTGACTCAGAGGCACAATGGAACAATGTCCCAAATGGCTGAAGAAGAAAAAAAAACACCTTAAATGCCTCCGAGCCTTTTCAGGTAGCGCTTAAATCGTCACGCGCGTCAAAATGTCTTTGTGAACGGATACGACTGATCTGTTTTTTTAAATTTAATTTTATTAAAAAATGCATACGTCTGCTTTTGCAACCCCGTGGCTTTACACAGCTAGAAGGCAATCCAACACTTTTTTGTTTTGTTTTCCCAACACGCAGAACACAAAACACAAATGTTTTGTTTTAATTCTTTATGAATCGTTAAAAAGCATTCATGATGAGACCGTGCGTTACAAATCAGTGGGGCAGCCGGGCAGCCGACTCTGAACTGGCCTACCGATTCTGATGGCCGAGCGCGTCCCGTGGTTATGCATCGCAAGAGAAGTTTCCCGCCGCGGGATATTCTCCGCGTCATTGTAGGACGGCCACACGGCCTGCAGGCTCTGCGAGGTAGCTATTCAGTCCTACGGGACGTAGACTGCGCAGTAAAATGCACAGGGAGCTGCCATACTTGAACGTGCCGTCCCAAACTGAGAGAGGCCATCGCAGTAATGCAGTACGTTTACAGCTTTGACTGGGCCTTCCAACTCGGGGATTATGGGGAAAATATAGAATAGGTGATCCCTCAGGAAGGCAGCGGGTATATGTAGTGACATACGGTGTCCTGCAGATGGTGCTAAAGGTAGCCGATTGGACACGCACTGCCCTGTGATGACACCCCAATGCTCATACTCTCCTGGCTTTACAACACACAGACACACACACACACAGCAGCCTGGGATTACTTTGAATACATTACCAACAGTGCAAAGCACCATTCAATTTCAGTGCCTGTTTTAAAAGTCATCAAAGTTTTATTTTATTTTTCATTTTTACATCATGTGAAAAGAAGCTTTTAGTCTTGCCTGTTGTTTTTCTGTCTTAATCATACCTCTGTTTAAAAAATGAGGTTGTTGCATCATTTTAATCTGTGAAATGTACCAAAAAAGGTTATTCATCTGAGCAAAACAAAATAACACATACAGTGATGTGAAAAAGAAAGTGCACCCTCTTTCAATGCTATGCTTTTAGATATTGGGACAGAACTAACCCATATGTAGTCATCACCGAGTCCTCACAGTAGATACATTTAATCTCATGTGACACATACAGCAACAGATTTTATTCAATCAGTATACTGTACGACCAAATTAGAGAATGATTTGCTGTCGATATCTCCACTCTCTTCCTGTTTAGGCAAAAAAGCTTGATTCTTAACATCCCTTTAACTGAAACATACAGTACATTGAGAGGTACAAGCCTCCACCCCCCCAGGTGTTCTGTCAGTATTCATCTGTCTGTTTTTTCTTAGGTTCCGACACTTTTCCCTGTCCCTTCTGAAGAGAAGCCATAATTTAGGGGTTTTTGACACTTTCTTATTTAGGGACCGCCACCCCAGTTCAAAGGTATCTAGGGGACCCCTATCATAGAATAAAATAGAATAGAAAACTTTATTGTCCATTAAATATAAAATAAAATGGAAATTTTCCTTCAGCTCAATGCTCATTACAAGCGACACAGACAAAGGTATACACGGATTAAAAAACATAACAGCAAACATTGGACAACAATGTTTTACATTTTGAAATATGTTCCCAAATATGTATACAGTCATTTCATATTGGGATGGCAGAGATACCATCCACCAAGTTAGGCCTGGGCAGGGCGGCATGCCCCATACCTATACAGCACAGAGAGTTTGGCACTTTTCACGGTTCCCTACAGAAACAACCACAATGACCAAATATGGTACGATGAAAAAACACAGGGCCAAATCACTCAAAATAATTTAGGAAACATTGGGTAGCACTGCTTTGGAATAGAGCTTGTTTTAATTTTGTGTTTTAATTTTGCCTAATTTTGATATCGGTTCTTCTAATGGCAGGCCTAGATTTGGAAGTTTTAATTAATTACTTACAGACAGCGCTTTGCATGCGTAACCTGGCATTTTTTTAACGTTGAGAACGTTTCTGTCGAGATTGAGTCTGGCCAGGGACCCCCCTGCAGTACCTTTAAGAACCCCTAGGGGTCCCCAGATCCCCTGTCGAAAATCGAGGCCACAGCGTGATACTGCCCCCACAAAGCCTCACTGCAGAGATGGTGTTAAGAGGGAGGTGCACAGTATTGGGCTTCCACCAGCCTTAACACAATATTTTTTAATATTTTTTAACCAGAAACCTCTATTTTAGTGTTGTCTGACCCCAAAAACCTTCCCCCTCATTTTAGCTGGATCCCTCCTGAAAACTATGCGGCTTTGAGATGTTTTTTTCCCCCAAATGTTTTACAAAGTAATGGCTTCTTTCTTCCTACCCTGCCATACCGGCCAGGATTTGGGTAGTTCTCTTGATGCTGTTGACTGATGCAGAGTTTCTATTTTCTAAGCCATTGGAACTCTCCTTTGTTTGCCTAGTTAGTTTGGAGAGACGACCTTTTCAGGACAGTATCTGGGTGATAAGATGCAGCTTCCATATCTATATTAATGAGCCAGCAGCGCTCACCAGAATATCCGAACACTCTGATATCCATTATTATTTCATTATCTTCCTCCTATTCTGTGCATTTGGATAACTTTCGATTCCCCTGACTGTCCAATAATACTCCCCAAAGCATGAGTTTGTACTGTGAAATCATGATCACATTTATGCACCACAAAGAGGCCAATCAAATGATTCTGTGTCTCATTGATGTTTTTTTCCCCACACCTGTAAAAACGTACAGCCGCCAGAGCAAGGGGATCGAATACTTATGTAATCAACTATCTCCTTTGTTATTTAGTTTCAAATATCTGTGCTTATATACTTTTTTCCCCACTTGTATTGGTTTGCAAATGACCTTATGTGGAGTTGGTCGTACTTATAACAAAGATTAGTTCCTAACATAAAATATCATGAAATGAGAGCTTTAAAGCAACAAAATGAGGAAATCGTGCAGGGGAATGAATGAATGAATGAATGAATGAAATGATGGGGGTAGCGTTGAAGGCTAATCCCAATATTTGGTGACCCGATACTCACCGATGTCCTGATTGACCCCCTCGTGCTTGGCCAGGGCCATCACAAAGCCGTAGAAGGTCACGCGCTGCGTGCTCTGGAGGATCTCTCTGATGGCGTCCGTAGAGGGGTGGCTGGTGGGAAGACGCCGGATCACAAACAAATCCAGCCCGACCGTCCGAATCACACATCAACGTCATAACTCTGAGAGCGATCGCTAAAACGACTACCTGATTCATAAGCAACGGCAATTAGCAACCGGCGTCGGGGGGGGATGGATTTTCCCGCGATTTCCGACCAAACGATGGATCGGTAACGAGGACCGGGTCGCCGGGTCGAACGTGAAACGCGATGCTATTTCAAAGCGCGTTCTCGGGAGATACTCTTTCCCGGTCGCTTCGTTTGTCTTTGGCGTGCTGTCACTCCGCACGCGGATACACAAAGACAGGAAGGAAGGACCGGCGCGCCTCCGTCGTCACACGCCAAGAGTCGCAGCAAGTTAAACACGCCGAAGCACCCGGCCCATTTTTTTTCCCTGCCTTTAAGAGGTACTTTATTTAACCCCGTGGGGTAATTTGTCCTCTGCATTTTGACCCACAGCTTAGGAGCTGCGGGCAGCCACAGTGCAGCGCCCGGGGACCAACTGGAGTACCCGGAGTAAACCCACGCGAACACGGGTAGAACGTGCAAACCCCGCACAGAAAGGCCCCAAGCCGAGATTCGAACCCACGACCTTCGTGCTGTGAGGCGACACTGCTAACCACCGTGCCACCGTGCCCGCCCATATTTACAGGTTAATACGGTGGATCTGCAGACGCTAAAACAAATTTCCAAAGTTCGCGTTTAGCTTCGGCACGCGTCGACAACTTACGAAACGGTGAATCCCCGGCTCGGGGGACGTACGAAGGGTTGCCGTGGCTCTGAGCTGAGTTCAGCTCTCAACCCGACAAAAGCGAACCAACCCCAGCTGGCTCCGAGCCACGCGAACAAAACTACTTACAGTCCAAGGGAGCGACGCCTCTAATGCAGCCAGCAAAGGCTGGTCTATGCGGCCCGGGGAGGGAGGGGGGGGGGGAACCGAGTTGAATTATGAGCCTGACAAAAAGCCGAGCGAGAACTTCAAAGGAAACGCGGGCTCGCCGAGCGGCGGCGTCTCGTCTTGTCGCGAGGGGGGCTACCGGCAGACCGGGACAGGTGTGTTTACCTTTCCCCGTCTCCGCGAGCCCGCCGGCCCATTAACCATCGCGCCACGTCCCTGAATGCGCTCTCGGCCCGGGAAGAACAGCCAGGTGTTTCTGCTGGCGCATTGAAGAGCAACCGAACAGAACGCCGGGTCTGGACAGTCGCGGGCCTACTACGCGTTTATCTTTCGAAAGGAGGTGATCTCAATCAAAACAAGTCGCTTCCGGAACGTTACGCGCATTTGAATTTTGTTTTCCGTCCCACGCCCCGTCGTAAGAGTAGACTTTCATTGCAATTTAATTCAGAACGAGAATCACCGATGGCTTACAAAGTATCCACGGTGAATGCAAATCCTTCACGGTCTTCAGTTTCTGAAATGTCTGCTACGACAGAGAAAGTTTTTATTCATTACATTACATTACAGGCATTTAGCAGACGCTCTTATCCAGAGCGACTTACACAACTTTTTTACATAGCATTTTACATTGTATCCATTTATACAGCTGGATACATACTGAAGCAATTTCGATTAAGTACCTTGCTCAAGGGTACAACGGCAGTGTCCTACCCGGGAATCGAACCTGCGACCTTTCGGTTACAAGCCCAGTTCCTTACCCACTGTGCTACACACCGTTATTCATTTTTTAAAATGCGTTTCGCGTGCTCCTGGGCGCGACGGGCGATATCGAAGCCGAGCGGTTCTTACTTGTGCTTGTATCTCTCGCACAGGGCCTCGAGGTAAGAGCAGAAGAGAGCGGAGTCCACGCCCTCCTGCGCCGCAGTACCGTCGGAGGCCAGGTGGGGGAGCTGTTCCACAGGGGAAGAGGTGGGCACGATCACCGTGTTCGGGCTCTTCCCGGAGAGCAGGTCGTGGTAAATCACGGCGACGCTCGCTAGAAATTCTGCAAAGGGACACATTAGTTTAGTGGCTAATTAGCGGACGCGCTGCAGAGGACCGCTGCGGTAGCATAAAACTGCCAAACTGCCATGCATCACCGCGTGACCCTGTAACCACAACACCCCCCCGACCCCCTCCCACCCCCTATCCCCCTCTATTTATTATGTGTGCGTCTGTGTGTGTGTGTGTAAGTGTGTGATATAAAAGAGAAAAAGCAGCCCTCAAACCAGCTGTGAACTGGTGCAGCCAAGAAGTACGTAAAGGACTAAACAATGAACCGGCTCTCGGTCAGAAGGCTTCAGTTGGAAGCACACAATTCCCTAGAATGTCATTGTATGCTGTAGCATTAAGATTCCCCTTCACTGGAACTGAGGGGGTGGGGGCCAGCCGTGAATAGGTGTAGAACGTGACATTGGGTGGGGCACGGCGGTGCAGTGGGTAGCACTGTCGCTTCGTTGCAAGAAGGTTGCGGGTTCGAATCTCGGCTTGGGGCCTTTCTGTGCGGAGTATGCATGTTCTCCCCGCGGTCGTGCGGGTTTCCTCCCACATGCAGGTAGGCTAATTAGAGACTCTAAGTGTGTGAGTGAATGGTGTGTGTGCCCTGTGATAGATTGGCGGCCTGTCCAGGGTGTATTCCTGCCTCTCTCCCAATGCACGCTGGGATAGCACCCAGCACCAGCAACCCCCGCGACCCTGCTCAGGATAAGCAGGTAGAGATAATGGACGGATGGAACTAAGGAACTAAGCCTAGTTCAAACCATGAAACACAGCCCCAGACTATTATTGCTCCTCCACTGAACTTCACAGTTCCCATTATGCATTTGGGCAGGAAGTGTTCTCCTGGCATTCCCCAAACCCATATTTGTCCGTCAGACAGCCAGATAGTGAAGCGTGATTCATCACTCCAGAGAACGCTTTTCCACTGCTCCAAGAGTCCAATGGCGGTGTGCTTTACACCACTCCAGCTGAGGCTTGGCGTTGCGCTTGGTGATCTTAGTCTTGTGTGCGGCTGCTTGGCCACGGAAACCCATTTCACGAAGCTCCCGACTAGCACGTCTCACCCTATCAATGCAATGCATTGTGGGATTGATCGTATTTGATCCACGGAGCAGGCAGAGATACCAAGAGAGTCCACCTCCCAAAAACGGTACAAACACTCGCGTGTAACATTCTGTACAAACCCCTGCTGCCGCAGAAATGTTCTTCGTGTCGGAAGCGCAGCAGGGAACACGCAAATCAAACGCAAAGCTGCAGTCGGGGTACCCCCGGGGTACCCCCGTACACGAGCACGCACCCGGCCAAGGATATCGGTTCAGCCGCCCGGTCCGCTCGGGGGAGGGCGATCATAAAACCGCCCAATACTAGAATGGCCGAAGGCTAGGCGAACACTCCCTCGGAGAAGGTTCTAGAACCTGGAGAGAAATCCCACCCGCCCCCACCAATCAGCGGGAGGGTCTGAACGCGGTGCTGGAAGGCGGCGGAGGGGGAGGGGGGGGGGGGGCTGCGACTACTGTAGCGTCGCTGGAACGAGCGCGTGGGGGGGGGCAGTAATGGGCCCCTGGAAGACGGGGGCCTGAGAGGGAGGTGAGAGCCCAGCGGAGTTTCGCGTGTGCTCGACACCCGGGCCGGCGGTACCCTGTCTGTTCTTTCCTGTGAAGCGGCAGTGGCACGGTGCTGGGGGGGTGGGGGGGGGGTACTCGTTGGAGAAGCGCCCTTTCCCGGGAGCGGGGCTCGCCAGAGAGGGACGGGAGAGGCGCTAAAGGTGCGAGGCTTCCGCCTCGCTCCTCATCGTACCGGAAATTTCTTCGGCTGAGCGAGAAATTTTCACGTTCGCGGTCTCTCGGCTTTTCGAGAGCCCCGGCGAACGCGCTTTGATCTTCGTAGCCGAGCGCGCCCGTCGTTTGAGCGATGCGCCGGACAATCGTTGCGAATTTCCCCTTTCCTGGGCGAGGGCCCAGTAGCCCCTGTACAGATCCGGTGTGGGGGGGGGATACCGCCCTGCGAAGTCTGGCTCCAAATCAAATGGCGTGCCTCCGGCCTCCAGGACGCTACAGGAGAGTGACTTAGCGTGCTAGCGTGCTAGCGTGCTAGCGGCTCTCCATAAACTCTGTATTTACGCTACGCATCCGTGTTCGGGATCTCCGGCACGACGCTGAGAGACAGGGAGACAGGTTCGTATTAACGGAGCGTTTTAAGCTGCCGGCTTAAGAGTCCGGCCTAGACCAGCAGATTTGCCTGTAAAACCTATACTACTGTGTTACTATAACGGTGTACACATGGTTCTGCTGCTCTGGCTTGGCTTTTACTATCACTGCTACTTCAATAAACGCCAGAAGCGTGCACACCGTGGTCCTGACCTGCAAGCGTTATTCCTGCACACCATCTTCAGAGAGCTGAAAAGGAAGCGATGAATTAAGTCGGCTAAAAATCCTGCCAGCGTACCACACTAGAACTCACACAACAGGCGTTTATCCAGAACGACTTACACAACTTTTACACTGCATCCATTTATACGGCTGGATATATACAGAAGCAGTGCAGGTTAAGTACCTTTGCTCAAGGGTACAAGGGCAGTGTCCGACCCAGGAATCGCACCTTTAGGTCACAAGACCAGTTCCTCGCCCATTATACTACAACTTTCAATTAGGCTACTTCTGTAATCTAGAAATTGCAAGACCTTGTGACACACACGCCGCCTTACCCTACTGGCTTATGAGGACCCAGTACTCACCTACATCTTTTTTTTTTTTTTCTTTACGCAACTGGCTAATTATCACTCCAAATTAGAATTTTCCAGCATAAATGTCATTGGTTGATGGCTGTAAGTGGCTTATAAAAAAACTTTTATAAGCATTGTCCTTTCATACATTTAAAATGTAGGCTTACCCGAATGAAGGTTTTATATCCAATGAAACCTCTGTGTTCTTTTTCCTTTTATAAGAGCGGCAGGAATTTTATCCCAGTTACTTCTGTAATATAGCCAAAAAATAATGTTTCTCATGAAATAGTATATTAAACAGGTAAGACTTGTGAACGTCAATTTCTTTTACTGTCAGTATTTACAATATTTTCCATGTATGTCTGTTGCCTAATAAATCGTAGGTTTTAAACAGCATATAACCACTGTATCAAGCATATGAGCCAAGCCTGTGATTACACATTAAATAACCCAGCCTGTGCAGAAATATTATAGTAAAATAATGGACTTAAATGTATTATTTTGGAGTTTATACTCCAACAGAGGCCCAATGTACTGCATTGGAATAAAATGAGCTCTCTTGATTTAACACTGGAAAATGTTCTCCACAGAATAGTATAGTGTAGCGTAGTGAGGTGGCAGAGGAGAACTAACTATAATTGACTTAGTCTAAGTAAGTACATTGCGTGCGTGAAATTCGCCTCATTATTGCCATAATGGTTAATTAATTATGAAATGTACTTATTATTCAGGTATCGATCAGCCTGGAAGAAGCGACGCAAACGCAATTAACAGGCGCCTGCTCGGCCAACCCAAAGGGCCCAGCTACAGGACATGGAGAATTAAATGTGATGTAACCCAGTAACTGGAGGCAAACCTCCATTAGACAGAGAAGACCTTGACCGTACATACACACAGCAAGCGTACCGACAATAAGTTTGCGTAGTACGACAATCCCGCCCTTTTTTTTACTTGGGAGAACCTTTATGGCCACACTTTTTTTTATCCATCCCTACCAGGTGAGTGGAAGGCTGGGGGGAGTCGCTTTCCCATAATGCTCTCTGCATTGCGTTCCAACGAGTGGGTGCTTGGGGTCGTCTGCTAGTGCGTAGCTGGGGCGATGAAACACGATGACGGCATGTGAGGGGTAGCCCGTAGGCTTTCTGGAATGTTTTTTCTAAATTCTAAGTCAGTGTTCTAGAATGGTAAATGGTAAATGGACTGCATTTATATAGCGCTTTTATCCAAAGCGCTTTACAATTGATGCCTCTCATTTGCTTTCAATTAGCAGTAGTGATTGTGACATCAGCATTAGAATGTTCAGTTAAGAACGTTCTAATCACGTATTCAGTTGGAGCTCTCGCACCTTAAAGGGTTAAAATGGCTGCAGGTGTGGTTTGTGAAGATGTGGCTGACAGGCGGTGTGAACAGAGGCTCGTTGAGCTAATTAATTAGTAAAATTAGGAGCAAATGCTATCCTCTGACAATGATAGCACTACACTTGATATGTTCATCAACAACTAAGTAACCTGTTTAAACAATGTAACCCAAAGGTCCAGTTTAACCACAAAGCTAACAAAGTGTGTAGAATAAATATCCAAGTTTAAACATAAAGCAGTTTGTTACTGAAATACCTAGTTTAAACAAAACAGCTTGTGTAACTGAAAATTACAGCTTAAACACAAAGCAGCGTGTTACTGAAATATCCATCTTAAATGTAAAGCAGTGTGTGAGACTGAAATATCCAGTTTAAACACAAAGCACTGTGTGTAACTGAAAATGCCGTTTTAAACACAAAGCACTGTGTGTAACTGAAAATTCCAGTTTAAACACAAAGCACTGTGGGTAACTGAAGCGCGTAAATGATTTATCCCGCACTCACCTTCGAAGTAGAACTGGACCTGAAAGGCGTAGAGGAAGTCTGCGAAGGACATGGGGCAGTCCATGGCGTCGTCCATCAGCACGATCCTGTCAGAGCAGACATTCAGACATCAGTCACATCGCAGGCCTCGTCTAAACAGAAGGTGCCCCCTCCCCCCTCCCCCCCAAAAAAAAAAAACAACCCCAGCAACATATGGGGTGTGATCGACTCGGGCCGGTCCATAAACCGCGAACACCTGCGACCAACAGCCGGCTTTGAGTTCTGTTCCGGGTCGTAAATTTCGCCTCGGGGGCTCACGGAGGGCGGGGCGGGGCGGGGCGGCGGTGCGGGTCGAGGGTGACACGCGCGTCTATCGCCGGAACCCAAAAAAAAATCAAAAAAAAAAAACCGCGCTTACCGCTCGCCCTCAATGGCGTCGGTGCGCGGGAGCACATGCGTTAGCCGCGTTAGCCGCGCGACCCAATTCAAATGATCTCAACTTCCAACTGTTGTCCTAAAGCAGGGATCTCAAAACTCGAATCCTGGAAGGCCGCTGTGTCTGATAGTTGTTCTCAGTGCTTTATGGAAGCTTCAGTGCTTTATGGAAGTCGCTGATTGGCTTAAGAGTCTGCACACTTTGTTTACGGGGCCTAGACTGGCTGCTGATTAAAAGGATATCGCAAAAACCAGCAGAGGCTACGGCCCTCCAGGGCTGGAGTTTGAGACCCCTGCCCTGGACTACAACTGACCAATCACCACTCACTCAACTGAAACTTAGTTAAATACCTTTGACTGTCTCCCATCTTAAGTCTGTATCATCCAGGGGCAGATATTTTCCCATGTAATTATATCTACACTACACTACACTTACACTTACTTACACCATTATTTTACACTTAAATACGCTATCTTTTATTCATTCTGAGATTATCCAGCTCAACTACATGCTCGTAATTTGTCACAATTGCAACAGAGCCGTTTTGCTAGAAAGTACTCCGGGCGTTGCTTTCTGCGTGCAGGGGAAGTCCGTCCGACGTCCCTCCGTGCGCGAGAGGCGCTAAAGACGGGGCTAAGGCCGCGGCGGCGGACTGGAGACACGGCGAGCAGATGCGTAGACAGACAGCTAGCAGCAGCATACTGATAAAGCGGGGGGGGGGGGGCGGGCGGGGAGCAGGGGGCGGGGCCTGCGAACGTGGCGCCCGCAGGCCGGAGCAGGGACAAAAGCCGGGGGTGGTGGGGGATGGGGGACGGGGGGGCGAGGAGCCCCTCCGGCTGACACGTTGGCGTTTAATGAAGTGCTGGCGATGTTCGGGGACTGAATGGAGGGGACTGGCCTCCTTTGCATGATAAAGGCAAATCAAACACTATTGAGTTCCCTTTGAGTGCTCATTAGATAAACTATCAGGCTCATTTCCAGTGGGGGCGGGGGGGAGCAGAGGCCGGAGTCGGGGGGGGTGGGGTTCCTGTTGCCCCCCCCCCCCCCCCCCCCGCATCGTGCCGGAGCCCCGATCTCGGGAACAACGCGCTCAGGAGTGCTGTGCATCGCCCAGCGACCAAAGCGGCAGAAACCCTGTGTACAAAAAGAGCAGAGCCTCAGAACCAGCCTGTAGGGTCACTGCCACTCAGCACTCCCATAACCACCACAGACCCAGCAGAAAAAATTCACTTAAGCCACTTCAGTTTTTTGACATAATATGTTGGATGACCAAAATATGTTGCACTCAAAATATTTCTGAGAATATCATTTATTCTCATTGAATGTGCCCTTGTAGTGTAGGTTATGTGGTTCTTGAGCTTAGGAGACCAGGGACTCATGTCCCCTACAGGGGACAAAAATGAATTGTCGGGGCTCAGGCGGACGTAAGCACGAGATGAGTCGTAATTGCTCGGGGCGGGTTGCCATGGCAGCTGAACCTTCCGCAGCACCGTAAGCAGGTCCTGCCCCAGTGCAGCAGGAAGAAAAGAGGATTTTTGTTCATTCGGGAGAGCAGTTCAGGGAAACGTCTGTGGCGCTGCCGTTCGAGAGATGAAGTGAGGCGGGCGAACCTTTGTGTCTGAAGATGGCTGACTTTGTGCCTATTGCTTGTTTGTGACCGTCCTGGTCTGTGACCACCCAACGAGACTTGAGCTTTTGTATTGAGGCCACAGATCTCCAGTTTAGTTCTGACGATCAGAGGAGCGCCTTCAGTTAAAAAGTAATGAAAAATCCACCAGTCATTGTTTTTATTCTAAAAAAAGGAGCAATAGCCTGTTCTTTTAATGCTCTTTTACCTTGGAAGGAAAATCTCCAGCCAGCAATTTCCAGGCACTAAATTCAAGCTGTTTATCTGAGATCTCCATCAGGCTAAAAATCCCTTCTGAGTAACATCGGCCATTTTGAGTACTCTTACGCAACCCATCGTCCTTAGAGCCAGAGATTCATTTTTGTCCCCTGCAGGGGACACGAGTCTCTGGCCTTAATCTCAAGAACCGTTTATATTGTGCTGTGCTGAAAAGCTACACCACAATGGACATTCAATAAAAATAAATATTTATGAAAGTACTTTCACCGCAACATGTTTTTGTCACCCGAGACACTTGTATTATGTCAAAAAAAGTAAAATGCCTTAACTTTTTTTATGCTGTGTCTCGGGAGGGATAATATCAGAAATTCCTGTTGCAATTCAACGTGAGAAAAAACGGCACGGGAACCCAAAACGTCGTGGGGCACCTGCTTCACGAACGCCTGTTTTTTTTCGACGCACGGGTGCGGCGCTCGCCAAAATGCGACCCCGCTGGAAAATCGCGATCGAAACCAAAACTCGTGTTTTGAAGAGAATTCGCAGAAAATCGTTTGTCCTTGAGGAACTCTTTGTCGGATTTGAGGACTCTGCTCCTCAAAGTCAAGGGGGATGGAATCGGTTGCCGACGCTAGCGCTAGCCAGTCTCCCCCGGGCCTGGCCTGTGACAAAATGGACGGGAGAAGCTGGCACGGAATGGGCAGAGACTGGCGTCGAATACCGGGGCTGGGGCGTGCCAGCGGCCTGTGTCAGGATCAATGAGGGCCCTCTCTCTCATGACCCTCCCCCCCCCCCTTCTCTTCCGCAAGTTTTGGATAGTTCCGCCGCCAGCGGCGCCTCTCTCCTCCTCCGGCCGCCTCGTTCCCGGCCCCTCCCTCCCGCGCCCGCTGCTCCCGCGCTGCGCTCGAGACAGACAGACGTCAGAACGGTTCCTCGCGAACCCGTGACAAGCGAACGACGGGTAAAGAAAGAAAGCGCCTCTTCCCCCCCGCCCCGGGAGATAAGAATCGGGGAGCCCGGCTCCCGGACCCTGAGGCTGTCACACGGCCGGCGGCCCGCATGCACCGGGGCTGCCAGGCCCCCCGCCATGAGCCAGAGATGCCGCCGAGACGCGCGGCGCTCTTTCAAACCCCCCACCCCCCCCCCCGACACCGCACCTGATTCAGCAACAGCGCAAATAAATAATCATCTCGTACGCGGGTAAAGGCACATAGACTTTGACTGTATGAACGCGTTAATGAATCATCGCATTTGTGTAGCACTTTTCCGAACGCTCAAAGGGCTTTACAGTGATGAGTGGGAACTCACCTCACCCACCACCCATGTGTAGCAACCCACCTGGGTGATGCACGGCAGCCATTTTGCGCCAGAACGTTCACCACACATTGGTTAAGGTGGAGAGGGAGAGAACAATTTTTAGCCAATTAAATCAGGGGATGATTAGGTGGCAGATTGAGAGAGCCAGATTCGGAATTTGGCCAGGACACCGGGGAGAACCCCCTACTCTTTGCGACAAGTGTCATGGGGTCTTTAATGACCACAGTGAGTCAGGACCTCAGTTTAACGTCTCATCAGAAAGACGGATTGAGCAACGGCATTCTTTTCAAAAGGTAGGATGAGAAAACACAGGGCCAAGTTGCTTGAAATAATTTACGAAACATCGGGCAGCACTGCAAGTTTATGCAAGTTTATTTAGGCACAGTGCTTAGTATTCGTGATTGCACTTTTTAAAAAACGTTGAAAACGATTTTTTCTTGAGATTTTTGTTGAGATTCTACGTGCGGGTAAAAGCACCATACACACTGCTGGCTGTCATACCCTACTGAGGCCCAGTGGCTCATTTCTTTAACACGAGTCTAGGATGAATTTAGTGCCTTAGGATGGAAAAACACAGGGCCAAGTTGCTTGAAATAATTTACGAAACATCGGGCAGCACTGCTTCGGAGTAGAGCTTGTTTGATTTCTGTGAGCTAAGATAGGCCATATTGTTTGTTGTGCCTCGGCCCAATTTTGATATCAAGATATACAAGTTTATTTAGGCACAGTGCTTAGTATTCGTGATTGCACTTTTTAAAACCTTGAAAACGATTTTCTATTGAGATTTTTGTTGAGATTCTACGTGCGTGTAAAAGCACCATACACACTGCTGGCTGTCATACCCTCCTGAGGCACAGTGGATCATTTCTTTAACACGAGTCTAGGATGAATTTAGTGCCTTAGGATGGAAAAACACAGGGCCAAGTTGCTTGAAATAATTTACGAAACATCGGGCAGCACTGCTTTGGAGTAGAGCTTGTTTGATTTCTGTGAGCTAAGATAGGCCATATTGTTTGTTGTACCTCGGCCCAATTTTGATATCAAGATATGCAAGTTTATTTAGGCACAGTGCTTAGTATTCGTGATTGCACTTTTTTTAAAATGTTGAAAACGCTCATTTCTTTAACACGAGTCTCTAACCTCAAGAACCATACATTCTACCTTACTGAAACCTACACCACAAGGGACATTCAATACAAATAAAATAAATACTGTTCTTGAAAATATTTTCACTGCAGCATGTTTTTGTCACCCACCCAAGACACCTGTGGTATGTCAAAAAAATGTAAATGCTTTAACTTTTCTTTTTCTGCCGGGTCTCAGGAGGATTTAGGCCTACGTCTGTTGATTGATGCGACACTTCCGAACGACACCGCAACAACCTCTGAAGTGTAAAAAGACACCGTTGTGGGACTTGGGTGTCAAATGTTGGTTCTTGAAATGAATTCACAGTTTCTGAAAAGGCAAACTGTTGCGACGAAGACAGCCGCTATATTTGTCAGACATTTTTTAGCGGGCGGAGCGTACCCTGACGACCGTTGCCAAGAACAGCTTGTCGTAAAGCTTCGCCCTAATTCTCTCTGGCGATCGACAGAGTTGAAATAAGGCCCAGATTAGTCTCAGGTTTCAGATGGGGAAGACAACATGTCCCTTTGCTTTATTTGCGATTTCGGTTCTCCTCGAATCTGGACCACACAGCTTCAAACCGTTTAACTGGATTTAACTGTAATTTAAACAAACGAGGCTACATCAGTCAAAGTCCCCATTAAAGATCAGGTTTTTTTGTACACTTGTAAATGACTGTGTGTTGTGAATAGAAATACCGGGACTTAACTGCTATCAAAGGATAAGGCTCTAATTTCACTGGAGGGGGTGGGGATGGGGGATAGGGGTGGGGGTGGAGGTGGGGGTGGGGAGCTAGCTGTTAAGGTGTACACAAATGCTGATTTGCTCCATGTCAGGTTGTGACGCTGCATAAAGACCAAGCCCGATCACCACGATGTTGCTGCTTCAAACGGCATTATTATTATTATTTGAAAAATGTGTTTATTTATTTTTATTAATAATGACACCCTGAAGCGGTGTTCACATTGTGTTTCACTCCCCATGCCCTCAAAAATAGTCTGCAGTGTAGCATATTTGATAAGGAACTGGTCTCATATAGGCTGCAGATTTGATTCCTATGGTACTCAACCCAAGGTAATTAGGTAAGGTACTTAACCCAAATTGCTTTAGTACATGCCCAGCTGTACAAATGGATACCAGGTAAAAAAATTGTGTTAGTTGCTCTGGATAACAGCATCTGCTAAATTCCGGTAATGTAATGGAACGGAACAGAATGGAATGTAATGAAGCGGAATGTAATGGATTGGAACGGAATGGAATGAAGCAGAACAGAATGAATTGTAATGGAGTGGAATGGAATGAATCGGAATGGAATGGATTGGAATGGAATGTAATGTAGCAAAATAGAATGAATTGTAATGGGATGGAATGTGATGAAGCGGAATGGAATGGATTATAATGGATTGGAATGGAATGTATTGGAATGTAATGCAATGCACTGGAATGCGCTTCACACTGACCTTGCTGCCTTCTGCACCATCTCCACTGGAAAGTCGGGGCAGAGCAGCTGCAGGAGGGAGCTGTACTCCATCATGGCCAGCAGATCTGCAGCACAAGCACAACACAACGCCACGCAGATCAGTCATACGCAGAAACCCCTCCCGTTTTCCACAAGGAACCGCTTCAAACACCAATTAGCAGAATCTCAAAACATGCCGCAGAGCGGGAATCTCAATCTCTAACTCCCAGAGGTCCGCTGTGTCCTGCGTCTACTGGTTTTTGATGTGCTCCAGCACTCAAGTGCTTAATTTAAGTCACTGATTGGCTAAAGAGTCTACACACCTTGTTAACAAGGCCTTAACTGACTGCCAATCGATTGAAAGGACATTGCAAAAACCAGCGGAGTCTGCAAACCTCCAGGACTGGATCTGGAGACCCCCTGCTGTGAAGTAATCATCATTTGATGATGCGGTCCTGGTGGCTGCCTCGCTCAGGAGACTGCGGACAACAGCCCTGCCTGCTCTCGATGGCCGTTGCACCAAATAAAATATGAATTTTGTACTCCAATCATTCTTCTGTCACTCATTAAAATTTATGGCATGAAGTCCAGAAATTGATCAGCTGTACCGTGAGCCTCTGGCTTAGCGTTATCCCGTTAGCGTTAGCCCGTTAGCATTAGCCCGTTACCCCGTCTCCCTCGTATCAATGCGAATGCCTTTCACTCAGTGAGGCCTCAGAACAAATCCCGTTTTCCAACTCCTGCAGCTCTAGACATACAGCACCATTTCACTGATGTCCCAATATGTGGAAATGCCTGAACCTTTTTGATTAATCTTAATTAAGATCAGTTCAACAGTAAAATAAGTTCGCAGGCATAATATCACTGATGTTAAGCCAACAAACTATCTATTTACTCACAGGCATAATATCAAGTGAAATTATCCCCACAAACATTTATTTATTTTAAACATTTTATTTGTTGGACAGAATTTGATGTGGAATTTTCCCCTCCATAATGATAATAATAATAATAATAATAATAATAATAATAATAATAATCTTTATTTATATAGCACCTTTCATACATAAAGTGTAGCTCAAAGTGCTTTACGTTCAGCACTAAAAATGTGAACAATTGAAATGTACGCGAAATATGTACAGTATGAACATTGGTATAAACGATAACAGGTTTAAGCGTTTGCCTTTTCACAGTCAGCTGTAGAGATTTAACAGCGGAATGCTGTCTCTGCACGTTCTGCGGTAAAACGTGCATGATATTCTCATTCCAAAAAAAAAGCAAACAGACCTCCACATCTGTGGCCCTTCCACTGAACTGTTTTACACTGAACTGAGTTCACACAACTTAACTCACAGTATAACTGGCACACACAGTAGGGGGACTGCGAGTCCTAATCGCGTGGTTCGGTCCAGCTGAAGTGTCGGTGATGCGTTTCGGGTCAGGCCCGAGTCCGCTCCACAGGCAGTTTCTCTTCTGCCCACCACAGTGGACCCACTGCCACGCTGCTCTTAGTTGCAGCATAGGGGCAGAACGGTTTTCCGGAAGTTTCTTTCGACAAGCGGCCAATTCATTCACGGTGTCACCCTTCCACCGTTTTTACAGATTTGCATGCTTTCCTCCAATATGCTGAGCTTGACATGTCCTCCTAATACCTGACCATTCGTTTTTGTCCCCTGTAGAGGACGGTCTTCATCTCAAGAACGACATAGTCTACCATGCTGAAACCTGTACTACAAGGGACATTCAATAAAAAATAACATAAATATTTTGGAAAATATTTTTACCGGAGCATGATGATGGCATCCAAGGAACTTGTATTATGTAAAAATAAAAAATTTGAATACCGAAACTTTATTTCTGCCGGGTCTCAGGAGGATATCTCTATACAGTACACTGCTGTCTGAAAGGCAGAGAGCGGGAATGGTGACAGGCTGGTCACACCATGCTGAAGAGGCTGGTACTGCCAGTCAAAGTACTCCATCGGCTAAGCTGTATAGCATGCCTGGGTTAAAAAGGCTGGTACTGCCAGGCAAAGCGCTCCATTTGCTAAGCTGTATAGCATGCCTGGGTTAAAAAGGCTGGTACTGCCAGGCAAAGCGCTCCATTTGCTAAGCTGTATAGCATGCCTGGGTTAAAAAGGCTGGTACTGCCAGGCAAAGCGCTCCATTTGCTAAGCTGTATAGCATGCCTGGGTTAAAAAGGCTGGTACTGCCAGTCAAAGTACTCCATCGGCTAAGCTGTATAGCATGCCTGGGTTAAAAAGGCTGGTACTGCCAGGCAAAGCGCTCCATTTGCTAAGCTGTATAGCATGCCTGGGTTAAAAAGGCTGGTACTGCCAGTCAAAGCGCTGCATCGGCTAAGCTTTATAGCATGCGTGTGCTGAAGAGGCTGGTACTGCCAGTCAAAGTACTCCATCGGCTAAGCTGTATAGCATGCCTGGGTTAAAAAGGCTGGTACTGCCAGGCAAAGCGCTCCATTTGCTAAGCTGTATAGCATGCCTGGGTTAAAAAGGCTGGTACTGCCAGGCAAAGTGCTCCATTTGCTAAGCTGTATAGCATGCCTGGGTTAAAAA
Source organism: Anguilla pacifica (assembly GCA_039654925.1). Classification (NCBI taxonomy): domain Eukaryota; kingdom Metazoa; phylum Chordata; class Actinopteri; order Anguilliformes; family Anguillidae; genus Anguilla; species Anguilla pacifica. Next base: position 12,124,948 of record CM077299.1, read on the forward strand.
GGCTGGTACTGCCAGGCAAAGTGCTCCATTTGCTAAGCTGTATAGCATGCCTGGGTTAAAAAGGCTGGTACTGCCAGGCAAAGTGCTCCATTTGCTAAGCTGTATAGCATGCCTGGGTTAAAAAGGCTGGTACTGCCAGGCAAAGTGCTCCATTTGCTAAGCTGTATAGCATGCCTGGGTTAAAAAGGCTGGTACTGCCAGGCAAAGTGCTCCATTTGCTAAGCTGTATAGCATGCCTGGGTTAAAAAGGCTGGTACTGCCAGGCAAAGCGCTCCATTTGCTAAGCTGTATAGCATGCCTGGGTTAAAAAGGCTGGTACTGCCAGGCAAAGTGCTCCATTTGCTAAGCTGTATAGCATGCGTGGGCTTTTCATCATTGTCTCGCTCCTGAGGCCACCGCGATGATTCAAACAAGACTCAGGGCAGTTGGGAATCGTTCTCCAAAGCTGTCATCAGTCGGTGAGTTTTGGCTTTTAGTTTTTCCCGTCATCACCGGACGCCTGTTACAATATGGCCCTGCCCCCTCCCCGCCAAACCTTTTCAGCCATGCCTCCCTCAAGACACGGGGCAGTCCCGTCTCAGTGACTCAGGAAGTGTGTGCTGGCCCCCCTCTCCCCTGTCGTCCAGTATTCTGGGTGGTCCCTCTCTCAAGCCCTGTCAGCACCTTGGGCTTCAAGGAACATTAACTACAGCCAAAAGCCCAGCAATCTCTGAACCTATCAGGCTCATTCTTAACCATACTCAAACAACCCAGGCATCTCCAAACCAATCAGCTTTTTTCTCAAACATCCTCAAACAATCCAGCCATCTCTAAACCAATCAGCTTCATTCTGTCTCCCCATGCCTTCATTCAATCCAACAAAACAGTATGTCCCTTATGGAAGCAGCACAAACTAATATAAGGACCACGACCAGGACTACCTCCTCTGACTGAAATGGAAATCATTCTGGGAATACCAGACTAATAGCGGAGAATATAGAATGGGAGATTTCAGTTGGGTTTACCACAGGTTGTTTGTCGCATGAATAATTTTTGTTGAGCCAAGGGCTTAACATTGTTTCCTTTGTCACAACACTGGGGCCCATTTAAGATAATGATAGCACTGTCCTCTGGAGGACTGGGGGGGGGGGGTAAATCCAATCCCAACCCCAGCTGCATCACCTGTGCGCCTGAGAACAATGTCACCCAGGTGCGCAGTCTGCCTCTTACGCGACATCCCAGGTAATCCCATAATCGCCCTGCCATTACCGTACGCGACAGTTAGCCTCAACCCCTTTTAGAAAGGTTCGCCGCGTTGACGTACTGTTTGCAATCGGCTACAAACGAGATGAACGTGAGAGGCTTGTGTCCAACCTGACGGTTATGTCTGCAAACTGTGGGGAACTGCAGGCATTACGGCTCTTAAACGCAAACGTCTCGCTAACGGCAGGTCTGAAACGCGGCGTCGGGGACCGTGTCACAATATGTGAACAGGCCTCTGGAGGCGGCGCCCCTTTTCATTAGCCGATATTTACTGTTAATCAGGATAATTGTCAGGGAGAAATTTTGAAGTCTTACAAAGATTTAATCGCCGCGTTCAGCAGTGTGTGGCTTTTTCCAGGCCGTGTATGTCCCAGCCTTAACAGCACTTTGCTCAATGGTCCATATTTCAGCTTCAGCCCAAGATCCGTAAGGAGGAGCACATGGTTTACATACACTCAGTGGCCGCTTTATTAGGTACACCCATCTTACGACACCCTGCAGCCTCCTCAACAGCCTGAATTCTTCGTGTCTTGGATTAAGGTGCTCGAAACATTCCTTAGGGATTTTGGTCCATGTTGACTTGATAGCCTCACACAGTTCGAGCAGAATTTTCAGCCACACAACCATGCTGTGAAACTCCCATTTCACCTCATCCCAAAGGTACTCTATTGGATTCAGATCTGGGGACTGTCCAGGCCATTGGAGTGAACTGCAGTCACTGTCATCTTCGTGGAACCAGCTTGAGATGATGTGTGTTTTGTGACATGGAACATTATCCTGCCGGAAGTGTCCATTTGAAAAATGGTAGACTGTGGTCATGAAGGGTTGCATATGGTCAGCATCAATGCTTAGGTATGCTGTGGCATTCGCATGATGCTCAGTTGGTATAAAGTGGCTTAATGTGTGCCAAGAAAACACTCCCCACACTATCGCACCACCACCAGCCTCCTGCACCGTTGACACAAGGCAGGATGGGCCCATGGGTTCACACCGTTTCTGACAAATTCTGACCCGACCATCTGCATGTCTCAGCAGAAATCGAGATTCGTCAGACCAGGCAACAGTTTTCCAATCTTCGCTCATCCAGTTCTGGTGATCATGTGCCCACTGTAGCCTCATCTTCCTGTTCTTAGCTGACAGGAGTGGAACCCGGCGTGGTCTTCTGCTCCTGTAGCCCATTCGCTTCATGGTTCACCGCGCTACGAGTTCAGAGATGCCCTTCTGCACACCACTGCTGCAAACGGCTATTAAATGTGGTCCTTCTGGTGGTTTGAACAAGTCTTCCCATTCTCCTCTGACATCTCTGATTAAACATGGTGTTTTTGCCCAGAGAACTGCCACTAACTAAATGTCTTTTGTTGGCCACTGAGTGCATGTATGTATATACACACATACACACACATCATACATACATGCATACACACATAAGTACATATCCATTCATGTATTCCTTGAGGTAATTAACATGATGCGAGCGGTGGGATTGGCTTCGCCGAGCGCAGAAAAAAAAAAGAAAGCGCCACGCAGGGATCGTGATCAGCACGTAGTCCGCGGCGGGGGAACCGCTCTCTCTGATGGGGGAAATCTCAGAGCGCGTGGGGATTGCTCCTCCGAGTGGCTTTCCTCGAATGATCCCCTCATTAAGGGTAAAAATCACGGCACGCCCGCCAAACGGCGAGTCTCGTTAGGTACGGCGCAGGAAACGGCGTGCGATTACTCCCGTCTTTCATTAAACGCGCCGAAACGCCAATTTTCAGAATAAAAAGGGAAACCGTATCCACCTGGGAAAGCACCAGAAACGATACGAGAACACACTCTCTCTCTCTCTCTCTCTCTCACTCTCTTCAATCCCGGTATCTGGTTCCCCTCATGCACACTGTTAAAAAAAAAAAAAAGATAGAAGCATGAATCACCCAAAGCAAGGAATAATAGTTCTAAGCTATATTGCTTTCATATTCCTTTAAACAGTAGTCAATGTGACTTCAGAAACAACCGATTATTAACATTATTAGCCATAATCCTCTTTCATATAACTGGAGATATGAGAAGGCCCTGTGGATTTCAGAAAGTGGAAAGGAAATCTGTAGAACTAATTTTTTTGGTTTGGAAACAGTTTTTGTGTGTTATACACAGACTGGCATTCTTTGCTGAAGATGTCAAATATGATAAATGACTGTCGAAGGCAGTTTGTGGCCTAAAATAATAAAGACGTTTTAGGAGAACAAAAGTGCCTTTTTTTTGCCCAGCTCGTATCGACGGATTTGTATTCGAGCCATGAGGAGACTCAGTAAATGAAGGAGATTCAGAGTAAATGAGGAGATTCAGAGTAAATAAGGAGATTCAGAGTAAATGAAGGAGATTCAGAATAAATGATGAGATTCAGAGTAAATGAGATTCGGAATAAATAAGGAGATTTAGAGTAAATTAGGAGATTCAGAGTAAATGAGGAGATTCAGAGTAAATGAGACTCAGAATAAATAAGGAGATTTAGAGTAAATTAGGAGATTCGGAGTAAATGAGATTCGGAATAAATAAGGAGATTTAGAGTAAATTAGGAGATTCAGAGTAAATGAGGAGATTCAGAGTAAACGAGGAGATTCAGAGTAAACGAGGAGATTAAGAGTAAATGAGGAGACTCAGAGTAAATGAGGAGATTCAGAGTAAATGAGGAGATTCAGAGTAAATGAAGGAGATTTAGAGTAAATTAGGAGATTCAGAGTAAATGAGGAGATTCAGAGTAAATAAGGAGATTCAGAGTAAATGAGGAGACTCAGAGTAAATAAGGAGATTCAGAGTAAATGAGGAGATTCAGAGTAAACGAGGAGATTCAGAGTAAATGAGGAGACTCTGAGTAAATGAAGGAGATTCAGAGTAAATGAAGGAGATTCAGAGTAAATGAGGAGATTCAGAGTAAATGAGGAGATTTAGAGTAAATTAGGAGATTCAGAGTAAATGAGGAGATTTAGAGTAAATTAGGAGATTCAGAGTATACGAGGAGATTCAGAGCTTGATAGGGGAGCCGGATTGCCAATGTTGCCGTTTCGCCAAGTAGCGCACGGCGCAGAAGCCGCTCATTGTGCGCGCAGAGTGGTCTGCCCCAGTCTTGGAGAGAGAGGGGGGACGAGGGAGGAGGAGGAGGAGGAGGAGGGGGGGCTGTTGTTGAATAACAGATGGGTTGCGGAATCGGCTGGCGCTCATTTTTTCGGCGAATCAGCTGTGAAGAAATTAGTCACGCCTCCCGGCTGCCAGTGAGGGGATGCTAATTAGAAACAGATCGTTTTCGCCTCAGCACTAACCTCCCTCCCTTCTGCTGGATATCTGCGGATTTATCATTCCATTAACGCAATAAGCAGGCCGTGCGACGGAACATCTACATGCGAAACGGGGCGAGGGACGCACTTAACGGCACGATATAAAAACCGTGCTTCTGACAAGCTCGGGTCGATTCGCAGCGTTTCGGGAGAGACAAATCGCTGGTGAAATGCACGTGACTGTCGCACACGAGAGGGGAACACAACGGGAGCGCACTGCAGAAACGCCATTGACGGTTTCGCCGTTTTATTTTTAAATGATTTATTTTGAATAGTTTACGCACCTGTTTGTTTCTATTCCGCGTGTAATCGGCAGTTATGCCTCCAGGCCAGGGGGAAATGCAGCTGCAACGCACCCTGTCCTTGGGTGCACTTCCCCAAATCCACTGACCCCACAACAGGCCAAATACAGTACAGTGAGCACCGACTGGCTAAAAGCTCTGTTGCTCTATGGTGACACGTGGTGCGTTGTGGGAAAATGAACACAGTGGTAACCCAAGGAACCCTATGCTCACTTACCGCTATGTTATAGCGGTGAGAAGCTAACTGTCTCACCAATGCTACAGGTAGCCTATAGCAGGTAGCCAACAGAAGTCGCCATTGATGTTTAACATCACCAAATTCTGTACTTAGATGGCAGAAACCCATCTAATTACATCAGTTTATTATGGTTCTTGTGGCACCTTTGTGTACAGTTATCCCAAATAATAATAATCCCAATAATTTATCCCGGATAAATTGTGAAGTCTGGCAGCAGGCATCAGACACCGGCCCCATGCCCAATCGCTCTTACATTCGTAGCCAATGGGAGGCTCCCTCTTCCCTGGATAAACACCAACGGCACCCTTCCCCCGTGCGAGGAAGCAGGATCTGTTTGTCCAGTGCAAATATGCCCCGCTTTTAATCCGGATGAGCTATTGCACTGCCGTTAAACCGAGCATGAAATGGCAAAAAGAAGGACTCCGAGTAACACCCGTTGCTGTGGCACGTCCCTTCTCCAGAGCCAGAGGACATACCGTCACTTTCACGAGCGTTTACCTCTATTAGCCTAGAGGTGATCTGTCTACAGGTTTACTCCTGTTATTTATGATTAATTAGGCCTCCCAAAAAATAAGACAAAATCATTTTCACAGTGTTGTCACGACACTCCGTGACCTTGTTGGTGCCCAGAATTCAAAGACTGAAGAGCCATTTCTTCCTTGCAGGACCAGGGCTCTGAAATGCATCTGTACGTGGACATTACACGGTCTGTGGTAAAACTTTTTTGTCCATGCTTAGTCATCCAACCGAAAAACTGCCAAAATCACTGAAATTCTAAAATGTAAAAAGAAAAAGATAAATGATTTACGTCACAGAGTCCTGTCATTTGGATGATGATAAAGCTGATCCCTGCACAGGTGCATTGTGGGCCAGGCGTGGGTCTCACAGGATGACTGACACGCAGTATCGGGGCCACGCCTGACAGGAACACTCCGGTATGTTGAGACATGGAATTGTGCACCACAGGGATTCCCCCTGCTTTGGTAACACCATCTAAGACCATGCAGACAGAAGTCCTCCACTCCCGATTTGCATGAATTTACAAAAGTGTTGTACAAAAGCACATTACCACCCCACGTCATCAGCTGCTACTGCTAACATCCGACATCTGGCCCTGTTTCACCTTGAATAACCTTCTAAGACCTGCTGTCTCCTATAGGGGACATGAGTCTCTTGTCTTAATCTAAAGAACCACATGTTCTTCTACAGTATGCTGAAGCCTGTTGCTCAAGGGAGCTCACCAGTGCTCTCTTTCATCTTAATGTTACAAACAGTTGGTTTTGGTTAGCCTAAGGTTTGGCCTATGTCTCTGACTGTTTTTTTCTTCTTATTTCTCAGCCCCATAAGGGCTTCCTTGAGTTTCATTGGTACAAATTTAGCCCTTATGCTGACAAACACCAATAACAAACTCCAAAGGCAATCAAAGGCCAAGAATCAAGACGAGATGCCGAAAGCTCTCTTATACTTGCACTACGGAAGCTATTGAACACACCTGACTAATCAGAAACACTTGTGAAGCAATTTGTCCCAAACATTACGATGCCCTGAAACGGGGGGAATATGTATAAAAAAGTGCTGTAATTTCTACATGATGAAACACAAATGTCTAAAAATACCCTTTAATAAAAGCTGAGAATCTGCACTTTAACCACATGTGAATTGTTTGATTACAAATCTAAAAATTGTGGAGTACAGAACCAAATCAATAAACAACATGTCTTCATGGACCTCACCATATATATGATTATATTTGACTTTGTCTCATGGGATCTTTCATCCCGTACTCAGCAATGATCTTGTCATGCCGGTCTGCCCCTACAACACCAAGGAGGTGTTTTCATGGCACATAACATTAAATTCCCACACTCTTCTACTTTATTAATGGCACTGAAACAGTGGGGAAACGGATTCATTGCTCTTTAAGCACAGGTGCCCCAAACCCCAGCCTTTAATTAATTTAAGGTTCGATTGAATTGTCTGGTTTTGGCTAAACTGCATATTCAGTCAAAGCGTATCTGATTGAATCCTGGAGAGCCGTTTAGATAAGGGCAGGAAGCACTGAAGAGGCTCGTGTTGCTTCTTCCAAGCTTGACCCCACAGTCTGAGTGAAGATTAGGAGTCTGAATCAGGATATTTGGAGCCTGAACAGCGAATTCCTGAGCACCTTAAATCTCACGGTCACCCGTGTTCATTAATCCTGATAAATAATCCAGTAAGATAGGAGGTGCAGAGACGGTGAACAACCAGAATCATCTCTGGGACTGCAGCACCGGGTCTGCCATCTACAGAGATACGCAAAAAGTGTGGGCACTGTCGGTCAAACTTTTGTTGAAAGTGAGAAGAAGTCAATACAACAAAGCTTAAACATGACATATTTAACGTTGTGTCATCATCAGGGGCTGCATTTCCTACACCGGCTGTGCACATGACGGCATCCTGCCAAACAGACCCCCCCCCCACCCCCCCCAACGTCTTTGCCGGCACGTTCTGCAGCTCAACAGTCTTGTACGACGGCGGTTTATTTTATACCGTCGGTCACCTTAGATTTGACTTCCGAAAGCCGAGCTAAGCTCAAGCAGCACTGTCTCCGCGCCCGGCCAAACCTATCAAGCGACCTGCTTATTACTCCTGTCAACCTGACAGCGATCGGCTTGGGTTTGTTGCCGTGTCATTCCGCCCCCCCCCCCCACCTTTCCCCCCATTGTTCTGCCTTGTTGGTCTTTGGCGACATGTCAGGCTAATGAGAGCAGCAGAGAGGAGGCGGCAGAGACGCGCCTGGAGCCCTGCGACAGCGCGGAGGGGGAGGCCCCGCCCCACCTGTCCGGCCTCGTGAATATTCACGAGCGCGCGTGCCGAGGCTCAGCCGGCCGGCCCTTCTTCCAGGAGCGCTCGCAGAAGGCCTCCAATCGGACAGGCTCGCTCGGAAGGCGAGCCGCCGCGGTCTCGACGGGTGATTGGCGCTCGGGCCGAAAGAACGGGGGGGCGGGACCCCCGTGAGGAGAGGCACGAGGGCGCTTAAACGGGACGGGCTAATTTGAGGCGGTGAAAAGGGCGGCGCGACCCGGCCGACGGCATCCGTGTCGTACGACGCCGTCAACAAAGCGGGATTATGCAGCTTGAGCAGGGGTGTTAACCTCGGTGCCCCTGGTCCGATTCTCACAAAAACAGCTCTGCATCTGGCCACCCGAAGCAGGCAGGCCGGCGCCTGATTGGCTGCGTAATCCCCTGAATTCTTCATTCACACCCATTCCCCACACTGCCACTGCAAAGGATAATTGAGTTGTCAGCTGACCTGTCTGGTTAAAGCTTAAAGTAAATAAAAGTGAATGGTTCATTTTGTTATTTACTTATTAAAGCAGATAAGTAAATAAATCAACACCAATACGGAAGAAGAATATATATTTTTTAAATAGTGTAAAAGGTCTACGCCTGACCTTACTATTAGAACTTAAGGTACTAGTTCTGAAACGTATTAAAATCAGGACTGAACTTAGAAATACTTTTTAATATCGAGACCCAAATTAGAAATTTAGTACCTTTCAGGGACCCATCAAATACACATAGTAGCATATCATCCCATTTTGCGTCTTGAACCATAGTTTGAGAAATGCTGACTAAAGGTAACATATATACATTCACCGGCCACTTCTTTAGGTACACCTGTTCAACTGCAAACTGCACCCGTTAACGCAAATATCTAATCAGCCAATCACGTGGCAGCAACTCAGTACATTTGAGCATGTAGACATGGCCATTGTCCCCAAAAGTCTGCAAAGCCTGACCAAAAACTTTGTCCTCCTGATGTAACCTAAATTTCAAGGGAATGAACAGGTGGCCAGTTGATTTGCCGTAAATTGGGTTTGCGCAGATGTGATTCGGAGATAGACGCGTCGTGCAGCTGAATGGACGGACCGCGGGCACCCGGGCGACTGGCGGGGATTGCCAGAGACTGACGACGCGCTGTCGTTCCGGCTGATTTAAAGCCCTCCCTCCCGTGGCATTGTCGAGCGGTGCCCAGCAGGGCCGCCGGCCACAGTCCAGGTGGGAGACCAGACGGCGGGACCCACCCGGCAACTCAAACGGCGCCTTAACAGGACCAGACACCCAGCAGCCCTCAGATCTGAGTCCAGCTGACCTGAGGAAGCCCATAACGCTCGCTCACTGTGTCTGCCTAACTTTCCATCGTGCCATTTTCTCTGCACACGCTACTCTTTTCAAACGGCACTCATTCGCCTAGTCGTCCAATCACTGGCACTCGTTCGCTCTACGCCTACAGAAATGACTTTGTCGCCCGTACTAAAGAGGAGAAGTTCAGGTCTTCAGTGGAGACTGAGCACACTGCCCTGGTGGTAAAGGGCAATCTAGCAGGCTTTCTGAATGGCTCTATCTTCCCTTTCCCTGGAAGAAAAGGAAAGATCCCATGGAGGCAGGGCCTGCATACCCTGCTGATGTTTAAGGAACGTGTGAAATGTCACAAGAAAGCGGTTGAAGACTGCTTCCCAGAAGTTGGTTGGCTCAAATTCCTCATGGACCGCTGCCTCATTTAACCCCAGTTCAGGCACTTGACCTCAACGGACTATGAAAAATAAACCCAGATTTACAAATGAGTACCTAGCAAGACGTATGCTCTGCGTGTCATACCACTGAAGGCTGTGGTGCAAAACCAATGCAAAAGGTGGTGTGTAAGCAGGTGAAGATGGCTGTTTCTTTAAAACTGGACCCGAGTTGAGACCTCCCTCAAACGATAACCAGGGAGCACTGAGGTAATATCCTATAATACCCAGCAATTTCTGCCCTGTTTACTATAAACAATGTCTTACAATGCACCTTGGTTGGCAGCATTAAATCATAATCTCCAGTGATCTTCTGTGAATTACCTGAGACTTACTGTACACCGACAGCCTTCAGCTGCATGGGAGGTTAGCTTAACTTGGTTTCACCGCATTTGCAAGGAAGGGGGAACTCATTAACATGTAAACAGTGGCATAGCCCTTTTGTATTTGTATTGGATTTGATATCCCATCGTGCCTAGCAAAAGCTGCCAAAAAGTGACGCCCACGCTCAAGCCCTCCCGTGGCACGCTGGGAAAAGGCGGGTCTTTGCCGAGCGAGGAGGAGAGGGCGTAGTTCAGGGGTACTCAAATCTCTCCAGGCCAGCAACACCGCTGGTTTTCTTCTCTGCCCGACAGTTAATAGATGGATGAATGCCACTGACTGGCGATTAGAGATTACACTCCCCCGGTGGCCCGGGTTCAAACCAGTCCAGATTAGAGGGGAAGAATGAAAATCAGGGACGAGGGCCAGATTTGAGTGTGCCTGGTCTAGCTCCTTCCTCTGCTGCAAGCTCTATGGTCTACAGACACATGGTAGTTTTAGATGACTCTGGCTCGCCGACTTGCCCGGCTGGTGTTGCTGTGAATTTGAGCGGCCACCTTGACTGCACGCAAACGCACAGCGAAGCACTGTGAGGAAAGCGGGGGGGGGCGGGGGGGGTTAGGGAATCAGATAAAACTGGTCTTTACAAACACCGCAAGACAAGAAAGGACTGGAAGACTCTCGACAATGAAAGCACGCAGAACCGGAGCGGCTTCCTCTGGGCTGTCGGCTTTGAGAGAGCTCGTAGTTAACCGAAGCCAACCGCTAATTAGCGGCCGGTCGCGCGCTGGCACGCCCCTGCACCTGGCCCGCTGCTTCACTCATCCTTTCATTCAAACCGCCGGCTAACCGCTTCCGTTTCCCTGCCCCTGGCCCGCTGCTTCACTCATCCTTTCATTCAAACCGACGGCTAACCGCTTCCGTTTCCCTGCCCCTGGCCCGCTGCTTCACTCATCCTTTCATTCAAACCGACGGCTAACCGCTTCCGTTTCCCCGCGCCCGGGCGGTCACGTCCACGCCGCGCGGCTGGAACGGACGCATACTGACGCGGCGGAGAGTTTAAATCGGCAAAGACGCCTGGAGCAGGTTAGGTTACGTAAATAAACATAAACGCCGTAAATAAACACGTCTTTATGTGGAAATATCAGCACAAAAGAAGGGCTTTCACACCCAAACAGCACCTAAGAAAAACGCACAAAGCAGATCCCCTTTCAAATCCACAGCTGACGGAAACCGTGAGGGATCTGAAGTGGATTAATACCGTGCGTCTCCTCCAGTTCCCACACGCGCGGGCTCAAGTTAACTCGGCAATTTGGATTTATTACCGCTATGTCAAGTGTGCGTTTTTCAAGCAGTTGGCTAGAATACCGCCTTTCGTTTATTGCAAGTTGTATTAAACGATTCATTTAAACCCTGTAATTCCTCCTCCTTTAATCTCCAATAGCATGTGGCTTAAAATATGTAAACTTGCAACTGCCAAACACCATCAAGAAAAGCATAATTTTATGATCATGTTAGAACTTTCCAATACCTATACCAGAAATAAGGCTGTAAATTGATTACACTATGTCTATATGTTTTCAATAAATGTTAATTTAACAGTCATTGGGATATGACTTTTAAAAAATCACAAATTACAGTGGTTTTAATGGAAGGGAAAATCCTAGATTGAAAACCACCTTCCCTTTGCGCACTCTCAGTGAAAAATGTCTCGGTGCGGCTTCTCGTTTCCCACACAGAGGGAGAGGCCTGCGTTTGAAGGGTGCTCCTGTGATGAAGACGCGCTCCTGTGATGAAGACGCGCGCGTAGCCTTGCGGTGACTGGGCCGTGACAGCAGCTGCCGTGAGACATTCCGCGGCCGTAACCGGGGACCGCAAGGTGCTCGCCGGAGACGAACCGATTTATTTCGCCGCCGGTGAACCAGGACAAACCGAGGAGCCGCCCTCAGACGCAGTCGAAGGTGAACAGGTTTGCGAACACACTTTGACCTTGATTAAATTATTCCTCCCTGGTTTTTCGCAGACCGTGGTACTAATTGAAACTCCCCGCTCCGTTGGGTTTGTGATCCAGCTTCCCTGCAAGGCTGTGTCATCCTTTCTCCCTCTGTCTCTCCCTTGTCCCTTCTCTCTTTTTCCCTCTTTTACTCTCCCCCTTTCCCTCTCCCTCTCTTTCTATCTATCTCTCCCTCCCCGTTTCCCTCCCTTTCCCTCTCTCTTTCCTTCTCTCTCTTCCCATTTCCCTATCCCTCTCTTTCCATCTATCTCCCTCTCTTTCCCTCTCACTCACTCCCCCTTTCCCTCTCTCTTTCCTTCTCTCTCTTCCCCTTTCCCTCCCTCTCCCTCTTTCCCTCTCTCCCCCTCTTCCCCTCTTTCACTCTCCCTTTACCACTCCCTCTCTTTCCCGCTCTCTCCCCCTCTTTCCCTCTCTTGTGGTTGCGTTGCTGCAATCCTTCCTCTTCTCCAGTCATTAGGAGACGTCACTGACAAGCCATTATTTCAAAACTGTCAGATCTCAATCGAGTAACCAAAACCACATGTGTTTTTTGTGTTTGAAGACATTACTTTGTTTTCAGGAAAATATCAGTGACAAGAGCTTTCCAAAGTCTACATGAAACTCCTAATAAGCATGATTGCATTTTTGATGCAATACCATCTGCCATTCTAGATTGTATTCTTGGACAAAAGATGGAGAACCATTTGTCCATTTATTTTTACACGTGAAAAGACATTTTAAACACATTTTGGTGCACAAGTTATTCCAATAATTCAGTGGAAAAAACAAAAATTCAGTGTGATGTTTTATAATGACCAGCTGTGTCACATAACATTGTTAAATTGATTACATACATGGTTAAAATAGGTTCAGGTTTTTAGCATAACCTCAGATAACAGGTGTATTTAAAAAAAATGGGTCCGGCAACCAGATTCTCGAGACATGCGTAGGTTTGAACGGACAAAACGAAGAAACCATGGACAATTAGTCAAACTGAACCGAATCAAACTAATCGGTTTTATGAGAAATAAGGTGAGACTAAGGACTTCAATTCCATTAGCACTGCAACACTCCCAAGACAGATTCTGATTGGTGGGATTGAAACTGCTCTCAAGTGCAGCCGCCACTAAATTCTAAACACAATCTGTACCAAAGTTTTCCTGTTAAAAGGTACAGGGAATTGGGTGATAAAACGTTCAAGAAAGCTATAAAGGAAAATCTACAGCCATAATCACCTGTTGGCAAAATGCCTTCCCTAATTTGCCCGAAAAGTCAGGTCATTCTGCTCAAGGGATTGTAGAAATCAAACAGCAATGAGATTTATGCTTAATGCACAGTAATGAATTCAAGAAAATGGGGCTTTTATTGTTTAGATACTCAAGTTTAAGCCGGTTCTGCTCACACTGGATTCCATTTGGGCCCAGAAGTGGGACCGTTACCCAAACTCGGGGATTGTAGACGGTTTTAAATCTGATACGTTAAAAAAAAGAAAATGTTTTGCAAACTGTCTTCCACTTGAGTGGAAGTGACCAAAACTGAATGCAGAATGACATTCGTGAACAGGAATGTAAATATTTAAGCAGACGTGAACACGTACGAACTGAAGAACACTGTAGCCCCGCCTGCCCTCACAGTGGCATACTTAACGCACCCTCAATAATCAAAAGATCAAAAAAGGGAAACAAAAGAGGCATTTAAGGCTGCAGCTTTAACGACATGTTTGCACATGTTCGATTTACGAGACGTTTTAATGCCGAAAAAAATCAACAATTTAGCTGAGCGTGTGCAGAAAACTTTTTTTTAGATTGCCAGCAACCTTCCCTGTTTAGCCTTCAAGTTAAAACCACCGTTTTCTTTAAGATGCTGTTAGGTGAAATTATAAAACTTAAAAAAAAATACTTTCCTTTCAGAGTGGTATTATATTATTCGATGGCGATACTTAACTTTTATTTCAACACAGGGAGAAATATTTGAATAGACAGGCATGTCTGCCCAAAGAAAAGCTGTCCAATACATTTCAGGCAACCTTTACGTCCAGATAGGCAGAGAGAGTTTTTTTCTAGAAGGAACGCGGATATTTCACGCATCTGGATCTGAGGCTAATCAGTCAACTACCTGAGATTTAAGACTAAGCCCTGTTCCTGGTTGTTCCAGCCCTTTTTTCCGGATCACTCAAGCTGTTCACTTTATACCGTCCAAGGTTGGCATGAAAGGATATTTATTTCTGTGAATTCATGAAAGGAAACCACAGCCTTGTTCTATAATAACCCGTAAGACATTTTTTTTTAAAAAACACTTGTGAAATATCGTGTGTAAAAGCGCGCGAGCAGCCGCCGTTCCTGGGTCCCCAGACGCAATCGGCCGTAAGCAGGCCGGCGCCCAGGCTCAGGCACGTGATCCGGCTCCCGACGGGGGAAGTCGTTAGCTGAGCCTCGCAGAGACCCTCAGGGGGCCCTAATGCCAGAGATGACAGACACCGCCGCCCCCCCCCCCCTTCGACCCCCAAACCCCCCCCCCACCCCGTGGCTGTAATTGCATGCAGGACACCCGCGTTTCCGAAGCCCCAGAAAGGACCTTCTCGCCCTCTGTGCGAGCGTCCCTCAGGAGCCTGCGTCCGAGGTGTCAAAACGTTCCGACGCACCTAAATTGAATCCTAAATTGTCAGTTGGCACTAGCGGCTCGCACCTCACGGGCGAGAGACAGGTGGAGACGGGGGGGGGGTCTGTCCCGAGGCTCTTCGGCGTCGCCTGTCAGCCCGGAACGTTCCGGAGTGACAGAATAAGCACGCCGTCTCCCGCTAGGCCTCGGCAGCCCGAGTCAAACAAGGATGAGCGCTGACAAGAAAAAAAAAAGGGAAAAAAAGAAAATTGGGCGCAGGCTCCCAGAGGGAAATCAAAAGCGCATCCCTCCGTCTGTTCGTTACGATTACCTTCCTTCCGCCCATAAACTGCCGCTGCAAGGCCTCGGTTTGCCGGGGCACGAAGACGATGACACGGCATGTTTTCGTCTCGTTTGTGCCCTGCTGACCCGTGAGTTTGGTAAACTGTCTCTACTCAAATGCAAACAGCGAGTTTATTACACTTACCGCGAAGGAAAACATCTGTTTCAGACTCCTCAGGTTTAAAAACCCAGTACTCCAGCTGAGAAAAACAATTCCAGGCTTTTTCGTCGGGTCATGGAAGGGTAACTTCGCCCTCGATTCCAAATACAACATGCTCGTCCTTACTTTAAGTATATCAGACATGCACACTGAAAATGATTTTGTTTTTAATGACTAAGAAAACAAACAAACTGAAAGCAGTAGCTTAACCCAGGTAAAAAGCCTTGAATATTTCGTGCCTCCTCTCCTTGGTGGATGTGACACCTGCCATTTTGTAAATCACACTGTTATCCTTTATCCATCCTTATAGGAACGCACTCGACAGATCATATCTAAGTCATTACTGGTGGGACACCTGCTTAGAGGAAGAACGCAGAGCACGTCAGCATCGTCGCCCGTGCGCCCAAGACCCAGACAAAGTGTAAAACAGATTACATGGCGCCCTCTGCAAAATATGACGCAGGGTGAGCGGGAGAGTGAGGCGGCTGTAAGAGGGCCCACAACCAGTACAATGCCGTGAACCTGAAGCCCGGTTTATTTTCTAACGAAACAAAATGGCGCACCAATTCACATATCCTCTTGAGACCCCGGCAGAAAAAAAAGTTAAAAGCGTTTTCATTTTTATAAATAAATTACAGGTGTCTTCGATGCCAAAAATGTTAGGGAAAATATTATTATTTTTATCGAATGTAGGTTTCAGCATGGTAGAATAAATGGTTCTCGAGATTAAGACCAGAGACTCATAAAAACGTACACACACACACACACACGCACACTCACCTCCGTTCTTGCCGATCTGCCTGAAGCTCCTCCAGAAGACGCGGATGAAGGAGGCCCTGTTGTGGGCCGTGGCCTTGACGTAAGCGAACTCTCTGAACAGGACGTGGTTCCCGCTCCTCACGCTGCCGAAGCTGCCCAAAAACAGCGGAAATGGCGTCGCATCCTTCATAAATGCACATCCAGATCCAGCTGCAGTTTAAACCTCATATTTAAACCTTCAAGGTGTAAGCTCACAAATATGTGATCAGAATGTTCTTAACTATACAATGGAGTTCTATAACACTAACTTAGAATGTTGAAAAAACATTTCAAAAAAACCTACTCAGAACACCCAGACCAAAAAACTGCATTACAACTGGAACAGGAATCTTTATTTCACAGATTCTGATAGCCGTTTCAGTTTGAATGCAGCTCTGTGGTCTTTAGATAAAAACTCCAGCTAAGCAGGCGGCAGTTGACCCTCCAGGTCTCCGCATGCAAACAAAATAAATCTTTCCGCCAGTGATTTGTTGCAAGTTTCCCCTCGAGTTAATTATCGCAAACAACATGGTTTACACGAGTTACTTCACCGTCAAATTTCCCGTGCTTGTTTACAAAACGGGAAGCGACAGAAGGTTCAAAATCAACCACCACTGCGCAAATCACGTTTGGGAGCCCTCGCAATCTCTCCAGTTCATAAGAAGCAGCGGCCGCTCAGGCCGGCTTATTTTCCCGAACGGCGGCAGGGGGGCTCGCCGAGCGCGTTGAATTTCTGAGGGCTCTTCTCCGGTGGTAGGGAAACGCGCGGCGTCCGCGCTCCACAATCAATACCGCATTCAGAGCGGGCCCGCTTCTCTGATTGTCCCCTTTTCAGAACCTTCGGAGAAAAAACCGGCGGGAACCATTACCGCGAAATTGTCCGCTCGCACCCGGCAATCGGGGAGAGGCTTCTTAAAGAGTCGCCGGCAGCAGAGACGCGCGGCGGGACGGCGGCATTCACGGCTCGCCGCCAAAGTGGCCGTTAATAGGCCCCCAGATAACGAGCGCGGGGGGGGGGGGGCGGGGAGGGTGTGGGGGGTGGGCCATCGCGGCGCTCGGCGGTTTTATGCCTGGTAGTTATTCTTGCCGGCGGAGTCTGTGTGGAACGGAGCGGGCGAACCGCGTCAGCACTAACCTTGTAATGGCGCGCATTTACTCCTGACTGCTGCTCGATTTATTCGCTTCTCCCTTCCCGCGTAGCGCGTACGGCAATGGTTCTCTTCTTGTCAAGCGTTTGACATTATTTGACGGCATTAAAAAGATTTTTTTTTTTTATTTGCTTTTGCACGCGTGTGTGTGGTGTGTGTGTGTGGTGCCTATGTGTGTGTGTGGTGCGGTGCATGTGTGCATGTTTACAAGTATTTGCCTCGCTGAATGATCCAGACATCACAGCGCTTACAGGCACAGCATTATTTAGACAGCAGGGGAGATTTGGGGGATGATTACTTGTGCCTTCTGTTGCAGGTTTTTTTTTTTTTGTTGTTGCCATTTCCCCCTCATTTTCTCCCTAATTTAGTCGTTATCCCGATTCCCCGTGTGGACCACCTACAGTCCTGGTCGATGCACTATGCTCTGTTGGTCTGGGGAGGGTGTAGACTGCACATGCCTCCTCCGATACACGTGGAGTCACTTATTTTCACCTGACAGCGAGGAGTTTCACTGGGAGAGTGTAACGTGCGCGGAGGTTCACGCTATCTCCCCCGGATCCCCTCCCCGCTGAACAGGCGCCCCGACCAACCAGTAGGAGTCGCTAATGCAACGATCAGGACTCATACCCATACCCTCACTCATACCCTCACCGGCTTCTCACGCACCTCGTAGGAACGTCTGACCAAGCCGGAAGTACCGCTGCCGGGGATTGAACCTGGGTCTCTGTGGTGGTAGGCGAGTGCTTATACCTCTACACTACTCAGACAGCCCTTCCGTTGCAGGTTTTATAGGCACGTTAAAGTAACGTGCCTTTAAAAGCAGAGGGGGGTCCTGTTCAGTGACTTGCTTTACCGCCATTTACGGTGCCGTGTGTCCCCACGCCGCGGGGCACAGCGTTCCCTCCCAAAGACGGTCGAAACGACACGGAGTCCAATCTGACCCCATTACTTTGAGTTTAACCCCCCGGCAGCTCACGCTTTGAGCAAATAACCTGAAGGACGGGCTGTGCCCATTTCCGTGTGAACAGGTAAATATCACCTCTTCGCCTTTCCTGCAGGAAGCAGAGCTGGGGAAGGGTGGCTCTCCGGGAGAAAGACAGAGGGGCCTTTAATAATTCATACTCCAGGCCTGTTCTGCTTTAAGCCCAGAGACCTGTTCTTTCCTCCTACGTGTCCCTTTGCTTTCGTGACTATGGGACACCCAAATCTGAGGGCAGCCCAGCTCCGAAACGCCAACGTCCAATCACGAGAGGCCCTGACAGCAGACATGCTTAACACTGTGGCTTTTAGTGCTCTTTAACACCACCTCCCGAAATTAAATTGGCTGGAATTCAAGCAACATTTCTCACTGAGTTTGGCAAAAATTTTATTTTTTTCTTCACAGTTTGCCAACTCACAAAGCTGGGCTTGTGAAGAAAGTGTTACCGTTGTGTTCACTTGCACCTCAAGGACAAATTTTGATTGAACACAGGCCAATGACAGAGAGTGTAGGAGCTGATGGAAGCAATTATCCCCCTTCAACAGGAAAGAACCCCTCACCCCCCCCCCCCCCCACCCCCAAAAGTTGGAGAGTTTGTGCAATGATTCAGCCAGGAGCTGGAGACAGTACATCGTGGGTCGGGATGCTGGTTCACAGCCAGATATTGCGGGAAGTGTCGACCGGAGCATTGCTTTGTGCCTTTCACTCGTACCGTTGCTGAAACGCACCATTACCCCATCTCACCTTGGTGTAGGGTTGCCAGATTTACAATTTGTCAACACCGTGCACATTAGCACAAAGGCAACATAGGGTAGCTTGAAGCTTGATCATGAAGCAGGGGGGTGGGAGTGGGGATGGTCGGGGTGCTGTCAGAACTCTTTGCGAATCGGGGGGGTGGGGGTAGTGAGTTAGAGGGCAACGTGTGTGTCTGATGGAACGGATACTAACCCCCAGTCGGCTGAGAGGGTGCAGTGCTTTGCTTTTTGCATTGGCCATTCGAGCTGGAAGTGCAGTTCCCTTCAGGATGCCAGATTTACAGGCCTGTCCAAAGTGCCGGACGGTTTTATGACATTCAGGGGGTCGTTTCCTGCGAAAAATCCATAAAGCTCCTTTAATCGCTCCACAATATCACGCCTCGCGAGCCGTCCGGGCGTTCGAGGGGCACTTTCGCCGCACAAACGCAGTCGTTAAGTCGGCAGCCTGCCACCCGAAACAGGATTTTACAGGTTCGGTTCCTTAGCGACGCGGTCGTCTTAACACACAGGCGCCAAGCGCCGGCGTTGCACGCGTCCGCGACCAGCAACCGGTTCGGTTTACGCCGGAGAAGGCCGCAAGTGGCGGAGAGTCCAGGGGACAGAAAGTAGAAGTCCTGCCGTGTCTTTCTTCCACCCATGAACTCAGCCCAGCCCAGATTTCACTAATTAGTTCTACCTGACTGAAGAATTGTACTATTAGCTCACAGATCCAGGTGACTGGAACGAATTACCAAGACGGACTTTTACTCTCTGAACCAGGATTCTGGTCAAAGGGAATGCGATTGGTTGGAAAAACCAACCACAGGCTGCATCATGGCAGCTTTGATCCCAGAGGAATTGACTAACAGACTGAATATTCTGTGCCACAGATGTAGCACTGTGTTTGTTTTGGTTTCAGTTTTTCTCCACACCTCTCAAAATTTCTGTTTACGTGAGCGACAGAGCCGAAACTTAATTACGCCAAACAAAGGATCCGGTTTCAAAACCACCTCTTCGGCAGCATGCGTTTACCCAGCCTGGCGTTTCAGAAGTTAAATAAATGAATAAACCCCATAGCTTTTTCACAGCGGAACGGTCTGGCCATCGTTTGGACAGAGCGACTGGTGTCTCGGCGTTCGCCTGTGTAATGGTGGTCTTCCGAGGACGGGCACGGACCCGGAAATACGCCGACACGGCCGGATGGGCGCGCGCGATCAAGGCCTCCCCTACATTAAAGCCCAGCCCTCTCTCCCGAGAGCCTCCAGCAGGGCCCAACCCAACCCCGCTCAGCTCCAATCCAAGTGACGCAGCCAACTTCTGTTCCAGCTTCATCGATTTAAATTATTCCTTTTTTGTTTCCTCCTTCCCTTTGCGTTCATGGTGCAGAGCGGTAAAAGTCGCCCCCCCTCCCCAAACACCCTTTGATCAAACGTGTCCAGCAGCGCACGGTAACCTAACCTTCAGAATGAGGGCCTCATCAGGACTGGCTCCAGGGTTCCCTGTCCCACCTGCCCAGACGAAAAGCCTTTCAGAGCGTCCACACGATACGGACACGGACACCCGGCGTCATTGTGCCGAGGAATTCGCTTTTCACTCTCGACGAGGCTCCCGGTGTCACACGCTGACGGGAGGTCCCGTAAAGAGACGGGCGAATTAGCCGAGGCGAGGTTACAGCTCCATCCAGTTCAGCTAAAAAATTTTTTAAAAACTAGCCCGAGGCTAACGGCAACGCAAGACGCTAGCGAAACGAACGCCCTAAGCAGTGTAACGTGAGATAGGCTGGTGCCTTGCGTCTGATCACCAGCGTTC
The DNA here is from genome assembly GCA_039654925.1 of Anguilla pacifica. Classification (NCBI taxonomy): domain Eukaryota; kingdom Metazoa; phylum Chordata; class Actinopteri; order Anguilliformes; family Anguillidae; genus Anguilla; species Anguilla pacifica. Next base: position 12,145,476 of record CM077299.1, read on the forward strand.
TGTTCATAACCTCTCGCGCTCGTACACGTAATCGATACAAACACTCTCATTCCAACTGCATTCAAATGAATGAACAGAGATCTTTAAGGCCTTGGGGAACTTATATAGTGTTTTTGTTTTCTCTCAGCAGAGATGTTTTTATTCTTATTTATTTTATTCTTTATATTTTTTTATCTTTTATTTTTATTGTCTTTGTCTTCCTTCTCTGTGTGTATGTTCTCTTTCATGGTTTTATGCTGCAACCAAATTGCCCCATGGGGATTATAATGAAAAACTGCACTGAATTACAACTCACTACAGTATATCCAGAATTTCACTTACACAAATGCAGGCTTGTGGCAATTTCTACCAATGAGTGATTCTGACTTTAAACAGAATTTAATCTTGGGCCACAACAATTAATTGAGATAATTTATAACAAAACAATCAATGGTGATTTCATGGTGATTCATTGCTTTAATTTGAAAATCCTAATAATTTCTCAAAGTGTCCAGCCAGGAACAAATGCTGCCGATCACTTTTGATCACTACTGCAGATAAACGGGTTCCTTGCCATCCATCCATTATCTATACCCGCTTATTCCTGGTCAGGGTCATGGGGAGGGGAGGCTGGAGCCTATCCCAGCATGCATTAGGCGAGAGGCAGGAATACACCCTGGACAGGTCACCAGTCCATAACAGGGCACACACACCTTTCATTCACACCCTCATACCTATGGGCAATGTAGAGTCTCTAATTAGCCTAACCTGCATGTCTCTGTACTGTGGGAGCAAACCAGAGTACCCGGAGGAAATCCACACAGACGCGAGTAGAACATGCTCCACACAGAAAGGCCCTCAGTTGGGATTCAAACTTTGTACTTTCTTGTTGTGAGGAGGGAGTGCTATTCTTGGGTTACTTTTTCAGAACACAATTGTTTGCTTTAAATATTTGGGGTTGGGTGGGCATCTAATAGAAGTAACTTCACAATGAAAGTCAGTATAACAAATTGTTTGTGAGACGGCAAGGTTGTATTGTCCTGATCCGTTATTCAACCACCAGCGTGTTCTGTCAGAAATTGTCAGGCCAGGTGAGCTAGTATACTCTCATCCATGCATCGACAGTAACGACAGATTCCGTGACAGTGGGGGCCACAAATGCTTTGCCCGCGTTCCGCTGCATCTCCATGAAACCACGCCCCCTCAGGGCCTCGGCCCTGCCCACATTCTGCTGCGTCACCTAAAGCCCCGCCCACGTTCCGCTGCGTCTCCTGAAGCCACGCCCCCTCAGGGCCGTCCCCGTTTCCTCCTTCGGCTGCAGCGCGGCATAAAACGCACCCTGGCCGTCGCTCAGATCGACGGGGTCTTTTGTAAACGCAGCCTGATTGCCCGGGAGTTACGGCGCATCTGTAAGCATTACACTGCGCTGAGGGGGGTAACTGACGAGCGATTGGGAAATGGAGAACGAGAGACGGCCTACCAAGTTAAACAAACATAGCTGCCACGCGTGATTACGTTACATACAGCAGCTGCGTTATGTATAACCTGCTAGGCAGATGCTCTCGTCCGTAAGCATACGTAGTAGCTTGCTTTCTCTACATCCATTTCTCCATTTGTGTATAAAAATAATTCTGGGTCAAGGCGATGGCAGCTGTGTCCCATCTGGGATTCAAACCTGCAACCTTCTAGTCAACATCTTACTAGTCCCAGTTCTGCACTGCCACATCATCGCCGACACTGCTTCAAAATACCCATTTAACCCTTTCAAGTGTAAGGCCACAAATATGCGATTAGAATGCTCTTGACTGAACATTCCAGAGCTGATCACTACTGGTAACCGAAAGCAATGGAGTTCTAGAACACCCATGAAAAACACTGCAAAAAACCTACTCTTCAAAAAGTTAAAAGTGCCCAGGAGGACTTCGACATTAAATATCTCTCGGATTGTCCCATTTGAAAAATCACACTCATACATCTTGGGGGTTTCAATATGGCAAACAGGTGCAAGTAAACCCAGCAGGACGTTGTGCTGAGGTGTATTTCCTAATTACTGGCCGGCGACTGATACCAGGAAAACGTTTTCACCGCGTCAGCTCCCAGGGGGCTTCATTTTATGCTGCGATTCCATTTCCTGATAACAAATATATATGTTATTTAGCGTGAAAAAAATGATTTTTAGCCTAGGGATTCTCTTGCGGCCGGAGCGAGTGTCTGGAACACAGGACCCCTGTCCCCTGGCCTCAGAGGTCCGGAGCTCTTCTAACGGGGAGCCAGGCCCCAGCCAAGTTTCGAAAGCTCAGCAGGCGGGCTTTATCACAACGCGACACAAACCGCTTTCACGCGGGGCGGCCTCCGTGCTAGACCCCGCTGAGGACGGTAAAACCCTCTCTGAAGAGAGGCATTAGGGCACAAAGGGATGCCGTTACCGATTTTAACCACATGGTCGACCGTTTTAGTCCTGGCGACGTTATTCAAACGAGAAGGGGGGGGGGAAGGGGAATAACTTCCAAAAACATTCTCCACCTGGTCCCGTGGAAATGTTTGCAGGTTCTGACCTTTTGACTCGTTTTGCCTGTGTTATTCTCCGACCGGTAACAGCAAACAGGTGACCAACACGTGTGGGACTGTGAGATTTTACACACGGTTTAGCACGTGTGTTTATGCTACAATCAGACCGACTCAATGTTTCCATCTCATTTAGGAGTACGAAGTAAGCTTTGCCATTTGCTACCCTCCTCTAACTAATACCAAGACAAGGTTCGGGCCCAGTTCAGTTTGGGTACAATTTTCAGTGAGCTGACTGAGTGAACTTCCGACTGAAGAGAACCTTCTAGAACTGTACGTGTAAAATAACTAAAATGAGTAATAAAATAAAATAATAAATGTTTGTGAATTGCAGTTGGGTGAGCATAACGCACCTGTGTGTTTCATCTAAAGAACTAGGCCATTTTAATGACGGTCGAAGGAGAAAATACAAAATAGGCTCAACGCATCGCATAGGATCCTTGTGGAACTGTGGAAGCGACAAATCAGAATCCTCGAAGCATCTTGGACCGCCACCACCGACTGGACTAGTTTATTACACCACCACTTTAGTCTGGAGGATTTATTTGAAGCTGAGCTGCGTTGAAATCAACCTTGCCTTTTCACCTCAGGCTATCTTCCCTAGTCTACAAGAAGCTGACAACTAGACCTAAACAACTAATCCCATCAGAAACAATATATAAAAGTTGCACTTGCAAATCCTCAGAGAAACTCTTAACGTTTGTTTGAGGTTTTTTTGAGGCAGGTCTGACACTCGAACAGAGACTGGGGAAACGGTGAAATTACAGCTGTGTCCAAAGCTCTTCATCCAAGTGATATTCTAATCTGTGGGGTCTGCGGTTCTGATTCCCCTGACGAGCGTAACGCCGTGGAAACCGCCCAAGTCCCCAAACGCAAACGTAAGTGAACGCTCACTGTGGCACAGGGCCAGTGCTGAGAGCAGCGGGAGAGCGGCGGGATTGCTGTTCACACAAACGGCTGCTCTCCCGGCACCTCGGCACCTCTACTCCACAACTCACACGGCACTTACGCTTACATCCTCCTGATCCCTGGCAATTCATTTTGTCCCCTGTAGTGGACAGGAGTCTCTAGTCTTAATCTCAAGAACCATATGTTCTACTCTGCTGAAACCTACAGTACAAGGATCAATAAATAAATAAATGATATTTTTTAGACTGTTTTCACTGCAACATGTATTTGTCTTTCAAAACACTTAAAAAACTTGTACTTAATCTTTTTATGCTAGGTCTCACAATATATTAATATTATTATTTGAGAAATATTTAAGTAATATACATGTTTGATGTAACTTTTTTTCTCCAATATGATTTCTCCAACAAAAGGAAGCAACAACTTTGCATTACCCATAGCCCAAAATTTCACCTTTCCACATTGTGAAAAAAACATCTACTTAACCTAATGAATAAAAAATATATACCTTAGTGTGAGTGTGTCTGTTCAGTGAGGCTTTCAGTGAAAACACCCAAAGCAAAACAGCTGTGGCAGCAGGTTAGAGGCAGTGCAAGCCTGGCCATAGAGTACACAGTTTTTTCCGCATGACTCACTCAAGCTTTGGCCTAATCAAGTTCAGTCCAATTTGGCCTAATCACTGATCCAATCAAGTAACTGGTGAACTGAAGGGAACAAAAACCAAACGGCTACAAGGGCTGCTCGAGACCGGATCTGGCCAACCTTTGTGCATACGAGAGATGTAATTACTGTATTCACATATGATGCTAAAATTCTAACCAATCAGCTTGTGAGACATCGCCTTGGTGTGAGGCATTTAGTTTGGTTTTGCGTCGGTTAAAGGCTGAACATCTTCCACCGTCAACGTACGTGACGCAGAACTGAACCGCAGCGTGCGAGAGTGCCTCGTAAGAATCTTTCCATCTCTTATCCACCTGAAAAGAATGGAGGAATCTCAACCATATTAAGGCTGGGCCAGTGTGATGCTGTTCCTGTAGGTCACCTTTTAATCCAACAAAAACCAATGCCATATGCTGGAAACTGCAAGACCAGTAGCCTAATTAGCGGGAAATAACAAACATACCCTTGTAAAAAGTAATTAGTCTTTACTGCCACTTGGTAGATGCTCACTCATAGAGCAACTTACAATGTAAACGCAAATACAAAGATCAGGGGTCGAAGTGCACTACTTGCACCAAATCAGTTGTTAAGGCTGTTAAAATTGCTAGGGGAGTTCACAATCCAGGAGCCGAGGTCCAAAGTCCAAAGAGAAGGGCCTACAGTTTGTGTTGGAAGATGGCCAAAGTCTCCCTGAATAATTACTTAATCCCTGAATAGCAGGCCTACAAAAAAGAAAATCCGCAGTATTTGAGCAAACGTTCAAACACCCGTTTTATCTGACATGGATATTTGTACTTTTAAAGCAGAGCACCGGCATTAGTCAAACTACAGGGCATTTTCCTGTTGATGGATTTGCTGGAGGATCTCACCTGAAGCTCATCTCTTCCCCTCATCACACATTTTCTCCTGTAATTGCGTTCCGTGCAGCAAGCGGGTGACCAGCTGAATCCTAAATGGCGTGCATAGAAACTGCTCTTAAACACACCGACCAACAGTAGCCTACACTGACGGTCCTCCACCTCCATCTCTGATTCGCTGTGAAAGCAGCAAGCACCAGATTTAGAGCCAAACTCCTCACATCCTCAGTTTTGTAGACGGTGTACACAATAAAATATCCAGCGTTAAATCAATTCGTTCACAGTACACATCACCCCTACTGAACTCATATGTATTCTATTAGAGTTGAATTAACACTGGGCATTTTCCTGTGTAAGTGTGTGGTACAGTTCGGTGGCTGCAAGTCAAAGCTGGTTCCCCTTGCACAATGAAACTCTGGAACTAGACTTATTTGGGTGCGACCCTGTCCTGGAGATGTGTAATGTCGGGGAGAGTCGGTAATTGGAGCAGGCTGTTTTGAAAAGGACCGTTAATTTTAATTTCCCCTTCCAGACATTGTAATTCAGCATAATGCTGTGGCCTCCTGGTTTTAAAGTTCACCGACCGTAGAAAGCCCTACCCTTCAGAACGTCGACAACCTTTTAGTCGAACGCTTTAATCGAAACCCGCGGACTGTGTGGGAAACCGCGGCAAAGGCACGACTATGCATTCCTGTCTTTTATTTCTCGAAAAAGGGTAAGGGGGTGATACGCCTCCCGGTCGTTTTTGTTTTTCCTCTCGGTGAAGAACGCAGCGCATTCCCATTCCAGGCTGAGGGGCGGAATTAAGACCTAGCGCACGGACGGAGATTACGTCCGAAGCTGAGGGGATCTGAGCGCGGGCTGCTTAAGGCTTCGCGGCTAACGGGAGTGTAATTCACCGCTTGCAGGTGCATTGGTTTAGCGTAAGCTACCCAAGTGGCGTGAGATATGGAAACGGCTACGCGGGACAGGCAGCACTTCAGGCGCACGGAAAATGATTTGGTCGCTGATATCTGACTCGATACTCCGGCTCAGCTTTGGGGCTTTGGGATGACTGACGTCCTGGAATCAAATGATGCGGGTGCGTGCAGGTCTCGACAGACTCACGTAGAGAAGAGGGAAAAAAAAAAAAAAACCAAACAAAAAAAACTTGAAAGGATGTTGAGGCTACGACTCCACTTGGCAGAGAAATCCTGATCAAAGGCCAGGTCTCGGCTTTCAGAAATAGCAGAGAAACCTTTTAATTGTACCTGGTAATCAATGTTTTTAACACGTTAATCAGGTCTTGTTAATCAGGCACATTCAGCTAGTCGTCTGAGCATGCTGCATTATGAAGAAAGCAACCAACTTACTACTCGGCAAAGTATCGAACGATCCCAAACTGGACATACTCCTCCTTGTGGTCCAGCAGCTGGTTGACTGCATCCTCCAGGTAGAACAGCACGTTCTTCTCGGCTGGTGGGGAGAAGCAGTAAAGAGGAGGGGATCAGTGATGCCATTTCCAGTCACCGTGTCTCCACGGTTTATCCAGGCTGGTGAGACTTCATGGACTTCAGTTCTAACATCTTTTTGGTACTGAAGGCCCTTTCATTCAATCCACCAAAAAGAACGACACGTCATACCAGAATTACACCTGTCCAGAGGGAAAAGGCTGTCGACGTTACTTAGTGCTCAGAGCAATGGAATGGAAACTGGTTTTACAAAGACGGAAAGCTAAGAGTCGAAACGACTTAAAACGCAAATACACCAGCATCCCCTGAGGACACACTTTCTCAGCCGGCTCGTACTGAAAACAGCCTTTTTTTACGGTGAGCCGAGGTAAAATATCACAGTCTTCCTGAGTCAAGAGACTTCCACAGTCTGCTTCACAGATATTTTTCAACAGTGTGAAGAAACGGCAGTTTGCAACGTGCCACGGTGATGACAAACATGAAAGGAAAAGCTGGTTTAACTTTCACTTTGGAAATGTGTTTAGTATTATGCTAGGAGTAGTTTACAGACTCACTTTTAAAATGACAGGCTGGTTTGTTATTTCACCGATGAGAGAGGAGGACGGAAGAGGCCCACTGGTTTATCTGATATAAGGCACCATAATATGATGGTCTTCCCAGACCTGGATAGCTCATGGAGTCTCAATTTATCCTCCTTTCTGTCTCATGAAGTGTAATGTTCCCGTCCAATTCCATTAAGCAAATGGTCATGCGCTTGATTCTATGAACCCCAAAAATAAATCCTTGATGAGAAAACCAGGTGGTACTTTTAGCCATGAAATACACTTTGGGACTTGACAAAAAGAACATTAAAATGTTCCATAAGAGTAAATGCTTTCCTGGTCTTTCATTGCCCGGTAAACAAACTATTCCAGGCTAACCATCAAAAATCAAAAGAGCTCTTTGATTACAATTTCTAAATACAGACCTTTGTTTATCGATCTCGAAGAGTTTGCAAAACAAAGCGGGAAAGCTAACGACACCTTAGACTAGATGAAAGGAAAATGTGAATGGTGCGTTTAGAGACGATTGTTCTGACTGCACCTGTATGTGTCCTCCATCAAAGCGAATGGTTGCAGGCCCACGGAAAGGAGCCGGGTCACCTTTGCGCGACAGGTGTTAACAGAAAAGAGAGCGAGAGCAGCAGGTCACAGGGTGGGAAGACAGAAATCCACCGAGCACCCGTTTGGAACAGGGCTGCGCGCCTCAAGCAACGCACGTCAGCGTAAAGTCCCCAATCGGGGGGACGATCCGTCACTAATGAGATAAATACACGGTGAATGGCAGGTGGAAGACACCCACAACAACCGCACTATTTAGAGTAACCTGGAGGAAAACAAGAAAGCCCCTCAAATAAGATTTTTCAAAAGGGTCAAAACATTATGTCATGTAGAAGCTCGAAAACCCGTCGCAGGCAGATGCACTAACAATGGGCGAGGATTGGGTTTGAGCGAAGCTACTGTTTCAATAAATCTTTCCTCACTTAGCTTAAGGGCGAAGTGTTTGATACTCTTCAATTGTGCAGTTTGGCAGATGGTGTGAAAGCTGTCCATGGTAAATAAGCAACAGGGGGTATTTCCAGAAGCTTCTGTGGATCACAGTTGTCGGCCTTTGCAGGCAGCCAGGCCTCCAACACCCAGTTCCTCCCCGACTTCATACTCTGTAATAACATGGCTCTCATTCCCCAAAAGGAAAAGCAAAGTTTTTTTTTCGAAAGGGCAGCTTTGGGCCAGAGCGATTCTCATTTCACGTCATCTCCAAATTTCTTGGGGGATCGTTTAATGATGGAGTCACCGCCCATTCCGTTGGAGTTTCCCCTACTTCTTCTGTGGTCTCTGCCTCCTTAAAAAGAATCTGATATGAAATCTTTGGCAGACGATCCAACTGCCTGTAGGGGCTCTGCCTTTCATACGACTTCACCTTTTGAAAACCAGCGAGAGAACTTAATCCGCTCCCTCTGGGGCAGAGAGAGGGCACGCAAACAAACCTGAGATCCAGGGGAATGAAAGCACGGACACCGGCTTTGAAAGCGATACGTCACTTTCGGGACGGGCCGGACTTACTGAGCAACATCAGTCACCTTCTCACAGGGGTGTCAGCGAGCGATTTCAAAATCGCCTCTCAGGGTCTCAAAAATCTTTACATTGCTACATGTGTACAGAGAAACCAACATACTTTCTCTGGGATGACTGGTAAACTGGTTCTGCGGCCTTACAAGTTAACATCAGCCTCAGACATGAAGGACTGCAACTTAAGTTCCCAAACAAAATGTACATCTGAGGTAGTTAAGTTCCACCAATAGTGTCACCATACAGTAATTTAATATGTTAAAGTAGAGTCCCATCATCAAGTTAAAGTAGAGTTCCACCATACAGCAATTTGATATGTTAAAGTAGAGTTCCATCATCAAGTTAAAGTAGAGTTCCACCATACAGTAATTTGATATGTTGAAGAGTTCCAGCATACAGTAATTTGATGTTAAGAGTTCCATCATCAAGTTAAAGTAGTGTTCCACCATACAGTAAATTTGATGTTTTTTAGCTTATAAATAGGCTGCAGACCTTTTGAAACAACACCTGAACATTCACACAGAAGCATGTTGACAATATCTGTATGTGCAATGTCATTGGTCGACCTCTATAAATAGAACTAAACGTTATCTGTAGCTGTGATCCATAAACAGCATCATCTGCTCCAGTTTGTAGATCAACTCGGAAATGATTAAGTGGTAAATCAGGGTAATTTGTATTAACTGTAAAATCTTCAGAGTTCAGAATCTTCACTGATTTCTGCTAAAGGGCCTAAATTGTCTGAAATATATACATTTACCTCAACTATTTTCAGAATGAGTCATGGCCAAGGAGTCACTAAGAATATGTAGTCCAAACTATTTGATTAATGGTGAGCTTAAACATCAGCAAATGAATGGCTATGTGCACTGCACACTGTGATAATGCTTTTTAAATGTGAATAATTCAGAGCCAAACTGTATAGTGAATTGAGGTACTAAAGCCAATTCTGCTCAGAACATGAAAGTCTGCCAAATATTTAATTTGATGAACAATTACTTAAATTAGCTGGCTATATCAAACCAAAAACTTTGAATTATTTGCTTATAAAAATAAAAACAATCTCAAAACATTTCTAACTCTTGCACAACATGAATGTGCAGTAATCAAGAGCACAACCAAGCTCAAGCCAGTCCTCAGGGGTGGACCACACATAACGTGACCTGGGCAACCACATTTCAAAGTAAGAGTTGGGCTCTGCTGGCATGTAAAAGAGGGTATTCTGTTTTCCAAAAAAGATTTGTTCGGTTATATCAGTTATGTTGGTTTCACGAAACTGGGCTAAGTATCGTGAGCTCCAAAAATGTAGGCCTAACACTTGATAACTAAAGGGCAAATAATTTAATGCACGGCGCATTGTGAATGTTTGCACTCATTCTTAAAATGTTATATTTTATGTATTTGCACAAAAAAGATAAATGGTACAAGCCTGGCAAGTGACACAAAGGCTGTAATCGCTTCAGAAACAAATAAATATGACCAGAGGAGCTGCCAGCTGCACTAGGTATTTCTCTTCAGGCTGTGTAACGATTAGCACTCTTTCTTTAGCAGATAAGGCAGCAGGGATCTACCAAAGGTCTTTTTTAAGGTCTGGAGTGGGCCTCGCGTTATCACTAAAAACTACAAAAAAGAGGATCTATCAATTTATTTCTGACTAGAAAATGGCAACGTGGCACCTCCTCTGCTATTCTGACAATTGGCAAAATTTTGGTAGCTGTGCCTTACCAAAGCTGCAGAAATGGCATATTGTTTAAAAACAATCAGCCATTTTAACAGGAAGCTGACCATGAAGTGACCTCAAATAGCTCCATTTGATGTCACTTCATGGCAGTGTAGTGTGGCAGTTAGGGACCTGTACAAATGTTAAAATGCAAATCTCTGAACATCTCACTGCCACAATTCTGACAGTTTCAATAAAAATACCGTAAGCCATTGTATAATGAAACATATTACGAGTCAAACAGTGTTACTAAAAACTCTGATACTACAACATATGAATAAGTGATAAAGTAGCTAGCCCTCAATGTACTGTTCACCATCTTATGCAGTAAAATGCACCAAGTTAAAATGCACTGGTCAAGACTTCACCTAGCCCTCAGTGGCTCAGAGTAATCACAACAGTTTGAGCATGGCAACATTAGCATTGCCTAATGCAGTGGTTCCCATCCGTGGTCCTGGGGAACTCCTGTGTATGCTGACGTTTTGTCCAACATTGATTGCAATTCCTTAAGTATAAAGAGACGTTAATTTATTTTAAATTGAAGCTTTAATGAGGATTGGTTTTTTCCACAGAAAGTGATATATAATGAATATACTATATTGACTTTTAATCAGATCAGCTAACGTTAATGCTTTAATTTTCTGCAGTGTGCTGTGGCAAATGGTTTCTTCTGAACGAGGTTATCGCTTCACTGATGGACGGACAGCTGAAACCAGTGAAGTCCTAAAAGCTCAATGTGTGGACAAATCGTCACTGAAGCTACACCTGCTTGGTATCAGACCAAACCAGTCAAAAAATCTGTCTCAGATTTATGGAATTTAAGACCATGCTTTCAGTAATCTTAATGTAAGTGATAGACAGGTTATAATGAAAACCAGCATAGAAACAACCCCTGACCTGATGTAAATGAACGTTGCCCTACCGCGATACCGCTTGCAATTACATACACAAAGGTAACCGTTTTCATATAGCTAGATCATTGTACACGTTTTATGTGGTTTATTAGTTTTATACATGTATCACCGTTCTACACTTTTCAGCTATATGTCGATTCTTGAGGAACTATTGTTGTTATCCACGACTGCTACCGAAGATGTTATTTTGTTCCTGTTGTGTATTTAGTCTAATATATGTTTAATCCAGCTATAAAGCCAGTAGCTATCTGAGCTGGGTAGCAAGATAGAAGTGTCTTATTCGTGACAGACTGAAAGGTCGGACTGACCTCCCTAACTTTACCTGAAAAGGCAAAAAAACTGTAGTCTAGCGACCTTTGCTACTGACGGAAAATGTGTAGTATTGGTCTAGCTAATATCTGTCCCTAGTTAAGTCGATGCAACATCTCCTAAGCAAGCGCAAAAAAAATCTCAGCGTAGCACCTTGAAAGATGTGACTAAATATTTGCATATTTTTCAAATTTTGTTTATCTAGCTAGTCTAGACTAGACTAGCTAACACCCTCTGACAAGCTGTATGCAGCCCCGACTCAAGCTAGCTACGTTTAGCTAGCAAGCGACGTTTATGAACATGGTATCTAGCTAGCAGGTGTGCAATAATAACATAGTCTACCATCTATTTACAGCGGTTGCATATATACACTGTATGTCCTGTAGTAGCTGCCTACATGCGAACTGTAAACAAACAATATACGGCTGACGTTAGCATATTATCTTTGATTTTCTCGTGTTTCCGCACGTACGCCTGCCAGAAAGGAATGGATGGGAAAATGTAACGTTACCCAGGTATTCGTCAACTGTTAACGTGAAGCGGTCGGCGTTCATTTTAATTTAACCAAGAAAAATGATTCAATGTTTTTGTGAATTAACAAGCACGCAAATCTGTTTAAAACTAGCTAATACATACAAAAATGCTAATACATTGGACTCTCGTCTGTTAGCTAACGCTAGCTACTGTACGTCTTCAGCGGCTTTTGGTTTCCATAACAGCAGCACAACCATCTCAAGCCAGATGTATCAATTTAAAGAACTCCCCTTGAACAATCGTCCGACTAACGAGTTCCTGTGTGCCGTACACATTTTTTCAATTTCTAGCTAGATAAATATTTTTTAAAAGAATATGTCCAGCTTATTTATGTGTGACATTGTTATACCACATTTAAGACACTGACATCAAAAATATCGGGCTATTCTGTTTTGGACATGGTCTCAGATAGACAATTAAAATATGTGGGGGTGTATGGATGATGTGAAAGACCTAGGTCGGCACATGAATATTTAAATAATTATCTTTAGATGCTATTTATTTTGTTGCTTTTTAAGTATTCGAAAATACACTATCCCAAAAGTGCTCTATATCTGGAGAATTAAAAAATCTCGAGAGGTGAAATACCTGTATTACAAGTATGCTAGCAGTACTCGCAAAATACCTTTGGTATCCCTAGATTGAATACTGTGTCCAAGAATGTTGGCTAGTGGGCAATGAAAGACAGTGTGTTTTGTTTATCCCTTTTCAATACTTAATATGAGACAAAGTGTAAAAGCCTGCTGATTAATATTTGCACATATAAAGGTCTGCTTATTTGCCAATACAGAATAAAATTGGCAGTGAAACCTGCTTTACCTCGAAGGTTAATAAGACATGCTTGGATGTTGTAATTAAAACATGAAATAAGGCCAATCAGTTTTGTGCTGGTTCTGTAATGTGGTTGTGAGTATATGAAAATGTTTATATGAAATCAAATGCCTTTTAATGATCAATACAAGTATTTAATTTTGATTTCAATTTCTTCAAATACATTGTAATATCCAACTATTTATGTTTACAATGCTTTTGTAAAATACTTTTTTAACATCAAAGGTGTGTTTTAAACTACTATGATTTGGTGTGCCACACTTCCAGGCCGCCTGTAAAATGTGGGTTTTTGAGCACAAAAACCCAGAAGCAAAACAAAGCAGTCAGAAATTCAAGCTTCTGTCTCAGACAGATTTTGAGCCACAGAAACCAATTTGCAGGTTCCATTTTCCATGCTCTGACAGAAAAGGAAAGAGGTAAAATGGAAGGAAAATAGAGCTAAACAAGACTCTGGGGTATAAAAACCTCAGGCTGCTGGTGCCAGATCAGCCTGATGGGTTCAGTGGCCCGATGTCAGCTAGTGCTCTGAGTGGGGAATGCCCCCTTCCTTCTGTCTGCCACGATACAGTGCTGTTCATTTCGCTCTCCTGTCCTAAAAACACCTACATTCATACACCTGTGAATCCCACTTTTGACATATAGCATTTATAGGGATATCATATCTGAACAAATATTAACCCCTTGAAGAGTAGGTTTTTTGAAATGCTTTAAAAAAATTCCAAGTCAGTGTCCGAGAACTCCATTGCTGTCAGTGACCAGTAGTGATTGTTTCACCAGCATTAGAATGCTCAGTCATAAACATTCTAATGACATATTTGTTATCTTACACCTTACAGCATTAAATGGTGAGCTATAAGAACTCTTCAGTGCTGAACCAGCTGGTGTGTGCCTCTTCCATGGCTTTGGTGCAGAATTTGGGTAAATGTATTCCAATAGGTTTCAGTGGGGCTACATGGCGATATCTTCAGTGTAAAATAATCTCTAGCACTTTAACTGTAATAGAATCCCATTTTGACTCTGCTCGAGTTTAATTAACACTAGTAATTTTGCACTAAGAGATTTGCGGTACCATAGTTTGAGGGGAAAACAATTATTTACCAAGAGCAGCCCCTACGCGTTTGAAAGGAAATTGAATAGGAAGGCTTAAAGTACCTCCAGAAGCCCTTGCGCTAAATGATTTAGATCGTCAAGAGTTTGTCTTGGGATACTTTGAGGGGGTCTCTCCACAAGCAAAGTCCAAACCGAGTTTACCCTGGCCAAAGCAACACAATCCTACACTCCTCAAGACGAATTAGTGCACACTCAGGAAACATTGTTAGGCTGCTGGTCTGAAACTGATACTTATTTAACAAACTTGATATTCATCCCTGTAATTCAGGCATAGCAGCCCAGTTCTGAGGGATCCATCCATTTAATCTGTCCTCATAAACCATAGCATTCAGGTCAACCCACCAAGATCAATTGATCAATTTATACAATAGGATTGTTATATATATATATATATATATATATATATATATATATATATATATATATATATATATTGGTGCCCAATGTGGGGCCACATATATCCAATTCCCACCTGAATGTGGAATGGCCATTAATATGTGACTGCAAGGTGCATTCTTACGCAGTGCACACTGCCAACTCCAGAGAGTAGATATTCGTGGTCCTCCTTCAAAACACTACTACTTTTTTTCATACTGTAAACTACAGCTAAGCTTGCATAGAGTGGAGTTGGAGGAAGAGCTTTTATATGTGGCTTTGACATGTAGTCTACGGGTACCCTAGTTCAGCAGTGGGGGTCACTAGAGAGCAATGAAATGCAGCCCTGGGTGACGCCATTGCCAATTGCGCGTCGCCCTATGGAGCTACTGGCCACAGTCAGCACTGGCACGTTCCACATTCGATCCAAGGCCCTGAAGCTCATCCATTCACCGCAATGTAGCGCCTTAACCAAATGAGCCATCCAGCAGCCCCCATTGGATTATTTTTAATGAAACTCTGAAATGCCGTCCAAAACGGTCATTTTTTATATCATATTCAAAGAATGAGCATCCTTCCAGACATGAGTTTTAGTTTGAGAGAGGTGATCATGTTCAGATCCACACTAACATGTTAACCAGCAGCAACATTACAGACAGGTGTTTGAGTTATTGAAATGAGTAACTTTTCAATAAATAATGTGTAAAGGCAACAGTATACAGATATAAACTTTCTCAGAAGATAAAGTGGAAGTTAACAGATAAGGCTTTAGAAATATTAGTAATTTCTACACATTTCTAAGACACCCAGCTAAGCAGACACAATGCACCATGCTTAGTCTGTTGCCAGCACTGGGCCTGTTTGTACAGCAAGAAAGAGTTATGAGCTTTTCATCTGATGATTGATCATACTTATTAACTGTTGTCTTTGATTTCCGTCTAACAATGAAAGTGAGTTTTCATGGGATGGCAAGTCTTTATTTCATATCCTGAGACAAAGTCGCTCAGAGACGCCAGTGTACCTTCACTCATGAATCACCCCACAGTGGTTGGGCATGCATGATGGGAATGTTGTCCTAAATTTGGTCTGTTTCTACAGTGGGGCATAGCTGACTGATTTGAAAGCTATTTAATTACTTTTTGCACATGATCGGGCTTCGTAATATTCCCTTTGTGGTTTTAATAATGACACATTTCTTCCTGGATGGCGCCAGACAGTTTAAAATCAGCCCTCCCAATGTTGTTATTGCCAAAATATTTTATAATAATAAAGTAATTCTTCATACTAAACCATATTCAAACAATTGTGGGATTTCAGCTGCAGTGATCTTTCTATATGAAGAGACCATATGAAAAAAAGGAAAAGAAAAACCATGAATGTTGGAATCTCCTGTCGAACCTTATTTGAGTGTAACAATCTTATTTCAAAGACATCAGATTTGTTTAGAGATCTTGAGTGTAGGAGAAGTGTCTTGACAGCAACAAATCTTGCCTTTGCTGTCCACCAGTCAAATCATGTGTTGAGTTCTGTCTGTAACAAATGTGTTTACAAGTGCAGATATCAATACCCCAATTTTCACTCTAGCCACTTCTGCATTGGCCCCTTAATTCAACAAATGGGACTTAAACGTCTGGAGGCAGGCAGCTATATTTTTCTTATTACTTTGTATTAATATGACTTTAGCCAGAGCCCCTGTTTTGGGAAATACTGTAATGTTGCTTTCCAGGTTTAAGTTAAAATGGTCTATATACAGAGAGGTTCATTTGTGCTTATTCAGAGCCAAATGGATTTCATTAAGGTAAGATGTCATCTGCAGGCATAACCTTTTGGGGAAGGATCAGATTCACAGTAAGCAATGGCTCTTGCAGTGCATTCATTCATTGGCCTGTGGGAAGAGAGCACTGTGCTTTCCTCATGTATTTATAAAACACAAGTCAGTTTCTTCTCTTGCTTCTTCAAACTAATACAAATATCTAACCCCTTAATTGGCACACCCACAGAAAAAAAGAATCAATTCACAAATGGTTTGATGGAAAAACATGATTGTCATAAATATTCATTCTCTTGTTGTGAGTGTATTGATTTTTTTTTCTTTCAAATCAGTATAAAGAAGATTTGTATGATTAAATCAGCAGTATACCTTCAACCGATGTCAAAAACTGCCTGATCATATGCACGCAAAAATTGGAAATGTAAAAAATAATTTGAACAGTTATGACTGTGCAGCGCAATATTGACACAGCTGTTGTTCTCTTCGGTGAACAAATATAATGGTCTTTGCGTGACAAGAAGTCAGGATTACGTGTCACTCATCTATCTTGGGGGTGGATGGAAAACCTCAACATAAAAATATGTTTATATGAATAGGGTACAAATGTATGCAGAAAACCAATTTCCAAAGTGTTCGTGCTGTAATAGTGTAATAGTATGGCCATGTTGTGTCAGTGGCTGCCCCCATTGTACGCAATTCCCTGGAAAGGATGCATATGATCTGAAATTATATTTTGGGGAAACCACGTTTAAGGCTAAACTGAAACACTGGCTTTTAGATAACATACCCCTGTAAAGACAGTTGTGTAGGCAGGGTTGTATGTAGCTCACTCTATGGACCTTTTTTTAGTATAATAGGAAGTGTGTATTTTAACCTTTTGTCAGAACAAGGCCTGTTAATGCCTAATGTGAATGTTCACTGTATATTGATGTTTTTGGGCTTTTATATGCCGCACTCCACCATCTCGTACACGCACACACACGCAGCTCCATGACATCTAGCTACAGCAAGGACCACAATGGAAATAAGTCTTCTGACTTTTTGTGTTATCCTTGATGCTGTTTCAATTGTGCATGTACATTGGTGTTTGCAACCATGTAATTGTCCTTTTAAAGTGAATCGTCAAATAAATAAACTAAAATATTTTGGGAAAAGCACGGAAAACAAGACGGGGAAGATGAGAGAGCAGAATGGTTGCCTATATATAGCAGAGCCGGTCATAGCCAGAGACACAGCAGGGTTGTGTATGATGGAAAAAGCCTCATAATTATGCCTTACAAGGACAGAGGGTTTTCGTCGCCGCGGATGCCGAGCTCGGCGTTTTTCTCTCTCTGCATCCCAATTCACACACAAACTCCGGCACTGAGAAGAAGGTATTTATTCAGCGGCCGATGGCTCCGAAACAGAGTTTGATTTTTATGAGCCATTTTGTCTTGTTTAACAAGACAGGCCTTCCAAGGAGCGTCTAGCCTTCCCTTTCCATAAAACCTCTCGCCGGCCCTGGCTTGCGCAATCTATCACAGCTTGTTTACCGCTCTCGTTGTAAATTATTAGCGTCGCTGCAGGCCAGTGTCTCTGCACTGTATATCAAAATTACCGCCGGAGGAGGGCTGCTGGTCTTCTGCCAGCGGAGAGTCCTGCTGAGAAAATTACACACAATTTTCGGTGAAAGTGAAGAGAGTCCACAGCAGAGGACACCATTAGCTGGAGCGCTACCGCGAGACGGCGGAGGGGCTGGCCGCGTGGCGCTGGTTAATGGAGGCGCGCTAGCGACAGCGGCAGCCCCCGCGGCGCCGCGGAGCTATCGGCACCTCGCAGCTGAAATGCAGACGCGTTCACGACAAAGTCGGTTTGTCATAAACACAGCTGCATCTGTCTTTGCTTGTACTCAGACACGGTTGTAGCCTCACTGCAGATTGTGGTTGGGGGGGGGGGGGGGGGGGGGGCGGCCGTGGGTGTGGGTGTGGCCCTGATATGGATGGCTGCCAATGCCTGGTGCCCATAGGAAAGGCAGAGAAGAGAATTCATGGATATGCTCCAGCTGGTGTAAGGAAGACGGGGGTACCATCCGTGTGTACTCTGTTGGTGTGATGCTGTGTGTAGCCTGTGTGTGTAATGCTGTGTGTAGTCTGTGTGAGTGATGCTGTGTGTAGCATGTGTGAGTGATGCTGTGTGTAGTCTGTGTGAGTGATGCTGTGTGTAGTCTGTGTGAGTGATGCTGTGTGTAGTCTGTGTGAGTGATGCTGTGTGTAGCCTGTGTGTGTGATGCTGTGTGTAGGTTGTGTGTGATGCTGTGTGAGTGATGCTGTGTGTAGTCTGTGTGTGTGATGCTGTGTGTGGGTTGTGTGCGATGCTGTGTGTAGCCTGTGTGTGTGATGCTGTGTGTAGGTTGTGTGTGATGCTGTGTGACTGATGCTGTGTGTAGGTTGTGTGTGACACTGTGTGTAGCCTGTGTGAGTGATGCTGTGTGTAGTCTGTGTGAGTGATGCTGTGTGTAGTCTGTGTGAGTGATGATGTGTGTAGTCTGTGTGAGTGATGCTGTGTGTAGTCTGTGTGTGTGATGCTGTGTGTAGGTTGTGTGTGATGCTGTGTATCGGTTGTGTGTGTAGTCTGTGTGAGTGATGTTGTGTGTGATGCTGTATGAGTGATGCTGTGTAGGTTGTGTGTGACATCATCCTTTGGGGCTTGCCACCCTAGCTAGTAGCATGTGCTTTCAGCTGAATGGGCTAACACACTTTTCTGGAGTGCAGTTTGGTATGCAGGGAGACTGTGGTTTGAGCCTCCTCTGAGCCAGATCTTGCCCATTGCAATAGCAAGTGACACAACAGTTGGCTTTAGTTGCATATAACAACCGTTGAAGGCAATAAAATGGGAATTATATATTACACACAGATGAACAGAAATGACACAATAATTCAGAAAGATTGAAGGATACATAAATACTGATCAAAGTAGATGCCAGGCCTGTAAATGATATTAGGCAACATTATTAAATACTGAAACAATTTGGAAAAGTGATATCTTGCGTGTGCTACAAGTGTAATACCATTTGTCAGCGTTCCATTGGGATATATTTGAATTTCATGTGGTTTCTGATGATGGTTTTGTGCAACTAGGTTATTCTGTGCATAAACTGCATTATGATCCAAAATCCCCAAGATCATCTATCTGCTAAAAACAAATTTACTGAGGCTCAGATTACACACACACACACACACACACACACAACAATCTTCACACCTATTTCGCTCTGCAATCAAATAATTACAATGGCAGCTTTGCAATAGGGAGCACATTGAGGCAGCCCACATCGGTAACTAGTTTGAAACTGTGGCAAATGTAATTTACACAGGAAAATACAATTCTCTGAATATGAGAAAAATGTCAGTCTGTACCAGCGGAACCCTAATTCAGTGAAATAACGTGCTCGCTGCGAGATACGCAACAAGAGAGTCCTTGGCTTTCAAGGTGGTTATTAAGCCTGGGGTTTTGGGAGAAATGAGTCATAGAAGTCTAATGAGCTCCTTTCATCAAGTGATTTCAATGTGATCCAGCTGAATGATAGAAATGACCAGGTGCTCTGCATGTTTTCCTATGCTGTAGAAATTCAGAGCCGTCTGCAGCATTCGGCGCGTTTCAGGAAAGTATTTTAGCGCGCGGATAAAAACATTTCGCTTGCCGACGCCCTTGCGATGTCCTAGCGTGATCCGTCAGCCTTGTCTTGCCCAGGAAACCATGGACATTTCAGGCTATCGCCATTTTATGGCATGGTATAAATTATCGGGAATAAACGACAGGGAACTTTAAAACTGACATTTCTTGTTTATTAACAGCCGCAATGCATCATGGGATGAATGAAAGTCATGTGACTTTCCAGTCCAAAGCCGTTATGATTCTGTGGCCAGGAGAACCAAATCGTAACTGCAGTCATCATTTAAAACAAGACTATTTCATAAATTAAAACATATTTTGCATCATACATTTACAGTTAAGGTTATAAAATAATATGAACAGTGTATAATAATAATATTTATTATATAAATACATTATATACATATGCTCATTCAACAAGAAAGTGCACTACTTATATAATTTTTATAGTATAAGATTGCCACCTTCATAAAAAAATGCAATACATTTTATTTTTGAGTTTATTTTTCCCCCCAAAAAAATAATCTTAAAGTTTTTGCTCATTGCTGGATGAAATGTAATAGAAGTCAGATCACCTGACATTCCAATGCTTAAAAATAGCCAACTTGAATAATCAGTTTGAGGAAGCTAGCTCCCGATTTCGAGGCTCCCGTGCACGCGTCGAACTCGGGCTCGTTGGGTTACATCATCACCAGCGCAAGGCTCTCCTTCCAGGAGAGCGGGTGGCCGCCAGGTCACGTGACTTCTGTTCTGGCCGGACTCCCCCCTGATCTTCCAAAATTCAGTTACTGGTAATTTATTAGAGGCCAGATTGTGTTGCCTCAGGATAAATAGACGTCCAAGTTTGTGCGGACTGAAATTCTGCAAGCAGCCAACTTCGATGAGCACAGGAAAGTCAGAAACTCCTGTGAAGCTGATTAAATATTTACACCTTGTTGATGTTATTTTCAGTCTTTTTGTGCTCCATAGCAGTTGTTTGGTTGTGTTGGCGTTACTGCAAGGGGTTCTTTTGGAACTACCGTATTCTGATATAAAATATTAAAAAGATTGTCTGACTTTTTGGGAAATTTCGCTCTGGTTTACCCATCTTACCCATAGTTAGATGATAACATCAACACAAATTCCATCCCTGTGCATCCAGTTCAGAAGTATTGCAATGACTATGAATGGATGCAGAACAAAAGTTGGAGCATCCATTTAAGACACATAAAATGAAAGGAACGTGTGTTTATGAGTAGTTTTGGCTCTGACTTTATGCCCTCGCACATTCATTACATAATTCATCTGTTAGTGTATTCCAGCAGCCCCAAGGTGTGGTGGGGGATTTGTAAGAGGAGGGTGATTTGGGCGCATAACATTACATTACAGGCATTTAGCAGACGCTCTTATCCAGAGCGACTTTCCAGAGTGACAACGTTCTACATAGCATTTACATTTGCACCCATTTATAGAGCTGGATATATACTGAAGCAATGCAGGTTAAGTACCTTGCTCAAGGGTACAACCAGTTACAAGACCAGTTCCTTACCCATTACACTATACCTGCCCCTTGTATGTTTATTGGCTGATAAAGCGCACTTAGAAATCTTTCGCCCTTGCTTCAGGAAAAGACCCTACGCACCATGTGCCTTTAATTACAAAGACCTCTGCCGAAAAGCAGAGTAGGCAGATTCACAGATGTAATCCAAATTTATATTACATCGATTCCATTATTTAAACTGTTGAATTAATTAACTCGTTGCTCAAAGATCATGTTACATTTGAAATGCAATTTATATGAACTTGCTCGTCTGTTTTGTATGAACTCGCCCGAGTGCATCAGAAACATTTTATCAGAGCAGCACGTGATCATGAGAACACGTTGCAGAACTCATACCTCCGCCTAAAGATGAATTAAAAATCCCCTTTTCGATATACGAAGGTCCTCAGAAGTGCAAGGCAGGCGTTAAGCTAATACAGTCAGTAATAAATTGGGTTGTTCTGATCCTGTATGCTGTTTGGCTGGGAATGCATTCTACAGTGATTGTACTCCCGAGACAGTAACATTATTATTAACCTTATTCAAACACAGCCTGTTTGTAAACAGAATCACTCTGCTCCACTTAACAAACTGTTGCTTAAAATAATAGTACTAAATAACTAATTGTCTCATCAATTTAGTGTTTCTATGTGTTGCAATCGTTTTATAAAAGTAATACGGCACTCGAGGCCGTGCTGTATCGTCAATACAGTCACAGCTACAGGGGGTTGCCCACACTTCACTTCACGTTGTGGCTAACAACTCCCCTGTTGCCGTGACTCTATTCTTGATACAACATGGCCTCTCGTGCCATATTGCTTAATTCTAAAACCAACTCACTGTCATCTAAAACTGTTATGACCTGAATCCACCACTGCACTTGACTGTAGAGAAGAAAATGCACAAAAGGACAAATTAAACAAGTTGTCTCTAACTTCAAATTCAACCCTCATTGATTTCAATTCGATTCTCAGTGGTACTGCGTTCATTCAATTCTGTTTGTAACAAACAGACAGGGGTGTGGGCTGCATGTGTGTGTGTGTGTATCTGTATCTATTCTTCATTCTAAAGGTATCTTTATCAAAGGTTTTTTTTAAAAAAACACTGGCGTAGTCATGGAAGGGCCAGACTGGACTACAGCCACCTAAACAGCATTCTGACCCACCCGTATATCTTAGCCCAACCACAACACCCAATTGTGAACGCCCACATTGGTAGTTCCGCCTCACCTAATTCTGTGCAGGCCTGAATACGTGAATATTTCTGGCTACACTTCTGATAGAAGGCAGTAAAAATCGATTTTAAAAAGTTATGTAAACGTCTCAATAATGTTTAGAGGTCCTGTGATACACAAGCCACTTAATCCAGGTTAGTAGTGACTGAAGGCCATCACTTAATCCAGGTTAGTAGTGACTGAAGGCCATTTGGATGAACTGATCCTGGATCAGTGTTTGAGAGCCGCAGGGCACAGTCTGCCCGGAGCTCGCAGAGAGCAGCCCTGTCTGCGGGGGCCGAACGATCTGCGAGCGTTTATTTCGACGTCGTGTGAGAACTAATCCACCGCGATGACGTCAGCGCCAGGCTCGCGCTCGGCCCAGAAGCCCTTAAGCAGCCTGGAGAAACATGGCAGCCCGGGTGAAATCTGGCGACAGACGTCTACAGGGCTGGGAACGTTGGTTTTTAGCGTGTTTGTTCTGCAAACGGTGAAAGAGTCCTCTGTGCGCGTCCAGGTACTGCATCTGCTGCTGCAAGTCTGGTCTTGGAAGGGCAGACTTCCCAGGGTCCTTTGGGAGCCCTGTACACAACGCTGGAGGAGCTCGTCTTTGATGAGCCGC
The DNA here is from genome assembly GCA_039654925.1 of Anguilla pacifica. Classification (NCBI taxonomy): domain Eukaryota; kingdom Metazoa; phylum Chordata; class Actinopteri; order Anguilliformes; family Anguillidae; genus Anguilla; species Anguilla pacifica. The sequence goes on from CM077299.1 coordinate 12,168,574, forward strand.
TCAACGTAATGCCATAATAAACGATAATGTCAGAGATAATTGCACAGCAATTTCAATACGGGCATGCCATCCCGCTAATCCGTTTTAATTGAAGACATGTCGAGTAAAACAATGCTAACAGACTCGGCAAGGGCTACACTGCGTCATTCGTTGCGCGTTCTCTAATTGGCTTGTGTGACTGCGGTTAGCTTAATGCTAACGCAGACATCAGCTCAGACTGGATAAATGCTCCAGCTCTGTGTTCTCATGTTGTTTTCCTAGATAATGCATTTCAGGACACTGGTTATTGACTGTGTAGTGAAAAGCCTCATTGAAAATGTATTTGAATGTTTTTTGTTGGACAATTGCATCAAAGATCCATTGGGTTTTCATGCTCTAGCTTTGTTCATGTGTATTTGCACCAATACCCATTTTTCTGTTACACAATATAGCAGTATTGTCGCTAAGTGCATGTGCACAGATTCACACACACATGATACGCATGCACGCACACGCACACGCACACACACGCACAAATACACACACACGCACATGCACACACACGCCTGATGATGTTGATAAGCCTGACATAAGTCTGAAATAACTGACTGGCACAGGGTTTGAAATCGCCCCATTACGTCGACACGTTCACAAATGTTAGAGAAATTCAGAGGTTTTTATTTTAATGACCTTATGATAAGGTCATATCTTATCATATGGGGTAATGGGCACCCTGGACCTCCACAGTCCTCTTACCCTGCGCTTATTTCTATGAGGGAACTCTGTGAGGCTGTGATAATGGACGCTGTGGGGAGAGGAGATCGGAACAGATAAGGACTGTCCTTTGGTGGAACAGTTGTCTGCGTTGTCTCAACCTCCTGACTAGATATCAACAGATTATCCTGACACCTCGGACCATCAAAGCTTCACCCCAGGAAGGACAGCTTTGATTGGCTTCACACCAGAAAGGAGAGCTTTGATTGGACACAGCGGCCCCCCACGGCTCCCTCACAATGCCATATGCTTTCAGAGCCAAAAGGTGACTGATCAAAAAAAAACATTGTTTTGGTTGGTAACTAGAGTGTCTGTCTCTCTTGGGCCTTCAGTAAAAAAAAGAATACCACTGCATGCCACTACTTTTAAATGTATTTTTTAATGTCTGCTCTCTTTGCACACAATGCATTTTCAAGAGGTTGGGATTTAGAAATGGATGTGGTGCAGCATCAAGGAATTCTCCAATAGTATTTGAATAGAATCCTTCTCTCCAAAGACAGTTGACCCTGGATAGCATATCCCAACTGAAGTTCTTTCTGATTCCATTTATATATTTCACTTGTGCTTTGTCCCTATATATTAATGAAAACAATATTGCAATATTACTTTGATTAAGATTCCATGGATGACCAGCTGTGTTTCTCAAGACACATTGCAGCAACCACCCGGTCGTGAAAGTTCTTATTTCACAATATCAGAAGGACCCCCGTCTTCACCCAAGAGGATACATAGCTACCCAAGGCCTCGTAATCTCTCCTCTGGACAATTGTAACGCTTGGTGGCGGGCGTGCCGGCCCGTGGCCTCGGCGACTGGTCCAGAATTCTGCGGTCCAACAGTTCTCCAGCCCACCTAAATTCACCCGCACGACCCCGCATGCGAGCACACTTCACCGGCTTTTAGATCGATGCTTGTTTTGAGCTCAAATCCATGTAAAAGGCACTCTTACAAGTCGCTCTGTCTAAAAGCGTCCGTTAAATGGCCAACTACAAATTATGAGGACTTTTGTATTTTGAACAGTCACATTCCATGCTCACTGGTGGATTACATTTTTAGAGTGGGAGAGAGTGAGAGATAGAAGATGTTTGACATTGAATATTTGTGCAGGCATACTGTATAAATCGGTCATATACGTACATACATGATGTTGTTCAGTTGTACAATTGCCTAAGCATTGTGTCATTCCTGACAAAAGATACGCTGCTACACTTAATAAGCGCTATCAATGCAAATCCTTATGTTTATTTCATTATAAAAGAAACAAAAAGATAGGATAAAGGTTATAGGTTATTTTGACCATCTCTTTATGGAACATCCAGGGCAGTTCAGTGTTCGGAACAAAAAGCAAAACTGTGGAGATATGGATAATCACTGACTGTCCTTCAGGCTGCAAAGAAATAATCATATCATCTATTAAATCACCCATGATTAACCATGTTGCTTCTGGAGGAATTATAATTTTGACACATTACTTCCACCAGGGGTGTGGTGCCAGACTGGGCTGCAGTTTGGGTCCAACACTCTTTGACATTTTTATCAGTGAATTGGCAACGCTGTTGGATCGATGTGCTGCTACTGGGCTCAATCTAAATGAAAAAAGTTTTTGCTCCATGCAGATGTCCAGGTTCTGTTGCTGCATACTGAACAAGGGCTCCAGCAGAACCTGGATCTGCTAGGGGGTTAATATCAGACATGGGCTCTGGAAGTGAGCATTGGCAAGACAAAAATGACGGTATTTCAAAAAGGCCCAGACGTCGGGGAAACTCCTATCATTCACCAAGCATTGGACTACAGCGCATCCAACAGTATACCTGCCTAGGTCCAAAAATGAGCTCATCAGGTTCACTTGGCAGTGAATGAACTTAAGAAGAAAACCTGAAGGGCATTTTATACCACAAAGTAACAAAACCAAATAGAACTACCATTAGGCCAATATCCACTGCAAAATTGACATACGAAAAGAGCATTAACATTCTGGATCCATTTAACTAATTGCAGCCAACCCCCCCCCCCCCCCCCACCCACCACCCACCAACTCCGATCATTATAAATCCCTGAATTGCCAAGAGATGAGTCCAAAACGCTCCCTCAGCCCTCGGGACTGACAGCACTAACATCCAATTCTGACCAGCCTCGGGGCAGCACCATGACTCCACAACCAATTAGAGTCACTCACACTGTAACACAGCAGCACAAGCAAAACGACATCACTTACTGAGCAACTCAAACAAAAGCACAAAGCAAAATCGAATAGATGCAATCCGGCCCTAACAACGGAATACTCCATGGCAGAAAATACGGCCTGTCCACGGAGTCCTCCACGGACCTGGCCGCCCTGAGAGGGCTGCTTGCGCTCGCTACATCGTCTGAAAGAGATGGATACAGAGCGCTGTGTCCTTACGAAATGTGCTGAGAGCTACGAGCTCCGTACTTCCCCAAAATAATTCCCCAATTTCCCCCGAATCTGAGAGCAGATGGGCTGCTGTTCCTCCTGGGAGAGAGGATGGAGTGCGCGGCCTTAGCTGCGCAGCATGCTAGCGCTCGCAACGACCCGAAGGACAGGAAGTGATGAAAGAGAATGGATATTGATAAAGATGCGTGTGTATATATGTGTATTATGTACTGTATTGCATTTCATTGTTTTTTTGTTTTTTTTTAATTGTTGCCTGGAGTCCATTTAAATGTTCTTAGTTTTTTTTTTTTCCATATGCCTTGGCAGCATCAGTTACATTGGCAATGTGAGCGTAAACTTGTCGTGTCAATAAATCACTTTTGAACTGAGAGAGAGAGTTCTGTTCTCTCTTTTAAGAACATTTCCCAGTTTTGTTCTTTTGCCAGAAGTACAAAGCATAACTAGTTTCAATTTAACTTACTTTTTTTTTTGAGGTTTATAAAGAAATTCTGTGTTTGACAATTCAAAGGAGCTCATCCCAAGAGAACATATTTTAGAGCATTTCGTCATTTCTTTCTTTCAATTCTGGAATGAAGTCACAAATTTATTTTTATTTATTTATTTATTTATTTTGCACTCACTGCTCCAAAATATCCAGGAGTTAAATGAAAAAATGTACTTAATTGACACCTGGAATGAAATGACAGTTCATGAAAAAGCAATTTTACAAATTCCCTGTTTACTCCACTCTGCCAACACAAATATTCTCTGTTAACCAAAATTGTAATGGATTGAGAGATGCGGTTAGCGAACAGGGAGAAGACCTCAGTGTCGTCATGATCAAAAGGAAAGCGTGGTTTGATGTGGCTCCAGCATTGTCTCCTATTACAGTCTCCCATTCATAAATCACATAGGCGGGTTTCAGTGGAGTGAGAATGAATTCCTTTTCCAACGGGCAAGGGTGAATGTAGGCACGGTCAAGCGCAGTCATATCGAGCCAAGCTGGGTTGTGCTAAGCAGGAGCGCTTGCACCGACTTAAAAGCAAAGATACGTCCTGTGGATTCATGCAATGGCTCCATTTTGAGAATCATTAATCACGCAATTAATTAAAGCCTCTCCTGCAACCAGCCTGGACCTGCACACTAAAACAATGCTGTCAGTTTATGGGACAAAAACCTGGCGGGTGGAGTCTATCCTACGAGTCCAAGATGAACCAACGTCAGGCCAATATCCTCTCCTAAATGACATACAAAAATGAGCATTAAAATTCCAGATCTGGATCTAGATTTGGTCTTGCCCCCCAGACAAGCACAGGCCTTTCATTTGGACAAAAAAATGAAAGCTCCTATGTTAACTTGCGTGTGAAGAGCTAGTGTCTCTTGAGAAAGGATAGCCTACTGATATTTAAATTCATATTTGTGAAAAAAAAGGATATAAAATTAGTCTATTGATATGTACTTCCAGAAACACAGCATCACTGCACCCTGCTGAAGAAAAGCTGACTGATTATCAGAACCTTCCTTAAATGTCAAAAATGTTCCTCATTACTCCTAAAAACTGTCCAGGCCAATTGCCAGCATACGTCGCAGGTTGGCAAGTCCCTTTCTGCAGGCCGGTGAGTGCTCCCAGGTTTCTGTTTCCATCGGTTGCCCTGGCTCAGTTAGGTAAGGCCACAGCAGTCTGCCATAGACTGGACTACAGCACAGCAGTCTGCCATAGACTGGACTACAGCACAGCAGGCTGCCATAGACTGGACTACAGCACAGCAGTCTGCCATAGACTGGACTACAGCACAGCAGTCTGCCATAGACTGGACTACAGCACAGCAGGCTGCCATAGACTGGACTACAGCACAGCAGTCTGCCATAGACTGGACTACAGCACAGCAGGCTGCCATAGACTGGACTACAGCACAGCAGTCTGCCATAGACTGGACCACAGCACAGCAGTCTGCCATAGACTGGACCACACCACAGCAGTCTGCTATAGACTGGACCACAGCAGTCTGCCATAGACTGGACCACAGCAGTCTGCCATAGACTGGACTACAGCAGTCAACCATAGACTGGACCACACCACAGCAGTCTGCCATAGACTGGACCACACCACAGCAGTCTGCCATAGACTGGACCACAGCAGTCTACCATAGACTGGACCACATCAGTCTGCCATAGACTGGACCACAGTTAGTAAAAGGTTTTACATGGGAACAATTATCAACCGTCAATCATGAACTCACCAATACATATTTAGCTAAAGAATCAGACCACAGAAACAATTTGTCTAATTAAATCACTAAAAGCTTTATAATGGAGCAAAATTCAGAACCAGATACGGCCTTCCTTACCCACCCTGCACAGCCTTAGTTAAAGAAACAGCCTTAGTTAAAAGATTGGCGGGAAGAAAGACCACCATACAGTGCTGCGAAACTCTGTTATCCTCAATTATTGCAAATTTGTCACACTGAATGGTTTCAGATCGTTTGACAAAATGTAATATCAGCCAAAGGGAATCTGAGTAAACACAAAACACATTTTTTAAAATCATTTTTTAAATTCATTAATCATTACAACTTCATTTATTTAATGAAAAAAGTTAACAAACACCCATATGAAAAAAGTAATTGCCCTCTTACACTTAGTAACTGGTTGTACCAATTTTAGCAGCAATGAGTGCAACTTAATGCTTCCAAAATTTGATATCACTCTTTCACATCGCTGTGGTGGAATGTTAACCCACTCTGCTTTGCAGAACTGCTTTATTTCAAACAAAGTCGTAAGTTTTTGACCATAAACTGTTTTGGATAATTGTCTTGCTGCATAACCCAATTACCCTTCAGCGCACAGACATATGACCAGACATTCTCCATTAGAATGTTCTGGTACAGAGCAGAATTAATGGGTTCTTCAATAATGGCAAGTTGTCCAAGTCCCCAGGTAGCAAAGCATTCCCACATCATTACACTATTACCACCATGTTTGACTGTTGGTATAGTGTTCTTACTGCAAAATGCTGAATTTGCTTTATGCCAAACATAATGGGACCCGTGTCGTCAAAAACGTTTAAAACAAATCATGAGAATAAATTAAAAATCCAAGTCAGGTCCACAGAGCATTTAGAATAAATATAACAAAAACCAACATAACAAAAGCCCTTGCGCTTCATTTCAATCACTCACGGGACACTTTTCACAAGTCATTCTTATAGTGCCTATTAATGATACTTATAAATAATGCACATATTCATAATGATAAAATGAGCCTTGGTAGCATCATTCCCAGTTGTAAGGTATGATTTCATCTGATTATGTCCAAACGTATTGACTTCAACTGCATACCACAGTGGACTATTGCCAGGTAGAACTGTCCTATGGCAATAAAAGGCTATGGTAGTGAGGTACATAGCAACTGTTGAGCAATAGATTATGGAAATACTATAAATAGTAAGAATAGTAGTCCTAATATTAATCTAGCCATCCATCCATTCATGTTCTAAATGGGTTCTTTTGTGTGGGGTGGGGTGGGGTGGGGTGGGGGGGCCCTTTGGATGTTTTGGTGCCTATCCCAGCATGCAGTGGGCAAGAGGCAGGAATACAACCTGGACAGGTCACTTATCCATCGCAGGGCCCACGCACCATTCACTCACAGATTCATACCTCGGGCAATTTAAAGTCTTCAATTAGCCTAACCTACGTGTCTTTGGACTGTGGGAGGAAACCGGAGTACCCAGAGGAAACCCACAGGGAAACGAGGAGAACACACTCCACACAGAAAGGCTCTTGCTCTGGGTTCAAACTCGATACCTTCCTGCTGTGAGGTGCTAGTGGTGTTCACCACCGTGCTGCCCCAATGTTAATGTAGTTATTTGCAAATCAGAACTCAAATTTCATGTATCTATCATTAATCTTAATTCCTCAACACATTCTAACGTTGTTACAGTTCCCTGTGCAAAGACTGGAATCAACACAATGACCATTTGCGTTTCTGGTACTGTGAGCCTTGGGGAAGGTGCTTCACTGCATTAATTCAGAGCTAGGGATTGTTTGAGCAGCAGGTGCTGAAGCATTACTCGCAAATGAAATATATTAAACGGCAAGACAGATGCATCGCAGTTAACATGAGTGCAAGGTAGACCATTGTTACGAAAATAATATAGATAATTCCAAGCAGATAAAGTGAGATTTTGTGCTGTGGTTTTGCATTGTATGCAAAATTGCATGTACTGAAATATGATTAGCTGTAATTCCGTCTTAAACTCTTTTTGGGAGAATGCAAATAGTAGCCTACTGCGTGCAAGTGCTTTAAATTTTAACCCAGATATTCTTTTGCAGATTTACAAAACATTAAGTATAGCTTTGCTCCAATTGCTATCCCCGTGAAAATATGCACCGTCACCGTTATGAATAGGCCTGAGAGTCCATCGCAATACGCCACTAATAGGCTACACTACCAAGTGCAACAGTTTGGAGGCAACTTAAATTATGACTCTTGGAATAATTTCTGCTAACATTTTACAAATATTGAATAAATTAATTTTTGCACTAAGATCTTGATAGAGCAGATGGCGCTTGTTTAAACCGATTGGCAAGCACACGCAATGTAGCTAGTCTGTGTCATGAACACAATTTTACTCCATGATCTATGTACAATTTAACTTACAAATATTACTGTGAGCATTTGCTTGGTCACGCAGAGGAAAACTAAAACATAGCCAACTTGAAAAGGAATCTGATACATTACAAAAGATTCGACACCTGAAAGCTGAAACATGCACACCAAATTTAGAGCCGTAGCTGAACACATCGCCCTTAGCCACCCTGATTGTTACCAGCTACAGCGCAAGCTGAGGGAAAGACCCGAACACAGTCATTCAAGCGTCAACATGCTTTGCGCGTTCCCCGAAAACACCCTTTAATCTTTTGACCACCAGTCTTTAAAAAGACATTGTAACTTTGGAAGTGACACAACGAACGGCCCAAGACAAGACAAAGTCAGACACACCCCCGGGGATGTGGGGGGGAGTTTAAAAAGCGGAGTGTTACTTTAAAAAAAACAAATAGAACATTGAAACACTAGAAAATACTTCAGTGTTGTGCTTATATATTTTGAAATTACGGCGCGGACAGCGTGAGATTTGGCTAACGGCGGTCATTTATAACCATTTTGCAACATAAGTTGGTGTCCCCTTTGTCGCATTTGGTACAGTCCAATGCTTCTTTTGATCACTCCAGTACTGAAAAGAAAGGCATAACATGTTGGAGGCGGCCGTGGCGGTAGTGGAGTTGCAGGCACCGGTGATTCGGTGAAACTTCAGAACCAAGACAGGTCTTCACTGAAGGAACTAAAAGAGCCCAGAAAGCCAGCCCAGCCATGTTATGAAAGTAGTTATGAGCATTCCCCCCTCATTTTTAAAGGACCTTCGTTGAAATCAGCAAATTAGAGCATTTGCTAAATCAGAACTTGGAGAGAAGAGCTTCAAAATGCAGCTTGTTGCAGTGTTTTGCGGCACGATCATAACTTTGTTGTTTCGCTACCAAGGTAAGTGCAACTTTGGAGAGACCGTGGGTTTAAACACACCGGTTAAATCCATTTTATTCGTATTGTTCGTATTTTGAACGTGGGGATCCTTGGAAAGGTCTTCCGTGAATTTCGCGCACACTTTCGCGTTTTCATTCGGCGAGACCGCTTATTCCCAAATAGTGAACTGGTCTGTTTCGTAAGGAGTTCTGTGGGGTTCATCCTTGTTTCATGTTGTTATTGATTACGCAGCACGCTACTTTCTATTTAGTGTTAAACCAGACGCCTAAAATAAAATAACATAGGCCCTATTATAATGGTATTTTACATAAATTGTGAATAATAGTTATAAGTTGGGGAAAATACATTTAAATGCTATTTAATTCATGACAGAAGAAAAATGTAAGAATAACGCACTCTAATGTGCAGAAGAGCAATCTATCAATAAAATCAGACGTCATATGGGCTATTGAATGTTTTTTATCTAGGGTATGCGCATTTTCTTGTGCACGCACACCTGAGTTCGTATGCTTTTTAACCTCGTGGGGCTCACCATGGTCATTCATATTGATCAAAATAACATTCATTTTAAAACTGGGTAAATATCGCTGTCCAACACCATCGAACACGCACACGCACATCGTACGCGCTTGCAGCAAATTCTCTGCCTCTTATCTAAACATGTGCAAGATTTGTCGTCTCCTAAATCTTGAGTAATAGGTTTGAGGTCTACACTTTCGCACCTTGTGTTTACAACATGTTCGAACAGCAGTCTCGCTGACACTGGAATGCAGGAACATTTGCGAAGCACCGCGGTCAGTCTTTTAAAGACACAGGGCACGTCAGATTCAACTCATTATGACAGGCACAAAAGTAAACAGTAGATTGAGCCGCCTTTACTGTAGGTCTTATGATAGTCAGACTACCCTTTATAGCTAGAATCATTGCTGTACTTTATTTGATGCAAACAAACATGTCGTTTGGCGTGAATTAATAACGCGAAGCCCGAAATCAGTTACAGTCACATTATACAAATGTCACAAAGCGGGTTTTTAAATGTCAAGAAGATTTGCTTTGCGTCCAGCTGAAAAGCCTCCTGACAATGTTGAATAATCTGTGGCGAATGCCGTTCTGCTGAAATGATGGTAGCATTTCGGCAAGCACTGCTTTGGTATAGCTATTGTTTTTTTAGGTTCTGAGATTTCACTTATGATTGGAAAGTTTTACCTGACGTTATACAATAACAAACATTAGGCCTGGTGTGGAACTGCGTGAGTTTAAACCATGGTCTTCAGTGGTGGCCGTGTTGTCCTCAAGTAGCCCGTTTCCCTTTACCACAAACCATATGAGCGCTTTAAACTGCAAGTAGTAGCGCTTGGAGAAGGACCATTTGCTTTTGCAAAAAGGGTGAAGGGAAACTATAAAAAATATTGACGAGTCTCGTGCATTGAAACTGAAAGCAGTCTTAAGAATAGTTGATAATTATAGCATCAGTTCAACCAGTCATCGTGTTTTCTGTTGATATGATATTATAATTACAGCATTGAGGCAAATATTTATTTATTTATTTATTTATTTATTTATCTGCATTGGAAACAAGTCAGTCCGTGTTATTGCCCCAGAACAAATCATCAAACACATTCCACCGAGAAGGTGAATCAAAAGAAACTTTAAACTGTTAACCTTTTGGCTTATTCGTGCTTTTTGTGGGAGGTGCCGCTAAAGTTAAAAGTTCACTCCGTAAAATGATAAATCAAGCGAGATGAGTTTCCCCGTCAAGCAAAGAAGCAAAGAGGCGACTGTTAGAATCTGTGTATCCTGCCCTCTGCAGAAATATCAGGTCCTTTTGCTTCAGGCCCGTATGCTCGCCTGGCCTTATTTACGACACGAGACCATTTGCCCACGCGCCCGCGTGTGCTTGTTTGACGGACATGTGTAAGGTAGGGTATAAAGTGCGCGTGGGTGAGCTAACCAGTGTTAACAGCGCACAGGAATGGAATTTGTAGGAGGCGAACAGCTGAGGACAGGGTACTCACTAGAACAGCTCTCCTGTGAGATCACTCTCAGCGCGGCACATCGGTGTTTGTGTAGACCTATTTCTACTGCAGACATTTTTAAACTTCTTTTCACATAGACGTTTCCCTTGTGGCATTTTTTGTGTGTGCTATTAAGGATGTTTTCCCTTCCGTAATATATTTTGTAAATATATTTAGGTATATATTTTTGCAATCTCGGTTTGTAAATGTGGCATGATTGCCTGTCCTGGTGTCTGGTTGGAGACCTTTATTGTTGATATTACTTTTTCACCAGATAGCATTTTAGTTCTACTACCCGAAATAAAGAAGCTAACTTTATTTTTAAAAAATGTTTAAAGAGAAAATCAACACATAGAAAATATGGCTAATGGTGGTTATGGAAGGATTGAAAAAAATTAAAAAAAATATATTGAGTTTAAATCGTCGCGGGTGTTCAAAAAGGGACAGAGTGGTTTTTGTTTGTAAATAAGTGCTCCTCGTATAGCATATAACCACAGTGTTATAAGAAATCGCTTTAATGTGAATGTGTTCTGACTGCTTGCATTCAGTTCTTAAAGCACTTCAGTCCAATTCATAGGGGAATCGTGGGGAAAATGGATTTGAATTATTCCTCCCATTTTAAGGTTTTGTCAGTCACATCCATCTTTTTCAATTTGATTAAGTGCCAGGTGTCAATTTTGTTGAATTTTCGGTGGCCTGGAGAGCAAAAACTAGTATTTTTGACAATTATTGATGCTTTCGGAACAATTTAATTTCATATTCCACCGGGCGATTTTACGTTTGAAAGTTCAATAAATAATTTTGGCAAAACAAATGTTCGTCCCTTCACCGTGTTACTTGGCATCCTGTCGGTATAATAGACGAAGTGATTGTTGGGTAGGAGTAGCCGTGGTGTGGAACGCGCGCTTCAGGAAAAATGCGGTTCGGCACAGAGGCGCGCGGCTCTGTTAGGAGGATAAATTCACCTGCGAAATGAATGAGCCGCGAAACGGTGCCGCGAGCGTCTTCGGTTCCCGAGCGCGAGCCTGCAGGTTGAGCTGGTTAGGCCAGTAAACGGAGACGCGAAGAGAATACGAGGTCTGTCTCTTTGCGCTTCGCTGAGGGTATGGTATTGCACCTTCAGGTAGGAAGAATTTGTGTGTCATGTGTCATCCTGTTACCCCCCTCCCCCACCACCCTTATGCTTGTGATATTTAGTTATTTATTTAGGTAATTTATTTTTGCGCATTTGGTCAATTGTACCCTCAACACCCCTGCTCTGGTCACTATTACCCCAAATTTTCTGGCATATGATGATTCCTCCCGCCCCACCCCCCAGCATGCTTTTGGCACGCTTTGTCATTCCAGAACATTCTACCACTCTCTTTAGGGTGCATTCTGGCTTCACTATATATGACACCTTTGTGGAACACCCGTCAAACTGACAGCAGCAGCCATCGATAGGCCAGTATGGGAGTTTGTTATGTGGGGGCGGGGGGATGGGGGGGGGGTTAGGGTGGGGGAGGAACAGTAGGTTTACTCTGCGCAGGCTAGCAATGCCAGCCGTCTACCACAGCCGTTTGTGTCCCCCCCGCCCCCCGCCAAAATAGGACTTTCCGCGTGCCCGACCGCGCCCTTCCCTGACCCCCTTCCCTGACCCCCCGCCGCGTTATAGGGGGTTACGGTAATGAGGGCGGACAGCTGAACGAGCGGCCCGTTCCCGATGGCCGCCAGTCGGATATCGTCTCTGCGGTCTCGGGGCTGGGACCCCCCTTGTTGTTTTCACGTTGGGGTTAGCGGCGCGGAGAGCTTTCGGCCTCCCGCCCGTCGCCGGCGGCAGCGAACGGCGCGGCGGCCCCCTGCGGGCTGTTGGACGAGGCCGGGTTCCCCAAACTCACGGGAAGGGGGTGGGGGGGGAGAGGTGTGTGTGTGTGTGTCCGATCTCACGGGAAGGGGGTGGGGGGGGAGAGGTGTGTGTGTGTGTGTCCGATCTCACGGGAAG